>PVKZ01000274.1:217791-817791 GCA_004027375.1 Macroglossus sobrinus | reverse complement strand
TCTCTTTCTGATCCTAAGATGTACTTTCTAAACTTGATTTTAAAATAATTTAATTCATAAAATATGCAGCATCAGACACCATACCATCAAGATATCTTTGTGGCAACATTCCACAAATACAAAAGCAAAATGTTCAGAAACAAATTCTTTATATTTCATACATTTTTATGAATTCAAGTTTCATGATGTCATTTTTTAAAATGTATCTGTATATAGATAGATATATCTGTGTATATATACTTCAAGTTGGCAAATGGGCAATAGTCCTTGACACCTTAAACACATTTATTTTTTAAAAATTTTTTAAATTTATTTTTTATAATGACATTGGTTAATGAAATCTGATAAGTTTCAGCTGTACATTTTAACAGTAAGGCATATATATATATTTACATTGTGTGTTCATCTCCCATAACACATTTATTTTTTTTAATTTTCATTTTTTTTAGGCGAGGCAACCCTTATTTGACTTCACAGATTGCAAGGACCTTGTTAGCTTACAATCTCTTATTTTTTACGCCTACAGCACCTGGTCTTTCTAGGTGGTTTCCCATTCAAGTACTAACCAAGCCCAACCCTGCTTAGCTTCCAAGATCAGACGGGATCGGGCTTGTTCAGGGTGGCATGGCCGTAGACAATACATTTATTTTCAATTTAACAAACTATAATATATTTGTAGCACTTGAAACTCTTTTTAGAGGGGAATATTATTTTATCTGTAAAACGGACTACATATTAAGACAGAGCTGCTTTCAGTTATGCATATTTAAATTTTAGTATTTGCTCAATGCTTCCTGCTAGACTAAGGTTATTTCAAATGAAAACAAATGAAAAGCCTTTAATTTAGGCTTCTTTTGAAAAGTGTGAAATTACCCTATATTTATATATTTCTAATTATTGAAAAGTTAGAGTTGGGGCAATAAGACAGTGAAATTCATTGAAACATCTGGGGAGTAGTCTTAAGTCAATTGAAAGTGAAGAGATGGCTCTGCTGTAGCAGAGATATTTTGTCAAGTAACTGAGTACTCTAAATGCGTCCTTTCTATGGCATTTCTATGGTGGTAGTGCATCAAGTAATTACTCCTATATAGAGGAGTATTAGGAGACGATTTTTGCCCTCAAATAGTTTCTGGTGATCCCAAAAGAAGGAAATCTTGAGGCCCCTGGCTGTAATCTGCTGACCTGACTTAGACTATTACTGTCAATAAAACCTAAATAGTATTAAAATCTTAATTATAACAACATAATTAGTAATTTTACTTAAGTGAGGTAAGGAAGGAATATGGAATAGAAAAGTTTATGAATTATGTGTCTTAATATTACTTCTCCAAGCATCAACAGTACATTACCAGCATACCTGAATGGCTGCATATTAGCTAATTAGTTAGAATTAGCAAAAAAAAAAAAAAAAGACTGAGAAAGAGCAGCAAGTGAAGTAGGAGAAAACCAAGAGAACAGGTGTCCTGGAAGTCAAGTAAAGAAAGTATGCCAGGGAGAAGAAAGTCATCTTATGAATTGATGGAGGGAAAACCTAGTGACATGGCTTTGAGGGAGAATGGGAGATGAGTCATTGAGACAGTAATTATAGACAATTTATCCATGCCAGCATCATTATGTTTATTATTCATTGCTCTTACTGCAATCACTCATATCACCTTGCCTCCTAAGTAAAATTAGAAGCCTCATATTTTATAGGCTTATTAAGAATATACCCAATCGTGTACTTGCATAGGGCAAATTCAATAGTTTGTGGATATGTAAGGAATATTTTACCTTACAACCATGAATAAATATGTTCATTTGATCCTCATTGTGGCCCCTCCAAACCAATAAAACATTTGGGACTAGAGTCCATAGAGGTTTTCAAAAAAACTGAAATTAGTTTTACAGCATTGAAATCAGGTCTTCACCAATGTATAATATAACCTGAAATAGGAAACAGCAATTAGAATCTGCCCAAATCCATTCACTAGCATTAAGATTGGGCTAATTTTTCTTAGTTGTAAACAACAGAATAAAATCCCGAGGGGTGTGGCAATTGAGACATTTTAAGGCAGTTAAGAAAATTCATTTTACCTTTACTGAACATTTGCACATTGTGCCTGCCTCTGGCAGCACAAAAAGACCTAAATTTGACACTTTGAAAGCCCGATGTTTAGGAGTCAAAACAAAGGCAGCAACAACCTGACTTTGATACAGTGAATGGAACCAGGGTGTACTTGCATTTCCAATTTTCTCAATTTCAGCCCTAAATGGGCTCGGTCCAAGCGTTCGTCAGAAAGTTTTTGTTCAGTTTCTCCTTTTGAAGGTTTGCATATGCGTGGACAGAACAAGCCACACTCAGGTGCCTCCTAAACTTGCTCTCCCGGAATTTTACAAGCCATTGCTTAATTGCTCCCTTGAAAGGGGTCCAAACAAGTATACTTAAGCCCACCCAGGACCTTCTCATTTAAGGAAGGCTACAAAAGCTAGAGGTTGAGGGAGACCCGCTATACGACTCGATCTCTTAGATCCAGGCCAGCCCAAGGTCGCACCTCTGACATCATCACTACGGAAAGGCCCGTGCTTGGCGTGGAAACCCATTAACGACTGGGGCACCATGGCTCCAAAGGTCCGTCCCTAAAGGAATGCCGTCAGTGACTTGGCATCAGTGCCTCCTGCGAGCCCAAATATCTCCGCGTTCTGTGGGGACTGGGTCAATCCAGCTTCAGAGCAGTATGAAGCTTTGAGGCTGTGACTTTAGCTCAGCCGCTGCGCGGAGTGAGTCCAGAAGAACCTAGGCGTCACCCGTAGTCATTGGTCACGTGGCTCATTAGGGCCCAGCCTACTGGTGCTCACTGGACCGGAAGAACCTAAGTGTCACCCGCAGTCATTTGGTACATGTGACTTGCTAGGGCCCAGTCTACTGGTGCTCCCTGGGCCAGAAGAAACTAGACGTCACATCCCAGGTCATTTGATTCACGTGACTTGCTAGTCCCCAGCCTACTGGTGCTCACTGGGCCGGAAGAACCTAGACGTCACCTCCAGGTCATTTGATTCACGTGACTTGCTAGTGCCCAGCCTACTGGTGCTCACCTGGCCGGAAGAACCTAGGCATCACTCTCAGTCATTTGGTACACGTGACTTGCTAGTGCCCAGCCTACTGGTGCTAACTGGGCGGGAAGAACCTAGACGTCACCCATAGTCATTTGATCCACATGACTCGCTACGGCTCAGCCTACTGGTGCTCACTGTCTCGGATGTGTGCAGAGTAATATGAGGCACCTTGACCCCAGCGGATCACGTGAGGTTCTAAAAATCAGATCGTTGGCATCCATGTCTTTGCGCGCCTGCGCAGGCAATCGACTGCCAGCTAGGTGGGATCACCTCTAAAATGGCGCCCTGTTACTGGACTGTCTTTGTCCCTCTACTTTCCGCTCTGAGACTGGGACACATGAGCCTAAATAACCGTACTTTTCAGCGCCTAGTGCTTGCTGGTGGAGGGTCTGGGACCAGAGACAGCCCAAAGCTCCCAAGACTACTGGGACTAGGACGTTTTCTCACATATTCGTGTTCTTTGTGGTATACTCGCTGTCACGTTGAGCAAAGTGCGGACACAGAGCCCACCCGGCTCTGCTGGATTTTTGATCCCCAGTTTGGCAGCTCTCTGGGGGACGAGAGTTGGCGATCCCTCCCAGCGCAGCAGTGGTGCCTGCGTAAGTTACTAAGTGCCAGACCCTGCCTTGTCCCTTACCCCAAGCCCCTCCCCCGCCCCCCCTTTTTTTTTTTTTACGAAATCACCTTTCCCAGGTAAGCTTTTCCATTTTTAGCTCCTAGGGCCGATACTTTCTACAGTATACACAAGCCAGAATATCTCACCACCAGGAGGACCTTCACCACCAACTGGTGGTTCAGGATCTTTCCTCCTTTGTGGAAACCTAAGGGCCTTTTCCCACTTTTCCTTTATGGTAGGCTCTCTCTCAGGCTTAAGGTATTACATATCCTCCTACCTGTAAAAATGAATTGTCCCTTTGGTCCTTAAGACTGTTCGCATTAAACTGACCATATCTTTTTTAGATCTTTTAGTGCTCCAGCTCAGATTGTCCTTTCCTCGTCGTCCTTGATTACCAATCCATCTTAAGTCCAAAGGGAATTAATTGACCATCTCCTTTACAAAGTAGAGGTTTGTTAGCATTCTTTCCTCAGTCTGCTTTGTTAAAACGTTCCCAAATCAGGTATAAATTTGTCTTTGGTGTTTAGATTTAGCAATTTTATGAAACAGTATTTTTCTCTTTGAGCTATCTTGGTAAGCAAGAGCTGGTAGAAAGGGAAGAATGTTAATAGGATCCCCCTGAGGTAGACATTCTAGACAGCAAGACACGTATTATGATAATGTGACAATATAAACATAAGTATTGAGTTGGGAAATACCAGGAAGAGCAGGTGGCTAGGTCCAAAGATTAAACATCTCTTGTGGCAGAAAGATCACTATCACCTGTTGTAGGTGATTGGTTTTAAACAGGTTTTTCATTATCTAGATACTTGAAGAACCATTACACAAGAGCATATAAAAAATGCTTAATACCACTTATTAAATTATACTTAAAAAAACTTTCATTTTTACATTAAGAAGTACACATTTCAGAAAATTTTATGATTCATCAAACAGACTCATTCACTCACGGTAGTTTTTGTATTCCTATTTTAAAGGGCTTGTAAATAATCTTAAATTTCCCCAATTGAAATCATTGGGTTACTTTAAATATACAGCTTAATTTGTCATCACTCAGAAATCATAAAGAAGAACATAGAAGTGTACAGTCAAAGCAGCAGTTTTTAAGGGATAATTTGGATCATGAGCAAATAGAGCTCTATGGATTTCTTATTGCACTTTTGTTCACCTAAGAAACTATAGGAATAGGAAACAAAAAATCTTGAGCTTCATAGAGCTTTTATCAGCCCACATAAAGCACTTATTTAAGATGTTATTCTTAGCATTTATCCTCAGTAATAAGTTTTGGTATATACAAAATACTCTTCTGAATATCTATAGTATAGCAGTTATTTCTGAGCATTTATTCCTGCATACTAACAATGATGAACAAGCATATTTTGCATGCTGTGGGATTATGGAAAACCATCTTGACAATAACAGAATAACAAAATAAGTGAGGTAATCATTTCATAATATATACATTAAATTATGTTGTATACCTTAAACTGATACATTATTATATGTCAATTATATCTTAATAAAATGGAAAATAAAAAAGCTTTGTCATATAGTTGGAAAACAAAGATCTTGGAACTAAAAGTCAAATTTCCAGCTAAGTGTTTAGTCTGTCTTGGCATAACTACAATGAAAATGTTCTAATATTAACCTCAGTGAACCATATCCCAAAAATATGGAAGCTAATGGTTAAATGGGGCTGAAAGGAGGTTCTTCACAGGCAGAGATTTTTACCAAACCAAGGAGTGTCAGAGTTCTATTTTTCTGGAAACATCAAAAACTATCATGATGTGTTAAACTTTGACAGTGATTCTTGAAGGTATTTAGAAGTTAAAGGCACTGGTTCTGTAATATAATTGTATGTACAATATTATTAAGTTAACAAAGAGAATATCCTCAGATCAAAAGCAGAGTTTTCAAAATCTATCTTGATTCTTAACTACCCCAACATCCCAATAAAAGTTAGGAGAAAAATCTTGATCATCTCTACTCTTGATCATCAAGGAAAGACACAGGGAAAAACAAAATTGTAATGCAAAGGAAGTTAGTGATGTTTTACATCGTGCACCCCACCATTCTTCCAGAGGTCATATTCAGGTTTTTTGTTTGTTTGTTTTTTTGTTTTTTTGCTGATAATAAAATATGAAGCACACAGTCTCACATAGTGAGTCAGCCCAAATTACTGTAACCTGCCATGGTACTACCTACTCAGAATCCATCAGGAGAACACAAGAAATACAAAGCTGTATGCTCAGAAACACAATAGCCAGCCTCTAAAAAAGAGCAAAAGAGGAAATCTATAGTCATTTCTTCAAAGAATCTAAAGAGGTTAAGATATATTAACTGAAAGCAGAATATTAAAATTTGTTACTCTCCTGTAAAATTTACTCAAGTATTTGCATGCTAAGAAGACACCTTTCCTAGCTCGTGAACAGCTGTCATTTAATGAGCACCTCCTAGATCAAATATATGGTAGCTGAAGGAAACTGGACTCTGGGTGGTAATCACACAATAGAATATATAGATGTCAAATTATACAGTACACCTGAAAATTTTATAATTGTATTAACCAATTACCCCAACAAACAAAAAAATAATGAGCACCTGCTAGATACAGAGCACTTTCCATGTTACCTGGGGTTAGCATTCACAATTCTAAGCTACGTAGGAGCAGATACTGGTCGTAGACATAGTCCAGTATAACTGTTACAAATCCTTTGGAGACAGATGGAAACCTCAATGAAAACTGGCTTAAGAAAAAGAATTTATTGGATTACATAAGTGCAAAATATTTTTAGTAAGCAATCATTTTTTTAAATGATTTATTTTTATTATTAGTTATTAAATGTCTATATTTTCCAGAATGCAAAGGAAAATTGGACTTGAACCCATAACTTGCTATATCATTAGTATTATCAGCAATTGAGGAATTCATTTTTTACAAGTAGTTAGTGTCCCTAAGGTAATTTCACAGGTAATTCATCTACATAATAGGTTTCAGAAGGATCACAGCTATCCTGCAACTGTAATTCATTATCAGAACTAAATAAATTATTCTATCAGACAACAATATTGTTAATTTTAATTACAATTAAAAGTAATTCTACTTCAGGGACATAATACAGTTGTTTGGGTCATATTTAGTCAGTCTCCTAATTGGCCTACTTATTTAGTTAGTCTCCTCATTGCCTACTTCAATAGTCAAGACTGAAACAAGTAAAATATAACATTTGTTATATATCAGATAGTGTTTTACACCTTTGGAAAAGCTCTCATTTCCAAAACACTGTATTCGATGTGCATAACAACTCAGGTCAACAGGACTAGCATAGCACCCTCATTTTTCAGGTGAATAAACTGAGACTCAGTTATACTTTGTTAAGCAATTTTAACTTAGAAAAATCACACAACTGGTAAATACAAGAGATGGGTCTGGAATGTAAACCTTCAAACTTCTAGTCCAATCTACCATTACACCAAGACCCTGGCTCTCTGAAACTTTGAGTAAATTAACTTCACCATGGGACAATTTTTCTGTAAAATGATAATCATAAATAGCACCTACTTCACTAGGTAATACTTCACTGAGGATAAAAGATGCTAATAACTGCAGAGCACCTAGAACAGTGCTTGGCAAATAATACGCTCTGTATAAATGTTAGCAATTCTACCATATCAACTTATCTCCTGAGATGGAACTCTCATATTATACACCTTATTAATAAAACACCTAATTAAGCTCACAGGTAGGGGACATCTCAGAAATTTTGTAGGTGTGGGAAGAGTAGAAAGTAAACCTTATTTTTTACTCCCAATATTCCAATTATCTTTGGCTTAATTTTTATTTCCACGGTGCCTTCCAACCAAGTAAACATGTAAAAACTGTATTAAGAACACTTTCCTGGGACTGGAGATCACCAAGACCGTCAGTTACTAAAGAAGCTGAAATCAAGAGTCTAGAAACACAAAAAAAGGACACACAATCAATGTGTAACATAAAATTACTAAGCAATTAGTCTCAGCCCAAATCTGCTGATTAACACATGAAGTCATCTAATATTCTTAGCATGAACTATTTTAAGTTAAAGCCCCAGGGAGATGAAGCTGCAACAGGGCAAACTGTTTAAAAGAAGTTTTTCAGTCCTGCTGAACTCTTCCATTCGTTTGTCAGCACCAAAGTTTAATGTCTGTAAAGGTCTTTTGGACACTTTGGATGGGCAGAGCTTAATGTTCAGCTACAACAGGTTGCTGGAAGCGGGCTTTGGTAAATCATCTAGGAGCAGGAGGCACTCACAGATCTAGTACTGCCAATTCAGGCCGATAGGCGTCTAGGCTCCATGTTCCTGGCAAACTTCCAGCCCCCATTTCCCATCCGAGCTCGTCCAGTTATCCATGTAATAAAAGCTCCATCTGCCTGAGCTAAGCGTACGCTTCTGCACTACCACATACCACAAAAACAAGGCAATTTCGCAAACAAGTGCGGCGGATACTACAAGGCCCCTGGTAAGGGTTGGCAGAACCTAGAGGAAGCAGACCAGAGCGGTAAGATGATAGCTTATAGGACGCCTTAGAACAAAAAGATAACCAGCGTCGGACCCTGTGTCACTGCGAATCAGCACTCCACCCACCACATGGGCTCTGATGGCGCTGCCTCTGATGTCACCACGCTGCCAGAATTCCATAGGCCTGGGTAGCCACGTGGACTCGTCAGGTCCAGCCCAACCAAAGGCTCGTTCCACAGCTCTCTATAGTTCCATTCCTCTCTTCTCTTCATGGTTTTTCCTCACTGTGCGAAAACTTTTTCCTCACCGTGCGAGAACTTGAACTTGGACTCAGGGGGCGGAAAATTATGAGAAAGTGGAGCTTACTTAGGCGAAGTGTAAAGGATGGAGGTGGAGGGAGGAACCTTACTGGAACCCTCTATGCCATAGAGGTATAGGTGGCTCCAAGTGTCCAGAGTCGCGGTCACCGCAGCGGTTGACAGTCAAGTGATACACCCTTCTTTATCTTTTGTGGCCCTCTATAAACTCATGTGACACACGGAGACCGCTGAGTCCCAGAGGGAATGTTTTTGTAACTGACAGCAGTCTGTCATTACCTGTACAATGGTCCACTACCCTTTTAGCTGGGGTCCTGACCTGTCCACCCATACTATCGCTATTGGGGTGGGTGGGGTGGAAGCCTAAGGAAGAACCTTGGGGCATTCTGAGCACTGCTTTTTTCACAGTGGGTATTGGAGGCATCAGCAGCTAGGGAAGGCAGGGGCCAATAGGGCAGTTTCCACCCATGTCCTCTATTCATGTTGCAACTGTCCATGTGGTGAAGTGAGCTGCCAGCTCACCTTTACCCTTCCTGCTATATAAGACTTTTTCTGCAGTGATTCCTGGCATATGTTGCCCACCACCATCATGGGTTCAGTTTGGTTCACTTTTTCTACTATCAGAGCTTCCTGGGCCTAAACCCTTCCTCCACTTCCTTTTCTTCAGGCTGGTAAGAAACAGTGCAAGTCTTAAAGTCAGGTGGTGAAGGTGAAATCATAATTAAATTTGGAATATTTTAAGTGGATTAAAAAATATTTCAGCAATGCAGATAATTGTGAGTGATGGTGCTGTTGGTAAGATATGTCTTGATATCCTATACAACAAACAACAAACAAATTAATTTCTGAAATATGTTCAGTGGTTTCTGACAACTGCAGTTTTTGGTGAGAACCATATACTCTTGGACTTTTTGATCCTGCAGAACAAGAAAAATTTGACAAAACAAGCCCTCAGGTATATACAGATATAGTCTATTTTTTAGTGGTCTTCTGCCCTCATTTGAAAATGTGAAAGAAAAGCGGGTACCTGAGATAATTCACCATTATCTGATGACCACTTGTTTGTTGAAATCAAAATTGATCTCAGAAACTTTTCAAGGACACAATGAAACCTCTCACTCCACAGACTGCTGAAATGCTGGTCTGTGACCTGAAGGTTGTCCAGTATGTGGAGCATTCTGCATTCACACAGAAAAATGTAAAGTACATAGTTGACAAAGCACTATTGGCTGTCTCGAAGCCTCTAGAACTGAAGAAGAGCGCAGGTGAGTACTGCTTCAAACATATCTCCAGAGCACTTTCTGCACTATTGGTGGTGTCATCAGACTAAAAGCAATGTTTAAATCAAATTAAAAATTAAAATTCATTTTTGCTGTTCAGTGGGGGCACTGCTCCATACCAGTTCCCTGATGATCTAACACCTTGTTACTCTGTCAGCCTTTCTTAACAAATTTGGCATCCAACCTGGAGCTAGTAAGGTTAGGAAATCTTTTTGGAAGAAAGACAGAGAAACATGGACCAGATTAAAGGCTGTGATAAGACTCCTTGGTATCTGGTAGTGCCTGCTCTTGCCTAAGCAGTGGACAAGAGGAGCAAGTAAGGCTTCTCCTTCTGTCAGACTTGTTAATTGTGTGGGTTGAGTTAAATGATATGAGAAGACTCCCTGGGATCTGATAGGGTGTGCTTTTGTTAGTGAATATTTGGAAGCTTATAGAGTTAGGATTAAAGCCAGATTCCTGAATTGTGCCTTAGATCTTCATTTGTTAAAATTGAACAGCCACTTAAATATGAAAGTAAGTACAAACCTATGCTTACTGTTGTGGAGCTGTTCCCGCCATACTCCCTGATATCCCTCTTCCTCTTACCTTGACCTCTACTGCTTTCAGAAAAGATTTCCCTCTGCTACAGCTGACCTCCTCTGCCCTACCCTGAACTCCCTGAAGAGATGACATGGTCTCTGGGCAGCTGTTGTAATTCTTGAAGTACCTGTGTCAAACACCTTGATCTGTGTTTCTTTAAAAGGTGTCTGAATTCAGCTTATAGACTTCAAGCCAAACTTACAGTAAGGAGAGAAAAGCTAGTGAGTGAGAGCTTTGAACCAGTTAGATGTACCATTGTGAAAAATGTATAATTTAAATGATATATTACTTTCCTGTAATATGAATGCTTATAAAATGTTAGAGAAAATTATTTTGATGTCCATTTTCACTGTGTAAATAATGTCTGGTGTTTGACAAAAGTTGTGATGTTATCAGATGCTTTCTAGCAGGTATGACTTATAAACCCTGACAAAATTCAGAGCCTTCCTGCCAAGTAAAGTTGAAGACTTTATGGATGAATTTACCACAATGAAGCCCTCCAGCTGTCAAAGAAAAAATGATACCTCTTACCAACTAAATGACTATGTTCCTTACAAAGCTATCATGTCCTGACAGACCTGTAACTCCCGCAAAAAGTTGACCTGCTTATCTATAGTAAAAGAGGCCATACCACTGTGGCCCTTTAAACTTATTGTATTATATGTTATTTGGTGAGAAGTTCACATACCCAAGCAGTTGTAACTGACACCTCTGAGTATACTGTGAGAACTGATGTGTATGTGTAATACTTCTCTTGATTGTAAAGAATGTTCCCGGTGGGATGAGTACATAACTTGGAGCCCACTTGGATCTTTCATCCCAGTTATGTGATAGCAATAGAACAGTAGAGGAAGCCAGGCGAAGGGAGGAGAGAGGATGAGGAGATCACTTTACTGATTAAAGAGCTAGTAGAGAGAAGATACGTAAGGAAACTATCCAAACTGCCCTCTTATTTGAACCAGTTAGTTATAATGAGCCTTTTAAGCCACAAGTGTCAGTGATTGACAGTTATGTAGACTGGAGCTTGTGGCACTAGGCAGTGGTGCCTACTAGGATTTTGGACACAGTGTTTGCCTGACATCACTGCATGGTATACTCCATATGAGGGGCAATTATCGACTTGTTATTGAATACTGGACACTGATAAGCTAACTAAGTAACAGCACATGATGCTATACTCTGACATGCCCATTCTGGAATGGGTCAAAAATATCTAGCAAAGTGGATATTGCCCAGCAAGCATGCATTATCAAATGGAAATAGTATACTCAGGAAAGAAGTAACATAGATTTTTTACTTTCTTAATGTTGCTATAAAAAATCAGCACAAACTTAGTGGCTTGAAACAACAAAAATTTATTGTTTTACAGTGCTGAAATCCAGAAGTCCAAAGTGGATTTCAGTAGACTCAAATCAAGGTTTTGGTAGGGCTGCACTACTTCCAGAGGCTCTAAGGGAGAACCAGCTTCTTCACTTTTCCAGTTTCTGGAGGGGCTCTCTGTTCCTTGGTTTGTGACTACTTCCCCACATCGTTCCAATCTCTTGCTTCCATCATTACATCTCCTTCTATAGCCAAATCTCCCTCTGGTCTCTTTCTTATAATGACACTTGTGATTGTGTTAAGAGCCCACATGGATAATCCAGGGTAATCTCTCCACTTCAAGATCCTTAATCACATTTTCAAAGTCCCTCTTACCACATAAAGTAACATTCACAGGATACAGGGATTAGAACCTGGAAATAACTGAGGGCTATTTATTCAACCTACCAAACCGGAAATTAATGGAATTTCGTAGCTATATAGTCACCACTAAGCTGTGGCTATTTCAGATGAAGGGTCTATGCCATTACCTTAGGCTTCTTGGGGGCCTGGGTACACTGAGGATTCCTGAGCCTGGTTCATTGATGTACCAGCTAAATTAAAGGCCAGTAGGGTTGTATAGGAAAGAATTAACATAGCAAGTCTGAGCTTGCTATCCTTAGAAAGTTCTCTTTATGAGGCTGGCCTTTGGCTGGTATCTGGGAACTGTGATTTGGGAACAGTTCCCACCATTCACAGAATTGACAGGAGTGGCTCATTGTACCTAAACTGTTTTCACAGCCAGTGTAGTTTATGCTGAATACCTGCTTTTCTTTAGGGAGTCTGTAATTTTGATATGTGTTAGGCAGAGGGTACCTACATGAACAGTCCCCTGTGAAAACCTCGGACATTGAGTCCCTAATGAGCTTCCTTGGTAGACAACATTTCCCATGTGTTGTCACAACTTGTGTCCTGTATGACTCTATTGAGAGAGGGGTTTTGGAAGCTTTTGTCTGATTTCTTCCAGACTTCACTCCATGTGCCTTTTTTTGTCTATTTTGTGAATCATCAAACTTAGGGGCAAGTGTTCGTCTTGAGTTGGTCTCAGAAGTATTATCTGCCAAATGAACACTCAGTGTCAGAGTGGGATTTGCTAGCCCAACTGTGACTCACTGAAATATGGCAAAAGCATTGCTTGGGAAAAGTAAGGATGAAAGAGTAAGGAATGACAAAACTTTAATGCTTGCCTGGCTATGGAGTCATCTCTGGTATGAAACAAGCAGTCTTTTATGAGAGGTAGAATTTATATATAGAATTTTAAAATGATAGCTCCAACTCCCAGAGAGTTGGCTTCCTGCATCTTCTGGCTTTCTGGCTGTTTATGGCTGTACCAGCTAAGGTGAGTGGGGGAAAATGCAGCCTTGTGATGCCTTTTTGTATTGTTCTCTCCTCCAGAGAAAATAGGGCCCCCAAATCCCCAGAGGTGAGCTTGGAGGGGTCCAAAAATGTTAGAAGTTTGTATTGCTCTTTCCTCCAAGTAGATGGAAAGAATGTTATATCACTTTCCAGGACTGGAGAAAAGCAAACCAGAGGGAAAAAAGTGGGGGGAGAAAACCACTCTAGCCATTCTTCAGCCTAGTTGCTATCACTGTTACAGTAGCCGTACCCCACCCACCTACATTCCAGCTGAGCATCCTCCTTGGTAGCTATACCGTTAACCTTGTAAATGTTAAAGTTATTGGTAAAGAGTTGAGTGGATATCCATTTGAAAGGTGGAGAAAGGGCAATGGGGGTTAAATAGCTTTGAGTTTTCTGACTATTCTTTTTGTATTTAGGACAAAAATTAATGTAAAATGTTATATGTTTGTAACTTCATAAATGCTGAAGGGGTCATCCCAATCATGGAAAGCTGCAAAGAAAAATTTTAGTGAGACCTACAAATAATTATTTTTTGCCACTGGTAGGTGGGTTGAAATTTAAATGTTTTGAGTGTAAAAACAAAATAAATCTCTGTAACTTATGACATTTGTTATAATTTTTGTTTATTGGAACCTCTGAAAAAAGAAACAGCATGAAAAAAGAGGTATTCTCCAGATGGAAATATAGTTTTAGGGTTTTACAAAGCATACTTTAGGTGCTAATGAGCTTTTGTAAAATCAGATGTCTTACCCATAAAGGCTAATGATTTTCCAGCCTGATGTACATATATTTGAGTGGATCTATTTGAAGTCTAAGACTGACAAGATAAAAAGGGTTTAATAAAGCCTTGCTTATCAGTTGGACTTGGAACATGGCTGTCCGGCCTTGCAGCATCCGGGCTTTGCTGCTGCTGAAGAAAAGCCGCTGGCTTTTTTGGAATCCTGATCTTTAACTGCTAGACCTGACTTTGAGCTAATACTTTCTGTTATGGGCTATTTCACCCTCAACTAGCTGTGCTAAACTAAAATCTCAAAAAAAACAAAAGTCAGACTCTAGGACAGTTGCAGAATTAGGACATTTTTCTGTGGGCCAAGTTGTGGAAACATCATGGGTGCTGGCTTCACCATCTGAGACATGAACAAATGCCCACAGAACAGAAAAGGACTAATTTCTGATGGGACCATCTGAAATTGAGCTTCTGATTGTCAGTATATTTCTGATACAGAGACTGACAGTAATCCTAACTTATGATTCCTGCAAAATTTGCAATTGGGGAAAGGCACATCATAGGGAGTGTGACCCCTCCAATGGGCTGCTGACAGGTCAGACTCTGGGCCCTGTCTCAGGGCTGGCTCCCTACTGTTGACTTGTGTCTGGTTTTCCAGTTTTAGTTACAGATTGCAACAGTGATCTGATGGCCTGACTCTTCCTCCACCTATTTTCTGGTATACACACCTTAGTAAGGCAGTCTGATTATTAAACACAGCTGTCCTCAGAGAGGGATTGATCTTTTCTAGGCTGCTCTCTGGATAAGTGATCAGGACACAAGGGATGGGAGGTTATGTAAAGCCATTAAAATTTATTTTAAAATTTCAGATTTCATTCTGCCGAATTCTGAATATGATTTATCTTTCTAATTAAATTATGCAAAAAAATTTTTCAGTGAAAATGCTTTTATGCCTCTTGCATACAACCCTTTTAGACAAAAGGTCTAGATGATAGTAGGGGGTGATTGAAAAAATGTTAACTTATGATTGCTGAGTGGGACACAACTGATTTTGTAATGATGGAAAAAAACCAAAACCCTACAACCTGAGAATAGGGGAGGGAGAAGGGCATTAATAATCTTTGATTTTAGAACTATTTCTAGAAGCCTTGTCCTCTGCCTAAAGGAAAACTCACTGTGTGCCTGTTCAAGCTGTGAGCTTTTTGAATTCAAACTGGTTGCTGAGCTAGACTCAAACCTAACCCTCACTGACCCTGAGATGGCAGGGGGTGACCCCAATACTAGCACTTTGCTGCAGAACACCTACAGATATCCTCCATACTTGTGAAACTGTTGAACTGATGTTATAGATAAAACTCTTTGAAACTGTCTCAGGTGGTCCCTCTGAAGTCAAGACCTGAACTGCATGATTTGGACTGAGAACCTAGGGTGGGAGGCCCCAGAGTAGAAGGCCACACTGGGGGCCCTGTCAACCTGTACTGCCTGCCCAATGTATGTCCTACTTGGCGTGCCCCAACAACTCTAAGCCCTTTGTTTCTATAGCTACCAAGTGTAACCTTTGGGATTGCATTTCTCATCTGTATGCCCTGACTGTGTGCCTCAGTCCTGGAAGGCTTTCTGGTTAACTTCAACTTACCTGTTGTCCCTGAATTGATGTCTTGGGTCAGGTAAACAAACAAACAAACAAAATATTAATACAGAAACTTAAGAATAAAGCTACCTAGTTTTCTTAGATCTGTTTAGTTAATAGAATTTGTTTTAACTGACCAAGTAAAGGACCCCTAAAGGGCATAGCTGAGATCAATACTGCAGAATGTTGTCAGCCTGCTGCATGAGGTCCTACTGATTATATTTTTGCTGTAAAGATGCCTTGGCCAATGTCCAAGAGCCTGCTTATCCTTAGAAAGTTCTGCCTACAAGGTTGGCCTTTGGCTGAATTCTGGGAACTGTAATTTGGGGAGAATTCCTACAATTCACAGAACTGACAAGAGTAGCTCATTATACCTAAACTGCACAACTGATGATGTTTATTCCAAATACTTGCTTTCCTCCTGGAAGTCTGAAATTTTGGTATGTGTTAGTCAGAGGCTATCTATGTGACCAGTCCCCTGTAAAAACCTTGGGCACTGAGTCTCTAATGAGCTTCCCTGGTAGACATTTTACATGGTTTCCTCTAGACTTTGCTCTATGTGCCTTTTCCCTTTGCTCACTTTGTTTTGTATCCTTTGGATGTAATTTTAGCTATGAGTGCAACTATATGCTGAATGTTGTTAGTCCTAGTAAATCACAGGATAATGGGGCTGGTCTTGGGAAGCTGCAGCTGTGCAACTCTAAAAAAATTGTTTAAAAATATAAACAGGTCTATGGCCATGCTACCCTGAACATGCCCAATCCGTGTGATCTAAGAAGCTCAGCAGGGTTGGGCCTGGTTAGTACTTGGATGGGAGACCACCTAGGAAGATCAGGTGCTGTAAGTGTAAAAAAAATAAAAAATAAAGGATTGTAAGCTGATAAGGTCCTTATGATCTGTGAGGTCAACCAAGTGTTGCCTCGTCTAAAAAGAAATGTAAAAAATTAAAAATAAATAAAAATATAAACGAATAACTTTTCGTTGAGCATAGTTATGATTTGTGGTGCTTGTTCTAAAAATGCCTCCCCAAATGTACCTTGTTCCATTTTCATTGACTTGTGGCATTGAGCCATTGGCTAGTAGTGTCATCTGGTGCCTGGTAAAAGATTACACAAGAACAGTGCTCTCTGTTTATGACCTATGTGGATGCCTATGGAAAAGGACTCTTGGAGGATGAACATCAATGGAATCCACAAGCTGATTTGACCTGAACTTCCCAGGAAAGGACCGTAGCCACCTAGATACACTACTACAGGGCATAGCAATTGATCTACAAGTCAAGACTGGGCCTAAAAATAACTCTAGTGATTCTATCACCTAAGACCAAGAGTGCTAACTATGTAGACAAGTAGCAATTGAACTTGGGGGCACTTAGTCAAGGGCCCTCTACCTGCTTGTCTTGGCAAATAGGTTATGTAAATGGGCAACTGGGGTTTGTAAGCAGCAATGAAGAGCCAGGGGATGAGAGACTCTAACATTGTGTTTCTATTGCTGCTTAGCCATACTTGCTAGATTTTGGTAATTATGGATAATGATGATAATGATCATGGATGTGAAATGACAACTCTAAAGTGCTCTCAGTGTTGCCTGTATATCAGAGGATGGGAGGTATTCTAGGGTGGTATGGGCATACAAGGACCGAATGTTCCACAGCCACCTAGGAATGTTCCATTTCTTTAAAAAATACCAATCGAATTTTGATGGGGATTGCATTAAATCTGTATAATGCTTTAGGTAATAAGGTCATTTTAACTATGTTGATTCTTCCAATCCAAGAACATGGAATATCTTTCCATTTCTTTGTATCTTTTTTGTTTTCTTTAAATAGGGTCTTGTAGTTTTCATTATATAGGTCCTTAACATCTTTCGTTAGATTTTTTCCTAGGTATTTTATTCTTTTTGTTGTGATTGCAAAAGGAATTATTTTTTTCACTTCTTTTTATGATGCTTCGTTATTAGAGGAATGCTATGGATTTTGAACATTGATTTTTGTATCCAGAAACTTTACTGTATTTGCTTAGTGTTCTTGTGGAATTGTTAGGGTTTTCTATATAGAGAATCATGTCATCCACAAATAGTCTTCGTTTCCTGTTTGGATGTCTTTTACATCTTTCTCTGACTTGACAGCACTTGTTAGGACCTCCAATATTATATTGAATAACAGTGGTGATAGTGGACAGCCTTGCCTTGCTCCTGATCTTAGAGGGAAGGTTTTTATTTTTTTCACCATTAAGTATAATGTTGGCTGAGGGCTTGTCTTATATGGCCTTATTATATTAAGGTATTTTCCTTCTATACTGATTTTGCTAAGTGTCTTGATCATAAATTGGTTCTTGTTGAAGTCTTTTTGTGCTATGTTGTTGTGTTCAGTTTGCTGGTATCTTACTTAGGATTTTTGCATCTGTGTTCATGAGAGAGATTGATCTGTAGTTTTTTTTTATTGTGCTATTTTTACCAGGTTTTGGTATCAGGGTAATATTGGCCTGATAAAATGAGTTGGGAAGAATTGCCTCCTCTTCAATTTTTGGGAAGAGTTTGAGGAGAATAGATATTAAATTTCTTTGAATGTTTGGTAGAATTCACTGGTGAACCCATCTGGTCCCAAACTTTACATTTTGGTAGGTGTTTAATGATTGCTTCAATTTCCATATTACTGATTGGTATTTATATTTTCCAGTTCTTCTTGATTCAATCTAGGAAAATTGTATTTTTCAAAGTACTGGTCCATTTCTTCTTGGTTATTAAATTTGGTGTTATATGCTTTTTCATAGTATTCTTGTATAATCCTTGTTATTTCTGTAATGTCAGTCATAATTTTCCTTCTTTCATCTCTGATTTTGTTTGTGTCCTTTCTCTTTTTTCTTTAGTGAGTCTAGCCTGGGGTTTGTCAATTTTATTAACCTTTTCAAAGAACCAGCTCTTTGTTGCATTTATTTTTTCTATTGTTTTTTTGTTTGTTTGTTTGTTTTCAATTTCATTTATTTCTGCCCTAATTTTGATGATTTCTTCCCTTCTGCTGACTTTAGGCTTCATTTTTGTATGTCTGGAAAGGTCTTTATTTCTCCCTCATATCTAAGGAGAGCTTAGCCAGATACATCATTCTTGATTAGTAGTCCCTTTCATTTAATAGTTTGAACATTTGATTCCACTCCTTTCTGGCCTGTAAGATTTGTGCTGAGAAGTCTGACGATAATCTAATGGGTTTTCTTTTACAGGTTACTGTCTTCTTTCCCCGGCTGCCCTGAGAATTCTTTGTCATTGATTTTTGATCATTTTAATACAATGTGTCTTCGTGAAGGCCTTTTTGGGTTGAGATAATTGGGTGTTCAATAGACTTCTTGAATTCCAAGCTCCAGCTAATTCCTTAGATTTGGGAAATTCTCATCAACTATTTGTCTGAAAATGCTTTCTAGTCCCTGCTCCTTTTTCTCCCTTTTGAGAATGCCTATTATTATGTTTCCTCTCCTGATGGCATCAGCTAGTTCTTGTATTTTTCTTTTATTTTTTTCATTCTTCTGTTTCTTCTTTTGATTTTTTTCTAGATTTCTATCTTCAATGTCACTGATCCTTTCCTCCATTTGGTTGACTCTATTTCCCAAGCTTGCTATTTCAGTTTTTAATTCTTGCAGTATGTTCTTTATCTTCAGAACGTCTATTTGGTTCTTTTAGGATTTCAGTCTCCTTGCTAAAGAACTCATTCTGCTCATCTAGTTGTTTTTTCAGTTCCTAAAATTGTTGATATTACTGATTTCAGATCTCACTGAGTTTTTTCAGAAGTACCATCCTAAATTCTCTGTCATTTAAGTCATATATTTCTATGTCTGTAAGCTTATTTTCTGGAGATTTTTCTCTTTCTTTCTGAGATGCCTTGTCACCTTGGTTGTTTATAGTATTTAATGGACTATTTCTCTGCCTGATCATTAGTGGAAGTATATTCTGATTGTTTTTTCAGAAAGAAGATTTATTATATAATGATCCCTAGCCTGAGACAAAGAAGGTATTTTTCTTTTAGTTTTCAGTAGGTGGCATCTAAGCCTCTTAGATCTCTGCTTTATATAGTCTTAATAATGTCTTTTTCTTTTTTTCTAGGTGTTTAATCATGCTTGCTACCCTCAGTCTCAATTCCTGTTAGTGTTAGCAACAGTTTTGGTAGTGTTTGCTCAGATTCCCCTAGGGCTCTGTGGTGTTCTGTCTCACAGGGTATGGGGGAGGGGCCCTATGCATTGGGGGATGGCGGCTGTGGCTCAGCCTTGGTTTTGCAGCTGTGGCTGGTAAAAATGAACTTTTGTTTCTCTGCCGTCCTTGTTCTTCTGCCTTCTGCCCTGATGATTGGGCTCTGCTGCTGGCTGCATGGAGCTCACAGCACTCCCAGTAAGGGCTGTTCAGGGATCTCACCATACCTCCCCCTCCTCTTACAGGGAGCTCCAGAGGCTGAGAAAAGCAGCTTCTTTGTTTCTCCCAGTCCACTGCCCAACACCTGGGGTTCTGACCTGTGGTAGCTCTTATGCGCAGATCCCATGCTCAGACATGCTCGTGTGCAGTTCAGGTGTTTTTTGCTGAGTTTTAGATGTGTAGCTTATTATTGTTTCAAAGGGAGAGATCCAGGGATATCTCTTACTCTGCCATGTTTCTGATGTTGCTCCTGTTTTCCTGGAGTAGAATTGGGTTTGACAGAGACTCAGCTCTCCAAGGTTATGTATCATTCGAGGTTTATTCAGGATATAGAAACCACACTCTCTGTTCCATGTTTTTTCTCCTCAAAATGCATTTCTTTCAAAAAATAATAAATCTGTTGAAATGTGAATAATAAGTCCATTAATAAAATGTAGGTGCCAGTGACTCAGAAGTGAGAGAGAGCACAAAATTTGAAAGTGTCAGGAAACTGCAGACTAGATTAAGTCATGACTACTGGAGAATGACCGTAGGGATGTGGAACTTCTGGCCAATTTAATGCAGACTGTCACCCCCAACTTGATTGCTGGCCAATGGGGAATCTTAATCTAAGAACTCTCAGAGACCTCCCAGTAGCTGCTAACCCCAGGAGTTAACAGCCTCCACTGGAGACAGCAGAATGAGATCAACTTTCTGAACCTGATCTGATTTCCTTTAGCTTCATTCTATTACCAGAGTATAGCAATAGCTCTTAATTTAACTGTTGTATCTGTGTTGCCTAAGACAAATTGAAAGGATTTGTAGAAGTAGGATATCAAATGTGGTGACCTATGTTTCTAAAACGAGTTCTTGATTGAAGATATAAAAGGTTAGCGTCTAGAGAGTTATAGGCAAAATGCTTAGTGCAGGTGTCCTTGCATGTATCCATACAGGCCACATAGACAAAGCTTAACCTCAGCTGATCTAAGACTGGGTAAAATACCCGCAAATCCTCTGAGAGAAAGGAAGGCTTGTGAGGAGCTACTATAAGGCCATTTCTCACCCTCCTCCTTATCTTCGCTGGAAGCTGTTATGAGACAATTTCTCATTGCCTTCTGGGTTCTGGTGAGAAGTAAGGGTTTCTGCCTTGAAACTCTTCTTTCCCACACTTTGGAGTATAACTGTATGGTATAAAACTGCTTAGCATGAAATACTCAAACAGCTTAGTATGAAATTGGCTCCTCAGAATCAGAGCTCCCAATTTCCTGTGTTGCACTGTTATCTGACTTTTTTTTTTTTGTTTTGGGACACAGGGAGCTGACACCTTTGCTGATCTTGCCATTGCTGTCTATGTAGGTAAGAAACTGTCTGATCTAAAAAGGGCTCCTGGTTTCTTTGCCAACTGCATCTCAAATGCTCTGCACCCACCCAAGGCCCATAAGTATGGCCTCCTTCCTTCTCCCAACTCAGTTTAAATGCTAGTTTAATTTGAGTAAATTACGTCAGAAAAGTGATCAAAACTAGATTTTAATTTTTATTGTTAAAAATATTTTTTGTGTTTGAAAGTAAGACATGCTCGTGATAACTTTGTAAATGACTAATTCTAGTTTCAAATTATTGAAGTTCACTAGTTCTTGTCTAGAGAGTAACCTGGGATATCTTATTGTTGATTTTTCTTTTTTGATGTGGTCTCTGGGATTTTTGTTGTTTTTTAATCTCGATTTTTCATTTGTTAACCAGTGAACAGCCTTTGAGGGAGGGAGGGCAAATGGATCCCACATTCCACTTCCCAGATCTAGTTTAGAAAACATAGTCCCTCCCTGGTGCTCTTAGGGAGGAGTACTGCAAGTGCCTCATTTAATGACATATGCTCATTTTTGAAAGTTGCCTTTTTCTTCCATGCTTGAATAGGTCCAGTGTTTTATGAAACTCATGAAAATGCGTGGAACCCAACTTACCCCTCTTCTCTAGAATGAAATGTATATGTAATTGCGACTTTTAAAGTAATTTGTTTGCCAGTTCTTTCTTTCTTTGAAGTTAATGTCTAACTCTTTGTATATATCATAAAGCAAAATATTTCACCTTTTGAGGTACACCATATGAAGGGAATTTATAATTTAAAAAGTTTTTCCTTGTCAAAAAAGTAGATGTAGCAATTGTAGAAATTGTATATTTCTTATATATATGAACATTCATGTATACATTTGTAGGTATATTAATTAAAATTCTGAAAGAATACACAGAAAATACTAATGGTGGTGAGGCAGTTGATTGGTGAGGTTGGGTACATGTAACAAGACTGAAGTTCAGAGACAACCAGACTGGATATTGTCCATGTATATCATTTTATTTTTTAATATTTTACTGTATTAACATGATAATACCTGTTCAATGATAAACCTAAAATTAAAATGTACATTCCTTTTATAATTTGACAAATGTATCTCTTTTCTTAGAAAGGTTTGAGAATGATTTCTTTATGATGGTTCATCTAAATATGTTTGTAGAATTCCGTTCAAGTTAATTTGAAAGGTATAAGACCAATTTATAACAAGTACAAATGTGAACATGGGCCTTAACTGAATACTTTGATTGTTGGTTCAGAGATGAAACTTTGAAATAAATATATTTGACTGAATTACAGACCCAAAAATAGCTTATCCTGTGGGCTAGGACAGAGTGAGGGAGGGGAAGAATGGTAGGTGACAAGGTTATAGATGCAATGGAGTGGCCCTTGCTTATGGCCTGTTGGAGTGAGAAGCAGTTCCTCTGAAGCACCAACTTCTGACTACAAAGTCCTTCTACACTACAGACTCTTCCTTCTGTCTAAACTCTGTGGATATTAGCCTCTCACCCAAGAAGGAATAGTAGCTTGCACACTGTGGGTTATAATTTCCATTTACAGGTAAAACACTTCAGTGTGGCATGATTTTTTTTACTCTCTGTAGAATCCAGCCAATGAAACAGTTTTCTCACCAATTACTTCATGCAGCAACTTCCTTATTCCGAACATATGGTCGTCCTTTAACAATCAACACTCTTCTATTCTATGTCAACCAAGTCATCATGGAAGAAGATCATTTGAGGAATGTAGAAATTCAAGGTCTTTGGATTGGGTATTAGTCAGAGGTCACACTAAAGAGAGCACTAAACACATTCCAAATATATGAGGGTTGATCCTGGTGGTATCAGGAGAAGACAGTCTGAGGCTATGCCTCATAGTTATGAATGACCCAAAAGCTCATGGAGACTGTGATTAGTCCAAGGTTGCTGTTTATTTATAAAACTTAATTTTTCAGATGAGAGGGACAAGGTTAGAGTTTTCACTCTTCCCTCTTTACCCTTCCCTCTGCCCCTCATCATCCTCTAGTTGCTGGCTACCATTTGTTGAGCATTTACTAGATAGCAGGTACTGTGCTAAGCACTCAACTTATCTGGTTTTATTAAATCATTACAAGCCTCTATTATCATGATACCCATTTTATAGCAAAGGAAACTGAGGCTTATAGAAGCTCTGTCTGATCAAGTTTCTACAATTCACAAGGAATAGGACTTGGATTTGAACCTGATTTTGTCTGACATCAAGTCTATTTCCTTTACTACTCTGCTCTACTACAAAAAATTAGAAAGGAATGCCAAAAGAGCTCATAATTTGACAATGAATTTGAAGGAGGCACAAGTAAGACATAATTATGAGGCAGGGCCTCCATATGACTCATGTTGACAGTTATGACCCAGGGCAGGTTTAAGTAGTGGCTTAAAAACTATGTATTGAAATAATAGGCATTAGTGCCAGTAGCCTGGGGAATCAGTACGTTCATATCCGTGAGTTCAGTGGATATATTATAATACAAAGCCAGTGGGAAACCCAGAACAGAGGCTTAGTAAAAGCAGGACACCACCAAGGTCACATGGAGAAAACCTAGAAATAATCTTCTGCAGTTGTATTGACAAATGTTTGGTCCCAGTGCAAATTTGAACAATGTCTTGCCTCTGTTTTAAATTAAATTAAATTTTTGTTTTAAAATTATAATTGACATACAATATTATATTAGTTTCAGGTGTACAGCATAGTGATTAGACATTTATATCTCTTATGAAGTAATCACTAGGATAAGGCT
The DNA here is from genome assembly GCA_004027375.1 of Macroglossus sobrinus. Classification (NCBI taxonomy): domain Eukaryota; kingdom Metazoa; phylum Chordata; class Mammalia; order Chiroptera; family Pteropodidae; genus Macroglossus; species Macroglossus sobrinus. The sequence continues at coordinate 793,837 of PVKZ01000274.1, read as the reverse complement.
AGTAACCATCTGTCACTATACATCGCTATTACCATAGTATTGGCTAAATTCCTGTGCCATACATGTGATTTTCCTTTTTTTCTAAAGGTATTTTTATGTCTGAGAACTGAAGATGGCCCACAGGTAGCCCCATTCCAGTCAGCCCGAGTTCCACCATATCGCTTCCTTTAATTTCTATGTCTGTGTTGATACTGTGCCCGGATGTCTATTTCCTGCCTTCTAATCTATTACAATTCTCCTAGCCTACAATAAACATACATAAAATATTTCTTAAAAATACAATAATTCATTTTCAAAAATAAAAACAGTAACAGATGCTACCTCTTTATTGTTTAACAGATCTGGGTTCAACCCCAGATTTTGGTGCTTTCTACCTGGAAACTCATCCAGGTTACTTATCTTCCCCAAGACTAAGTTACCTCCTCTGAAATATGGACATTGTAATAAACAGCAAACAGGGTTGTAAGGATATTAATTTAAATCATACATCTATTTCAATACCTGTCATATAGTTAGTCCCCAATATATGTTACTTTCTTCCCTTTTCACTACTCTTCTCAGAATGAGATGATCCTCTCCTTTAAGTCTGATGAAACTTTACTTCATAGACATGTCTCACTTTCTATCTGTTTGAAATTCATGATCCTCTCTCTACTCCTGTACAGCCAACTCCCTCAACCCCCTTTTACACACAGTTCTTTATACAGAGTATGTTCTTATTAAATACTTGTTTAAAACATGATTAATAAAAGTAGGAAGCAAAGAAAAAAACTGATGAGATAAAGACTATTGCATTAAAAAAATTTATTTAAGTCATCAGAATGACTCAGAAAGATTCCCAGCTCATATCTACCTTTCATGTACTCCTCTCCCCCAAATTATTGTAATGATACAATATAGCATGTTGCTTTTTTTTTTTTTTTAAAGAAAGTGAAAAACACTGCAGAAATGGATATGGCTATTTGAATTTCAGTGGTTGGTATTTATTCACTCCTTTTCACAGTACTTGGCTGCTCTAATTTGGCTGCTTGGCAACAAGGATCTGTAATATCTTAACTACCACCTACAAAGAGGAAATGAGGTAGAAGGTTCCACCCTCTGTATCACCTGGCTAGACTCTGGTACTGCAGAAGAACCCTAATTAATTTGCAACCTATAAAATCCTGTCTAAAATCTGCCATCTAGTGTGGGCTTTGTAAAATTACATACATATTTCTATACAGAAATCCTGTGGTTACCACTAGGGCTTTCCTCATGGGCACTAGATTTGAAAATTTTAAATTATCAAACAAAATTATCCAAAGTGCATTATATTTAGTTTCCCATTTGGTTTTAATAAAAGTTATATATATATATATATATATATATATATATATATATATATATATATATATATATATATAAAGAAATAGATCAGGGGTTCCCAAACCCTGGGCCACAGACTGGGTTCCACAGTTCATGGCCTGTTAGAAACTGAGCTGCACAACAGGAGGTAAGTGGCTGGTGCGGCAGCGAAGCTTTATCAGTGTTTGCAGTCATTCTCCAGCACTAGCATCGCCACCTCAGCTGCACCTCAGATTATCAGGCATTAGATTTTCATAGGAGCGCAGGTCCCGGGTGCCAAAAAGGTTGGGGACTGCTGAATGCTAGCTAGCTAGCTAGGTAGATATAAATATACTGATATACAAAAGAGAGCTTTTGATCACCATGGTAAGGTGGTATTAGAAACCTTTAACTATATAAAAACTGTATCATAATTAATTTATATAATTGGTGGTAAAAACAAACACAGTCCCCTTATTTAACTTATTATTGGTAATTGTCATTCCTGATAGGAGAAGATGAATAGAAAAGTATCATTTGCTGGGCACAGTCTATGTGCCAAACTTTTTACCTACTTTAATCTCACTTAAACCTCATCTTTCAGTCTTTGAGGTAAAATATTACAACCCCTATTTTACAGATAACAAAATTGAGACCTAAAAGGTAAAGTAACTTGCTTTATATCACGGGTGATTAGTGAAAGCTCCAGGATTTTCACCCATGTCTGTCAACTCCAAAGCTCATGCTCTTTCATCTACTCCATAATTACTACTGTGCTTTTTAAAATGCTGGAAATAGTGTACAAACCTCCACTATGTGGTGATAATCCCCCTTTTCATTTCTGATATTGGTAATTTGTGTGTTCTTTCTTTTGTTTTCTTTTTTCGTCTTGGTAGAAGTTTATCTGTGTTTATAAAATATTGTGACTTTTTCTTGTTTGCACTCTTTCTCTAGTTCTTCTTGTGCATTTATTCTGATAATGCCATATTGTAAGCAACCCTATGGAGAGACTCATATGGCAGGGAACTGAGGATGGCCTATGACAAGCAGCCAGAGAGGAACTGCACGCAACTGAACAGCCTGGAAATAACTGAATCCTTCCAACAGTGAGTGAACTTGGAAGCAGATCCTTTTTCAGTTAAGCCCTCAGTTGCGATCACAGCCTTGGATAATCTTTGACTACAGTCTTGAGAGAGAGCCTGAAGCACAGAATCAAGCTGTCATGCTGAGATTCCTCACCAACAGAAAATGTGAGATAATAAATGTGTGTTGTTTATAATCCACTAATTTGGGGGGTATTTTGTTACACAGTAATAGATAACTAATACATCCACTTCATCCCTGTTAATTTTCTTTGCTCCGAACTCTACTTTTTATTAGTGTTTATTTTTTTCTCCCACTCTTTAAATTTCAATCTACCTATATCATTATATTTGAAGTGAGTTTCTAGTGACAGGATATAGTTATTTTTTAAATCCATTTTGATAATCTCTATTCTTTAATTAGTATGTTTAAGAATATGATTATTGATATTTAAATTTTAATTCTCTATCATTTTATTATATGTCCTCTGTTTATTTTCTATGTTTTTTTATTCTTCTCATATCCCTTTATTACTATCTTTTGGGAAATGAGAATATTTTTGGTATTTCATTTTAATTTATTGATTGCATTTTTAGCTGTCTCTTTGCACAGTTTTATGTAGTGGTTGGTTGCAGCAGAGATTATGATATATGCACTTAACTTTTCAGTTTGCTTAGAATCAATATTTTATCATTGCAAATGGACTGCCTTTTAGGTCCTTTTACCTTTCCTCCTTTATGTTATAATTGTTTTTGCGTAGTATACCTACACACACTGAAAACTTAATAAGAAATGTTATAATTTTTGCTTTCAACTAACAAACATTTTAAGTAAATCAAGAGAAAAAAAAATATTCAGTATTATTTACCCAGATATTTATACTTTATGTTATTCTTTCTTCCTTTCTGAGGTTCCTTGTTTCTGTTTGATATTATTTCCCTTATGTTTAAACTTCCTTTCACATTGTTTAGAGCAGGTTTTTTGCAATGAATTCTTAGTTTCCTTTTACCTGAGTGTGTCTTTATTTCATCTCTTTCCTGAAAGATAGTTTCATTAGATATAGAATTCTGAGTTGAATATCTATTACTACATGAAATGACCAATAATGTTAACATTTTTTTTTCTGAACTCAGCCCTACATTTTTAATTGTATGAAGTATGAAACTACCATACAAACTAACATATTATGAAGTATCATGGGGATTTAATTTTTTTCTTATTACCAAAGTAATATGTGTGGAATTTAGAGCTTTTGAAAAATAGAGAAAAACACAAATTTAAAATAAAACATAAATCTCTGTAATCCTAACACACAAAAAGGAACCACTGTTAAAATTTGGATATATGTTTTTCTAAGATTTTGTTCTTTGTAAATATGTACAAATTTTAAATAAAATTATAAATATATTATAGATATTGTTTTGTTACATTTTAATTAACATAGTGACATATTGGCCAGTGTTTTCTGTGACAATAAATATTATACACTACAGCAAGCTTTTTAATGGCAGCATTGAATCCTGTAATTTATTTAGTCAGAACATCATGAACATTTAATGTTTTGAAATTTTAGCTATCAAAATAATGGTAGGATAAGGTTTTCTGCACATACCTAATTCTCATCTCTAATTGAGTCTTTGCAAAAAATGCCTAAAAATAGAATTGTTGACTTAATGGCAATGCACATTTTTAAGGATTTTGATTCCTATATTAGAATTACCTTCTAGAAAAGATATTTGGAATGTTAATTGATACATATTATTAGGTAGTTTTTCCCTGCTTTTATTTTGAATTCATTTTAAGCATACAGAAAAGTTGCAAGACCAGAACAAAGAACCCTCATAAACCCTTTACTTAGGTTTACCATTTTTGACATTAAGTCATATTTGTCTATCTCTTCCCCCCACCCCTGCACACACACACACGTGCGCACACATTTACACATATACATATCTATTATTTATACTTTTTTGAACTATTTGAAGCTGGCTCAAACATAATGTTTCCTTTCCCCTGAAACTTTAGTGTATATTTCATCAGAAAAAGAATATTCTCTTATATAACTATAATACTGATATCTAATTTATGAAATTTAACATTGATAAAATACTGTTATCTATCGTCCATATTCCAACTTTAGCTACTCTGCAGTTTATATTCCAATTTAATTATCCTAATAATGTCCATTATTGTGCCTGTCTATCTATTTATATATCTATTGGTCCAGGACCACATATTGCATTTAGTTGTCATATCTTTTAGCCTTTCTTTTATTTGGAACACTTCTCCAGTCTTTTTCAGTCTTTCATGACATTAGCATTCTTGCAGAATACAAGCCAGTGGTTTTATAGAATGTTCCTCAGTTTGAGCTTGTGTGATATCCTTCAATAGTTTAAATGTTAAGCCTAGAAAAAAAAAATGAAGTCAAAATAGCATCATAGATATGGCTTTTATCAAGAGAAATTCTTGTAGCAGAAAATGGTGCTGACAAAGGATTACCCAACATGAAAACAAGAGGTCAAGAGGACTAACAATATAGCTGCTAGGTAATTAATCCTCTAATCTTAAGTATAGCTAATGAAATTAGGTCGATGGAAATGGTTTGTCAGCAGTGGAGGCTCTTGGCTTTTCAGTGGCATCACTGAGACACTTCGTACAAGCAAAGCCGTATCTACCTAATATAAAACTATTATTAGCGTTTCAATTCAGGGTAAGAGATTGTTGAATATCCATTTACTGAGTTAATGGGTGACAAGAATTACCCAGAGTTTGCATCTTTAGTTTCACGGTTATTTTATTTTGTTATTTGCTGTTGTTAAATAACAGAAACTAGAACAAGGAAAGTACAAGATTTTCTGCTGTTTGTATGCAGCTAATCTTTGTTCACTTGACTTGTAGAGGTGGACCTAGTAGGTTAGAGACTGATTAATATGAAATCCTCTCCAAATCTGACCACATGAAAAAGTGGTTTCACCAGACAACATTATACTACCTGTAGTGGGTGGGGTATGGTGGAGAAGCAGGCTGACATCTGCAGTCTCAGTAGGGACAGTCTTTGGAAAACCTTGCTTATTTCCCAACAGGAGAACTCAGGATCTAGTTCCACAAGTGACTTCATTGGAAAACTAGTAGCTCCTTAACTTCTGCCAAGCAAGAGATTAATGGAGAAAGAATTTTTGGCAAAAGATCTGGTAAACCTTAAGAGGGACACAGAAAAATGGAAGTCAAGTGAAGTGTCAGTCTCTTCTGCTATAACTGTTGACAAGGAGAAAATTCTGAGATGTTCTAAATTAAATTACAGAGGCCAGAGAGTGAGAGAATGAGACTGAAATGTTTGTTAATGGATGCTGACCATTTAGCAAAAGACATCTCACATTCCTGTTTTGCCTGTTGGCATTTCGGTTTAATTTCCAGGTGGCTGGGCACCATCTAACTCCAGGAGTCCCTATTGGTTGTTTACTCTTGGGCTTCCCGAACTGCTGCCCCCAGCCAGTCTACATGAGTATTGTTTATGAGGACTATGCACCTATTCTACAGCTGGCCCTGCTTCACTTTCTCCCACCTCTTGTCTATAGCTAATGGAAACTCTTTTAGACTATTTCTTCCTTCCCACTTCCCCCTATTTGATGTAAAAAACACTTGCAAAACTCTTGCAAAACTCTGGGAAAATTGGACATGTCTTTTCTACCTGGCCATGCTGCTGGTGGTTTGGACTCCATGCTGCAAGACAAGTCGTCTTTTTGGCTAGCATTTTTGGTTCAATACAACCTTATTTAAAAAACAAAAAACAAAACAAAACAAAAAAACACTTGAATTGTGGAAATTAAAGATCTTTAGTTTAACACCGTGGGGGGATTGGCTAATAGGAAATTGATAAGTAGACCTAAGTCAGTAAAATAGTGGAAATATTGTGGGTTCAAGTGGAATTTTTCTCTGAACATTAATGTTTGGGAGCAATTAAATTAAAAAAAAAAGGAACACTTGCAATGTAGGAAGATCTTAAGAAAATCCTGTAGAAGTTCCCTTTTGGTAAAAAAAAAAAGTGGCTAGGTTAGTAGTTGCAAAAACCTCATTACACTTTCCCACAATGTTAAATTATTTTGGGAAGCTGTGTATGCATATGAAATTTGTGAAGACATTTCTCTAGGTGATAATAAAATTTGATGAAGAATGCTATCCCTCAGATAAGATTTAAATTTTTGATGAACTGTGTCTCTAAAGCTTTCAAGAACCTACTTTGTCTGCAGAAGATGCTGGTTCCATAAGGTCCAAGGCTGTCAGATCCACTAAGGGTGCCAGCTGCACACTCCCAGGAATTTTAACTATGCAAACAGCAGAATTGTTAATGTTCTGGATGCAAAACAATTGTTAGTTCTCTGCATAAATTTTGAATAATCTACTACAATCCTATTTACCCCCAAAATCTGCACTTGCAGAGAACTTGAGATTTTGTGTTAGGACCATATCATGTGGAGTTATTGTAGAAACGCCTGCAATAGAAAGGCCATCTCCCTGTTTCTATTTTACTAAAAATGAGCCCCCTGCCCCCAAGTAAGACTATGTCTATTGTTCTTGAAGTAAAGTTAGGCACACAGACCCCAGGTGCCAGTTTACTCCAGAGGAAGAGATGAAGGGGAAACAGGAGAGCGGTTGGGACCCTGGGAGGGGGCTCAGATAGTGGCAGGGCAGTGGAGATGTTGGGTAGAGGGCGGGGGGCCTACACTGGCAGAGCATGGCCACCCCTCCTCCTCCTCCAGGGCCTGTTCCTTGCTGGCCTTTAGCCTTTGACTCTGCATGTGTGCTTCCCCCAAATGGCTGGTCTCCCACACCGCAGTGGCTTAGGCTGGCAGCTTACGTGGGGATAGCCCTATGGAAGGAAAGGATGCCTTGAGGAGGGACTTACTGTCGAAGGATAAGAGTTAAAGAAAATTTAGTCTTAAGGTTCTCAAACTTTTTGGTCTGGGGACCACCTTAACACTCTTGAAAATTGTCTTTGTGGGTATATCCATCGATATTTATCATATTAGATTTTAAACACTAATACAGATGCACACGTTCCACTAGACTGCAGGCAATGGAGAAACCAATTCTTACTGTAGCCTTGTAAAACTCTTCTGTGAAAGAGTGAATGAGAGCAAAATGGGCAAATATAGTCTTAGTGTTTTTATAAAAATAGTTTTATTAACCTTTCCAATTCCTGTAAAACACTTTGAGAACTACTGTTCCAAAAAACTCAAAGATTACAAACAGGCCTTCACTTCCTTGAACAATTTAGACTAGAGCCCTGCAGACCAGATCAGGATCTAGGCTGCTGGTGCAATGCAGGTAGTAATCTGTAGCGTTTACAAGGAGTGCCCTGGGATATTGCCTTTTCCACTTTTTGCCAGCATTTGCCCTTCAGTCTGGAAAGGATTCCTTTCCAAGAAAGAGTAGATTACACAGAGTAACTAAACATCAGTTGCTGAGAAGGATAAACCTCAATTTCAAGAAATAAAAACAAATTCTTGAAATGGTGTCAGAATATCTACAGAAATTTTGCAAGCTAAGAACTTGCTTTAAGAGAACAACCAATAAAATAGGAAAGTAACTCTTTGATGAAGGAACTGGCTAAAATAAAAAAAAAAATTAAAGAGTAATTTAAAGACAGTGGGAAAAAATACTGGTTTGATGTAAAAAGACTGACAATACATCAGAGGTCACCAAAAAAGAGGAAATTATCTGTTGATTATAAAAATGATGATGATAAAGTTTTGAATTGTCTTATGTAGATCAATTCTGAAGCTGAGGAAAAAAGTAATAGGAAAGAAATTGTATTTCCTGAATTAGACAAGGGAGAGCCAGGGGATCACTGAAGTGAGAAAGAGACAGAGAAGACAGTTCTACCAGTTACCTATTATTGTATAATAAACAAGTCCCAAACTTAGTGGCTTAAAGCAGTAGTGATTTACTATTATTTTTTATGATTCTCTGGGTTGGGTGACAGTTTATCTGCTGTTTTGCCTGAGCTCACTCTTGCAGCTGTATTTAGCTGCAAGGTGTTTGGGCTAGAATATCAAGGTGGCCTTATTCACATGTCTGGCAGTTGGTACTGGCTGTCCACTGGGGCCTTAGTTCTTTTATTTGTGACCTATTCGCAGTGCAGCATCATAAGAGGGTGAAAGCAGAAGTGGCAATGTCTCTTAAGACCAGATTTTGGAAGTCACACATCTCTTCTGCTGCATTCTGTTGATAAAAGTAAGTCTCAAGATCAGCCCAGATACAAAGGAAATAGACAACCTCTCGATGGGAGAAAGTGCAGGGTCATATTGCATAGGATCATGGGAGGAATTTATGTCTGTATTTTGTAATTTATCACAACAGGAAATGAAATGGATATGAGAAAGGCCCAAGCTATAGTTCAAGGAGAGAAAGCATTTAGCTGAGTGATGAAATGTCAATTATGTACAATTGGAAGAGAACCCAAGGAAGGATACATTTTCATTGTAGTCAGTGCAAGGCCTCTAATAAATGTATAATAATAAAGTTTTAAGCTGAAAATTGAACTCATGGATCTTTGCTTGTGATATGAAAGAGCTGTTGCTGGAGAGATGAAGGAAACCTCCTTTCTGTGACAGAAATTAGTAGAGGATAAATTAAAAGAAGGTCAGTAATACTCTAAAAACCAGGAATTGTTAAAGCAACTCCAAGAAGACATTTTGTGGTCTCTTTCCAACTAATACATCAATTTCATTTCTAAGATGCCAGATGCTTTGTTTCCTATTGTAATCAGAGACTTGATAAAAATAGCAATACACCGTCTAATATCTTTCTCAATGAAGAAATCTTTTAAGTTTATGCCTGAAGGTGGAAAGGCATAGCACTCCTCAGTGATGAAGGATAGCGTATGAAATTATAGGTACTCTATGACCATTAACAGAAGAGATCTGCTTAAACTGGAACCCTGATGCATACTAATAAGCATCCCCCCAAATTCTTCCCCTTCCACAATGATTGGCTTGGTTACTCTGGTACAAATCTCAACCCTTCTCAGCACTGCCTGTCACAAGCTCACCACTAGCAGCACTTGCATGCCCTCCTGATCAGTTTGGACCACCTTCCCTACCACCTCATGGGCATAAAGCTTTTCTTCTACACCTTACTACTGGAAGGCCTCCACCTCAGGCCTAAGAGAAAGCACACCTGGCTTCTACCTGAAATAATGGCCTTGTTCTATGATTACTAAATCTATAAACACTGACCTCCACCTTTTTATCTTTAGTAATGTGTTTTTGGTAATTACAAATAATGCTGCTCTTAATATAAATATACCATTTATATCTCCATTCTAGCTTTGACTGGGTTGTTTCCAGTTTAGGACTTCACAAGTAATGCTGCTATAAACCTTCTTCTACATGTCTTTGGTGCATAGGTATTTCTATTAGTGTTCATGTTTTTCCACATCATCACCAACATTTGTTATTATTTTTATTCTTAGCTATTTTGTGGGTATATATTGGTATCTCATTGTGGCTTGACTGTGTGTGCTCCATAGGGGAAAGGCCAAATCTAGCCTGTTCATGGCTGTATCACTATCTGATACCTCTTCATAAAATAATACAAATAACAATAAATTGTAATAATAAATAATAAAAAGGATCAATTGAAACTATACTCAAGAGTTTTTAACTTCAGTTTAGGTATGTGGTTTTATTTTTGTTAAAATGAATGTTTAGTTTTTAAAATGTGTTATGATTGGGTATCATAAATCATTTCCAGTATTTTTCTTGGTGTGAAAAACAAACTACCTCATCAGTTCCCCTGGTACCCATCCCTCCCAAATGCATACATGTACAAGTTTAGGGCAATGGGCCAGGGAGAACTAGAAGCCCTAAGAAAAAATATGACATCTCTCTTCAAATCTTTAACTTTATTTAAATATTTTGATGGGAAAATTAAATAATTTAACTGGTATGTAGTTTTAAGTATTCTTATATTAAAACAAACAGATATGATATCCATACTGATTGAATGAGTATTTAGCTTATACAGGAGGCTTGAGTCATTTGGGTGGAATTTTGATTTTTTCTTTAGGAGGATAATTTTGGCCTGCAGTACAGAAGGATGACTTGGAGGGGTAAGGGGTGGATAGAGAATGCATTGGAGGTAGGCAAATCATTAGGTGATTATAATAATCCAGGTGAGAGCTAAATTGATTTGAACTTTAGAACAGAGGACACAAAGAAGAGCAGGCACCAAGGTTTCTAATTTCATTAGTACTCACTATCATATTCATGTGACTTTTTAAAACATCATCTAAACATCTAGTTATTGTACGGTGTACATTATACTTGTATAAATAACATACATATGTGATAAGGATAAATATAAACATTTATGAGTAGTACTATTATTTAATTCCTTGTATTTGCAAATACATTCAAATGAACTATATTATATTCAATATATTCAAAATTAACTATATTATTTAGTAGTATATCAATTTGCTGTATTACACATAAGAAATTTACAAGTATTGTCTCTAAGGTGATCACATAACTTTAAGGAGAATCTGTGTATCCATTATATAGTCTCCTCTTTATTGCAATTGAAGTTTTTAATAGGGCCTAAATAATCAACCATATAACTAAAATGTTAATTTTTCATTGCAATTAACAATATAGAGGTATTTTGATACATTAGAGACACAACACTGTTCTTGACTTTTTATTTTGATGTACAAGGTTCATAGTCTAATACAGCATATGGCTTTCTAAGGGTTGTAATAGTTGTTTGACATACTTCTTAATCTCTGTACTTCAGTTTTTCATATCTGTAGCAAGGAGAGAATAATATCTATTCATTGAATGAGTACAAGGATTGATATTGCTAATATATGTGAAGTTATAAAACAATGTTAAGCTCACAGTAAGCCCTAAATGTTATATATTTATTTCTTTTAGCATATCTAGTTGACTTGTAAGGAAGGTTGGGATCCTTACAATATATACATTTGGAAAATTCCCAGTTGAGTGAACATGTGAAACAAGTTTCAAACATGTATATGGGTAGTACAGGTTTAATCTTGCTTGTAATTTAATAAAGTGTGGTGGTCCAATAATCAAGGACGTGGAAAGTGAATCCGTTGAGATATTTTCAAAAGCAGAAATCAGAGGATTGTAATAGAAAACCCAGCATATTAGGCAGCTCAGTAGTGTAACGATCTACCCAATATTTCTTAGCTGAAAAGACGTTAGGAGAAACGCCACAGGAGACCCAGCTGCGAACTCTGCCTAGTTAAAAAAAGAAAAAAGAAAAAAAAGTTTCAGCTTTGTGAAACATCTTGTGCTCAGCCATCTGTTTTTGGCAGTACAAAGCCTTAAGGTCTGTGTAGTTCTTTCGACACCTTGGAAGGCGGAGTTACAACGCAGAAGCAACAAGTGTGGTAAGCTAATTTGAGGACGTTCTCAGTGGTTCGGAGGCACCTGCACTTCCTGTTAACTACATACAATTCAGGCCAAACTGCTGTCATCCCGTTTTGGGAAGACCGCCTTCCCCAGCCTGGATTCCTATTGGAGCCACACTCGGATGTCCCCAGCTCAAGCGCACACCTGTGTAGGGCTGGACGTGCTCCGCAAAGGCGCCTGAAATACAGGAATTTCGCTCTCCTAGGCTTCTTGCTTTAGTGACTTGTTAAAATGTTGGCAGGTGGACATCCTTCGCTCACTCGGGAATTCCAATTGTGGTTAGGACCCTGGGATGTCCCGGCGGTAATACGCTGTCATTGCTGTCCCGCGGCAAGCACCGACGTTCTTGCTAGGCTCCACTGGGCATTCCGAGGCCCCACCCGTGGCAACGTCACTGTGACGGCCGCGTGCCGGAGGCCGCCATAGGCCCGCGTCCGGGCACAGGACTACGTGTGGCGCGTGGACTCTATCAGGTCCAGCCCTGCGGGAACTCGATCGGCGCTTCCGGGCAAGGTTCTATGCACCTGTTCCTTTCTTCTGCTCAGGTGTCTTCCCGTTCTGGGAAAAAGTGGACATGACCATCCCTAGAAAACAATATGCGCGTCAGCTAACCTAGGTTAAAAACAGCGCGGAAGATTAAGCCCAAAGTAAGAGGGTGCCTGGCACCTTTAAGCTGTTTGGAAGTTCACGTGACCCACTAAATGCCGGGTCCCCGGCGGTCACGTGACGGCGCGCGCGCCCTCGCGCTGGGAGAGCCGGCTGGCGCTGTGCGCGCGCCTTCGCCGCTGCCTCCCATCCCCTCGACGGGAGGGTGAGGAGCGGAGGGATCGGCGTCCGGGGCCGGTTGCGCGTGCGCACGGAACAGCTGTCACCCCAGTGCGGAACTAGTCTTCCAAATTTCCCAAATCTCCCTGGGTCAGAGGCCCCCGTCTTCCTTCTCAGGGTTGTGTCCTCGCCCCACCCGCGCGCCAGGTAACAGATTTTCCCGAGCCCAGGGGATGGAGGCTGTGGGGGGAGGGGCATGGGCGGTCCTCCCGGCAGTGCCCCACTCCGCGCGGGGCAGAGGGGGGGTGCCCGCGTCGGAGGAAGCGGAGACGCGGGACCCGAGACGCTCGTTCTGCGGCCGCTGTGACTGTCATGCTGGGAGGAGAGCGGCCGGCCATGGTCGCAGGGGAGGGAGGCGAGAGCCAGTGACAGCCTGCTCCGGCCCTCACCGGGGTTCGGTGCCCGCGTTCGCCGTTTTCCCGGGCGCCGGAGTCGGGGTCGTGCTCATTGGAGCAAAGGAGCGTACGGGTGGTCCAGAGATGCTGATTCCTTTCCTTTCCCCTTCCAGCCGCGTCTGTGGCGGACTCGGGGAGGCTGGGCCTGCTGCGCCCCTTGGGACCATCTCTTCCCTGGGACTGTCACCACTGCGGAGTGAGGGTGGGGGTTCCTCTCCAGAACACTCGGTCGCAGGCAGCCAGCCTCTCTCTGGAATTCGTTCTCAGTACCCGTGGCTGTCTTTTTGGTTTTTCCGGCATGGAGCCATCTCTTTCTTCAGTGCCCGACGCCACGATGCGGCGTAGACAGTGGGTGCTTAATAATTATGAGTTGGCTAGGGTCGCGTGGAATGCCAGGGACGTGGAGTGGCGTGGGGTGGGTAAGTGGAGGAGGGAGCCAGGCAAGCTGGGGCTCCGGGCTCGAGCTTGAGTTTTTCCTCGGGGCTCAGCCAATGAAACCGGCAGGACTCGATTCGGATGCTTTCCGGGTGAACTCGGACCAGTCTCCCCCTGAGCAGCACGTCTGCACCGGCTGGCTTCGGTTGTGGGCGATTTCTAGGAGGGGTTTTGTTTGGTTCCTCCTCGGGGAAAAGGGAGGGCAAACTTTTTTTTTTTAGCCCTTGTTAAATTACCACACGAGGTGATTTATCAAGCACTGCTTCGGAAATGTAGGTTAGAAGTTGCAGTTGGTTCATCTTATCCTGGTGAAAGTTTCCTGTAGGCTCTGACTACCAAACTTTGCCCTACTTCACCCATTTGAATTTGTAGTATTTTTTGTTTTTAACCTCGGGAAACGTGCCTTCATTGTTTCTATGGCAACGGCTAATATTCTGTCTTCTAAATGTGGTTGAAAATTAGTGGCTTTGATTCTTAAAGGTCCATTTTCACTTCGTAGCACGCGGTTCTCCTTTAAGAGCATTACTCCAATTCTACCTTGCTGGTCCTCTCCCATTCCCACTGCTTTGTTTTGGAATATATTGCATGGAGATTCGGATTTTTTAGACCCTCTTTCTTCCAACTTAATGTGTTCTGAAAAGTTTGCACAAAATCTTTACAGCACCCCACGAACATGGTAATACGATGCAATTTAAATCAGAGACGTGTTTCACATTAACAGACTTTAATCGGTTCTTTTTCTAAAGTTACGCATATGTTTTAAATGTTGCACGTACACAAATGCTCTTTAAAAAGTACATTAACCATTCCATGAAAATGAATTTTTTAATAAGATGAACAGGTACTTAATTTTTCTAATTTTTTTTTTTTAGATTTAGATCTCTATTTAAGGATTAAAATGTGATATATTAGGTTTTCTTCGGGACACCTTCTGAAATTACCCAGGGCTAGGATAGATTAGTCTTTTTCTAAGGTTCCTTTTCTCATTGTTTTGTAATTGCTTCTTGACTTTTCTACTAGAATGTTAGGGCTCTGTACGTTTTTTTTTTCTTTATGTATTTCCAGTAATTTACCACAGTGCTTGAGGTGCACAATATATGTTGTCTTTTTAAATAACAGCTTTATTGAGATATAATTCATGTAATTCATATACCATACAGCCCATCCGTTTAAAGTGTGCAATTCAGTGGTATATGCAACCATTACCACAGTTAATTTTAGAACATTTTTATCACTTCAAAGAGAAATCCTGTTTCCATTAGCAGTTTTGTAATTTTCTCTCCAACTCCCTTCCCTCCAGGATTAGGTAGTTTGCTTTCTTTTTAAATAGATTTGCTTATTTTATTCTGGACGTGACCAGATTCTTTCACTTAGTATAATGTTGTCAGGGTTCATTCATGTTGTCACATATTATTAGTATTTCCTTCCTTTTTTATGGCCGAATAATATTTCATCGTATGGATGTATCACATTTATCTACTAGTTGATGAGTATTTGGGTTGTTCCCACTTTTTGACTATTGTGAATAATGCTGCTTTGAATATTCATTAACTAGTTTTTGTATGGGTATATGTTTTCTTTACTCTTGGGTAAATAATTAGGATAGAATTGCTGGGTTAAACACTTCCAACTGAATGAATGAATGAATGAATGAATAAGGAGGGGGAAGTTAGTCTTGAGGGATACTCTCTAGGCCTTTGAGAGACCTATATAGACCCTTTCCTGCCCCACTACCAAGTCCTTTTCTCTAGAGGCCAGAATTCTCTGTGTGGGTCTTTGTCCTTCGGATAGTGCTGTGTTTGTCTTGTCTGGATGTCATTAAGATCATGCCTTTCTGTTTTCACAGCCTTTCTTTATACAGTTAGTGATTATTCCCTTGTATTTACAGATTATATATTATCAATATGGTGCTAAAACAGGTATATTCCATACTGTCATTAAAATCAGTGTCTACTGCAGGTCTTTTAATCTTAAAATTTGTTTCTTTTCATTAAATGGGAATATCTAATGCTTTTCTCCCCACCCCCATGTCTAATATATAAATTTCTTGGGAGTTATGCCATAGTTAAAGTCACTGTATTTTCTTTATCCCTACTAGTTCAAATGGGTTTGTGGAGCGTTTTATATTTTAGTATAAATTTAAAATATTGGATTATTGTCTTTTCATTTCCTCCAACCCCCAAAGATTCCATCTTTGCCCTTACACTCCCTGCCCTTTGGGAGAAGATGTTGGTAATCTAAATCTACACTTGTAGGGGAAAGGATTAGGCCCATTTAAGCAATGGGAGCAATTCCTTTAAGGACCTATTCACCCTGCTTCTCCTTCATGTCTTGCCTTCATTCTTTCTCTGAGGATCCAGTCCTCTCAGTGCTTAGTAAATCTAGCCAAGCTTCTCCTTTCCAACAATCTCATTTTTTATCCCCAGTTCTCGGGCTGGGTTGGGCTTGATACCCTCCTCATATTCTTATTCCCTCTGCCTAGACTGCTACCTCTACCTGTGCTTCTTTGGTTAATTTCACCTCATCCTTCAGAAAACTGTTATCACTTCTTCAAGTTAGTCTTTCTTTGATCCTATACACTTGTCATAATAGCATCTGTAATCTCCATATTTTAAACAATTACACTATTTGTTGTGTATCATGCTTTGCTCTCCACCCCCATATATGCACAGAAAAAGGTCCACACAAAATATTGAAAGTGGTTCTTGGTGATGGAATTACAGGCAATTCATATCTTTTATGTATATCTGAATTGTACAGTATGACCTTTGTGAGCACAGAAAAAGAAAATTCATGTTTATAGGAAAGTCTGGAAACAGAATTTAGAAGAAAAAGAAAAATCATCAGTAATAGCCATTTTCATTTTTGTAAATTTATTTCTTCCTTGTTCTGTTTTTGTTAATAGAGATTTTCCTATAGTTTCAATGTCAAGCTTTTATTACATTTTGATTCTTTCTCCTATCTAGAGACTTCTAGGGAATGGTGAGGATACGTACCATTGGTTGCCAAGGGATGGAATTTCTGTTATTGAAATTAAACTGATTCTTAGGGAACAGAATCTGGCATCTGTTATTTGGGTATGAGAACTAGTATGTGCTCAATAACTCATCTCCATTTTTTTTTCCCTGAGAAATATTCTTACTAGTACTACAGAGTTTTTCTATTTTGAATGAGAACGTTTAGTTATACTTTTTGCTCTGTATTTTCAGATATACAGTGGTTTTAGCTATTATGGTATTTATGCTGCTCCAGAGAATCTTTAAGACTTATTTTAGATTCTTTTGGGTTTGTATTATACTATACTTTTGACAGATATTTAGGGAGCAGAATAATGTGTCATCAAAACACTTTTGATGATGGCTTCCTTTCTTATATCTTCATTCAGTTCCAGTTATTAATTTGGTATCTACCAGTTAACTATAACAAATTGAACTCTAGGTTTCTTCTCAGCTGTGCTTCTCTGGGGTTTCTCATGCATCTCATCCATTTCATTGCTATTCTAGAGTTATCCAAGATATCTCATGGTTCCTCAGTTCTCACACCCAAAACATCACCAATTTTTGTCATTTCTGCTTCCTAAATATGTATCATATCAATCCTCTAGTGTCCACCTGGTATCACCTGAGTATCTACTGCCGCATTCCTATCTTTGCTCCACTCAGTGAGCTTTTAAAATGCAAATCAGATCATTCTCATTGCCCTGAGGACATTTAAAATTCCTGCATTATCTTCTACCCAAATTCCTCTCAAGCCTTTTCTAGATGGTTTGCTTTTCCTCTCCGCCCACTAGTTTTTCTTTTCTTCAGATTATAGGCCCTTGCTGAAGAGCTATTTGCTGCCAGGCAGACTTTTCCTTCCACTTTCTTCCTTTCTATACATCTTTCTAGTCTCTGCTTGAATGTACTTCCTCAGAATCCTGACCTATCATCATCCCCACCTCTTGGCCAATACTAATCAGCTTCCATAATAATAATCTATCTTAATTTCCTTCTATAACACTTAGCAGTTTATAATCTTATGTTTATGTGATTATTCAATTGTTTGTTTCTAAACTTTAAGAATTCTAAACTGTAAGGGATCAAGTATTTTTATTCACTTTATGTCACACCAGCACACAATTGTCTCACCAGCACTATATTATAGCTGCCCAAATTTGTTGTACTCATGACTTTTACATATACGAAAAAATAAAGGAAATTAAAATCAGGGCACACAGTAAGAAATATATTTTACCCATCTTGATCAAACACACACATGCATATATAAAACTGAAACAAAAATTTCACAAAGCAATACTTTGCCAGCTGTGTTCTACTGTGATAATTTCTGTTTTGTTCTATATCAAATATACAAATGGGGTAGGACTGCAGACTGCAGTTTGAAAAGCACAGCCCCTAAGCAATACAAGGAAAATGCTTCACTTCCACTAGCCCCTCCCCCCCTTTTTGAAACACAATTGCTATTTCTCAGTCTTTTCTGATGGAAAGTACAAGTATAGTTTTAAATACCACCTCCTCCTCCCTACCCTTTCCTCATTAAAAGAAATGACTACTGCTCGAAGTTCTGTTTAGAAATTGGGGCCTGATCTCAAAGGAGGGTTAGTTAAGGTCAGGTTGAGAAAAATCTAAACCTGACTTTCCCTTAGGTCTTATGTTGTAGGTTCCTCTGGGCCACTAATAGCTGGTACTCTTCCCACCCTACTTGACAGAGCTCATTACCAGTGTGTGGTCAGTTACTGAATTTTAAGGCTGGCCTCTTATAAGTTTTGTTTTCTCAATTTATTACAAACCAAATAAAATTCCAAAAATGAAAACAAGAGGATCAAGGCAAACCAGTAAGTATTTGTTAATGTATGAATTAAGGAGCCTGGCTGGGTAAGAGTGACACAGTCAGTGGATCACTAGAGCTGATCCTTAGAGCTGTAGTTCTTATTTGTTCGCTTTCCAGAAGATTTGGTGCTGTTTGGCCCTGCCATGAGATATTGATTTTTTATCTATTTTGCTAACTAAATATTAGAAATAACCTAAGTGGCTAGCACAAGGGCTATTATAACTGAACACTGTGTTGTGATATTCATAACTTGGAAGTATATTTAAAAATACTAGATAATTTAAAACCTATGTTTAATGGAAAAAAGAATACAAAATCATATATATTGTATGATCCCAATTGTGTTTAAGCATATTTATAAATGTGCATGTGTTTAGAAAAAATACACTGGAATGTTAACTTGTAGTGGGATTACTGGTAATTTTGATTTTCCTTCATTGAAGAATTTTTTTGAGAATCAACATTATTGCATTTATAATCAGAAAGGCTTGATTAAAAAAAAGTATTTCATATACATTAACATGCCTATGAAAATAAGAAAAATAACATCTTTCTTAAAATGGTGTCTAGAGCTCAGGTTTCAGGAGCTGTTTTTTTTGGAGACTTCTGTTCAGGTGGGATGTACATTCTACTTTTATGGTATGTAAAGATGCAATGCACTGTAATCTATGTTTTTGCTCCCAGCCTGAATTGTTTTTCTTTCCTGTCTAAGCTCTTAAAGTTTACCGAGCTTCATTTTTCATCTTTTTTTTTTTTTTTTCCTGAAATAGGATTTCATTTTTCCCTGCCTGGCCTAAGCACTTACGGTTGCTTATTACTCAATAATTTAGAAAGTTTTAATATCCCTCATTAAACCCAGCCGTCTGGCATGAGTTGAAAACATGGAGAGGGTTTTGGGTGAATTAGGGAGTACACAGATGATGTCTTCTTTCTCTTAACTTTGGAAAGTGTCTAGCTATAGTGAGACTTAAAACAAAATTGAAGGAAACATACAATGATAGTTCAAATCTGTAATCATCAGTAAATTGTCCTAAACCAATTGAAATTGTTTAGTCTTTCAACACTCAAGCCTTAGTAGATTAAATTAAATATTTGGAAATATTTTTGATGGCTGCACAAAATAGGTATTCTAAATATTGATTTATTTATTAAAGAAGGAAAGGAAAAACTTTAAATTAGAAATGTTAAAGTAAGACAGTTGGCTGAACAGATAGGACCTTTTTGGGGTGGGGTGGGGTGGGGTGCGTGTGTGTGTGAACACTTTTAGGGGACTTCATAGCCCTGTTCTCATTTTCAGCATTTCAGGTTCTGTACTTGATCCAGAGTATTTCAGGCATTGGATGACTAATGTTCTTCGTGTTGCTCTCTAATCAAACTCACAAGAGGAACAAGAACCCAGATCCAGAGTATTTGTGTCTGCTCTTCAGGCCTCTTTCTAGAATATCTTGGTCCATGGGAAAGTACATGAGGGAAATCACACATCCTCGATTACAGACAGGTTTCCTCAGATGGAGATGGGCAATGTTGAGCAGTAATCTGAGCAAGGTGTTTTCACCTGCTGGGCTTCTCTGACTCTCAATAGTTCTACTTATCAGAACATTTTTTTTTGCATATACATTTTCCCCTGTTCAGTGAGATTAAAGAATGAGACACATTTCTTCACTTTTGCTCTTTCTTTATCTTCATCATTAACTCATTTTTTTTTTCACCAGACATTTGTTTAAATTCCAGTTCTTAGGACATAACGTTTGTCTCTGGTTGAATATCAGTCATGTTGCATCTGTTCTCTTTTGGAAGTCCATCAGATACTCAGAAATATCACAGGCGTCCCTTTGAGTGGGAGACTGATGGTGTAGGCTCTTTTTTTGCAGGTAGCACTTTTTCACCATTTTGTTATTTATTTTTACTTTCAAAAGGAACCCTTGCCTGAAATATGGACACTTTTACTGAGAACTCTCAGTCCACAATATTCATGCAGCTTTCATTAGCAGAAAGAATCTGACCTTGATATATAGGTAAATTCATTTTTCATTCCTTTTGTTCATTTTATTTATGTATTTTTGTTTATTTTTAAGATAGTTTTATTTATATAAACGTATGTTAAATAGCATTTTATTTATTATTTTAAATAGATAATGCAAGGAATATAACAAAGTATAAAATTTAGAGGGTATTAATGGTAAAAAGTACATATTTCCACCTTTGGCCATCAGACAACCAGTTTCCTCCTTTTGGTCAACCGCTGTTAAACAGTTTTTTAGGGTTTTTCAAAGAGATATTCTATATAGTCTATACTTTTTTTTACACAAATGATAGTATCCGTATTTACTGTTCTGAATATCTTTTTCATTTAACAATGTAACTTGTATATGATTTTTAAAATATGAATATAGAGCTCTTTTTAAAAAAAATAATTGTACAGTGTTACATTGTGTGCATGTACTATAATTTATTTAACCAGTGTAATACTGAAAGTCATTTAGGTTGATTCTATTTCAAATAACGATTTATCATTACATCAATGTTTTAATTGTGGTTGCTTTATAACACATTTTCAGATCTTTCTGGGCTATTCTTGTTTATTTTTTCCTCATCATATTTAGCTTTAGAATCAATATGTCAGGTTTCAAAATGTATTGATAGTTTTATTGGGAATAAACTTATAGAGAAATACCTTACAGAGAATTATCAATCTTTAAGATACTGAGTTTTACACAAAAATATATGTAATTTGTCGTAAGTCCTTATAAAGGGCATTTTAAATATGTCTTTACATGGATCTTGCACATTTTGTAATTTCTTCCTTCGTATTTATTTTTAAAATAAGTTTTTTTTTTGTTTTTTGTTTTTTTAATTTGGGACAATCTCAGACATTTAGAAAAGTTGCATTATAGTACAAGGAATTTTTATTTGCTTGTAAAATTTGCCTTTATACCCTATGACTCCTCAATAATTTGGTCTATATTTTCTACAAAGACAGTTTCCTACATAACCACAGCATACACATCAAAATAAAAAAGTTAACAGTGATACATTGCTGTCATCTAATCCTTCTACCCTTTACATTTCACCATTAACTATAGTAATGTTCTTGATAACAAAAATATCCAGTCCAGAATGATGCATTTCATTTTCTTGTTTTTGGGAAAGCATCCTTCAGTCTCAAATAGTCTTTAGTCTGTCTTTGATTTTCATAAGGTTGACACCTTTGCAAATTACAGGCCATTTAGTTTACAGATTCTTCCTTAATTTTTGTTTGTATGATGTTTCCTCATTATTAGATTCTTGAGGCATCTTTGGCAGTATTTTAATTATATCTTATCTGGTGGCACACAATTTCATTTTGTTCTTTTAGTGGTAGTGATTGATCACTTTGCTTGATTAAGATAGAGTCTTCCATGTTTCTCTGTTCTAAAGTTGCTGTTTGTATTGGAAAAAAACTAAATATCTTGTTTCTTATTAAGCTTTTAATTCTTTTATTTTCATCAATTTGGATTTATAGTTTCCTATTCAATGAGTTTTAATCTGTTAATGTTATTTATATTGATACTTAAATTGTGATAGTTTTGGCCTATGGGAACCCTTTAAACTGGATTTTGTGTCCTTTTGATATGTCCCATCACTCTTTGAGCACTGCCTTTCAGGCACAGTGAAATATTCAGGCTCATCTTGAACTTTCCCTACCTCAAATATTTAGAAACCCAGATCTAGGTGCTTATCGATACTGGGGAGTTGCTCCCATACCCTCTTTAGTGAATAGAGCTGAATATGTGTATGTTCAGATATACATTTATTTGTGTATTTGTTTATATTCTTATCCATATATTCACACATTCACACACACATACAAATAATTATATAACAAATGTACTAATATTGAACCATTCTTACACCCCTGGCATAACTTTTTGTCATGGTTTATTATTTTAATGTGCTTTGGATTTTGCTTGCTCATTTTTTAGAGGAATTTTCATCATTGCCCTAAAATGAAATTGTTTTGCAGTTTTCTTGGGCCAGTTGTCAGGTTTTGTTACCTATTTTAGGCTTGCTTCTTAAAGGATTTTAAAGCTTGCTATTTTTTTTTTTTCTTGTGCCCAGGAACAGCTTAAATAACATTGGGTTTGTTTCTTAAAAATTGAGCATAATTCTGTGAAACCATCTGGGCTTGGTGCTGCAGATTTCTTCTAAATTCAGTGGGCTTTATTTTACTTTATTTTTTTTTATGGTAGCTGGAGAACCTTGCACAGAGGTCAGTTATTTGGGGCCTGGGTCTGGGGGATACTAAACATGCAGTTTATTGTACCTACTACTGTCTGACTTTGGGAAAGTCATTTCCATTCCTGAGACTTAGTTTCATCATCTCTGAAATGGTAATCACAGCCTGCTAATCTCAGAAAAATTTTAAGAATGAAAACGAAGTATTGTATGTTAAAACACAGTAAAGAACCAAGCAAATGCAAGGCTTGTTTTTTTCCAAATGTTCTTTTATTGAGATGGAGGTGGTATTCAAAGAGTTATTCATGAAGATACCTCAGTATTATACTATTGAGAGTTTATTAAATACACAGACTGGACCTTCCTGCAAAAGACCAGGCAAATGGAGAAAGATCAGGTAAATGGAGACATTTGTTTTGCTATTAACAACAAAGAAAAATTTTGAATCAAACAAACAAAATGTTGCCTAGATAGGTTTTTTCTTTCTTTCTTTTTTTTTTTTGCTGAACACTAGTGAGGGTTTCTTTTTGTATTTCTTGAAACAAGTTTTTATAATCAGTGAGAAGCCTTGGACAACAGATTATGATTTCCTTTGTGCTTGTATCATGATTGTATTTGTATTTATTGTAATTTGGTTAAATATTTGAGATTTTGAGGAAAATTAAAGTCATCTAGTAGAAAATGAAAATACTTTTAGATGTGATTGAATGCTAAGGAAGCCCTGTGTTGGTATCAGGAGTCAGAGAATAAATGATCAGCAATTACCTGTGCAGGGTACTGTGCCAAACATAGCATGTAGGATGAAAATTTAGTAAATCCCTTTCCCTCAGCCTTGGTCTTTTGGGCAGGTAGTTACCAAAAAATGTGCAATTGTCACAGTTTTTAAAAATAGTATTCCTTGCATTCATTAATAATGAAACAAGCAAAGACAGTCAGATCGTTGTATCTGTTTTCCAAACATTTTTTCCTCCGGATATAGCTGATCGAGCATATGCTATGTAAATCTTTAGGAGTAATTTCAATTCATAAATTGCCTTTAAATTCTTTCAAAATATTTCAAATTTGGGGCCTCTTTTTTTTTTTTTTCTATTTTAAACTAAGAATGGGTAATTTACATGGCCTCCTGTGAGTTCTTCCGATAGGCCTAAATAGTTTCTGTAATCTCAGATGTTATCTCAGTGGAGAGTTAATGATGATGCAGTTCTAACCCTGGCGCCAGGGAACCCGCGGGTGTGCGGTGGCGCAGTCCGGAAGTCGACGAGAGGCTGGCGGGCCAGCCTACCTGCTGCATAGGGCCATGGGCCGCCGGTGTGCGCGGTGGACAAAGCGGGGCGGTGGTAGCCAAGAAGCCACAGCAGGAGCTGTGCGTCTGGGACATCGGAACCTGGGAGACGTGGGAGACTCAGGTAGCTCTTGCCCGGACAGGAAGCATCTTTTCCTTACCAGGTCTCCTGAGGGAGACAATCTAATCCCAGTAAGCTTTTAGTTGAAACTCAAAATCGTGTGAAATGCAAGGTTTGGAAACTGTTTAAATTACTTTCTTTGGCTATTTTGTATGTCCTTAGCAACTCTACTGCATAATGATACGAATTTAGAAAGTGAATCAGATTTATATATTCATAGTCATAGGACAACAGTCCTTTTTTCTATTCATGTAGAATCATTAGTTGACATTAATTTCATTTTTCTTTTTTCTTTTTGGTCCTCTTGGGACCCATATTTTTGTGTAATTTTGTAATTTGGCTAAAATTTGGAATTAAGTTTTTTTAAAGCTGATATTTATTGAAAACTCTTAAGATTTTCTCTTTTTAGCTCTTTTCTAAGGGTCATGAATCTCATAATCAGATACAATGTTGCATATGTATGTTTTAAAAATTGTTTTTACATTTTTCATAAGTTTTAAAGTATTTTTGTTCCTGGCTTAGATGTTTTATTGATAGACAGATTAAAGATTACTTTTGTCTTCAAATTAAAAATAGCTTTAGAAGGCAAGTCTGACAGGAAAGAAAATATTGATCATTTTTAATTAGTTTTCTGTTCTTAAAAATTAATGTCAAGATTAAACTTTTCTTTATCTAGTGATCATTGTTTATCAGATACTTTTCTATATTACTTTAGAATTTATTTTTTACTTTTTTTTTAAAAGAAGATTAGCACTGTCAGCATTTATACTGAGAGTTATTTATTTTTTAACTATCTTCTCTGTATCTTTGACAAATTGAATGATAAGATGTGACATGACATTTTCCTGTATCCCATGTGAGAAATTGCTTTTAAAAAACAGTACAAACTACTTCCTAGATAAACAGATTTATTTAGAATTAGTTATTTGTAAACTTTCTTTTTTTCTGTTGTTAATGATACATTTCTATCAAGATTTCTTCCCAGATCAAGGAGTATTGGAAGAATGTACAATTCACACAGTTGGAAAAGATTTTTATCCTAGTGTGCAAATGTTTTTCTACACAAGTTATCTTTTAGTGTAAAGTCATTCTTGATGTTGTAGTTGATGATTATTTAAAAGCTATTTTACCAAAGGAGCCTCGTTCATTTAATCTGTAAATCTGTAGTTATTTATAGGTCTTTTATGAGTTTTGTAGCTGCATAAGATTAAGGAGAAGAGACCTAAGCAAATTATTTCCATTTTAGGTACTTGAATACAAATATATAACCCAACCATAGACTTTTCAATTAAAATAATGTCACAAAATACAGTTAAAAACATTTTTAAGTCCTATATTGGGATGTTCACGATATTCAGGTCTGTCCTGCTTTTGATACATTTAATATACAAAAATATGGAATTGCCATAATTAAAAACTAGGAGTATTTGGTATTACAGAATGGCTTCAGCATAGAATTAAAACAATTTTTGGTTTAATTTTGTAAAACAATTTTAGACTGTAATAAAGAATAAAAAGATTTTTTTTTTTTTTTTTTTTTTGAGCAGAAGTAGCTGTAGCCCAAGAGATACACATTCAGGTAGCAATTTAAATTGTATTCCACTGAGACAAAAGAGAGGCCACCTTTTATAGAGAAAATTCCCACCCAAGTCCCTAGTTTTGTGCAAATGAGGTTTCCAAAATATATAGTCCAAATCATGGAAGTTTCCAAAATATATAGTCCAAATCATGGTTGGTATAGATGCAAATGAGAGAACAATTTGTGTAGTTCTTATTGGACAGGGCAAGTCTCAATCCATTGGTAGAAAGATGAAACCAGGGTTTCCTTGCAGTGGTCAACTTGGATGGGTAAACAAGCAGGGCATAGTGAAGGAAGCCGGATTTACTTTGAGGTTCTTCCTGGAGTTCGTGAGGAGCCCCTGTGAGCAAACGGCCCCTAGACTTCTGTTTTTCATAAAATTTGGGCCCTTGGTTGATCATGGGGAATCCATTTCTACCAATAAATGCTTTCTTGGGATTCACACCAAATGAATCTTTATTCTCAGGGTCCACATTTTATAATTTATTTTAATTTTCCAGGTATTTTAAGAAATATATCACTTGTATTGGTTGTTTCATTATTAAAACAAAAATTTTTATGTAATTCTTGAAGCAGGCCAAAGACATGATACAGTCCCTGTGAATTCATCCAGATATAACTGATCTTTTATCCCTTTTGTTTTCCCTTGGCAACCTTGATCTGATTTTTTGTTCACTTTTCCCATGCTCTAAAAAAATGATATATTTTATATGTATTTTTCCTAAACAGATTAAATTTTATCTTTTAGATTTCTAAAAATGGACACTTGCCTTGAATATTCTAAGATTTAACTTTCTTAGGTTCAGCCATATCATTGAGAGTAGCTTTGGTTTGTTAATTTTCACTGCTGTATATTTTACTTGGGTGACAATACTGAAGTTTATATATTGATTCTCCCATAGATTGACATTTGAGTTGTTTTCAGCTGTCACAAAAATTCTGCTGTGAACAGTATTGTACATGACTGTTAGTAAACATAAGCTATTTTTCTAGGCCCTAGTGCAGTGTTTTTGAACCTCTGCATTATTGACATTTAGAGCTGGGTAATTCTTTGTTGTGGGTGCTTTCCTCTGCATTGAAGGCTGTTAAGCAGCTTCCTTGGCCTATATACACTAGATGCCACTAGTGCTCCTCCACTTGTGAAAAAAGAAAAATGACTCCAGATATTGCCAGTGACCCTAAGGGAACAAAAATCATTCCTGATTGAGAACCATTGTTGCCTTTGACCTGTGAACAATTTAAAATTATTTAAAAATTTTTATACATAGGGGAATTTTTAATTTCTTTTAATTTTTAATTTAGAAATTTCTGTTTTTTGTAAATATATATCATGTAAATAAAGCTCTTAATGTTGGATTTCTCCATAATTTTTAAAAGTATAAATGGTCCTGAGACCAAAAAGTTTGAGCTCGCTGCTTTGACAGTTAATACTTACCTTGTAGGGCCCTTGGGAGGATTAAATGAGTTAATATTTCCTATGGTAGAGTTGTTTTTTGTACTCCCTATCCCCCATAGAAGGATAGCTCACCTTTTTTTTTGACCTAAATCCTACTGACCAAGGTCCATCTCAAACGCACTTCTTCTCTATGCCTTCCCCCACAGTTTCCATCTGTGGTCTTTTCTTTCCCGCAGGCACTCCTATAGCATTTATGTTTGTACCTTCAAGTTGAGTTTGGAGTTACATCCTGCCTTGTATTGTCAATTTTGCTAAGATTCCTCATCTTTCCGGAATTTCACTTTCTGACAAAGGGCTAGGAACTCCTGGTCAATTTTCCAATCTTTCTTACTGTTGTTTTCCTCCTAATTTTCTACAAGTTAGGCAGTTTTCCTGGGAGGAATTCTTTTTATTTTTGGCTTCTGCACCTAGGGCCAAATGGAAGCATATTTCAAGCATCCAAGCCTCCATTTCCGTCTACCTGCCTATTTAGTTCTCTACAGCAAAATCCCTGTTAACTCCTAGGTTTATCTTTTCAAGACTGTGTGACCTTGTGTGAGTTTGTTAGCCTCTTGAAGTTATATTATGTTAAATGTTAGCTGCCTCTGCTGTTAGTTATGCAAAGATTCTTCTTTCTGCTTTTGCTTGGACACTTCTTTAGGGATTGATGAGCAGAGTCTTGAGATGACTTTGTGGTCTACCTCCATTATCTTTTCCATAGTGAGTGTGGCTCTTTTAATAGTCAGTGCTTGTGTTTTGCATTTTTGAGATAGTTCTCTTATCTTTACCCATCTTAGATAAGAAAGTTTATTGGGAGCATTTGAAATCTTGCTCCCAGTATATGTCATCAGTTTGGCTCAAATTCTTATAATTAAAAAAAGGGAAATAAAAAGAAAGTTGTATATTCTTTCCTCTATGTTGTCTCTGGGTCCTTGAAGTCAAAGAATTTTATCAGGCAAAATTCTTTGATTAATTTTTGTATTTAGCTATAGGAACAGTGGGTTATCACTTGAATGAATGATTGATTTAGGAGCTATAGAAAGGTCTGAAGTTATTTATTTCCTCCATGTTTTGGAGGAAAATGATAAGACTAATTATCTGATTTGTCAAGCTGATGAATTTGAAGTTAGAGTGGTTTGCAAGTGGAAGGCATGTTTACTGAGAAAGGTTTAAGAATGTTACATTTGGAAGATTCGTGTATCTAGGTAGAGGTTTAGGGTTTTGTGGTTAAAAGCTTAGAAACCAGGAAGATATTGGTTAAATAAGGACTTGAACTTGAGTAAGTTACTTGATTTTTGTTAATGTAAATAATCAGTTTCTTCCATCCCTCTACTGTCTTCCTCTCTCTCATATACAACACTGGGGCCACGAAGTACCTTAGAGATGATTTGGGTCACTGCGTCCCAGACTTCCAGATTTGAAAAAAGTTGGACTTACATAGGCCTGTAAACTTTTAAATTACCTATTTTTTTCTAAAATGAAAATCTTCTAAGAAAACTTATGTTAAGTCCAAAAAACACCAACAAAGCAGAAAGATCATTCTCTGGGAATAAAAGATCAGCACTTTCATTCCTTTTTTTCATTCCCATTTTATGAAAAATCAGAGCACTTTCATTCCTGTTTTTCAGTGAACTGGTAGAACCCTGCACCCTATTGTTTAGGAACGTTTAATTTAATTTCCTAATGGTTAGGACTTACCATTAACAAGGATGACATGCTTAGTGGGGTGATACCTCTGAGTATTGATGGAGCTGTCACAGCTCAACCCACTTCTGTGGCTCTAGTCTAGTGGTTCTTAACTATTTTTTGGGTCATGTGTGATATATTTTTGAGACTGATGGGAGCTATAGACTTCCACTTTGGGTAGGGGGGCCGGGTAGGGGGAGAGAATGGACAAGAGCATTAGGATTGAAAAGAGTACTGAACTACAGATGAGATCATGAAAAACTTATGCTAATGTATTTGAATGTATAGTTTTCCAGAAAAATATAAATTTTGAAACAGATTCAAGAAGTAGTAGAAATACACCATTTAAGAGAATTGATTCTCTTAAATTAATTAAATTAATTCTCTTAAGTGTCTTACTGCAAAGAAAATACCAGGTTCAGATGGTTTTACAGACTAGTTCTAAAATTATTGAAATAATACTGAATTCCAACCCTCACAAACTCAGAGTTTCCTTCTTTGAGGAACATTTTCCAGCTCATTTTTTTTTTTTTTTTTCCGGGCTAGCAAGTCTTAATACCAGGACCAGATAGGACAATGTGAATGAGGAAAATTACAAGCTAGTCTCACTTATGAAGATAGGTTGTGAAATCTAAAATATAATATAGCATGGATAATTCCACAATGTACAATTCGGATAATACATCATCATCAGGCTGGGTACATTCTAGAAATACAAGTTGGTTCAACATAATAATCATATTTAATCACGATAATAGATAAAGGTGAAAACTTGTGATAGATGTAGAGAAAGCATTTGGTAAAATGCTACATATATTTGTGATTTATAAGCAAAACAAACAAACAGAAAGCAACAAAAAACCTAGAGAAAGTAGTAGAGTAGAACTTTTCTAACCTGTACCTACACACAGTAAACATTATTCTGATGAATAAAGGTTAGAAACATTCCCCTTATAATAAGACAGTCCACTGTCATTATGTTAACACTAGAATGTCCTAGTCAGGTCAGTAGATGAGGAGAGATGAAAATAAGCATTGTGAAGGAAACAACGAAAAAATCACTATGTTAATTTTCACATAATAGACTAGATAGAATTATTAATGAATCTATACACAAATTATTGGAAACAATA
Source organism: Macroglossus sobrinus (assembly GCA_004027375.1). Taxonomy (NCBI): domain Eukaryota; kingdom Metazoa; phylum Chordata; class Mammalia; order Chiroptera; family Pteropodidae; genus Macroglossus; species Macroglossus sobrinus. The sequence continues at coordinate 764,052 of PVKZ01000274.1, read as the reverse complement.
GATTATAGGCAATGTAGCTGGATATGAGATCAATTTAAAAATAACATTTTTATGTACCAGCCACGAAAGGAAAAACACTTAGCTTAAAACATATCATATTAAAGTAGGAATGTTCTTTTTAAAACAAATATTCTATTAATTTTTTATTTTTCAATTACAGTTGACGTTCAGTGTTATATTAGTTTCAGGTATACAACATAGTGGTTAGACATTAATATAATTTATGAAGTGATTCCCCTGATTAGTACCTACGTGGTGCCATGTATAGTTATTACAATACTATTTACTATATTCCTTGTGCTGTACTTTACATCCCCATTACTATATTGTAGCTACCAATTTGTCCTCCTTACTATATCCATGCTATATTACCCACTGATCCCCTCCAAAAGAGACTTTTACACTACTCAACATTTCAAGATGTGCTCCCAGACACCACTGCTGTATTCACAGCATGGCTGGTGTGCACTATGTATGGACCGAGGACCCCTACCCATCTGGCAGCCATCAATTTGTTCTCTGTATGAGTCTGTTTATGATTTGTTCATTTATATTGTTCTTTAGATTCCACATATAAGTGAAATCATATCGTATTCTATCTTTCTCTAACTTATTTCACTTAGCATGATACCCTTTAGGTTCATCTTTGTGTCACAAATGGTAAAACTTCATTCATTTGTGTGGCCGAATAATATTCCATTGTACCACATCTTTATCCAGTCATGTGTTGATGGACACTTAGGTTGCTTCCATATCTTGTCTTTTGTAAATAATGCTGAACTGAACATAAGGATACATATATTTTTTGAATTAGTTTTGGATTCCTTTAGATAAATACTCAGAAGTGGAATTGCTGGGTCATAAGGTAGTTCTGTTTTTAATTTTTTGAGGAACTTTCATACTGTTTTCTATAGTAGCTCCACCAGTTTATAATCCCACCAACAAAGCACGAGGGTTTCCTTTTTCTACATCCTCTCCAACACTTCTTGTTATTGATTTATCGATGATGGCCATTCTGACAGGAGTGAGGTGATACCTCATTATGGTTTTAATTTACATTTCTCTGATGATTAGTGACGTTAAGCATCTTTTCATATATATTGGCCATCTGTATGTCCTCTTTGGAGAAATGTCTATTCAGGTCTTCTGCCCATTTTGTAATTAGATGGTTTTTTTGGTGTTAAGTGTATGAGTTCTTCATAAATTTTGGAAATTAACTCCTTAATGGATGGATCATTGGCATATCTCTTTGCCCAGTGGGTAGGTTGTCTTTTTATTTTGTTGTTGGTTGGTTTCCTTTGCTGTGCAAAACTTTTTAGTTGGATGTAGTCCCATTTATTTTTTCTTTTGTTTCTTTGGCCAGGAGTTGTATCCAAAAAAAAAGAAAAGAAAATATTAATAAGAGCAATATCTTTGAGTTTACTATCTCTATTTTCTTCCAGGAGTTTTATGGTTTTAGGTCTTAACACTTAAGTCTTTATAATTTATTTTGAGTTTATTCTTGTATATGGTGTGAAAAAGTAGACTGATTTCATTTTTTTGCATGTATCTGATTTTCCTAACTCCATTTATTGAGAGACTCTTTACCCATTGTATATTCTTGCTTTCTTTGCCGTAGATTAATTGACCATATAGGCATGACTTTATTTTTGGACTCTATGTTCTGTTCCATTGAGCTATATGTTTATTTTTATGCTAGTACCATGCTGTTTTGATTTCTGTGTAGTATAGTTTGATATCAGATAGTGATACCTTCACCTTTGTAGTATAGTTTGATATCAGATAGTGATACCTTCACCTTTGTTCTTCTTTCTCAAGGTTGATGTGAGTATTTGGGATCTTTTGTGGTTCCATATTAATTTTAGGATTATTTGTTCTAGTTCTGTGAAAAATGCCATTCATATTTTGATAGAGATTACAATGAATCTATGGATTGCTTTGGGCAGTGTGGACATTTTAAAGATGTTAATTCTTATTCATGAGCATGGTATATGCTTCCATCTATTTGTATCTTTTTCAATTTCTTTCTTTTTTTTAAAGTTGTTGTCCACTTTCGTTGGCCAATATAGCACAGAGGACATTGTCTGCAAATTGGGATGTCATCAAAGAGGAGGTGGTGGAGGCTTTTTCTTTATTACTCTCTTTTAAATTTAGCTTCTTTAGTCTTTTCTTTCTTCAGTGTCTTATAATTTTCTGGGTACAGGGTCTTTTACCTCCTTGGTTAAATTTATTTCTAAGTATTTTAATTTTTTGATGCAATTTTAAATGGGATTGTTTTCTTAATTTCTTTTTCTGATAGTTCATTATAGGTGAATAAAAATACAACCAATTTCTGTATATTAATATTGTATCCTGCTACTTTACTGAATTCATTGACCTTGTTATAGTTTTCTGATGAAATCTGTAGGGTTCTCTAGATATAGTATCATGTCATCTACAAATAATGACAGTTTTACATCTTTCTTTCCAATTTGGATGCCTATTCTTCCTTCTTCTTGTCTGATTGCTATGCCTAGGACTTCTAATACTATATTGAATAAAAGTGGTGAAAGTGGACATCCTAGTCTTGTTCCAGATTTTAAGGGAAACGCTTTTAGCTTTTCACGGTTGAGTATGTTGTTAGCTGTGGGTTTGTCATGTATGGCCTTTTTTATTTTGAGGTATGTTCCCTTGTTCCCCATTTTACTTATTTTTTCTTTTTATTAGTATACATGCGTGCGGGGTTTTGTCAAATATCTTTTCTGCATCTATTGATATGATCATATGATTTTTATTCTTCATTTTGTTTGTGTGGAGTATCACATTGATTGATTTGTGAATATTGAACCAATCTTGCATTCCAGGAATAAATCCCACTTGATCATGGAATATGATCTTTTTCATGTATTGTAGAATCCTGTTTGCTAATTTGTTGAAAAATTTTGCATGTATGTTTATCAGGGTTATTGACCTAAAATTTTATTTTTTGTAATGTTTTTGTCTAGTTTTGGAATTAAGGTAACGTGGCTTCATAAAATGAGCTTGGGAGCCTTTCCTTTTCTGAATTTTTTGGAAGTTTGAGAAGAATAGGTGTTAATATTTCTTTGAATGTTTAGTAAAAGTCACCTGTGAAGCCATCTGGTCCAGAACTTTTCTTTGTTGGAAGTTTCTTGATTATTGATCAGATTTCATTAGTTGTTATTGATCTGTTCAGCTTTTCTATTTCTTCTTGTTGTTTCTTTGGAGCCTTAATTTATATTTAAAGTGATTATTGGTACGTACGTAGTTGTCATTTTATTATTTATATTTATGTTCTTTTTTTCCCCCTTCTTCTTAAAGAAGTCCCTTTAACATTTCTTATAATACTGATCAGGTAGTAATGAATTCCTTTAGCTTTTTCTTGTTTGGGAAGCTCTTTATTTCTATTTTAAATGATATCCTTTCTATGTAGAGTAGTTCTCCTCGTAGGTCCTTACTTTTCATCACTTTGAATATTTCATGCCAGTCCCTTCTGGCCTGTAAAGTTTCTGTTGAGAAAGCAGCTGACAGTCTATGAGAGCTCCCTTGTAGGTAACTAGCTTCTTTTCTCTTGCTGCATTTAAGATTGTCTCTTTGTTTTTAACCTTTGACATTTTAATTATGATGTGCCTTGGTGTGGGCCTCTTTGGGTTCATCTTGTTTGGGATTCTGTGTTCTTTCTGAACTTATATGTCTTTTTCTTTTTCCAGTTTAGGGAAGTTTTCTGTAATTATTTCCTCAAACAGGTTTTCAACTTCTTGTTAGAGTCTTAGTCTTGCACTTTTCTTTTTTGCATAAACTGTAATCACCATATAGCATCTACCACATTTAGTTCTTTTTAATTTTTTAATTTTTTATTTTTTTAAAGTCGAGTGAGATTTAAGACACTTCAAATCCTTCTAGATTTTACAAATAATCCCTTTACCCCCTAATTTTTTTTACTGTTGGAATTCTGACATTTTATTTGACATCTTGTTTTTTTGATCATCTAATCTTCAATGGATCTTTCCAAAAGATTCACCTAAAGAGAAAGATTGACCATAACTATTCTGTGAAAACAGTAGCATTGTTGTATTCATACTTCATCTGTCTGTACTTAAAGATGTTCCTGATTCCTTTTATGTTGCCTGACCTGTGTTTTTGGAAGAACCAACTTGATGGAAGCATGCCCTTATTGTTGGGCACTAAGGTGTAGTGTAAGAGATAGAGAAAGGAAAAACCAGGAAATGACAGATATAAATAAAATTTGAAAAGTTGATGCAAGGTCAAAATGGACACACATAAGTAAATTAAATACTATATGTAAGATTTAGTTCTTAGAAGAGGTGGCTCGTTTGCAACTTGAAGCATTTCGTGTAAGGCGTGGGTGTGGTTTGACCCAAGAAAGGATGTCATCCTGGAAGAAGCCAAGAGTGAATCCTCAGGGCAGTTTTGTTGGTTCCAGTACCCTCTTCCGCATACTTACTCTGTGACAATGACAGCTTGAGTGACCCATGTATCTGTTAATCCTGAGATGACAGAAAAGGGCAGCCTTCAAAGTCAGATGTCCCTGTTGTAGTTTAATACATGTATAGGTGTGCTCATGGCTAACGTAAAGTTTTAAAGAACCAGTTGAGAAAGATAAAAGAATCCAATGGGAGGTCAGAGTATTACGAGTTTCACTATTGATAACGCTGGGGTTGGAGGATGTGGCGCTTTACTTCTTTTCCTCCAGTCTGACCTTTGATGTCTGTGTTAGTTTGCTAGTGCTGCCATAATAAATTGCCACAAAGGCTGATGCCTTAAAATGAGAGAAATTTATTCTTTCACAGTTCTGGAGGCTAGAAGGCCAAAAACAGGATGTCAGCAGGTCCATACTTTCTGTAGGGGATCTGGGGAAAAATCTCTTTTGTACCTGTTTCTCAGCTTCTTGTGATTGCCAGCATTCCTTGTTTTGCAGCTGTATGTATGACTTTAGTCTGCCTCCATTGTCTCATGGTGTTCTTCCCTCTGTGTCTGCCTCTTCTCTTATAAGGACACCAGTAATATTGGACTAGGGTCTATCCTGAGTATGACCTCATCTTTACTTGATTACATCTGCAAAGAGCCTGTTTCCAAGTAGGGTACCTTCACAGGTTTTGGGGATTAGGTCTCAATATGTCTGTTTTGGGAGATACAGTTCAACCCATAACAATGCCTGACTGAGGCAGTCTGCAAAGCCTTCACTGGAGCAGAGTGGCTGGAGTAGAGCAGAGTAGTAGCATCTGCCTGGCCTGAGCCTTGGCTGCTAGTTCCTTTTAAAATCTCACTGTAGGAAAGGAGGAATGAGTGAGGACTGAAAAGAATGGCCTCTAGGGTTTGGGTGAGACCTCATAAGAAACCGCGAGGAGACTGGAGTATTGTTCTAGTCTAACTGCCTTAGTTCATTTTCTTTTTAGCCTAATGCATTATCTGCATGTTCCAAGTGTTGTATCTCCCAGGGGGTTGCGCTCAATAGCATATCCTAAAATGTTCTCTTCAGAGGCAGTCAGCAGTGCAGACCAGTTCTGTGGCAGCCATTGTCTAAGAAACGAATACTCCCATGATGAGAACTATCAGTTTTTACTCTTCTCACAGAAATTATTTAGATGACAGGACACAGAAATACAGGAAATGCCTAAGGAAAACAGTATAGCATATAGATTTAATTAAGCAGGAAAACACCAGTCTCAGGTTCTTTTTTAATTACCAAGTAAAGACATTGTTAGAATAAGGAGAACAGATTTTTTTCTTCATGATAAGGTAAAATTTGCAGATGAGAAGCTTGGAAGAGTTATATAAGCATGAATTAGTACTGGACTTTTCTTCACTTAATGAAAAAAATCTTTAGTTCGTTAAGAAAAAAATTCTTAGGGTTCTTGGTTTAAGTGTTCTCAAAAACATTGAAGCCAGCTCTATGGAAACAAAATAACAAGTTATCATAGATATCATTGTCACTCACTTTAGGGACTCAGTCTCTAAAGAGGTGTAGCATTAAAAAAATGATTATTGCATCACCTTCGGCTTAAAATCTCCGACCAGGAAATATTATTCCAAGAACATTTTATACCTACTGTCCTGTTTGGCTCAGAGAAATAAAGGTAAAAAAGAAGAGGGTCTGGGGGGATTTTTATTCTAGCAGCAAGATTAAGTTTAATAACGATAAATGTGGATTAGGAAAAACTTAAAGGAGCAGAAAATTTATAAACTACCATTTAAGGGTAAAGAATGTAAGTAGGCAAAATGAAATGTAAATATCCAATAATGATCAGTATCACAAATAATCAAAGAAATGAAACATCAGACTTTTTTTTTGCCGATCATATTGTCAAAGATTTGGGTGGTGAGAGTAACATAAATTTTTAGCTGCTTTAACATATTTAAAAATTTTTATACATACTTAAATTTGATGATTGTGTAATCTTTATAGAGTCAATCTAAACTTTATAGATTGAAAAAGGTCTAAAACATAAGCCAGCTAGGTCTTTAGTATGTGTATCTAATTTGTAGGTAGAACTAGTTTTGTGTAATCAAGGGAATGATGATGCTAGGAAGAGGCAAAGTATATTTTACAGACCAGTTAGCAAACTAGGTCAAGGACTGAGGTTTAATTCTGATTGTTATTAATTTGCTGCATATATTAATAGTCTCATTGCTTCAATTTCTTGTCAGAGCCAATATTTTATTTTTTAGACCACTTCTCATTTCTCTCAGGAAATTTTGTTCAGACTATATCTGCAATCTGACCACTTCTCTCTGCTCACCACTGGTCCAAGTCACCATTTTTATCTTGCCTGTATTGGTGTAAATTTTCTCTGTTCTTCCAACCTTGTCTTTTTTTGATACAACAGCCAGAATGATGAGCCAGCTCACTACTGCTCTGCTTAAAATCCTCAAGAACTTTCCTTAGAAAGCAGTGTTATCTCCTTGAATGGACATGCATATTAAGAGTGTCTAGAATGGGAAACTGCAAGAAAGGAAGGAAGCACAGGATTACTTTCCCTCTCACTCAAGAAAATGCAAAACGACTTTCCTCTTTTATATTCTCTCTCACCCTTATCTCCTCTCATGCCTCCCATCTCCTCTCTCACCCTCATCTCACTCACTATTCTCTCCTTTGCTTTATCTAGTAGTTCCTATAACACTTACTTCCTCACTATTCCTTGAATAGCTGAATAGCTGTTGCTTCAGCCTAAACTACTCTTCTTCCAGATATCCTCATGATTCATTCCCTCCTTCAGGCCTCCGAAAATGCCTTCCCTTGCCTACCCTGTATAAAATAGCCCCATTTCCTATTTGTACTTTATATCCACTTACCCTGGTTTCTTATTCAGAACACTTTCCTTATTTATTGTCTGTTTCATTCTACTACTGTTAGGATTTCATTTCATTCCTTCCTTAGTGCCCACCCAACAATCTGGCATTTAGTAACTACTTGTTGAATGACTGGCTGGATTTCTAGTTCCTTCTTTAGTGGCTTCTTCCTCTGCTTCGAGAAATAGGCAGGCCACTCTTGTTCTTTGGCTAGAGAAAAGGTAATACTGCCTTCCCTGTACCAAATGTTTCTGCAAAGATTATTTAGGGGCTTCTTTCCTTTACTCACTATGCAGAATTTTATGTTCTCTTATTCTTTACCAGTCAAGCAAAGGAATCTGTTTTCTAAGTAACATTTCTGTGTTGGCACCAGTGCTTCCCTTTTTGCTACATTTGGTATCATTTTATGTAAATACTTTAATAACATTTTGGCATTTATTTCTTCATTTAGTTAGCAAATAGTTATTGCAGCAGATATTATGAGCAAGACTGGATCTCAGACTGGATGTCAGGATTTAAAGAGACTGAGAGTCTGCCTTTCTTTTGAGGAGCTTAGAGCTAAGTGTGTGGTCAGACGTGTCAGCCACTGGGACAGGCAACTTGCTGTAAGAGGAAAGCAGAGAGGGAGGTTGAAACACACAAGAGGTGTGCTCCAGAGTGTTGGGAATTTCGGCAGTGGGCAGGAGTTTTCCAGGTGAGGAAACAGTAAAGGATGCTTCAGTAGGAGGGAATAATTTGGGGAAAGGCATAGGGAATTGTATTTATTTAGAGAAACACAAATCAATGAGTATTATTGGAGTGTAAAGTGTAGTGTAGGCTGTGGTGGTGGACAAGGGCATAATAGTTATGTAAGGGACTGACCTGGAAGCTTCTAAAGGATTATTTGTTTCTTGTATAGGAGTAAGACTTTGGTCCTGCAGCCTGTGGATTTGGCATATGTATCTGGTGGGAGGTGGTCTAGAAGGTTTTGGCTTTTGGCTTATCCCTCCCTTTGGAAGGGATAATACAGGATATTTTCTGCCATGTATTAGTATATCTTCATGCAGATTATTTTTTCCTTTCGATTTTAAATTCCAAAAGGGGGGCAGGGTTAAATTTTGATATACGTCATTTTCCTTACATGTACTTTGTGAGATAGACACTTAAAACTTGAATGATAATCACATCTTTATCTGTATCCCTGATCTGTTTTAACATTGCACGTTTTCCCTTTACTTCATCCCTCACTTCCCAATTTTTTTTTGGGGGGGTGGTTCAGGCAAGTTAAATTTATTTAAAAAATCAATAAAAGGAAAGTTTTGTTCCAAGAAGATTTGTTTGAATTGTTGGATGCCAGGCACTGTTATTGCATCTGGAAATGGGTTGGGGTGGGATGCCTTTCTGGGGCAGGCACATCAGTGCTTCTTATTCACCTTTGCAGTCCCTCTGCCTGGCACATACTAGGTGTTCAGTAAATGTTTGTTGAAGAAGCATCCTGTGCATTGCCAGCAGGATTAAATTTGTGTTTTCATAGAACAGCCTACTAACTTTTCTACCTTGATTCTTTGTAGTCTCTTTTTTCTAAGATCCCTAGACAAACTAACTTCTTTCCATACCTGCAATACTTCCAAGTATTTCCACTGCCAGGACTGCTCTTTGTATCATCTGGCAAACTCCTATACCTTCTATAATTCTTAACTCTCTGCCCCTTTCTGAGTAACTCAGGTGTACAGTTTTTTATTGCAGTTTGGCCCCTAAAAAGTGAGTGTGGATGGTGGAGACAAACCTTACCCCTTCCTGTGTCTCTAATACTTTAGTCTGGTTCCTGGCAGTTTTGCTGAATAGGTGGTTGGAAGTTACTATAGGAAAGCATGTAATGACAAGTGGAAACACACTTGAGTAAACTCTGTGTTGGGGATGTTGCATTGTCCGTGTTCTATTCCACCTAAACTGGGCCTTAATACAGATGCATGTATGAGAGTCTGTTTCAGAACTGGTACTTAGGAACAATACCTTTTGTAAACTTGCAAAGTCCTTCATTCTTACTAGGAAGGATTTTGAGGAGGCCGGTGATATAATTAGGTCAGTGATTAAATCCCAAGAGTAGGAGCTTGGGAGGAGGGGTGGCTAGAGGCCTTTTTTTTTTCTCCTCCAAAAGTCCAGGGATAGATGAGAGAATAATAGGATGGTAGAAGGGAGTGGTAAGTAACTAAAAGATTTCCTGCTAGGGAAACTTAACATGCCATTTGGGAGAAATGATCACCAACCTTAACCATGTAATAATTCATTGCTCATGACCACATCATCTTCTCTGCAGAGACTACGCCAGCCATCATGGAGGTGGGGCAGACGGAGAGTCGTCTGAATCCCAGCTGTAAGATCATGACCTTCAGACCCTCCATGGAGGAGTTCCGGGAGTTCAACAAATACCTCGCATACATGGAGTCTAAAGGAGCCCATCGGGCAGGCCTTGCAAAGGTGATTATCCTCAGATCCTTTAAACTGGAATTGTTTCTTGCAGAAGCTTTGTTCTTGTTAATCCATATGGAGCACTTGGTTACTTCAAAGAAGATTAATTATTGTATTTTTCTTTTAACTCTTTCTATTAGAGTCTTCTGGGCTTTTTTTTTTTTTTTAAACCAAAAGCAGTTCATAGAAACCACAGAGAACCATTTACGGATTTTAGAGATGTGAGAATGTTCCTAACTTTCATCAGTTTCTCATAGAGGACAGTTAATAACCAGAAGCTGAACCACTACCCACTTCCTTCTCTCTCTCCTTCCTCTGTTCTGTTTTTTCTTCTAAATTTTTTTTTTAATATTGAGATACAGTTCATATACCATGCAATTCACCCATTTAAAGTATGTAATTCACTGGTGTTGTGTGTATTCATAGACTTACGCAGTTATCACTGATATCTAATTCCAGAACTTTTCTTCACCCCAAAAAAGAAACTGTACCCATTAGCAGTCAGTCTTTATTCCTTACCATGCTCACAGACCTAGGCGCTGACTAATTCCCTTCACTTATAGCTTTGCCTATTCTATTTTGTTTTCAGTTCTTTGCTCACCAGGCACTATACCATGTGGGGTGGGGGAGGTGAGGGGACAGAGCAGACAAAGCTCCTGTTTCCATGGAGCTTATGTTCTAGTGGAAGCATCTTTGAGTGATGCGATAAGGACATGCAAGCAGAGAGCCAAAGGATGTAAAGAAACCAGCCTTTCAAGATGTGGAGACAGAAAGAATAGCAAGTCCAGAGACCTGGAGGCTAACCTGAGTTTCATGTATGAGGAGAATAGGAAGATGGTCTGTGGAGTTGGGGCTCAGTGAGCAAGGGAAGAGGATTGTAAGTGAGTTAAGAGGCCTGGAAGGGGCCAGGTGGTATTGGGTTTGTCTTGTTATAATAAGGCTTTGGGGGTTTTATTCAAAGTACAGTGGGAAACATTGATGTCTTAGAGAGGAGAGGAGGACGTGGTGTCTGTTTGTTTATTTGTCATTTTGTGACAATAATTTGAAAAGCTAACTGTGGCTTCTATGTGCGAAGAATGAATTTGTTGGGGGAGGCAGAGTAGAAGCAGGGAGTCCTGACAGAGGTAGTTGTGATATGCTCAGGGTCCTAGGAGTGGTCACTAAGGTGCTGAGGACTGCATTGTGGGGTTGCACCCACAGACCTATAAAGTTAGAGCTTTGAAAGAGAGATCATCCTCTTTGACTTTAACCTGAGATGGACTGTGTGTTCCTTCCATACTGGAAATCTACTTCAATTTAAAAATTTCCTTGAGAAGAATATATTTTAGTGCTCCCACTTACTTCATTTTATCATTGGTCTAAATGTTAAGTTTATAGTCTGGGTTTCTGTAGACTTGTACATCACCATATAAATTCCTGAGCCCTTGCAAGACCTGCTCAACTGTGGCTGGGTTTTGGGCTCTGCATCTCTGCAGAAAGGTCCAGTAGCATTGAGAGCAGACAGTAGCAGAGGAGAGACCTTCCAAAACTGAAAGGATCACACTGTTCAATACTTCTTCCTGTATCTGGCTGCCGCTGCTTGTAAGCCAGTTCATAGGTTGTTCTGGCATCTCCCCTCTGAGGTCTATCATTTTGTTATATATGGTTCAGGTGCTTCCTAGAAAGTATCTAAAATTGGGGAAAATTAAGTTGACTGAAGGTTTATTAGGGGTGAGTGAGAAGCAAGGAAGATAAAGGGAAAACAAATACAAAGTAAAGGTTTTTAATGAAATTTTCAGATGAACGATCCTTAGTTTAACTTAGTTTAACTTATCTCTTTTAAAGATCTCATTTTTGGAACCTCAGCAATTCCACATTAAGTTGGAGGAGAATAGTCATTCTTTAGTTTAAGGAGAATGATACCATTTCAGAATCATTTGACAAACAATTTTGATCATAAACTCAAAATGGGTTAGAAAGGACTTGGGCATTATTTGGGTGGAGGGGAGTTGGGGTCGTCATCCCCTTCTTTGGGGTTTGAATGCAGCCCTTTGTTCTGTTCATCTCTCCCTTTTGTTTCTTGAAAACATATATCTTACTGTGTTCCACTGAGATTAGTAACTATCCTGTGGAAGAGTGGCACGTTTAGTAACATAAGAGGTAGTGGCAAATACCCTCATAAGGGAATGTCAGGCAGGGTGCACCTGTGCCGCTGTCAGCCTTATGTAAGAGAACGAGGTTAATGAGAACTACAATTAGTTTTCTGAATGTTGAACAGAACACACCTGAGCCCAGACTTGTACATGAGACTCATTGAGCAAGTTGTAGATATTCATTTATTTAGTGTTGTGATACTTTCCTTTTACTTGTTCTAGGAATATAGTGAACTGTTGGTTTGTAGTCATCTTGTCATCTTTCTATCAAGTCACATAAACTCAATTTCACCTATTTTCTCTCTTTTTCTGGAAGTTGCAGCAATTGTAAATGTGTAAAATTGCATCTAATCAAATTAGATTGTAAAAATCAAAACTATTAATGTTGCTAGTTTGCCTTGAGGGCTAGCCCTGGGGATCAGAGCCACCCATGAGATTCTTTGTTAATGCACCACTTAATGAATTGGTTTTGATTTATGATTTGAAGAAAATGGTTGAGTAGTTTCATAAGAAGCGACTTTGGCCTCAGATTACAGTCTCGGTTTTTCTTTTATCAACATCTTTTAGATTTAACTTTCATTTTCAGAGTGATAGATTTGACACCTAAAGTTCTGTCTACAAAGTTGGCAGTCAAGTTGGGAAAAGTGCAAAGAATGACAGCCTCCTTACATGTACAGCTTGTATTGTTTTTATGGAGGAAGATTATGTTGAACCATTATTATATATGAAGTATGTGAAATTCTTCCACAACAGTAACCTGGACATATACCCTCCTGAGCCATAGGTTATGCATATTATGTGGTTTAATGAATAAACCAGAGAGTACAGATAGCGATCTATACCTTCAAGGTGAAGGAAGATTGTAAGAAGCACTGTACTTCCTCCTTCTGTTTCCTTAATAGGTAGATGGTATTAATAGCAACTTATTTCAAGATAAATAGTGCAAACACAAATTTTAGTTTAAAATTTGTTACTGGGTTTAGGGCCCAGCCTGGGGTTGGGAAAATGGTGATGTAAAATATATATTTTTATTTTGGTATAATCTGGAAGATAACCTTTGAGAGGAGTGGAGTTCTTTTATGTAGATTCATTAAATACAAAGGTTTAATTTTAGAATTTAAAAAAATCTTAAGTATGTTGTACTTCTATTTCCTATGTAAGAACATCTGATATATCAAGATTTAAAATTACAGTCCTGAAGTAAGATTCTGTTATATGCCTGAATGTACAGATTTTTAAAGTTCTGTCTGACCACTTTAGTCAAAAATAAATTAACATGTGCAGTAAGTACAAAGACAATATTTAGATTTTTGTAAATTCATTGTAATTTTTGCTTCTGTAACTTTTGAAAAATAAAATCGCTCCAGAACTTTATTTTGGGCAAACAACTGCCTTATTTTTCACAAGATGGGAAATATTTAACTCTAAACATAATATTAATTTTGATTATTTCCAAAAAGGAGTAAATTCTTTCTTTACTCTTAAATCTAACCCTAATCATAAACCTGACCTTAGCTTTCAAACCCGAAACTTAGTTCTAACCTTAACACTGAGTGAATCCTGTGCCTACCACTAACCTAAACCCTAACCTAACCTCTCCCCCAACACTAAACCCAACCCTATACCTAACCCTAATCCTAACCCTAGCCTAAACCCTAACCTTATCTCTAACACTAATCCTAATTGTAACTTCTAACCTTAAACATAGCTCTAACCCTAAATCCTAACTATAACCTTAACCCTAATGCTAATACCCTAACACAAACTCTACTCTTAAACCTACCCCAACTCTAATTCTAACCCTAACTTTAAAACTAACCCTGATCCTAACACTATACCTAATGTTAAACCTAATTTTAACATTTTAATCCTAAACTTAACCCTAAAACTAAACATATCCAGAACATTAGCACTAACCATAAACCTCTCCCTAATGCTAACCCAATCCCTAACCTAACCTCTAACCCTAACCCCAAACCTAACCTAACCTCTAAATTAACACTAACTTAAACCTATCAAGCTTAAACTCAATCCTAACTTTAACTCTAACCCTATCCTAACCGCAACTCTAATTCTCACCATAACCCTAACCTATAATCATAGCAATAAATCTCAACCTAAGTATATACCTAATCCTAACCCTAATGCGACCATAACCTTAAATTTCTAACACTAACCTTAATTCTAACTCTGATGTTCACCCTTACCCTATTCCTAACCCGAAGCTGAACTTTACCTCTAACCCTAACCGTAAACCTATTCCTAAACCTAACCCTAACCCTACCTCTAACCCAATCCCTAACCTAACCTGACACTCACTGTAACCTTAAACCTATACCTAACCTCAATCCTAACTTTAACCTTCACTTTACACTAACCCTAACACTAACTCTAACTACTTATTCTAAGCCAGACCTGTAATCATAAATTTAACCATTATACTGTCTCTAAACCTACACACATTCCTAACCCTAACCTTAACCCTGTCATTGACCTTAACATTACACTAACCTTAACCCTAACATATAATTGTAGTTTTAACCTTAACTCTAATTTTAATTCTAAAACTAACTCTACCTTTAACTTTCTAACCTCAACCTTAATCCTAAACATAAACTTAATTGTAAGTTTAGTGCTGACCTTCCCTATTCCTAACCCAAACCCCAAACTAAACTTTAAAACTAACTTTAACACCATACCGAACTCTAACCCTAACCTTTATCCTAAACATCACTCTAATCCTAAAACCAACTCGAACTGAGTTTAACCATAACCCTAACCTAATTCTAAATTTAACCCTAATCATAACCTTTACCCTAATCCTAAACTTAACTGTATATTTCTAACCCTAACCTTAACTTTAACGTTAACACTAACCCTAACCCTATACCCATCCTTAACCTTAAATCCATGTTTGATGTTTTTTGAATATACTCACTGATTTATGATGAAGAAAGTATTTATAACACTTTAAATATAACCTTCCTTATATCAGTGTTTTCAAGACAGTGTGATATGTTTATCCATATCCATTTGGCTTGATTGTTCATATTCTTTTAAAGTATCAAGCATTTGTTTTCAGTAGCATATAGTGTAGTTGTCTATAGTCTCATTTTAAACTAATGTAGCTTAGAGGAAGTACTGAGTTAATACTATCATTTATCAGCTGTATATTGTTTCCCAAATCTCTCATCCTTTGACCCCAAGTTTCTTCATCTCATGAAGCTTGTCCTAAATCTTTCACAAAAGCCAGTTGCACATACATTGTAGATATAAAGGTATAAGACAAAACCTTAAAACTTTAGAATATAAAATAGAATGTCTTAATATTCTAGGGTAAAAAAATATTTTTAAGCTGAATATCAAAGTAGTACACATAAAGACAAAAAATGAACATGTTGGATTACATTAAAATTAAGAACTTATGTTTATCAGAAGATACCCTTAAGAAAGTTGGGGGGCAAATTATGGGTAAGAGGAAGTATTTGATACACATATGTGTAGATCTGTACACAACACACCCATGTAAGCATAATCAGAATATATAAAGAATCCTTGTACATTAATAAAAAGAAAAGACTGACAGTACAGTAGTAACATGGGCAAGAGACTTGAATAAGCACTTTATGAAAGAGGATATTTATAGGATCAGTGAATATATGAAAAGGTTTCTTTAGTTATCAGGAGAATGCAAATAAAATCCACAATCGAGTATCATTACACACCTATCAGAAGGACTAAAATATAATTGAGCAACAATACAAAGTAATGAGAATTTGGAGCATCAGAAACTCTCATGCGTTACTGGTAAGAATGTGAAATGGTCCCATCACTTTGGCAAAAGTTTGGTAATAACTACTAAATTTGATCTACACATATTCTACGTCCAGTAATTTCACCATTGGAATGTTTACGTATTTATGTGTGTTTTAGAGAACTGTATGCACATATGCAGCAGCAGATGTGTACAATAATATTAATAGCAGTGTCATTTGCAATAGCCAGTAATTAGAAAAAAACAAGTGACCACGAGTGGTCACCAATTTATAAATAAATATATGAAGGAATACTGAGTAGGAATGAAATTAATAAACTTCAGCTATACAGCCCGTCATAATTGAATCTCACAAAAATATTGAGTGAAATATAAAGAATATATGTATGTATATATGGATAACTACATTTCTGTATAGTTCAAGAACTGGTGTTAGGGATGCATACCCGGGATCAAACTATATAGCCCAGCAAGGAAGTGAATACCATGAATGCCATGATAGTGGTTGCCATTTGGCAAGAAGGGATGTGTTTGGAAAAAGGCTTTTTAGAGGGTCTCTGGGGTGTAAGCAGTAGTAGCCTGCCTCTTAAACCTGGCCAGTGGGTATTCTGGTGTTTGCTTTATAATAGTTCATGAAGCTACATATTTATGATTATATATTTTCTGTGTGTGTGATGTCTACTTTTTATAGTTAATTGTTTAAAAAATTATCTTGAAAAATTAAAACAACTTCTAAAGGTAGATAAATTCCAGCTGTAAATCATAACTTAATTTATAACTTTGCCCCTTCTAATTTTTAATCATATGAATATGTATTTGTAGTCTTAGTGTTTTCTCATCTTTTCATTATTAATAATTGTGTAAATACTATGGGAAAACAGTGGTGGGCTGAGCTCCTTTATCATACAGGCACGAAAGAATTGGTAGTTGACATCTTTTTCCTACTCTATGTTCAGTGACATCCTATTGGTAAGCTCAAATTGGCCATGGTGGGAGTAGTTACTATGGAAATAGGCAAAAGCTACAGTAAGTCAAGGTTTTACCCACCTTCCCAGAAAGCTGATTGTTAACATTTACTAGGACACCACTCTGCTATTTGCCATATTTTCGTGGGAGGCATTTAAAGAAAATGATATGGACTAAACACATATTTACTTATTTTTCTCATTAATGTAAATAGTACCAGAATTTCAGAAGTTATTTTACTTCTGTGCGTCTCTCAGTTTTACATTTAAAATTGAGAAGTTAACAGTATCAACTAAAATATGAATTTAATACAAATATAGTATTTGATATAGTGAGTACTCAGTGAATTTTGCTGTTAAAAAAAAAGGTGAATATTTGGAAGAAAGAGAGCATTTTTCTTAGTGTGAATCTTTACCGTTCCTTAACATGTTTGTCATAGAAATGCTGACAGATTCTTCTCTTATATTCTGTTGGAATATGAAAGCTAAATAACTACCTGGAATATTTTCAAGATCATATTTTTTAAAATTTTATTTTTAGGTGATTCCTCCTAAGGAGTGGAAGCCAAGGCAGTGCTATGATGACATTGATAATTTGCTCATCCCAGCACCGATCCAGCAGATGGTCACAGGGCAATCAGGACTGTTCACGCAATACAACATCCAGAAAAAAGCCATGACAGTGAAGGAGTTCAGGCAGCTGGCCAACAGTGGCAAGTGAGTGGATTCACTTTGTTATTTTTATTTCTTTAATAGATATACATGGACCTGATAAGAAACCAAGTAGACAGAGGAGCTTGTAATGAAAATGAAAATGAGTCTTCTGCACAATCTCTTGGAGTCCTAATTGAACTGTTTTTATTTTCTGTTCTTCAAGTGTTTGTGTACTTAACATTTAGTTTACTGCTAAGAAAATTGTTCCTCATGTTATACTATTCCAAATATCTGTAAATGGGTTTTCTGTCTTTCCATTGTCATGAGTTTTCGATTATACTCATGATTCATCTTTCTTAGACAAATTTTCTGCTTTATGTGACAATGTTTAAGTCTTAATTGATAAATTATACATATTAGAAGATGAATAATTTTAAAAAGAAGATCCTCGAATAACTTGGAGGGCCACCATTATTATATTAGTTGCCAACCATGGATTGAAAATATTCAAAAACAAAGGTTGCTGCTGACATTTACTATGTAGTTAGGCCCATGATGGTTTGCATTAGTACTGAACATGTACAGATTTTTTTTTCTTATCATTATTCCCTAAACAATATAGCATAACAGCTATTTACATAGCACTTACATTGTATTAGGTATTATAAGTAATCCTTTCTTTTTAAAATAAGTAATGTCGGAATGATTTAAAGTATATGAGAGGCTATCCCTAGCTTATATGCAAATACTACACTATTTTATATAAGGGTCTTGAGCATCCATGGTTTTTGGTATTTCTGGGGAGGTTCTGGAACCAATTCCTCATGGATACTAAGGGACAGCTGTGTAGTATAATTGCTTAAGGATTTAAAAAATATTTTGAAAGTTAATATAATAAATTTTTAACGAATTTTCTGCTTCTATTTCAGTAAAGTATTTTTCTTTATTAGTTAAAATATGAAGTGTTCAGAGTTATTTTGGAATCTTAAGAGTATGCCAGTATCTGTGATAAATACATTTTATATTTATCTGTTAGATTTGACAACTTGAGTTGCCTACTCTATTTTCATTTTGATAGGCTTTTCTTTAGAAAGTGATTTAAATCAAATGGGTGGGGGAAATCTTAAAATTGTCTTACTAGTTTGTATTTTTATTCATCTTTTGCAGATATTGTACTCCAAGATACTTGGATTATGAAGACTTGGAGCGCAAGTACTGGAAGAACTTAACTTTTGTGGCACCTATCTATGGTGCAGACATTAATGGGAGCATATACGATGAGGTATATTTATATTATAATAGGCTTTGTGAAGGATCATTTTATGTTACTATTTTTGTTACCATTTTAGATAGTTAAGAAGTCATCATTTGTGATGCTTTGTGTAATTCATAATTCCTTACAGGACAAGAAGAAATAAAGACACATCAGTAGGATTTCTGCAGCTGGTAGTTTTCAAATTGAAGCCAATTAATTGTACAAATACTTGATTGTTCAATAGTATTTGGCTATCTGGCTAATCTTTATATTACATTACATTTTTTAAAAAGTATTATATTTTTATATTAATAAAAATATTAGAAAAACAGGACATATTATCTATCCAGAATACCTACGGCAAAAGCAACATTTTAATATGTATTCTTCTTGTAGTTTTCCCCTAATCCTTTAAAAAAGTTATATTTCAACAGGCTTATATTCTCCTTTTTTTCACAGACAAATTGTGAGAATTTTTTAAAAAGTACATATTATTAGGTTTTCTAGTTATTTTTCATGAGAACATAATCCAGTAAATACAATCTAATACTTTTTGTCTCTACCTGATACTTGTAAACCCTATTTAAAAAAAATCTTCCTTTTTTGAAATTTTTTATTTCTCTTTCAGTATTCTATTTTTAAAAATTTCTTGCCTACAAAAGGCTGAAGTAATGCAAGGAACACCTGGATCACCTGGAAACTCTTTGCTTAGTTTTACCAATTGTTAATATTTGGCAAATTAGCTTTATGTTTGTCACTCTTTCTTTGTCTCTCTCTCTCCTGTAGCATCTGAAAGTAGGTTGCAGACATCATGACAGTTCACCTTTAATTATTTCAGCATGTGTCTATTAATTACAAGGCAATTTAACATTTATATAATGCCATCTAATATACAGACGATATTCATACATCTTTAATTTTCCCAGTACTGTTATTTATAATTTTTTACCATTTGTAGAATTTGGTCAAGGATATTCCTTTTTAATAAGTGATCTGTAGGGTCATACTTAGAGACTAGATGAATATCCATTTTACCAATAGCCTTTCACCTAGTGAATTTACATCCATTGATAATCCTTGCATGGGTCAATTATTAGTATTTTTAAAACTTTTATATTTTGAAATACAGAACAAGCTGGAGAGTGCATAAAATATGATCTTAGAGCTTCATGAATTATTGTAAGGCGAAACCCTATGTGCCATCACTGACATTAGGGAAAACATTATCAGCACCCCAGAGGTCCCCTATATGCCCTCTTTACCTATCATACTCTTCCTCCTTTTTTTAAGGATACTTACTGTTTAGACTTTATGGTAATCACGTCCTTTTCTTTAAAAATGCTGTTTATTGTATCTTGTTTCCGAATTTTATATAACTAAAAGAATCATTCAGTATATATTCTATTCTGCCTTCTGTCATACTTTATTACATTTCTAAACTTTTGCTCTATCTTGTGTTCTTGTAGTTCATTTATTTTCATTGCCGTATATTATTCTATTGTATGAATGTACCACAGTTTATTTATTTGTTCTGCTACTGATGATCATTTTGATTGCCTCAAAACTTCTTTGAACGGTTTGCACACATTTCCCAGGTCATGGAAGCATGTGTTTCCATGGGTCATATGCCTACAGTTGATTTTAGGATGTACATATGGTTAACTTTAGAGTAAAATTATTTTCCAGTTCACACATTCCTGTAGCAAGTTAGCAAGTTCCCATTGCTCCACATTTTCTCCCTGACACTTGTTGTCAGTGTTTTAATTTTAGTTGCTCTGTTGGATGTGTGTCATGCTTTTCTTATTGACTTACAGTTCTTTGTACATTCTGGATATGAGTTAGTGTCATAATTTTAGATTTTCTATATGGATTTCCAATTATTGAATACTGTTATTGGAAGGACCATTCTTAGTTTTGAATATGGACTGAGTATTAGATAATGTGGAATTACTGTTGTCCTATTAGATGTAATTATGATGGCATGGTGGCTATATACATACTACATATGTATATAGTATCAATTGAAGATGCTCACCTAAAAAAATATACAGGTGAGATAACATGGGTCTGTGATTTTTTGAAAGATATTGCAGAAAATAAAGTGGAATGGATATAGTTGAATGAAGATTGGCCTAAATATTAGTAATTGAGGCTGGATGTTGGATTACATGGTGTCTTAAATATGTATGTGTTTGGATTAAAAATAAAAGTTGAAAAAAGAGAAAACATCTTTTCCCCATTCTTTTAGATTTTCACTAGTATAAGTGTAACCTCTGTATTGAAAAGTTTTTGGTTATTAGTAAGATAGTACATACTCATGTAGAAAAATAGAAAAATAGGAAAAAATATGAAGAAAAAAATTTCTCATAAGCTTACCAAACAGAAATAATCTTTTTATGATATCTTTTTGTTTTTTTCTGTGAGTGTATATTTGTGTATTTGTTTGCATATATGTACATTTTTTCCCACTAAAGACCTGAGGAGGTTTTAACAATATTTTCTCTTTAGAAGCATTTTCAGTATTGCTCTCCAGGGGATCATTTCAGTGTATTCTACCTCTAGACAATTTATGACTGCCAGTTTCAAATTGAACCTTGTATTAAATCGTTGCTAGATTTTTAGGTATTTCAATTCTAAGTGTATTCTTATTGATTTATTCTTTAATGTTAACAAATCTTTTTATGTTTAACATGCTATGGTTAGTTACATTTGGGAAAGTAAGGGCTTCTGTAAGGCTTCCTTACAGAGCATGACACCTTGTCTTATTAAACCAGTGTCTGATTTTGCATGGGAATGTGTGAAGGCATGTAAATATGGCTGATATTTTGTAGCTGAGGTCCAGAGAGTTAAATTGCATTTCCAAAGTTCTAAGGCCAGAAGAGGGGCTGCCAGAAGCTCTTAGCCCACACACGAGTTTTAAGGAAGCAATTACATATAGTCAATTTCATAGTTGTCGAAATGTGTTAAATTAGGTCAGTGTCAACTATAAATTTCCTCTGAGCTGATGGTTTCTTTTGTGCCTTCTCTGTGATTTCTTTCCTATGGTATCCTGGCAAGTTTTCAGACTTCCGAAAGGAAGACTAACCCTTAAGAAAATCATCCAGATCCCTGGCTGAGAGGTTGCATGTCTGAGTGCTCTAAAATAAAATAAAACTTAGTGTAAGTTATTTTTTTCTAACCACCCCTTGGGATTATGGAGTTAGAAGCAACATCTTTGGGATGATTTTCAGAACAATTGATGTAAAAATGCCCTGAACTAGCTTTTCATATTTGATAGTGAAATAACAATTGTTTCCTACACAGATGAGGCTGATGGACTTTGCTGTGCTTATCAATGTACTTACTGCTGGTGTTTGAAAACCAGTTACACATTGGCATTGCTTCAAGGGAACATTGACTCTAAACTTCAACTTTGAGTAACATGTGATTAAAATCCAATGAACAAAATCCACTGGTTTGTATATATGCAGTTTTAAAACATCCTCATCATTTACAGATTTGGGAGCCAGGAGTCTGTTATTTCGATAGGACTTACAAGGCATAGTATTTCATGGAATTGCTGTAGACTCTGCGGGAGCATTTAGTAGCTCCTGAGCTGAGCTGACATTTTCAGTGCTTTTGTATTGTAAAGAAAGACATGAGAGAGATGTTGTAAATTGCTACTGGTAAACAAAACCAATCATACTCAAGACATCTAAATTCAAACAAATGAAAAATAACTTGTATATACCCCATTGAGTTAGATGGAGAGTAACAAGAAAAAGAATGCATTAAAGAGAGTGATGAATGGATGAATGTAAGTATAACCTGTAACTGTCAGGAATGTCTGAAATTGTTGCAGTGAATGTGCATTGAAAGAGCCCATGTATTGTTTTGCTCTTTACTATTGTATCCTTGTATCATTTAACTGTTCAACTAAGTATTTAAATTGTGTTGGTAACTGGCTTGAATAGTTCATGGCATTATTTTGAAAGGGTTATGGTCATCAAATTGCAGTTTACTTTTCCCCCTACTTTCCATTTTTGGCTATTTCCTTTCATCTTAAAAGAATGATTAAAAACCCATAGCTTTTGTGTGTGTGTGTGTGTGTGTGTGTGTGTGTGTGAGAGAGAGAGAGAGAGAGAGAGAGAGAGAGAGAGAGAGAGAGAGAGAGAGAGTTCTTAGAGAAGATATG
The DNA here is from genome assembly GCA_004027375.1 of Macroglossus sobrinus. NCBI lineage: Eukaryota > Metazoa > Chordata > Mammalia > Chiroptera > Pteropodidae > Macroglossus > Macroglossus sobrinus. The sequence goes on along the minus strand of PVKZ01000274.1, from coordinate 741,341 downwards.
GGGAGGTAAGAGAAATAGTTTGTTCAGGGTACAAAGATCAATAAGGATCCTAATTCTCAAATAATTTCCAGAGGGGGGCAATAAGGTATAATGAACTTGGCCATAAAGGCAAATACAACGTTCTATATGGAGCCGGGAGTAGAGGCTCTTAGAGCAGGCTTGGCATTGAAGGAAGACTTTCTTGAGGAGAGGAAACATTTGAATTAGACCTAGATGAATAAGTTCAAGTCAGGTAAAGGTGGAAGACAGGAGGATGGAGCAGAAGGTAGGGCCACACTTTGTAATCTCTGTATTTTTACTGAATTTGGAGGCTTTTGCTGCACATGGTGCAAGGAAGGGTGAGGCAGACCTGGACTAGTGGCTGTGGTGTCTGAGGGCAAAGGATTAACCCAAGGCTGGAGAGAAGGCTGCGGGCCTAGGTACTAGGCCCCATTGTGCTGTAGCTGTAGTGGCCCCTCCTGCTCAGTTGTTTGTCTTGCAGCATTCAAAGAGGAGGTGTCATTGTGTTGATCAACACAGGAATTGTGGGGTGAAGATGTTTATGAAGGACGAGTTAAGAATAGTCTGCCTTGAGAGTAAAGGGAGAAGGGCCTAGAGATCCCAAGGCATGAGTGTTGGCCCCTTGTTCATCCTGCTGCTGTTTTTCAAAGGTTGATTACCTTGGGATGTACTAAAAATTTGTTAACATCATGGGCAACTTAAGCAAATTACTGTATTTTTGAACTGAAATTCCAAGACTATTAAAGGCATGCAGTGATAAAACCTAGCCTTTGTGTGTATGACTCAGAGCAGGGCTTGGAAGTCAGATTCTGCCCCTTGCTTTTCTTGGTAAATAAAGTTTTATTGGAGCATAGCTTTATTCCTTTACATATTGCAAATGGCTTTTTTGTACTACAGTGGCATAGCTGAGTATTCATGACTCAACAAAAGCTAAAATATTTACTGTCTGGCCCTTTGCAGAAAAAGTTTGCCAGTCCTTAATATAGAGGTATAATTATTATGATTATTTGTTCTCAGGGAAGGATGCTCAAAACCCTTTGAGGTAAATGGGATAAAATTCTGAATATTCTCGGGAGAATGAGATTCATAAACACTGACTACATTGACACCTTGCGACAATGAAATTTAAATGTTTACTGATGAACCTTAAAGAGGGCCCTGAACTTAGAAATAGAGCCACTTGTGTTCTTGGGTGACCCTACCGGATACCTTGATAGCAGTGACATTAGTGTAAGAGTACTAAGATTTGAACTCATTTTGTTGTGTTTCATCATTGGCTGGTCCATTGATAAAGTTTTAATTAGCCTTTACTAACTGTGCATTTAAAAAGTTAGCCCTCTGTTAAAAGAAGCATGGGAGTTTCTTCAGGACACAAACACACAAAAAGAAGATAAAGTAAAAAGAGTAACTGGGAGAAAAAAGTTCTATAACTGTGGGATGCTTTGACTTGGCTAAGGGACATGAAAGTCAACAGGTATCTGTAGGAAAGACAGAAGGTAGAACATTTATGGGATAGCCAATAGCCATGCACACTTCACAGACCTTGGAAAACAGAGTTCTGTGTGTGAGAGCTAAGAAGAGGCATCACCGTTACTTACCTAGTACAGTGCAGTGTGAGTCATTCAGGCTTGTGTTTTATGCTATTTTGGGCTGCATTTCTAGAAATACCTGTCATATAGTATAATGTTGATCCTCTTAGTGATGATAATGGTTTTTTGAGTCAAGGTTTAAAAATGAAGTTTCATATGCTTTGTTTAAGCTAGCTATTATCTCCCTAATCCATAACATTAGAAGAATCTGCAAGACTCTTGTCTGATTTAAAAAGAGTCTTCTTTGAAAATTTTTTCTCAGGTGAGTTTTGACAGATATCTCTTCACCATAAACCTCACCAACCTCCGCTATCACCCAGGCTTTCTTGTTTGAATGCCTCATATTACTGGCAGTGCAGTCTGAAATGGCCCTTGTGAGCTGATGTTTTCAGAATAGTGCACCGGCCAGGAACTTAGCTTACCCTCATCATCATGGTTCCCACTTTAGAGTACTTTAGCCTTCCTTGTATGCTTTATGTCCAGGTACTTATTTCTTCTGAAATAAACCTGTGAGATGGTATTATGTTAAGATTGAAAATTTCCTTTGTGGATAACCATCTTTGATGATAATTTTCTGTAGTTTCATTTCACAATGAGGGGAAGCTGCTTCACCTGTGATCTACAACTTGTGCCGTTTCACTGTTCTTAAATCTCCCAGACTTGCTTTGAAACACAGCTTCTTCAATGAATCATGTTCTTCTCCCATTGTAGCTGCCTCCACATATCTGAAGGTATTTACTACCCTTCTACTATACCAGCCTGGTGGTACCCAGTGGTCTCCTACCCTAAGAGTAGATATTAGTCCACTGCACAAGGAATTTCTCTCGTTTTTCAAATATTGTGTTGGCTCAAGTAACAAGGTTAAATTTTCTAGGAACAACATATGAGCTGGGGACATGTCAAGAACGTGCCTCGTGTTTCCCTCCCTCCAAACACGTTATCCCTTCCAGCACCTTTCTAATGTGTGGCCTTTACCAGGCCTTTTATCTTTACTTACCTTCTCAGGTTTTTCCATTGTCTCATGAGACAATTTCACTAATGATGAGAAGATGATAGCAGGGATGCCTAATAAATTTAATATGGGCACAAGGCATAATCCTTTTGGGAGAATAGCTGAGATACAAGTGGACAGCCGTCTACATTCTCTTACATGGATTTGTATACAACTGAAATGATTCTGTGGGCGTGTTCATAGAATCATTTTAATGAGTTTTTGATTTGGATAGTCAATTTTGGGTAAGGAAATATATGTTATTACAACAGATATTTGGAAAATAAGTACAGGAAATGAAGGATATCTGTACTTATGTGACTATTTCTTCTACAGTAGACTCTGAGTCTAAGTGATGGCAGGTATCATTTCTCATTGATTCTCCAGCCCCAGACCCATAGTGTCTGCTGTAGAGAATGCACCTAAGTAATTACAGAATGGACGAGTAATTGGAAAAATAGTCCAAGGCCAGATGGTGGAGTTTCCTGAGTGTTTTTGGTTATTATTCTGTATATCATTTGAGATTGTTTAGTAGTGAAGTGATAGAATCAGAATTGTGCTTTAAAGAGTGTCATTAGATAATGGTCTGTGAGATGGACTGGTCACAGCAAGAGGCTTGAAAAGTACTTTGAAGAGGAGGAAGAGGGGTTAGTCATTTTATCTAGTATGTGTTTTTCTGAACATCAATACCCTGAGGTAGTGGTTCTCAGACTTTTTGGTTTCAGGACTGCTTTACTCTTTTAATAATTTATTGTAGACCTGAAAGAGCTTTTATTTATGTAGATTATATCTATCCTTATATATTGTATTAGAAATTAAAACCGAGAACGTTTAAAAGTATTTCTATCTAATTTATTAAAATCTTATATAATAACACATTTTTATTAAAAAAAATGACTGTATTTTTCTACACAAATTTAGTGAAAGGAGTGGCATTATTTTACCACCCCCCCCATCCCTAATGTCTAGCTTAATGGAAGACCTCTGGATTCTTATATCTGCTTTTGCATTTAATCTATTGTGATGTCATGTAGCCTCTGGAAAACTCTACTCTACACTCATGTATGATTGAGAATGAAAAAGGTGTAATTATGAAAAGGTTTTTTTTTTTTTTTCTTAGGTGAGGCAACCCTTGGTTGACCTCACAGATTGCAAAGACCTTGTCAATTTACAATCTACAATTTACATTCCCTTATTTTTTAAGGCCTACAGCACTCAGTCTTCCTAGGTGGTCTCCCATTCAAGTACTAACCAGGCCTGTCCCTGCTTAGCTTCCGAGGTCAGATAGGATCGGACTTGTTCAGGGAGGCGTGGCTGTAGACATGAAAACAGTTTTGATGCCATAGACCTTTTGATGGGATCTGGGTGTCTCCCACTGGATCCCAGACAATACTTTGAAAACTGCTAACGTAAGTATTTAGCAAAAATTTTCATTCTCTGATCTCATTCTGCATGGATGATGTGGGGATCTTGAGGTAAGGTGTTCCATTCCTGTTTACTGACCTTCAGATAACTGTATCCTTGATATGTATCTCAAAGACCTAATCACACTGGGAGACAGTGGTTCTCAGGCCACAGCCATAGAATTCTTTAGGGAACATTGTGCCATATGTTCTGATATGTATAACTCAGGCAAAATTTTACAAGCAGAAAATAGATTTAGAATGTGAACTCAGGTCCCTACATCTGTAAATTTGTAAAATATTTTAAAGAAATTATATTTCCAAGATTTTTTCTTTAATTTTAATTTGCTAGTCTATTGTTTTTGTCATTTAGGTATTTATTAATAGATATTTGATAGAGTGTTCATAAAAGTTTGAAACATACTCTGGCAAACCTTAAGACAAAAATATAATGTCTTATTCTGTATATTTTTCCTTAAGAGCTGGAGCAGAATTTTTTTTGCTATGCACATGCTGGCTGGATGGGTATATGTATGGAATCCTCTTTCCAGTTTCCATTTTCCAGTTTTCTTTATAGTCTGTAATTACAAAAGTATAATTTTTAAGGTAAAAATTACCTTTTTATTAACATAAATGTTAAATATAAAAATTGGTATTATATAAGAGAGGAAATTGAAATCACTTATAATCCTGGCATTCAGAGACAAAAGTAAAAAAAAATTTGGTGTATTTTTTCCCAGTGTTTTTTCTTGATTTAACACTTGATAATTGTATTTTTTAAACAGATATGGTACCATAATGAACATAGTTTGGTTTTGTCTTTTCCTTCTCCCATTTTAACAAATTGTAAATGCTTTTCCATGATGATAGATTTTCTTCAGCAGGTGATTTAACATTTATTTTATCTGTCTCATTTTTATTGGCTAGGATGGTTTTCTTGGGCAGAGAAAAGCAGGTAATTCTAACATGAAGAGGGATGCAGGCAGTTGTGGAGGCAGGGAGGGTCTGGCAGTTCCTGGTCTTTGGTGGGTCAATGTGGGGATAGTTCACAGTCCGCAATGGGGTGTGGCCAGATTGCTGATAACCTGAGAGAGTGTGACACTTTACCACATGCACTGACTGCCTCATATTCTGCCTTTTCTTCACAGCCTCTTGAAATAGAAGGCTATATTCAACAGCACAGAATATTTGACCCATTTACATATGTAACCAGTGCCTCATCCCTAGCTGTGACTTTTAGGGGAGCGCTGTCTTTGCCTTAGAGTCTTTCTTCATTTGTAAAGAGAAGGGATTGAATTAACAACTCTCTGAGGTTCTTCTCATTTAGAAATGTTTGCTTTATGATTAGCAACATTTCTTTAAGAAGGTGAACTGAATTCTTTCATAGTGACCTTTTATGAATTCTAGATTTCATTTGTATTATAATTTTGTCAAGAGCCTGTTTATAAGAAATCTGTTTGCTGAAGCATGGGAATCTTTTCTTACAAGATTTCAGTCTTCATGACAATTAGGCTTTCTTTTTCCCACAATGGGGTAGCTTAAATGCTTTTGTCCACCAGGTGGTGCACTTGGACAACAAATTTATCTAAGGCTATGAGTTTCCAAATGAGGTAAAACAGTTTAAACTGTTTGAGTCACCAGGAGAGTTCCTTTTCATTTTGTATTTTTATCATATCAGGATATCATTTATCCTGGGGAAATAATTTGAAGCCAGAACACTAACTGTATGTGTAACTTTCATATCCGAGGTAAAATGTCATTTTTCTAGACATGTTTTGGTGCAAAGAGAGAGCTATTGGCCTATAGGAACGTGGCTTTCAGATTTTAGTTCTGTGAAATAAAGCTTCTAGTTAATCAAAACTCATTATCTGCCAGCATGTTGTGGCTGATCTTTAGTGAATGAGTCTTAGCTTGCATGATCTCAAATTATGCCGTCCAGACAGGGGAGGTGATGGTAGTTCTTCTGTTCATGTTGCATCGAGAATGTTCCATCAGTTTGAAAACTGCGTTTTCTGATGAATTGCCAGGGAATTATTGCCAGAAGAGAGTTAAAGTGTAGATGCAGAGTGACATGGCTACTGCCCTCAAGTGTCTTGCACATGAGAGGGTTAGGTGGGATCACTGTGGGAAGAATCAGTATTGTCTCTGGAAGAACTTCCTAAAGAATAACAGCTGTCCCAGAGCAGATTGGGCTGCCCTTGGGCCAGGAAGCTCCTGCCCCTGGAATGTTCATGGGGAACACTGTCTGATCTTATGTTGGAAACGATTTTAAAGAAATTTGAATTGGATAGGATTGATAATTTCTGTTTTAACTCTTCTCTTTAACTCTCAACTGCTAAACCTCACCACTGAAATATATACTTAGATGTTTAATACAGCGCTAGATTGGTAAACCAATAAATACATGTGGAGTCCCACATTGAGTGTTTTATGGGAGTGTAAGAAGCATTGGGGGTATTAGAGAATATCTGTGCCAGGTGCTTGTTAGTTATCTGGAGAGTCATGAGTGGTTTCCCTATAACATGTATAGGGCAGACTAGGTACCCCCTGGATGATAAGAGTACTGTGCCTCATAGGAGTATGAAGAGGTTAAGCTTCTGGGGGATTGGCACAAACCCTCAGATTGTGGTGAGAATTCAGGGGTATCATTAGGCATCAGAGTTGTGAGCCACAGTGAGGAATGAGGATGCTAAAGTGTTCTGAGGGTACTGGATGATCAGTATGCCTGGATGGTTGGCTATCTGTGGGAAAGTGTGAGGGAAACAGCAGTGGGAATTACTGAAGGGAAAAGAACATAAAACCCAGACATGAAAAAACAGAGTTTTCGTGCTGAATTTGGTGATGATCATATAATCATTGATGATTTCACCAGGAAAGAGTCTTGGAGATCTGAGGTGGCCAACACACTTACAGATGAGGAACTTCAGATTGAAATATTAGGATCTATCTAAGATGAAACCCACTTTGTGGCAGGACTGGGAGACCGCTTTCCCTGTTCTCTTTCCACTATTTTAGACTGCCCCCGGGAAGGATTATGAGAACTTTGAACTATGTTGTGTACTCCGGACCTCTTCATCTCTTGGATTATTATCTGCCAGTGTCTTCACTGGCTGCTTAATATCTTCAGAAGCAAGCTTCTGTTCTCATTGCAGCCCTTGCCTTGCCTGCAGGTTTACAAAAGGACTTTGAGAAGGCATGTATATTTGAAGCCCAGTTCCTACTTTGGTCCCATCCTTCCCTGTTTTTTAAAAAAAGAAAGGTGAGAATAATCCATGATATTTTTTAAGATATGGAGACGGGTTTTTTTTTCTTTTGTTAATGATGGAATTTATAGAGTAGAAATATTCAAATAATTATTGTCAGAAAAGAACTGTTGATCCTCGCTTTCTGCTTTTCGAATCTATTTCAGAAATGATCAGAAATATGGATCAGTATTTATACATCAAGATTATTTTCCAGTATTTTTTAAAAATTAAAGCAAAGAATGTATGGCAACCTATATTACAAAAGAAAATAATGATACAAATTGTTATAGACATGAAGTAAAATGTATAATAAAATAAATGTTAGGGAAATGTACACAATTTAATGGTTAGTGAATAAAGCAAGATAACTGTGTACACACATACACACAGCCCCAAGATCTTGAAATGTTCTATTATATAGTTTTTACATTATATTGTATTGTATACAGGTATTATATATAATTCTCCTTATAAATCATCCATTTGACCATAGGAAGAGAATGGTAAGTCTGGTTGGGGAATTTGGGGAGCTGCTTCCACACACCAGCTTCTTGGCGTGGGATCCCCAAAATAAGTTCTCACCTTTCAATGGGCTTTTCAGGTCACTAGAACAGAATTAGAGCTGTGAATTCCAGGAGCCTGGTTCTAATTATGTTCTAAAAAAAAAAAGATTTTTTTTAAAAGAGAAATATATCACTAAAATGATAAAATGGTCTTTTCTTATTTACATGTTTAAAGTTTATTTTTTTTAAAAAAACTTGTACCCGATATTCCACAGCAAGAAAGTACAGTTTAATATTCAAGAAAATTGTTAGTTTTCCCTTTTTCTTTGAAGGAATAATGTTAACCTATGTTTGTAATCCAAAATTTTACACTGTGAAGAATGAAAATGAAACCATTGGAAGTTCCTTAGGTTTTTGTTACGAAGAATGGAAGGAAAACTTAACACTACCAGCTTTCTGACAAATGTTATGAGTGTACATTAAATCTAAAAGTGCCTTAAGTGAGAAATAGCAATTAGAAAAAAATGAAGCAAAGTGGAAAAAACAAACATTTGGGAAAAACAAAAGAAAAAGTAGATAGAGGCCTGTAGAGGAATTGGGAGAAACAGATATATTCTTTATTTAATTGGCATTTTCCTAGAATTAGTTGTTATAAAAAGGCTCCAGTCCAGCACATACTTTAGAATCATTCAAAATACAAGTGGCTTCCACTTTTCTTCTAGTAGTATCACAGTAGTGTCGCAGATACTGATATATTACTTTCTTAATCCACTAGAGAATATATAATCCACTAGAGAATGGGGGAGATGAGGACCTACAGATTTGGTTACTAAGGAGGAAATGTGTCAGTCAGGCATTATTTTGCCGTCAGTAATAGAGACCTTAGAATCAGTGGCCGAAACAAATGAGGTCTTAAGTTTTCATGTAAAGATTTGGTGGCAGGCATTTCAGCCCCAGTGTGTTGGTTCTATGATGTCATCATAGACCCACACTCTTAGCAATTTCTTCTGTCATTTTCAAAATGAGACCCTTACTCTTGTGCTCTCCTAGTGGCTGCTCAAGCTCTACTTATCATGTCTAAAAGTCTGGTGGATGGTAGCAAGAGGAAGGGGAAAGGGTACAAAGGACCTGTGCCTGCTGAGGCAGCCCCTTCGAAGCTTTCTCCTGGAAGCCCTGCACAGTGGTGACCGCTTACATTTCATTTGCCAGAACCATGTGCCATGACTAGCTTTAGCTGCAGGGGAAGCTAGAAACTCAGGTTTTAGCCAATTACATTGTTCTTTCAATTAAATGGAATTCTATTAGTAAATAAGGTGAAAATAGATACTAAGTATCTAGGCAGTCTGTCATAAATATTTATTATGAGACAGTGATTTTGAAATACTGCATTATATTGCAGTATAATTCACTTTATAGAGTTTAATGAGACTAGAGGCTTACTAGTCTAGAGAATATGACTACATTAGTAAAGATCATTGTGTTTTGAATTTCCTCTATGTAAATATAACATGTCAGGGTTACAGTTATGGGATTTTACTGTTTTATTAAATGTTGAGATAATTGATCCTCTTTAAAAGAGAATAGGGCTTCACACAGTTCAGATTTCCTTTAGGAAATTCTGCAAGGGTCACATGTTGGTAGCTATATAAAATAAAGTTAACAATTCTGTTTATTATTTCTGTGATTTTTTAAATAGAATGCATGTCTGGAAGTGGATGCATGAGTCCTGCTATTGGCTTCAGCCAGTATTTCCAAGACATCTTTTCTTCCAATCCATTAAGAGAACAGAAAGTAAAAAATCATAATCATTAAATTAGAGACCATTCCTCATTTAAAATGGTTCAACTTACAATTTTTTGACTCTACGATGGTATGAAAATGATGCACATTCAGTAAAAACTGTTCTTCAGATTTTGAATTTTGATCTTTTCCTGGGCTAGCCATATGTGGTATGATAACTCCGTTGTGATTCTGGCAGTGGCAGCGAGTCACAGCTTCCAGTCAGGCATGTGATCATGAGGGTAAACAACTGATGCTCTGTAGTGTATTCATTGTGTTAGATGATTTTGCTGAATTGTAAGCTAATGGACATGTTCAGAGCACAGTGAAGCTGGGCTAAGCTATAATGTTTTGTAGGTTAGATGTATAAAGGTGTATGTAGGAAGTTTTCCCTCCTTGATTATGTAGAAGTATGTAGTTCAGAATTGACTTTCTGGTTCATTGTTCAGCCACGTATCTTCAGGTCCAGTAGCACCAGCATGAGTTAGGGGTTTTCCCTTCTTGCCTTTGAATCTCAGCTCCACAATTATGAGCTGTGAGATCCTGGGCAAGTTATTTGATTTCTCTTTTCTGCAGTTACCTAATCTTTAAAATGGCATTGATAATAGATAGTAACAGTGTCTAATAGGATAAAATAAGAGGACATAAATAAAACACTTAGTTTGGGGACTGTTTCCATAGTATGTAGTGAATAAATGTTAGCTGCTGCTGGTGGTAGTATTAAAGCAAAACAAGACAAAATCCTGAGGCTATACAATGAGATATTCAGTAGTTGATTTCTGACTCAGAAAATTGTGAAGAATTCAGTTCTGCATTTGCCGTATATGTATAAGTCCAACCTGCAGCCCATCAATTTATACTTCCTACCATCTGTCAAAACCTGTCAGAGCCATGAAGATATTTGTGTAGGATTTACTTCTTAAAAAAATGCCCCTGTTGTTTTCAAGAAATATACCACTATCTTTTTGTCAGTAAGACAAGGTACCAGGATACAAATGGTGCTGAGGGATGTGACACAGGATATAGTCTCTTTTTAATGATTTTTCTTTTATCATATTTTTGGAATGCAGTATCTGATTATATATGAGCAGTGTACTTAAGTTTTAAAGCATAATAATTCACTGAACACCCCAAATGCACTATGAAGTCCAACCCGGGTAGATTAGCAATACTCCTCATGGGCTGCTCTTTCTATTAGTCTTTCCCTGCGACCTACCCATCACCCAGGGGTGGCCTGAATGCAAGCATACGTCAGAGATATTGCAGGTTTGGTTCTGGATCACTGCAATAAGGAGACTATCACAACAAAGTCACATGATTTTTTTTTGTTTTCCAGTGCATATTAAAGTTATGTTTTACACTATACTGTTGTCTTTTAAGTGTGCAATAGCATTTTCTACAGAAACAATTTACATACCTTAATTACGAAATACTTTATTACTAAATATTTCTATCCATCATCTGAGCTTTCTGTGAGCTGCAATTTTTTTTGCTGGTAGAGGGTCTTGCTTCGATGTTGATGGCTGCTGACTGACTGATCGTGGTGATGGTTGCTGAAGATTGAGGTGGCTGTGGCAATTTCTTAGCCCGTTTGCCCCAAGAATACTCACTGGTGGCTCTTGAAGTTGCAGCATTTACCCCAAAGTAACTTGTGGATAATAGTCCTAACTTTATCCCCAAAGTTTGCCATGAAATATATTGCTTTTATTATTATTTTTGCATCGCTCTAGTATATTGATAGTCTTTGGAAACAAATGACATAATTCTATTTATAGCATTCTGTTTTTAGTAGTGTTATTTCCATTGACAAAATTTAGTAATTCTCAATCGCTGTCAAATCCTAGAAAACGTTGCATTCCTAGGCATGATGTTAACATTGTTCTTGAACAGTTGTTAGCCAAAGATTAATTTGATAAATACAATTTATGTGTACATTTCTGTCACATTAGGATTAGAGACAAATTCTCTTTAGAAATAATTCCAAGAACAGTTTTTATATTTTCATATCGAAAACCAGTCATATTTGCTTCAGCCTCAAAGAGCAAGTGTATATAAAATTAACACTAGCAGTGAGCTAAACTTTTTTTCTGAAAATGGGAAATAGGTTAAAAAAGACAACACTGAAGTTTGTTGCATTGATAGACTTCCTTTCACAGACAATTTTTTTGTAGTATACGATGCTGTTTGATAGCATTTTACCCAAGTAGAACTTCTTTCAAAATTGGAGTCGGTCCTCTCAAACTCTGCTGCTGCTTTGTCGGCAAAGGTTATGTAATATTCTAAATCCTTTGTTGTCATTTCAACAATCTTCACAGCATCTTCACCAGAGTAGATTCCATCTCAAAAAACACTTTTTTTTTTGCTCATCCTCACGAAGCAACTTCTCATCTGTTAAAAGCTTTATCTTGAGATGGCAGTAACTTAGTCATGTCTTCAGGCTCCACTTCTAATTCAAGTTCTCTTGCAATTTCCACCACACCTGCAGTCACTTTGTCTGCTGAAGTCTTGAACCCTTCAAAGTCACCCATGAGGGCTGGAATTAACTTCTTCCAAATTCTTGCTAATGTTGATATTTTGACCTCTTTCCATGAATCACAGATGTTCTTTTTTTGTAGTTTATTTTTTAACTCTTTTTAAAAATATTTTTTATTTGTTAATTATAGTTGGCATATAATATTATGTTAATTTCAGATGTGATGATTATTCTGTAGTTTTGTTATAATTTTGGTATGGTTGCAAGAAGAGTTGTGCATAGCCTCTACCTTCTACGCCATCTTGACTGGTCCCCCAAGAATGTTTTTAATTGCATCTGGAATGATGAATCCTTTCAAGAAGGTTTTAAGGGTTGCCACAAACCTTTAGTTTGTAACCAATACAATACCTTGTGACTATAAAGTATCTTATGTATGAATTTTTATTTTTCTGATTATAAATGATGTAGAATATGTTTTCATGTCTTTATTGGCCATTCATGTTTCCTCTTTTGTGAAACATCCTCTGCTTATTTTTCCATTAGATTGTATGACTTTTTCTTGTTATTTGGAATACCTTATATATTCTGGATACCAAAGTTATGTCAGTTGTATTTGTTGAACTATTTGCTTCATTTATGGCTTGTTCTTTTAATTTTTCATTTTTTTGTTTTATTTTTAGTTTTTTTTTTTTCTGATAACCCATTAATTTTAATTTTAGCACCTGAAGCTATAATAACGGGTACACTTTATAAACTTCACAGGACGGTTGTACACATTAAATAAAGTGACAACTGCACAATATCACTTAGTATCTCAAAATCTGGAACATACTTTTGAATTGTTTAAATATAATGTACAGAATTAAAAACAGAATTAGAAGTCATCTATACTTATACTAATGTCAATTAAATGTTTTACACTTAATGTTTGATATAGTAGCCAGTATCTACTGGGGATGTTGAAAGTGATTTCGGATTCTCATCCTATTATACTCTATTGGGAAGTTTTCTTGCGTAAGTATGTGACTAGCCAAAGGTGGGTACCACCAAGAACAGAACAGGAAGCAAAGTTTTACCATAGTTTTTGCTTTTCTTCATCATTTCTTAGAAATGAACAGTGGTAATTAAGTACTTATCTTTACATATATACAAGATATGCTGTGAAAGCATATGTTTACAAACAAAAATACTTGGTAATATGTTTGATAAGAAAAATATATATAAAGGTATATAGCGAAAACAATCATCTTTAACCCTGGAAAGATTAATTCTGTATTTTAGATTACATCAAAAAATACACCTCCCAGTTTTTAGTTTTTCTGAATTCCCTATTCAGAAATACTTGAAAAAGAAGACAGATATAATTTATTTACTAAAGAAAAAAAGAGCAAAGAAAAAATGAAGGACAGCAAAAAAGGCCAAAATCAAAAAAGAAACAAAAAAAATACAAACCTCCCCAAATTATTTTTATCCTCACTTTGATTATGAAAAAATGAAATTAACAAAAATCAAGAACTGTTGAAATGTCTCTAAGCCCAGAATGAGTTCAGCTATTTGGCCTCATAGAATATTATCATCTTCAAGTAAGTAAGAGTAATAATGGAAGGCTTTCTAAGCACTCTTTAATCTATAAATACAGTAAGCATTTTGGTATTTTGGCCACTGGAAAACAAAAGCTGTAGCATTAGTAAAGATCTGAGATGTCTCAGTTTTGTAAATTCAATGCAGCATATTTGAGGTTAAGTAAAGTGGACATCAACATTTTTAGAGATAACCTTATTTAGTATCTTAATGAACAAAGACTTTATTTTTAATGTGATTGATTTTTGTTGATTTTTAAGTTAATTTTATCTACTTATAATTTTATTTCTCCTGGGACTCTGATTCCTTGAACCTTAGTTATAGCTTATCCTGTCCAACTTTACATTTTGGATTTTCCATCTTGTATTTCTGTACTGCACTGTGTGTGAATGTCTTAAATTTTATCTTCTGTTTAACTATTCTTATTTAGCCCATTCATTGGGATTTTTACTTTAATAACGATATATTACACTACTAGAAGTCTGCCCCTCCCCCCAGATCTGATTGGTCATTCCAAAGTTTATTTTACTTGCTTGTCTTTGTGATTCCAATTTTTATTCTTTAAACATTTCATGTTCTTTAATGTCTCTCTGATAATTCTGATATCAACAGTCCTTGCAGGGTGGGGCATTCTAAATGCTTTTCAGTTGTTTTTGCTAGGTTTCTCAAATGTTGCCTTTCCTCCCCGGGTACACGGTGATCTCTAGCTGTATGCTTTGGCTTGATCTTAATTTATGGAAAATTTACAGATTTCAGTGGAGGGTGCTTTTCTCCTGAGAGGACTGAGAGGACTGGGATTGTTCTTCCGGGAACCAGAAATATCATTAACCTCAAACCCTCAGTTGTCCAGACTCAAAGCAGGAGTCTCAAGCTCTCTGCAGGCATTTATTTGACTGGGCATTTCCTCCCTTTCCTTTTCCACCTTCCTTTTCATACTCATATTTTACCTTTTAAAGATGAATAGTCTTTGTATATGGTCCTTTTGTTGCAGATTTTGTTTCTTTCAAAGTTTGCTCTACATTGGTTGTTGTCTAGACCTTTAGAAAGAAAAGCAAGCACTGCTGTAAAATTGTAGGTATTTTGGTGTGTAAAATACAAAAGAAGAAGTGATCTGTTCTAAAAGTAAAAAGTTTAGATACTGTGAGATATTTTAATGGAAAGGAAGAAGCAAAAGAGCTATAATGTCAGACATTGTAATTAACTTTAAAGCAAAATGAATTTCACATGGGTCTAATTTTATTCTTATTGTATAAAGATCCTAAGGAAGTTCTATTTTAAAATGTGGATCAGAGCTTTAATTTTAGTTATTGAAAGGTACAATTTTCACACATTACTGACTGAAATGGATTGAGTTTTGAAGTCTTGAAAGAACTAACCAAGTTTTATTTTTCTTTTTCCATGTGCATTGCCTTTGAAACTTCAAGGGCTTCTTACAGCCCTATGAAATAGTGGCAGTAATTTGTATTAGCCTAGCTTTAAGTTACCAACAAATTAGTGGAGATAGGTTGGAAGATTTTTTGTTTGGATCATAGTACTTTAAAGAGGTATTAGTTGGGCTGTGATAGGATTATGGAAAGGGATTGTAAGGGCCAAATGAGGAAAAGCAGAATCTTTAAAAAATACTTAAAAGTAGTATTTTTATTTAATTAACTTAAGCAAAAACATCTTAAAAATGCTGCCAGTAATATACTAATGAGAAAACCAGGTCACAATACTGAGTTATAAAAATAAGACCAGCAGCAGTATTTATGAAAGATTTATTACAAAGAATTGTGATTTTCTAGAGTGACAACACATTTGCTACTTACTTGAGAGACTGACTGCTATGTTCTAAATTTTAAACAAGGAGGGCTGGTAAATAACTGAGCATCTTACTTCCAGCTGTTAAATGACAGTATTTCGCTTTTGTTTTCCTAAAATGGAGGTTATCCCAGTGCTTTTGAGATCCCTGCATTAACAAAATAATTAATGGGTATCTACAGAGTTTCAAAACTTGTTACTAGTTTTTTGGTAGGTATCAGATTTAAAGAAAATGCTACTTTCCTTTTTTTTCAAAGTTTGTTTACTAAGTTTTAAAAACTATTTTTAGGGACATTGCCTTTTTTCTTCACAATAACCTGTGGGAGATGCAAGTTATGTTAGTAAGTGTAAGAGAAATCCCTAATTCTACAGTTGGTAGGCTTTGAGAAAGGCAATTTAAATGGGTAATAACTGTGTCAGTGTTTGTAAGGACCAAGAACACAACACTAGTTATAACTCAGTGATTACATTTTTGTGGTAGAAGAAATACTGTAATTTGGTCCATGTATAACATTGAAGATGCGGAGGAAAATGGCAGGAGAAGAGGATGAGGGTGGGGAAAGAAACATGTGGGTTGGATGTTGACATTTTTGAGGATAGAATACAGAGTGATGGTAAGGAAGATGTGGAAAACCCTAAGTGAGAGAGTGACAGGTTAGTGGTTTAGAACTAATTTTGGAGAATAAGGGCTATATAGACTCTTACTTTTCTACTCTATGAAAGTTATCTTAAAAATATAATTAGTAATAATTGAGTATGTCAGTTTATCAGTTGTTTGCCTATGGCCACCGAGGCTTTTGTGTAAAGCAGATGAGAAGGCAGCCCCTGAAATGTGTGAAACAGATTGAAGAAATTCTTGACCGTTTTGAGTTTCTGTGGTCATCCAGGGCTTTTATCATATAATTGTTGATACTATAGTAATTTCTCATATTTACAGGCAAGTGATAAGCTTCTCTGCTTTGTGGACAAAGGAGAACGTTGTGTCAGGTAGACCTTGGTGCACAATGTCACCTGTGGTTTTAGCAGACATTCATCGTATGGTTAAACTTTTGCATTGCTTTCTTCAGCCCCTCATCATTCTCATCCTGGCTACTGCTTCTCTGAAGAAGCCACATAGTTTTGATCAGGACTGTTTTACTTAAACATGTGCTAGATCCCGCTTATTCTATAGTTGGTTATTTAGTTTTCATAATTATTCAGGCTTCGCATTTTCCCAATTTTACTTCATGTCTCTCTGTGTATTTGGTTTTTACATAGTGATGGAATGGGAGGGACATGTATGTAGAGAGTGAATTCCTGTCATGCTAGTTACACAATCTCACTTTAGTTATTGGACACATTTATGAAAAGTACCTAACAGTTATTTACTATTGGGCAACTATATGATTAGTTGATTTTATAGGATTTTATTATCTCTTATCACATATTCAACTGTTGTTTTGGGGGAAGCTTTTAAGTAAGATTTACTAGAGAATAGTGGAGATATTTATTCCATCAATTCTTAGAAATAAGTTTTATTTTCTAAAGGTTTTGTGTCCTTTAGTGTGTTCAGCACTCCAAACCTCTCTGGGAGGCTGCTAGCCCTCATGTTTTCATGAAGAAAGAATGGAAGCTCAGAACATTTCAGTGATTTTTGCCCTGGTCAGTAGCAGAGCTGGGGTTATAATCTGAGTCTTCTGCCAGCACATTCTTCTTTATCCTCATCTCCTTTGTCTAAGGTCTAAGGATGTCAGAAGATTCAGGTAATGTCAGTCAGTAATAAAGACTTTTCCAAATGTAGGAATTTCAGAGAATAGTTTGTTCCTAAATTTGCAAGCTCATTCAGTTTAAAAATGATTCTTATAATATGGCTCTCATTTATTACTTCAGAGTCATTGCCTAAGTAATGACTTTTAAATAGGACTTTATTATTAGAGTGATTGGACTGAAGTCTGATTGGACTAGGGTTAAGAGTTTGTATCACTATAAATAGAGTGAGATAAAATATTTTATTTAATTTGATTGAACTTTTATGAGGTCTCATAAATTGGCACCTAGGATCTTCTATAAAAGGATAGTTACCTTGACCAATTTCCCAATTACAACCTTTCCACTGTGGGGTTTAAGATATGGTGGCTACTTAGGAGAATTTGGAGATTAAATTACTTCCGCTGGCACTTTCAGTTGTTACCTGGGGCCGAGTTACATTAATTGTTCCATCAACAATTTTTCTAACCAAAAAGCTTGAAGTAAGAATAGTACACTGACTAGAGAATCATCCGTAGACCAAAACAAAAACAGAACTACCCTAAAACAAAACAAAATAAAACAAAATAACTCCCAGAACCACTTTATAAGTTTTTAGTGTATAAGAGAATTATTAAATGTGGTTCTATGTGAGTTCGTTGGCATAGTTATTGGAGAAGGCCTTTTTGGTATACATGAATTACTTTAATGCCCCTCTTTAATACCTTGAGTAGGTTGAAATGGATTGAAAAGCATTGCAGTTGGCATAGGAATGGCACAATCTCTGATATTTATATTTGATTATGAAAAAGGCATGTAGGAAAAATATGTGGTTTGTATATATTTTAAGCAGTTGTGAATTGCAGTGAAATATTAATTGGTAAGTTCTAATAAAATCAGTATCTTTTCCTATCACTGTAACTCACACTAGCAATTTTAAGCTTTCTATCTTCACCAGCATGTTTGGTTACTGTTAGAACACTACATTATTCTATGAATTTTACTAGAGTTTGGATAGTAGTTTTAGTAATTATTCTGTGTTTAAAATTCCCTATCAGTGTAAGAGGTTAATATTTAGTTGAAGAAGCAGTAAAAACACAATGATCTGTGGCTTAGGATAGTAATAAGATTTTTTTCCACTGGAGTTCAATTTTTAAAAACAATGTATCACATGCTAAAATTAAAATGAATGGGGATGAGAGAGGGATGAAAGATGATATATTTTGCTATCTAGAAATGATGTTTGGTGTTGCATATGACTTCTAATGTACCAGTAAACAAACTGAAAAAACAAAAGAACTCTCAAACAAAAAGGCATGTCAAAGATGGAAAGTATACTCCAGATCACATGCTTTGGAGCAAAGATTTTTTGCTAACAGCAAGTGAGGAGTGGGGATTTAAGTTCTAATTCTATTGGGAAGCAAGCAGGGAGTTATTTGGTCTACTTTATACTAATATAACCTCATTATGCTTATAATGATCTTGGATAGTTAATATTGGATTTATAAATATATGTGTTTCTTGAATAATATTTTTCATTTCTAAGAAAATTAAAATATACAGTGTAATAATTTTGGCAGATGATGGTTTGATTAGTAAATGCTATCTTTACTAATATATTAATGTTTGCTTGTTTTTTCTTTCTCTCCTGGTTCCAGGGTGTGGATGAATGGAACATAGCTCGCCTAAATACGGTCTTGGATGTGGTTGAGGAGGAGTGCGGTATTTCTATTGAGGGTGTAAATACCCCTTATCTCTATTTTGGCATGTGGAAAACCACATTCGCATGGCACACCGAGGATATGGACCTCTACAGCATTAATTATCTCCACTTTGGAGAGCCCAAGTCTTGGCAAGTTACATGTTTAATGTTCATTTGCTTTGGAGTTTTGAAGTTTGGATAATATAAGCCTATTGAAGAGGTTGTTTTACCTTTAATGGATTCAGATTTTTTATGAGATGTTGGAAAGTTTTTGACTATAATAATTGTCTTCCACTATGCCCATGTAGCATAAAACTGGTGATTACTTGTCTATGGAAAGTGACCTACAGACCATTTTGTGGATGATGAATTGATAGATATTTTAGTTTTGAATAATATGTTAGGCATTATTAGTTATCTGAGCATTTGTTTGAAGATTTTGTGAAACTTTACTTCCTGAATGTAGAGTATCAAGTAATCTTTACGATCGTCTGGTCTGGCTTTCTCTAAGTAAATGACAAGTTCCATTTATTGTGTGGCAGCTAGAGGGAAAGGTGGGATGAATCAGAAAGCCTATTATCATTCTTAGGATGATAGACATGGGTTAAAGAGTAAGTTAAGTGTGTTCTTCACTTACAAATTTCTGTTTATGAACTTCTGTATTCATCTTTCTGAGCAATGGTTTTAAGATTTACTGCTTTGTAAAGTGCATCATATAGTACATTAACTGCACATTTGTAGTTATGTCTGTCAGTCACCCTGGTATCCTTTGTGGTCAGCTAGTTTCATGTTTTAAACTTATTTTTGTGGGATTGTGACTTGAGAGTTTAAATATCAGTTCTATTTTCTATAATGCATTCAGGAGAAGAGACAGAAGCCTATGAAGTGTCCACTTGACTACCCAGGAGATATGATGTTTATGATAGTTGAGAACATGTTAGGATGTGCTTTAGGTGCTTGTGTCAGCCCAGCAGCATTCTTTGCTCCAATGTAAAGATAATGGCCTCTTTGAAGTTTTCTTGCTGATCAAGTGTTTAATTTCTTTTCCCATCTTGCTAATACTTGCCATTGAGGTTTTATCATTTGGTAAAGTGAGAAATTATAAGCTTTCTCCAAAAAATAAAATATAGCAAAACTTCCTAATGATCAAAATGACTTCTAATTGGAAGGAAAGTTTTGGGTAGAAGGGCATAGTTCTTAGGACATGCAAGAGATATCTAGGCAGTATTGTGATCTAGAAAACCTTACTGGGAAGCTGTTTAAATTATTTTAAAGATATTTTACTTATACGTATAATTTGATAAATTCTTAGCATTCTGCTCTCTTAATAGAATTAATCAAACTTAAAACATTTTTAGTAGGTCTAGGACCGAGAGTGGTTTTGTGACAAACAGTGTGATTGGGTCATTCATTATTTACGTGTTTACCGAGGGCGAGTTGTAAGCACACGCTTTAGGCCCTGTGTATCTTTATTTGTCATATTTCTTCAACACTACTCTAATGTCTTTCGGAATGTTATCCTTTAGTACTTCTGAGAATTAGCTTTGAGAGACTTGGAGAAATATTTTAATGCATAAGCTCCTGGGCAGTTTCTCAGCTGCATAGTTATATTCATGCTCTTTCTGACCCTCACTTTCATAGTGGATAAAATTAAATGAAATGGATAAATTCAACATTTTGGTGAAATTGTGTACATAGGCAACTATATACTGTATTTCCCTTAAGAAATCTGAAAAGTTAGTAGCAAAACTTTTTTGGAGGGTTGTTAGATATTAAGGAGAATGCCTGGGACATTAATTTGAGTTTTTAATATTAGAGGAGTTTAGATGAGGTCTCTGCTTTCTTATGAAGAAAGATATTTTTTTCCTTCCTTGGGAACAGGATTATGTTGTCTTCTAAAGATCACTTAGGAGAGAATATTTTGCTTAGGGATAAGACTGATTTTAGAGTCTCTCGTCTTTGGGAAGGAGCATCATGGCTTGTAAGTGAGAATAATTATGCCAGTTTTCAAAGTATGTATTTCTCCTTGCATGTATATTTTCAGTATTTAATTACTCTGTTAGTTATTAAGCATATAGACTCCATTATATGCATTATAGATAAATTTATAATAACACTATTATCTTTAACCTTGACCATTATTTATAATGATAAGTAATAAAACACAGCATTGAGTTATGACAGCTAATCTACATTCCATTTTCTATGATAACCACTCTAGGAAATGAGTACTATAAATGACTCTAAGGATATTTCCCAGTAGATTTATGAAAGATTATATTAGCTCAGCATAAATAATTTTGAGGTAAACTCTATTACCATTAAAACTCATTTTAGTAATCATCATAATATAGTTGAAGTGAGCTTTGAAAGGTGGTAGAAGCAATACAAATTTGTGTAAATATTGGGAGGCAGGCAGTGTGTGTGGCAGAGCTTAGACTCAAGGGACCAGCAGTCAGGGCTCTAGTCCTTATTCTGCTACTAACATGGGTGGCTTTGGACAAATACTTTGTACTTCTGTGGATCCAAGTCTCCTCACTCACAAAATGGCAAGGTTAATCAGGATGATCTCCCATGCTCTAATTCTGTGATTTGTGATCAGGATCATAGAAATATTTTTACTTACTCTATGGAATGAAAGGATGACAAGGTGATGTAAGGTTGTGTGTGTGCCTGTGCATGCACTGGCTTCATTTACTGGTGTCCTCTTTTTGTTGAGTTGCATGTGGGACAGTTGCCTTTACTCTTCTCCAGGAGTGATCTCTTCTGTGCTTGATATCTCTGTCCCAGGCTATGTGTCTTCCTCCTTCTCTCTGGTCTTACAGGCTGGCATTGGATTTCTGCTTCTTCCTCTTCTTCAGTTCTACCCTCAGGCACCAAGTTCTGGGTATAATTATTCCAAAGACTGCTGCCTAAGACCCTCTCACTACTTACGTGTTCACACTGCGCTCCTCTGGCCCTGTATCCCTTAGATTTTGTCTGAAGGCTTTCTGGACCATGTCCTGTCCCCACTGTAGGCATGTTGGTTGTGACCACCAACCTCCTTTCCTGTGTCTGCTTTGAAGTTGGAGTCTGTATCTGTTTGCCTTTATGTAGTGCCTGGCTATAGGACTGATGTTCTGCAAATAATTCTTGTTTTGAATCAGAAGAGTGTTAAGTTGTTTTGGATCATGCGGTTTAAGGACAGAGAAGGAAATATATATATAACACTTTATAGAGATTCTTGTCTAAAATATAACTGTTAAGAACATCAAGTTTCCTGAGATTCCTGAGTAGCTGCAGATAGGCACAACTCCAGGTGGAAGCCTGGAGACATACTTTCCTGGGCACTATGTGCGGCAGATTTTGTTGAATAAGTGTTCATGAACACAGGGTTGCACTGAAGAGATTTTAGAGGAGCTGATAATTTCTTTAAACATTTCTGGCATAGAGGTTTAAGGGAAAAAGGATAGTTAAAGTAAGCAGGTAGAAAATTGCTTTGGCAGTCAGTGGTAAAGTATTTATTTTCTTGGACTTAATATTGACCTTGGAGTAAGAAGACCTGTTTTAAAATCCCAGTCCGTCACTTACCAGCTGAATGACTTAGGGCAAAACACTGTATTCCTTTCATCGTAAGTTTCTTTAATGGCCAAATGGAGGCATGATTTATTCACTGTCTACTTATACAATTGCTAGGATGGTCCAGGAATATACTCTCTGTAAAAGTGCTTTGTGAACTGTAAAATACTCTACAAATATTAATAATTACTATTAATAACCTTATGAAAATAAATTTGTTTTTGGTCATAGTAATTACTTAAAGTCTATACCTGACATATCTAATGGAGTGGGAGTTTCAAGGGTAAATAAAATATAATTTTCCTTTCCAAACGTCATGCATGACAATAGATAGTAGCTTTTAGAGAATATAGAGTTTAGATGACGTCTCAAATCCTTTTTTTCTGAGGCCGTGTCAAAATACAATCAATAAGAGACTTTCAGATTTACTCTCTGGAGAATAAGAGAGGTGAGGTTTAAGAGAACATGTATTGACCTGTGAAAAGGTCTAAAATCAGGAAAGAAGGTTCTCCTGAATGTTTTTAGAAAAATTAGGGATAGGCTGCAGCATTGTGGACTTGGTTAAATTTTGTTCAACAAACTGAGATTTTGTTACAATGCCATGTAGCAATAGTGATGTCAGATTATTCAGAATAGATACAAACTTAGTTTGATGCTTTTTCATTATATCATTGTTTAGTCTTGTGTAGTAATTAAAAGCATCGGCTTTTGCACCAGAGTCTTACGTTTTGAGTTCTAACATTATCTTCTAATGGTATGTGATCTTGGACAATTATATAACCCCTATTTCCTCTTGTTAAACACTTACATGGGTTTTGTGCCCACTTTGTAAGGTAGTTTTGTGGATTGAATAAAATACTGTGTACATAGCATATGCCACAGCTTCTGATATATCTATAGTAAGTGCTCAATAGATGTTAACATTTCATACACGCATTTAACAAATATATGTTGCATGTTATATATCAGGTCATTACGAGGTCATATATAAGATCTCATAGATTCTGCATTAATAAGGATTCTTGGTTCTAAATGACAGAAACCTAACTTAAGCAAAAAGGTTATTTGCCGATGTATATGGATGGGATAAGCTAGAAGCATGGCTTAAGCCAGGAGAACAGGTACTCCCACTGGATATCTCTGTCTCAGCCTCACCCTTCATCTCTCTCGCCCTCAATTAACTCCCTCCCATCTCACCCCTACCACTTCTTGTTTTTTTTTAAATCAGAGTGTGAGCATGGTTGGTTCCTTTTGTAGAGAGACTGAGGAAAAAACTGTCCCATGTGCCTCTCTAAGCTTCTCGTGAACACAGTTCTTGATGTTCCTTGCCTTGTTGGTGCATCATTCCAATCTCTGTTTCTGTCCTCACATTCCCTTCTTCACTATGTTTCTGTGTCCTCTCTTCTTCTTTTAAGGACACCAGTCATTGGATTTGGGCTCCACCATAAATCTAGGGCGATCTCATCTGGAGAGCCTTAACTAATTAACCCTGCAAAGACCCTGTTTCCAAATGTGGTAACATTGCAAGGTTCTGGGCAGACATGAATTTTTGTGGGACATGATTCTACCATTACAGAAGTATAACTGAAGAATATGATTGGTTATAGTGGATTCCAGGTGGAAATGTGTAGCTTTATTTTCTTCTGTGTAGCTGTATCATAGACCACCAGTATTGAACTGAGTAAAAAAGGACCAAGATCCTTAATAGGATGTTATTAAAAGTTAAAGTGTTGATCATGTAGCTTCTCCTATATGAACTGTTAGGGAATAAATTTGTACAGAATTAAGCACAATTTTCTGCTTCTAGTTCTTATTAAATACATAGATATTTGAGTTCTTTATTTAATCTAACTATTATGAGGTTTAATATCTTAATATAAAAAGTAGCAATAACACTTTTTCTCTTTTAAAAAAGTACATGTAAGTTACACCACATATTTTTCAATGTTCTAGTCTTGAAGGGTTGTCAAATCTACTTAAATTTTTTTTTTATTAGTTTCAAATATACAGTACATTGGTTAGACATTTATATAGTTTATAAAATGATCCCCCTGATTGCTCATTCTCTCTTCTGGCTCTCTACCTAGCCATTACATTAATGCTAATTGCATTTTCTACCCCATGTTCCCCATACCTGTGATGACCTATCAACTACTAATTTGTACTTCTTTAACCCTTCACCCCTTTGTTCTAATCCCCCTCCCTTCTGGCCATCATCAGATTGTACTCTTCATTTGTGAGCCTGCTTTTTGATTAGTTTGTTCTTTTTATTCCTTAGATTCTGCATATAAGTGAAATCATAGTATTTATCTTACTCTGTTGACTTATTCCACTCAGCATAATAATCTCAGCATGTCATTGCAAATGGTAGGATTTTATGTTTTTTAATGGTCGAGTAATGTTCCATTGCATATATGAGCCATAACGTCTTTATTTAGTCGTCTGTTGATGGGCATTTAGGCTGCTTCAGTATCTTGGCAATTGTAAATTGTGCTGCCATGAACATAGGGGTGCACAGATCTTTATGAATTTTTTTTTTTGATTTTCTTTAGATAAATACTCAGAAGTACAATTGCTGGGTGAAAAGGCATATTCATTTTAAATTTCCTGAGAAACCTCCAGACTGTTTTCCATAGAGGCTGTACCAATTCGCAATCCCACCAACAGTGTATGAGGGTTCCCTTTTATCCACATCCTCACCAACATTTGTTGTTCTTTGATTTATTGATGACAGCCATTCTGACAGGTGTTAGATGATATCTCATTGTGGTTTTAATTTGCATTTCTCTGATGATTAGTGATCTTGAACGTTTTTTCATATGTCTATTGGCCATCTGTATTTCCTCTTTGGAGAAATATCTATTCAGGTGTTCTGCCCATTTTTTAATTGGATTGTTTGCTTTTTTGTTGTTGAGTTGTATACGTTCTTTATACATTTTAGATATTAAACCTCTTATGATATGTATCGTAAGTGAGTATCTTCTCCCATTCAGTCGGTTGGTTGTCATTTTCTTTTGTTGATGGTTTCCTTTGCTGTGCAAACACTTTTTAATTTGATGTATTTATTTTCTCTTTGTTTCCATTTCCCTAGGAGATATGTCCGAAAAGAAATTACTAGTAGCAATATTAGAGAGATTACTGCCTATGTGTTCTTCTAGAAGTTTTATGGTGTCAGGTCTTATATTTAAGTCTTTAACCCATTTTGAGTTTATTCTTGTAAATGGTATAAGGAGATGGAACAGTTTCTTTCTTTTTTTTTTTTTGTTTTCTTCTTTTCTTTTCTTTCCTTTTCTATGTTTTCTTCCCTTTTCCTTTTCCTTTCCTTTTCCTCTTTTCTTGCATACATTTGTCCAGTTTTCCCAACATCATTTACTGAAGAGACTGTCTTTACTCCATTGCATATTCTTGCCTCCATTGTCGTATATTGAGCATATATTTAGGCATGGATTTATTTCTGGGCCCTCTGTTCTGTTCCATTGAACAGTGTATCTGTTTTTATGACAATATCATGATGTTTTGATTACTGTAGGACTGTAGTATATAGTTTGATAACAGATAGTGTGATACCTCCAACTTTGTTGTTCTTCATTTAATTGCTGTGGCTATTCAGAGTCTTTTTATGGTTCCATATAAATTTTAGGATTATTTGTTCTAGCTCTCTGAAAAATGCCATTGGTATTTTGATAGGGATTGAATTGAATCTATTGATTGCTTTGGGTAATATGGATATTTTAATGATGTTAATTCTTCCTATCCATGAGCATGGTATATGCTGCCATTTATTTGTATCTTCTTTATTTTCTTTTTTCATTAACATAATTTTCTGAGAACAGATCTTTTACCTCCTTGGTTAATTTGATTCCTGGGTATTTTATTGTTTTTGATGCAATTATAAATGGGATGGTTTTCTTAATTTCTTTTTCTGGAAGTTCATCGTTGGTGTATAAAAATGCCACTGACTTAAGAATATAAATTTTGTATCTTGCTACTTTACTGATTTTATTGATCAATTCTAACAATTTTTTTTTTTTATGGAATCTTTAGGATTTTCTATCGATAGTATTGTGTCATCTGCAAATAACAAGAGTTTTACGT
Organism: Macroglossus sobrinus; assembly: GCA_004027375.1. Lineage (NCBI taxonomy): Eukaryota > Metazoa > Chordata > Mammalia > Chiroptera > Pteropodidae > Macroglossus > Macroglossus sobrinus. The sequence continues at coordinate 714,897 of PVKZ01000274.1, read as the reverse complement.
CTTCCTTTCTAATTCGGATACTTTTTATTTCTCTTTCTTTTCTTATTACTATGGCTAAGGCTTCCAATATAAGAGGAATGTTGAAGAGGAATCGTGAAAGTGGGCATCCTTGTCTTGTTCCTTAAGGAAAACGTTTTTAGCTTTTCATTGTTGAGTATGATGTTAACTGTAGGTTTGTCATATATGGCCTTTATTATGTTATGTTATGTCTAGTCCCACTTTGCTGAGTGTTTGTCTCATTAATGGATGCTGGATTTTGTCGAACACTTTTTCTGTATCTATTGATAAGATTATTATATGATTTTTGTCTTTCGATTTGTTAATATGTGTGGTGTATCACATTAATTGATGCAGATCTTGTACCAACCATGCATTCCAGGAATAAATCCAGCTTGGTCATGATGTATGATATTTTTAATGTATTGCTGAATTTGGTTTGGTACTATTTTGTTGAGGATTTTTGCATCAATATTCATAAGAGATATGGCCTATAGTTTTTTTTCTTTGGTAATATCTTTGGCTTTGGAATCAAGGTAATCGTGGCCTCAAAAAATGAATTAGGAAGCCTTCCCCCTTCTTGAACTTTTTGGAATAGTTTGAGGATAGGCGTTAATTCTTCTTTGAATGTTTGGTAAAATTCACCTGTGAAGCCATCTGGTCCAGGACTTTTGTATTTTGGGAGGTTTATGATTACTTATTTGATTTCGTTGGTGGTAATCTGTTGCTTCAGATTTTCTTTTTCTTCTTGACTCAGCCTTGGGAGATTGTATGTTTCTAGGAATGTATTCATTTCTTCCAAATTGTCCAGTCTGTTGGCAAATAATTGCTCATGGTATTTTCTTATGCTCCTTTGTATTTCTTATATTTCTGTGTGTCTGTAGTTATTTCTCCTCTTGCATTTCTGATTTTATTTATTTGAGTCCTCTGCCTTTTTTTCTTTATAAGTCTGGGTAGGGGTCTGTCAATTTTGTTTATCCTTTCAAAGAAACAGCTCTTGGTTTTATTAATCTTTTCTGTTGTTTTTCTAGGTTCTATTTCATTTATTTCCTCTCTGATCTTTATTATTTCCTTCATGCTACTCACTCTGAGCTTTGATTGCTGTTCTTTTTCTAGTTTTTTTTAAGTGTAAGTTTACATTGTTTATTTGAGTTTTTTCTTGTTTCTTGAGGTAGACTTGTATTGCTATGAGTTTCCCTCTTACGACTGCTTTCGCTGTGTCCCATAGATTTTGAGTTGTTGTGTTTTCATTTTCATTTGTCTCTAGGTTTCTTTTGATTTCTTCCTTGATCTTATTGTTAACTCATTCATTGTTTAGTAGCATTTTATTTAGCCTCCATGTATTCGTGTATTTTCCAGTTTTTTTCTTGTAGTCGATTTCTAGTTTCATACCATTGTGATCAACCCCTTCTTCTTTTTCCTTCCTTTTTTTCCTGGGGTAGAGGAGGAGCTCCTTACATATAAATAAATATTTGTTTATTATTAAATTTTATAATTCAGATCTTACTTTAAAAAAGAACAAACAAGTTATATGGTGTCAGATTGACTTAAACATTTTTAATATACATTCCATTAAAATGTGAACTCCTGGGTCGGGCGAGGGACTCTAATAGTCTTACTCACTAGTGTGTCTCCAGTGCCTGGTACATAGCAGCTACCCGATAAATTTTTCTTAAATAAACAGACCTACTGAAGGAATTTTTTATTGAAGTTGTTATTATTATTACTATTTTTATTTAAATATCTATAATAGAACATTACTTTAGGGTTTGGACAGCTTGATAATATTTAATGATAACATTAAACAAGAATAATAGACTTTAATTAATACTTTTAAATCAGTTTGTAAAACTAACTGCATAAGTTATTCTGATCATTTGTAGGCCTATCTATCTATCATCCATCTATCTATCTATCTATCTATCTATCCATCTATCTATCCATCATGTTGTTAGATAATATTGTTTAAAAAGATTTAAAAATTGGAAATATACTCCAAAAGTATGGTATTAATTTTGTGCTCAGGTGCTAGTTGTATTTGTAGGAAGAAAAGAGTATAATGATAACCGGTAGCAAAAATTTTGATTAAATTTTACCTAGACTCAAGCTTAACTTGGAGATAAATCACGATTATGTGCAAATTGCCTGCATTCTAAACAGTGAATCCTGGAGACCCCAGCTCAGCACAGAATTCCCTAAAGTAAGCATAACTGAGGTCTAGTATTTGTGATTTTGAAAGTAAATCTCTCTTTTCCCTGAAATGATGAGATATGTAATTTCTTTTCACTAACTGATGGGTAACTATAATGTAAACTGGTAATGTGGTAATGTACCCTGACATTAATTAAGTACTTTTGATATTCCTGATAAGCATAACAGGGTCTTATAAATTCCTTCAGGATGCCTAGTTGCTTGTTGCTATTCTTTTACTTAGAGCCACCATCAATGCCTGCAAGAACAGAGAAACTCCTTCAAATAAAAAGAAATTGCTGAATCAAATCCATAACTGTTAGGAAAAAATCAGAAGGCTAATGCAAATTTATTTGCCATGTAGTTTCTGGAAAAGAAGCATTAATACTGTTAGCCTTGCAGATTACTGTGACAGATGTAGTAGTTCACAAATTTCTTTTGCCCAGCTTATCCTTTCCTCCCATATTTCTCCCCTCTTTTCAATCTGTTTAAATAGCACTTTTTGCTGTTTAGATAGCACTTTGTAGAAGATACATATTGTTTGATATTTGTTTTACAAAAATTATTTTTTGACTTAAGCATATAGGAAAGCAGCTTGCTTTTTTTTGTGATTGCACTTCTACAGGTGGACTTGCATAAATAGATTTAAATTACTTCCCCACATATGTTTATTCTTTGTAAGCTGACTTGTCGAGGAGTAGAGCTGGACTAAGGGTGGTGAAATATGTTGTTTGTTCGGTGACACCATTTAATTTAATGAAGTCCTTCGTGTGCCGTAACTATGCTAATGATTTTAAGAATCCAGGTAATCTAGATCACGCATGTTTCAGGTAGGTGTTTTTCTGCCTGATTTTCAGACTGAGGACTATGAGACTTAAAGCCTTAATTGTTTTATCTCTTGATGAATGATTCTTGCATCTGGGATTCAAACTCTTATTTGTCAGACTCTTTTTTTAGATTTAAAGAGAAAAAGAAAGAGTAAATATGCAGGAATAGACAAGAAGAAAGTGCGCCTTTCTTTTTTTACACCATCAATGTTCTTTTAATGAGATTTTTTGCAGAACCAAAAGAGAAACATACCTTTTATTTTTTGTGACAGAACTATGGCAGAAGAGAGAAGATTTTCAGAAGAGTAAAATATAGCTAGATTCTTATCTTGTGATAACTAATGGAGATAGAACAACCACTGGAGGTGAGAGTGGGGGTATACACTGGCCCAACTTTATTTGCTTGCCATTTTAGGTTTGTTTTTCAGTTGTTCCACTTGGTAATCTACTTGTAGTCAGAAATACAACGCCACATTTTAGATTCAGGATTTTGTCTCCCTCTAGGGAGTGGGTTGCAATTCTTCAGTTACACACATCTGTTTAGATTCTGTCCTCTTCAGTGAAACTTTGGAAAAAACTAGTCTGTCCCTGTCAAGAGATAAGAGTGCTTTGTTTGTCAAACCTGTTGGATAAGAACTGCTAGGACAGGAACAAGGGAGGTAGAATTTGATCCCAGCCTCTGAAGGCTATAACACAATCCTCAGTCTTCAAGTGTTATGGGGCTCCTGATTTTTACTTTAAAATTAATTTTCATGCATTTCCTCATGTTCTTTAGAATCTATTTTAATCTGTTTCAGAAATGACATCTGCATTGAATTTCTATGGATTGAGAATATTTTGTTGTGGCTTTTTGAGATAGAAAGTCAGTATGAACTAGCTTAGCCCAAAAGGAGAATTTATTTGGCTCACATAGCCATAAATGGCCAGAACATCATGGAACCCTGGAAGTTGCCAGAATGTGATAGATTCTAGGCTTCCCTTTTCTTTGTATGTTGCCTTCATTTTTCTCCCTGGCTCAAGTATTCCTAGCTCTGTCACCAGAGAGGATAGCTGTACCATTGGGGAGGGACCATGGATTTTCCTGGCTTGGATCCTGTGCCAATCTCTTGGATAAGTCACTGAAGCCAAGGGTAGGGAGTTACTAGGTTCTTCTGGCTTGAGTTATGGGCCTGCCTCTGTGATGATGGGGACAGAGGCATGAAGAATGATGGCTCTTATTAGAATTACTCATTTGTGTTTGGGATAGATAGTTTCCCATATGAATTACCTGAATTATGCTGCATAGGGGGAATAAAACTCGATATCTATTCTAGATCCTATAATGCATGGAAAAGTCCCAAATAAATGTCCAAGTAATCTTAGGAAGGCTGATTGGATTACCCCAACTGCCTCAATTCATTTTCTGTAAAATTTGAAAAATATCCTATGGGGATATTTCCGTAAGGTGGAATATATATGTATATATTTTAGGATATTAAAGTTATCAAAATGTATGTTTGCTGAACTTGTTATAAAAGCACTTCTAGCAATTGATTGGTAACTTAAACCCAACGTACATGTGGTTGGTGGAATTTAATCTCTACACCTGACTTGAAACTAAAGCATCTATAATTTGTATTTTTTTTTTTTTTTACCACTTGAAACAACATTGCTCTCTTTCTGGTGATTTATATATTATATATCTAATAGTCAGTTTTACCACTTTATTACATCATATTCTTTTAGAACTCTTTCATGGGTTTGTGTGTTTTGTGGTTTTGTCTCCTCAACACAACTTTCAGCTTTTTGAGAGTAGCACCACAGCGCCTCGAATTACAGCAGGTTTATAAGCTTGTTTTGTTATTGAGGCAGGCTTTTTTTTTTTCTGGATCTGCTAGCTTGTATATCATATATATGCACAGTTTTATATTACTTTGTCTTTATTGATCTTATAATACTCTTTTCGATTGCTTCTGGGTAAATATTACAAAATTAACCTATAAAATAATATAGTCACGCATCCTGTTTGATGCCATGAGAAGACTTACCCTGATGTATAGGAAATTTTATGTTACAAAATACTATTTGTTAAAAATTTTTAGACAATCTACTACATTTTTCAGTGATAACGGTTTTGATAGCTTACCTAAAAGGAATCCACAGGCAGTAGTACACTACAGATTTAATATAGAGAGTTTTTGTGAGTCTGTCTCTTTGTTCTTTCCTCTAAATGACTTGTGGGGGCTCCATAAATTTTTTTTTTTAAATTTTTTTTAACTTGAGGACTTGTGTATAAAGTTTTTGGAATGTGCTTTCACAACTTATATTTCTGAGAGGACATAGCATCCCGTTGCATGATCTCTGAACTAATTTTTTATCAGAGACTAAAAAGCCCATGTAACAATCTTCTTTGAAGTATAGGGAAAAAAAAAGTGAATGTTTTATGGAAGATATTATGCATTCAAAAAGGACTTGAAATAGATGTTCAAAAAAAGGACTCCTATTTTTTTTTTTTCTAAAAGGACACCTAAAGTTTTCTCTCTCCCAATGAAGAAAATTAACATTATTAAGGAAGGTCAAGTGTTGGCAGAAACATATGACCATTTATTTTTTTATTATTATTTTTTAATTTAAAGCTTTGTAACTTTTGCATGTTGCTTGAGTTACCTTTGAGTCGCTTGCTTGCTTTTTATAGTGTGCACTGTTGAAAGCCTCAATTCTCAAAGAAGTTTAGAATTATAAAAAAAGCTGAGTAGGTAGTTTCCCCTTGCGAATGAAACCTTAATCACAAGAACCTTCTTGAAAATGCTTCCATACTTTGTTGGAGCTAATTGTGGTAGAACTCTGTAAGCCAATTGTAGTTGAACTCTCTATGTTACTTTATCTTATTCATGGATAGTGTAATTATTATAATTATGATTTTAAATAGATGATCATTTGGAAGGGACCTATTTTAGAAGATTTCCATATAACGTAAGAAATTTTTTTGTTTGTTTGGGAAAATATTGGCTCTGGACAATTTTTGATATGAGCTTACAGCTTCTTAAAGGCATTTTTTGTTTGTTTATTACCAATTTTTAAAGTTACTGTATTTTAGATTGTTCTTGAAATGACGTTTTCTCTTTTTTTTTTGTTAGTTCTTGATTCTATTATAAAACATTGTGTCTGTGTTTGGTGATTTTAGGTTTTATTTGTTTCTTTTTTGTTTGTTCATTAAATATTTAGTGAGCACCCACCTGTCAGTTATAGGCTAGGTGTTAGTAGTATCATGGTGAGCAAGACAGAATGGTCTTCAGGAAACTTACAGTTTAGATACAGTTTAGCTTTTAGCACTCCCACCTTATTTTCTAGCAGTAACAGAACCTTTGTTCTTAGCAAAATTTCAGTGGAATCCAAATTTTACATGGCACCCAAATTTTACATGGCACCCAAATCTTATATAGAATACTCATGCATAATCTAGAAAAAATGTTTTCTGGAAAATACTGGTGTAGCACAGAGGTTTTCAAACTTTCATAAGTGAAAGTTTCTTCAGAAGGTCAATATAAAACTGAAAATAAAGGCAGGGCTGACCTAGCTAAAATGTGTGTGGTGGGACTTTCTCTCTCACTAACTCCTTCCTTGTGGCGCCATCAGGAAACCCTGGGGCCTGGAGGGTGGTTCCGTGGACAACAGAAAATTATTTATTTGATCATCTGGTATTTGAAAAATCACTTTACTAGTCTACGGCCATGCTATCCTGAACAAGCCCAATACCCTCTGATCTTGGAAGCTAAGTAGGTTCGGGCCTGGTTAGTACTTAGATGGGAGACCACCTAGGAAGACTGGGTGCTGTACGCATAAAAAATAAAATAAAAAATAAAGGATTGTAAGTTAACAAGGTCCTTGTAATCTGTGGGGCCAACCAAAGGTTGCCTCGCCTAAAAAAAAAAATCACTCACTTTACTACTGAATGTGTTATCTGTTAAGTATTTTGGAGAAGCCAGTGTTAAGAAGTAGAAATTTTATTTGTGTTGTCCATAGTTGATATTAACTTGTAATTCATATTTTTTTAAGGGAAGAAACCCATTAGTACTGTGGAGGGCACACTTAGATCTTAGAAAATATTCATTAGATTAGGTAATAATAAATGTATTATTTCTTGAAAATCAAGTTTTATGCAGTTACTGCCTTACTAAGTTATATAATAATGATTTTTAGATAATTGGTGACATTAATTTCTCTGATTGCTCAGGATATTAATTACATGTATATGGATACTGAACAGCATTTTGAATCCCAGATTAAAAACTACTGTTTATATTTCTAATGCTCAGTTATTCACTTGAAGCACCCTTCTTAGGATTTTATTTTCTTCTGCGGTTTCCTCATTTATGACTGCAGATATAGCTACTAGAGTTTCTCTTTTTCACCTGAGTGTTCTGTCTGGAAATGGGCCATAGATGGGCATAAGGGTGAGGCTAAGCTCTGGCTGAATTACTTTCCTCTGGACTTTTTATCTGGTGTTCTTATAGAGCCTTGGCTTGAACACTTCATCCTTTAGGCCATGCTTATAGGTGTCTGGCTTATATGTTCAGGACTGATGATGCTTAAATGACACATCCTTATAAATGCATTTATTGAAATTGTTGTAACCTTGGTTGCTCAGGAAGCCTACTCTGAGACTGATTTGTGAACCAGAGATGTCTGGGACAATACTCCAGAAATAACACGTTAGGAGGGAGAAAAGCAGGGCTGGGCAGAGGGGTAAGTTAAAGTGTAGTAGAGCCCTGGGTAGATCTCACAGACACTTATAGAGCTGGCAGGACCCTTTAGAATTGCTCCATATTGAGACAAGGGGGCCAGGCCTTCATATTCAGACATAGATCATTCATTGCATATGGGCCACCATTCCCTCCCTTTTCAGAGGCCAAGGTGTTGGGGGAGTGAAGGTGACCTTGGGTGAGTATGGTGGGGGGCAAGAAGCTTCCCTTAGGTGATGTCAATGAGGGCCTCATCCAGAATGGGGGCCTAGGCAACTGCCACAGCATCTCCTATAGTCACACTTCTGTTTCTCACATTCATCTGTTTTTAAGAACTGAAAATGAAGTAAGCAATATTCTGTTTTCCACAATTAAGTAATAAGACCATAATTTAAAATATTAATGCATAAACTTTAATAAATGCACAAATATTAAAACTTGTTAACATCATCATAATGTGAAAATGTAACATAAGCAAACATAAAATCCACAGTTCTTCAGCTTTCATTTTGACACAATTAGAAATATACCTTAATTAAAAAGTATATTGTATATTACCCACTTCAGAAATATTAAGTTTTGTGAAATATAACATAAGTACTATACTTTTTGATTCATGACATTTTTTTGTAATTAAACTTTGTAAGAAAAACTATAGTTAGTAGTTTATTGGCTCTCTACTTTGTAATTGCATTTTGTTCAAAATGCATTGCCTTTTGCTTGGTGCATAGTATAACTTTAGTTTAAAAGGCTAGCGATTTCTTTTTTCAATTGTGTTTTAACAGTGGGTAAAGGTAAGAAGGATAGCTAGGAGAAGTATTCTTTATGAATATTGAAACTTTAGTCTGCTATCAGTCATAAAACTTTTTCTTTCAAAAGTCGATAACCCTCCAGAGATAGCAGAGATTATTGTAAAGGGTGGGTATGTCCTTGGGGAGGAACGGGTCCATTGTCTCTGTTCCTTCCTGTTGGCATCTTCATGGTGATTGTTGAGGAAACAAGAATGGAATGTGGGGCTGGAGAGCAAATCTTGGGCTTTTGAGTGAGATAGGTCTGGGTTTGGGAGTTCTATTATCCACCTTTGTGTAAGTAAATTAATTTCTCTAAGCTTTGGTTTCCTCATCAGTAAATTGGAGGTACTAGTAATAGAACTTGTAGTACTGGATCTTAGCACAAAGTTTGAAGTATTATAAGTGCTCAATTGATGGTAACTGTGATGAGCTCCAGTCATATTTATTGGTCAATTATTCTTTTCACTGAACTTTCAACCCGTTAATAACCATAGAAAGTGGGTCAGACATACATGATTATGCCAGTAAAAGAGGGGAGGGTCAATTTAGAGTTTCATCTGACAGAAAACTGTCCCCTAGAGGATTGAGCTTGACTATTTAAGGGAGATGACTGAGCAAAACAAGAAGAAGAGCTACAAACAAAGGAGGAAAGCGTTCCTTAACACAGAGAAGGGAGTAGAGAACAGCCCTGTTTTAGAACTGACCTTCCTTAGCATGGCATGGCATAGAAGGGGTTCTCTCTCCCTTCTGTGCCCTGGGCTTGGTAAGAATGCACTGGATGTCACAGGGTGGGTTAAAGCTGGGCCAGCAGGAAGTGCCAGCAGTACCTGTTAGTGATACTGACAGAGGGACCCATGCAGCCACCTATGTCAGAACACCACAGTGGCAGAGGTATGGACGGTGGTGGAGCTGAGAACATTCCTTTCTGGGCACATTAGTGACAGACTCCAGGGTTCCCAAATGAAATTAGGAGACTTTAAGGGAGTGTTCTGAGAAATAGGAGTTTCCCTTTGAGAAGTGCTAGTAAACACGTCTAATGGACTGATGGACCAAGCATATCTTGGAAAGAGAAATTCAGAGACCAGTTCATAGAGAAAAACTAAATCAAAGAAATGTATCTAGTACATTTTGAAAATACAGCTTTACTGATAGTATGAATGTCAACCTGATAATTATTCAGTTCAAGATAGTATTTAAATTACAACCATCAGGATAACACCATTTTAGGTCTATTCTTTGAGTAAACCACTCAAAGATGTGCTTAGAGGGATTATTCTGTTTTCCTTGGCCTTAAAATTAGATCTTTTTTAAAAAAAATTTATAAAAGACTGGTTTTAAATAAAACATGACCTTGTAAATATCTTATTAGTGTGTTCAGAGATCATTAGTGATTCATAGTTTCTTAATGTTAGTAGAACTGTCTGTAATATTCATTTTATATGAAACAAAAGCATTGTTCTAAAGGTTAAACGAACAATTATAATTTCAACAAACTGATATATACTGAAGGGTATACAATGGTAGATATCTTATTTGGTGATTTTCAAAGAATACAGAGAAGTACAAGACATATTCATATCTTCAAAGAATAAAGATTAGCTGCATAACTGAGGAATGGTGGCACTTTGTAGAGTGCCCAGCTATGAACCAGACACTCACTGTATAAGGTAAGTTAAAAAGGATAATTCATGAGTAAATTTCTGGGTTTTGGTAGGCATTCTCTCTCTCACTGAACTCAATGCCTCTCCAGACAAAAGTAATTTATGTACTTCAAACAGCAGCTACCTCTAGAAAGTAGCAGATAAGCACTACATGAAAAATATATTGGAAGGACTCTGGGAGGAAGAAAAGAAGTGCGATTGCTGAGATTTATAATGATCTAAGAAAGCTTCAAGCAGGAGGTGGAATATGAGCCAGGCTTGGGATGTTGGGATTTGAAGTAGAATGGAGGGAGCTGTTTGAGGTGCCGAATTAGGTGAAAGCCCATGTGAATGATAGAGTAATTCATAGTCCAGCCTATTGAGAGTGGACTGTTGACATTTAAGCGGGGGCTAAATTGGGGTGGAGTGAGTTCTTGAAAGCCAAGCATTAAGGAATAAAGGTTTTTATGCTCTGATAGTGATGTGAGGATTGTAGCTGCCTAGGGAGAAACAGGCAGAGAGTTCAGTTATGATTATAGTCTTAGCTGGGGGCAGATCAAGGTTGAAATTTAGGTGATGCTTTAGGGAGAAGGGTATGAGGTTTTGAGGCTATGGAGTAGATGGGACTTGTGGATGGGCAAGGGGATTAGAGAGTATGAGAAATAAAAGAGAGGTGGTTTTGATAGTTCCAGTTTGGAAGGCTAGGGGGAAATGGAGTTGTAACTGAAATGGGAATGCTAGGAGGAATAACCTTAACTTAGAGGGGGAAATATAAATTTGATGTTGCATGTGCTGAGACTTTGAAGTGGTAGGATACTTTCATAGAAACCTCTGAGAGGTGGTCAGGGCCATAAAGTAGGACTCCTCTGAGTGAGATCACTAACTGTAATAATCCCCTCCGCATAAGGGGCCTCCAGCTTGCCTTTACTTAATTACCAGTTCTTCCTGCTAGATGTATTTTAAACAGGGAAGCAAAGTGATACAGTCTGATTGGGCTAGGGAGAGCAAGGCTTGAGGCAGGGTTGACTAGTTAGTAGGCTGCAGTAGTAATGTGTATCATAGGGAAAAGTGGCCTGGGCCAAGGTGGTAGCAGTGAGGATAGAGAAGTATAGGCAGATTCATGAGCACTCTCTTGAACAGGTAAAAGGTAGAACATGTAAAAGTTGAGGATTGATTAGATAAGAGGAATGTAACCACAATGCTCATGTTTCTGGACAGTTAGTTTTATGGGGAACCCTGGAGGAGAAGCAGGTCAGGCAGGAAAATGATGGAGGATTAAGCTTTGGACATATTGTTTGAGGGTTGCCAAATGGACTCGTTCAGTAGCTGATTGGTTTTAGAGGTTCAGAGCTCAGGAGACACATGTGGAATGGAGGCGTGGTTCAGCAGCACATAGATGCTCTTGAAGCCTTGAGTGAATGAAGGTGGTTCTCTCAGGGAAAGATGTAGAAGCACTGAAACACGGAGCCCTGGGGAACATCAGTGTTGGGCATTGTGAGAGCAGAAGGTAGAAAACCACTGGCAATGTGTTGGACTATGAAACCCAAAGGAAATGTTTCAAGGAACTAATACAAAAGTCCAGATAGGACAAGTTAGGAAAAGACTAAAAAAAAATGTGATAACCTTTATCTAAGGAGTTAGTTATATTGAGAGTGATGAAAATAAGATCCAGATTGCACTGGATTCTAGTGTGAATGGGAGTCAAAAATGCGGCAAGTACTGAAAGTATGTGTAAAGGGAAGGAAAGAAAGCAGATAGATGGAGGCAGGATAAAGGACTCAGAAGTTATCTATCTATTCCTCTCTCATTCCCTCTATCTAGGCGATAAAGCTAATCATGTTTAAAGGCTGATGGCAAAGGATCAGAGTAGTGGGCAAGCAGGCAGTATTTTTACATTGTTACTTTTAAAAATATTGAGAATTGCTTAGTGTTCCCACAGAGTAAGTAGTATCTTAAACAAATGAACAAAACCTCCAATGTTATCAGAGCATCAGGATTTCAAATTTCTTAAAAGCATACCAGTGATTCACGTTTTTTTTTTAAGGGCCTTTTCCCTCTATGGCTTGCTCTTATTCAGAGCATTTTGTTTCAGTTGTAGTTTGATAATGGCTTATTGATTTTTAAAATTGTTTGGATAAAAAATATTAACATACTCCTATAAAGTTGGAACCTTTTGCTGATTGACATATTTATTACTCATTTTTTGTTTCCTTTTTGTCAAAGAATTAGGTAATTTTTCATTGCTGGCTGCTACATTCATAGAAGTTAAGTTTTTAGGGCAGTTATATTGATTCCCTTCATCCCCATGCCCTTTAAGTGGAAGTGAAGCACTAACAACAGTCTGCCCATCTTCCTTGAGTACACTTTGTCCTTCACAGCTCATGGACTGTCTATGCATTATAGCCCTTGGTAAGAATGACAAGAAGGCAAGGCAAAATGGGATACCATGCTAAAAATGTGGAGTCCTGGGAGATGCTTAAGTCCTGGGAGACAGAAAATTTTGATTGAAATAGACATTTGAATGGATCAGAAAGTTGAAGCTGACAGTGGTTGATCCCAAGTATAACAGGCAGACCCTCTAGTCAGGAAATGAGGTATTGGCTTATACCATTACTTCCCCTTTCTTCTCATTTTCCACTTTTATGATGTTTTTCTTCTTCCTGTACCCTTCCTCTTCTCTACATCTTCCATCCTCATGGAGCAGAAACACGATTCTTCATTTGAGAGCAAGTCAGAAAATGCTTACTGAGCATCTGCTCAGCTGGTGCTTTGCTGCAGGGTAAAGACACAAACTTGAGAGAGGAGCAGGGGTGGGTAGAAGGGTAAAAAAATGAAATTCGGAGTATCGTGATGGAAGCATGTATTTTGTGTGATTGACAGAGCAAAAGAGGGAATGGAAAGCTCTCCCTGGGGTTTACTCAAGCAGAGCTTGGAAAAAGGAGCAGGTGTCTTTGTTGACGGCACAGGGGTATTAAGGGCATACAAAACTCAGGAATAGGAGTTGTAAAGAAGTGGAGGTTTGAAAACAAGGGCACTATAAGGAGCTTCAAGAAGTTTGGTAAAGCGAGAGAGCAGAATTTGATCAGGACATTTGGTCAATAGACACATCTGAAGAAGTGTCAAGATTCTAGCAGGTCTCTGTGCCCTGTAAAGGAGTTTAACTTATATTCTTCAGGTTATAGTCAGCCATTGGAGGCCCAGGGCTTTGTCATGATTGAATCAGTAGTGTGCAGAGATGACTTTAGCACACTGTGAGGGGTGGGTAGTTTGGAAGGGTACAGTAGGGAGTGGGGAGTCCATCTATAATGGTCAGTTATATCGTAGTGACCTGAGCTGCATCGAGGAGACATATTCAGAAACTTATAGACATGTATAATGTATGGAGAAAATACCTCCAGAGAAGTTTCACTAGAACCTTTGTAGATGATGACTTTACCAAGTGTTGGCTATGTGATTTTGCCACAGAATTGTTGTGAGGATTAATTAACAGTCTCTGTCAAGGATATTCTTTATTTTTATATTTCATGTATGGTGGACATCCAGCAGTTTAAGGCTGTTCTGATATTTCTGTTTAGGATAGGAATCCTAAAATTATCCTTGGTGTCTTGTAGATGCTTAGTAGGACTGTGAAATATTTTTAGACATATAAATAAGTAGTGATACTTTTCTCAGATTTAAGATTTAATTGTTCTAGAGTTGAGATATTCTAGTTCAACTTCAGTGGTGATACCTTCAAGAAGTTTTAGAAATCAAAGGTCTTCCTTCTTTTTTCCCCTCTTATTAGTTCATATTAACTTCCACATGGCAGTCAGTCAGTGTCAGCAATAGCTGTATCTCTTCCCCTTTTCACTTATGTGGAAAATGCCTCGAGTTCTTCCTGTAAAGCTTTACATGTGCGTGTAAATGCTTTATATGGCTAGTGCTCAGTAACTATCTGTTGAATTGAAGTTGATTATATCAAAGTGATTTTTTGGGGGAGTATTTTGTTATAGCAGCCTGAACAGACTAAGACAAGTTACTCTCCTTTGTTCATAGACCTAGGGTGGACCTTAGGCTTATTTGAGGAATTCTGTAAGTTATTCGTATATGAAACATTAGACAACTCTCTGTATGGTTTCATCTGCATTGTGCTATAAAAGATTTGAACATATGATTTAAACATTATTTTACAAAGAATAGAATCAATAACACAAAAGAGAGAACCATACAGAATATGTCACAGGTATCAACATGGAAATGAATAGGTTCACTTTATACCAGGTAACAACTAAACCAGAGAAGAAAAGAGGGTCTGCCCCTTGAAGTCGTTTTCTCTCAGTTGTGCTTTACAGAGTGCGAATGCAGTGTGGCTTTTGGTCTGAGGATTCAGTTCTGCTCAGGAAAATTTGCACGTCTTCCTGTGTAAGAGGCTGTGATTGAGAGATTTTTAACCTTTGATGATTTCTGATGCTGTTGAACTATAGCAGTGGTTGGTTAACCATGTGAATTTTATTAACAATCATTTATAGTCTTAAAATGAACTGGATTTTGGGGGAAGTTTTTAGTTTATTAATCCTTTCGTAATAAATCTGCGCAATCACCGCTGTCACTGCAGAATCTTTACTCCTTTTTTCTTCCTGCCAGTACCAGCATTGGCCTTTGCAGTCCTCCTGACTTTTTTTTTTTCGTTCTTTTCTCACATTCCTTTTGGTGCTTTGTTGAAGTCTTTTCCTTCTTGTACAGGCCGTGCCTTGCAAGTCCGTGGGTTCATTTTTCTTTGTGTGATCCAAAGAATTGTAAATCATGCCAAAGCAAATTGCCTTGCTACCACCAAAATGGGTTCTGAATCCAAATACAAAGTTGACATTTTGTGTGGTCTTGCACATTTTGGTTAGTTTTCCCCAATTTTTTTGTCTTAGGTACTGTTGCCTTCCCAGGGCGAAGGATGTGAATGACCATTTGTTTTCACTGTAGTAGTTGGTTGGTCCCAGTAGTTACTGTGTTGTTCATGAAGGCAGTTGATCTTCAGGCAGCCAGGGAGGAAAAAAGCTGAATCTTTTATAGAATATGAAAATAGACTGAAACATTCTCTAAATCTGTTAAGAAAATAAATAAATCATCTAGCTATAACAGGAATAGCTGTACCTGGGCAATAGTATACTTGTAGAAAAGAGTTAAGGAGATGGGCCAATAAGGGCTACCTGGGAGAAGAGGTATGATGGGATTGATTCAGATCCTAGAATGAGTAAACAGAGGGCCAGAGGTGGAGTAGAACATTTCACCTTAACTTTGCTCCTTCCATCTGCAGATGAACACACTTACGTTTTCCGTGAACAGATAATTGGACTTTAGATTAAGGAGCTTTAACTTTGATGTCGATTTTTCAGTAATGTGAATAAGGATATATAAATATCTCTATCCACATCTGACTCTTTTGTGGGAAGGCATATACTCCTTATATTTGTGCATGCATGTGTGTATGTATGGTATGGGGGAGGTGACCCTGTTGTCTGGGATGTGTGTGTATATGTATGTATATATATCCGTATACACACACACACACACACAGATATGTACATATACGCACACACATACACACACAGTTATACACACACACACAGTTATACACACACACATATATAATATTCTTCCTTTTCTGGGCATATGTGGTGATCTAAACCAGGGTTTAAAAACTGATAAGAAGGGGCCATAAATATACAGTGGGTGATTGTCATTTAGTTATGCTAAAATTTTATCTTCTCAATTCAGTTGGAATAATTTCATTAATAGTGCCTTAAGGAATAGGATATATAGTTGAATTTTCCTTTAGAGAATTACCTAGTTACATCGGATCCAATTAAGTTTTGCATGTGTTATCAGTGTTAATGCAACCGAGTGTGGCGTTAAATAAAATTAGAAAAGCTATTTTAGTAAAAACTAACTTAAACTTAATATATATTGAGCTAGTAAATGTGGCAAATATAGGTCTTAAGAATAACACATTTTTAGTTAAAGCATGGAAAATCCTTATTTTCCTTATTAAAACTACCTAGAAAATTTAGTATTTGGGTAGTACATTGTGAGATTATTGTTTTAAAATTCGTTAGTAGGTTCACAATGAATAAGTTCAAGTATTTTACTTTTGAAAACATCAGGAACTAGAAATGAGTATTTCTCTTTTTCAAGGGTGAAAAATTATTTCTAAAATCAAGATTTTATAAGTCATGTAATCATGAAATAAAGCTGCCTTTTTATGGCTGGAGATTTTTATGTTTAATATCTATTAGAAAAGCACAATGTTCTTACAAAGAGTTGGTAGAAATAATAATGTTACTATAATAATTTTGTGTTCTTCTTGTCAGTAAAAAACATTTTAAAAGGTTAAAAAACTCCAACAGCCCAGTTTTTCTTAAAAAACAAAGACCAACTAACCAGCCACAAAACAAAAACTATACAACCAAAAATAGCCCTGGATTGCTGGAGTGCTGAGTATTGGGAGAGGCGTTGTAGTCTCCGTGCCATCACTGGCTGCATCCTTGGTCAGGCAGCTTACTTGTTGGGCCTTTGTTCCCTAATCTTTAAAATGAATTTGGGATGGTCAGCTGGGGCATTAAAATAAATGATTTATGAGTTTATTTTTCTTCTATCCAATGTCCAAGGAATATGACTCTGTGATTGGTTGGTTTCTAATCTCGGTTCATCTAAGTAGAGTTTGGTGTTGAATTTTTTACATGACCTTTTTTAGGAATAGACATCCTTAGGGTACTAGCTGAACTGTTACAAAGCTAAAATATTTGTCTTTAAAATTTTAGGTATGCAATACCCCCGGAGCATGGGAAACGACTTGAAAGACTAGCTCAAGGTAAACTTGTTTTCTGTGTTTATCATCTAGATAAGTTCTTTGTTTTCAAGGTATTTTTACAGTGTAGAATGTCAATCTGTTAATTTTATTCTATTCAAGCTACTGGCTTTAAAATGTTTTTATAATTGAACAGTTGAAGTTTTTCACATTAATATCTGCATATTTTTCCTTGTTGCAAAATCTTAGTTATTTTAGTTGACTGCTTAATATTTCATTAAGTGGTAGCATTTAACCTATTTTGGTTATTTCCAATTTCTTTTTCATATAATATATTTAACATCATTGTGTCAATAAATTTTCTTTCTTTAACTCACATTCCTGACATAAATTCCAAAAAGCATTGATGCTGCATCTCAGGTGCAGGTGTTTTATGAATACTTTTCATGCTGCTGTATCATTTCACCAAAGGGTGACTTCTGACACCCAGTTCTTATTTGGTTCCCTGGGCCTGGGACTGCCCTTATGGAGATATGAAAGTGAATGTCCCTGGGTTACTGGATGAGCATGAGATTGTATGTCTTAGACTGGTAAAATTAAGCGTACTTTACTGGAACTTAAAATTTTTTTATAGCTTTGTACATCGTTATTTCTGAGAAGTCTCTTGATGGTTTCACTTGCTACCTACTTGTGTCTGCAGAGAATATCTTCCTTTTTTTCTTCTCTGTTTCAAAGATACAACAGGTTACTTTACCCTTACCTGCTTACACAAGGGAGGAAAATCAGGGGATGTAAAGTATAGTATAGAGAATATAGTAAATAATATTGTGATAACTATGTATGATGCCAAGGTAGTAGACTTATCTAGGTGGGGGGTGGTCACTTTGTAAATTATATAAATGTTAACCACTATGCTGTATACCTGAAACTAATATAAAATAATACTGAATGTCAACTGTAATTGAAAAATAAAAAAATGAGAAAAGAAAGGAAAAAAATCAGATTCACTCTTTGCCAATCTCATCATCTGTTTTGTACCAAGGGAGAAGTAGGCTGTCACACTGGAGGAACACCATGACTATGTCATACCAAGTATAGTCCTATATTGAATGGCCAAATTATAATAAATAGCAATATAATAAAAAAGTAAGAAGTTGACTGGTAGTGACTTATTTCCAGGGCAAAGTGAGGTTTCATTAAGTGACAACTAAGAATAAGACATTTGGCCTTTATCCAGGATTGAATCTTCAGTGAGTATTTCTCTTTTAGTCAGGTACTAATCCAAGTTTCATTGGTATGTTATGTTTGCCTTCTAGTAAGAAAGAAATTTTGTTTCTACTTTATATATGCTTTTTTAAAATAATGAAATGGCACGCTGAGAAACACCATTCTTTGACTTGACAATTCTGAACAGAAATTGTTAATAACATCTAAAGGTTACTTTCCTCCAAATTATAGAAGAGTATTAGAAGGAACAGTTACATATCACATTTGTAAGAAGCATCATTATATTTTTGGCAAGCTAATAACTATGAAGACCTAGTGTTTTTATAATGTAATACATTATAGTAATACTAGCAGTATAATTGTAATCTTGAACCTTGTTAGGGACTATTTTCATGAATATTAAGGTAGAGGAATCCTGGTTCTGGATAATAGATTAAAGCACAGCTTAGAAAATGATTACCAAAATCCTTCAATACATAGGCAGTGATTGAACTTTGTGCTAAATCTATATGCTGAACTCTTTCTCTATAATAATTATTCTACCATTTTCTATTTACCTCATCACTAGATAACTTTTAAAATAGAACCCATATAAACTTTATAGAATGGAGTCATGTGCTAAAATTTTAACTAGAATCTGTGTGTAAACACTTTCATATAATCTAATTGAAAATGACATTCCAGGAAAATGGGTGCCACTTGTTTAATCAGTAGGAGGTTAATAAACTTGAAAAATGAACAAGAACTTTAAACTCAACTGCATGTTTATTATTTTTGCAGCATTATTTGAGAAATGACATACGGAAAAGACCCTATAAAGTAGTAGAGGATTCCTATCTGCTAGCCAGATGTCAGCCAAATTAATTGAATTCTGCTAAATAATTAAAATGATAAAATAACACAGTAAATGTGATGGAAGATTGTAGGATGTCTAGGTCAAGGCAGCACTTGATACATGAAATGAAAAGCAGCCTCGGATATTTTCCATTATCTTGTCTGCACATCATAATTATCGTACTTGCCTTTTATGCATGAATGCTTTCATCTTTAGTTTCTATTGAAATCTTGATTGACTGTGGCACCTACAAATATTTTATCTGAAACACATTAGGCCTGCATCTAATAAAGCCAGGAGTTTGATTTTGCCCTTCAGCTGCTTTCTCATTTATACAAGTTTTTTTCAATATTACATAGACATAAATGTAATAAAAAATCTCAAGTGAATTGTTGCAATTTTTATACTTGTTATGTTCACCTATAATGCCATTGCATTCTTTCTAATTTTTGGTTTGATACAATTGAATGGAAAGTATAAAGGAGAATAGAGGTATAATGTTAAATCATGAATGACAGTTTTGAAGATTTTCAGAATGTCTAAATCTCATCTATTTTAGAAATAAGACAATATCTTTGCTGTTCTATTAAGTTAAGCAAAATATGGATTAATGACAGTTGGGAATGGCTAAAAACTTTTGTGAAGGGACTGTATTACATTGGTTCTCATGAATAAAATGCCTATATTTAAAAAAAATTAAAGATGATTTACTTTGGTCAAAATTTTGGTTACTAGAAAAAAAATTTGTGAGTTAGGATTTTGTGTAGCTGATTTGGAAAGTATGAATGATCAGCAGGAATCTTGTTTCAAATGTCAGTGTGGTAAAGGTGAATAAATTGATTCTTTTAGATCTTTACATTTACGTGTAACAAGTGTTTTAGTTTAGACTTATTAAAAAGCAGCACTCAACAAAAAGGAACAGAAGAATCATTATTACAAAGGATTAATTAGTTAATGGTTTTTAAAGTTATTTTTGTTGTGTGTGTGTGTGTATGTTTTTAAATGTCTAATAATCTTGAGTTTAAGCCTGTGGAGCAGAGTTGTAGCCTGATATGCAGGGATTGCGCTTCCAGGAGGTGGGCCAGGGTCTGTGGTGGAATACAGGTAGTCTGTGGACTCTCTGAAATCATATTCAAAATTGGGCATATATGTGTCTTCCTGGGGTGCTATCATCAAATACCTTAAGAGGGTTTGGTCTAAAAGAGATTACGAACCAATGCTGTCAAGAGACTAGAAGAGCAGCAAGAAATGTCATTTTAAGGTTTTGAACAGATTTTAAATTGACCCGTTCTCATACCTCTGTCTTGAAATTAGGAAAATGTACTTTTACAAGATCTCAAAATGGCAAGTACATTATTCTGTTAAACATTCATTTAGCTGATGGTCTGAAAATATTATGTTAAAATGTTTGGCTTTGAAAGGATAATAAATATCCCTCATTATAAATAATCAATTTTAAGAGGCCTCTTAAGCCATGAAATATGAAGAAGTTCAGTGATATATCCTTTGTCTTTATGCGTAACTCATGCTTCAGGCATGGAGATGAATGTGTGGTGTGTCGGAATATGTTTCTTTTCATCTTACTATCAGCTAAGTTGCATGAAGAATAATTGTAACAATCCTTGAATTTTATTTCCTCATAATTTGGTGTTAGATAATCAATGTCTGTTTTTAAAATTTTGACTACTTTATAACCAGCCATGTTCCTAAATCCTGGTAGGATTTTAGACATTGGACAATAATAAAAAATTAAAAATATTGCAAAGAAATCCAAAACACCAATTTGAAAAGATATTCTCTCCTGTGTTCATTGTAGTAGTGTTTACAGTAGTCAAGGTATGGAAACAGCCTAAATGTCTATTAACAGATGAATGGATAAAGAAGATGTGGTACATATATACAGTGGAATATTACTCAGCCATAAACAGAATGAAATCTTGCCATTTATGAAAATGTGGATGGACCTAGAGGATATTATGCTAAGTGAAATAAGTCAGAGAAAGACAAATACCATTTGATTTCACTTATATGTGGAATCTAAAAAACAAGATAAACGAGCATTCAAAACAGAAACAAACTCATAGTTACAGAGAATAAATTGATGGTTACCAGGTGGAGAGGGCGATTGAGGGGATGGGTGAAAAATGTGATGGGATCAAGAAGTACAAATTGGCAGTTATAAAAATAGACACAGGGATTGTGAAAAATAGTACAGCATAGAGAATAATATAGTCACTAAAACTTAAAAATAGAACTAGCAGTTCTATGATCTAGTGGTTTTATTTCTGAATCTATATCTGAAGAAAATGAAATCACTGTCTTCGAGAAATATCTGCACCCCTGTGTTCATTAAAGCATTATTTAAAATAGCCAAGACATAGAAACAACCTATCTGTCCATTGACATGTGAATGGATAAAGCAAATGTGTTACATAGATACAATCGGATATTATTCAGCCATGAGAAAGAAGAAAATCTTGCCATTTCTTTCAACATGGATGAACTTGAGGGCATTATGCTAAGCGAAATAAGCCAGAGAAAGATAAATACTCTTTTGATCTCACTTACGTG
The DNA here is from genome assembly GCA_004027375.1 of Macroglossus sobrinus. NCBI lineage: Eukaryota > Metazoa > Chordata > Mammalia > Chiroptera > Pteropodidae > Macroglossus > Macroglossus sobrinus. The sequence continues at coordinate 693,320 of PVKZ01000274.1, read as the reverse complement.
TAGATTCTAAAAAGCCCAAACTTATAGATACAGATACTAAATTGGTGGTTGCCAGAGGCAGGGGATGGGGGAAATTGGTGAAAGTGGTCAGAAACTTCCAGTTAGAAGATACGTAAATTATGAGGATGTACTACTATACAGTATAGTGACTATAGTTAACAATACTGTATTGAAAGTTGCTAAGTGAGTAGATTTCAAAACTTCTCACTACATAAAAAAAATACTGTAACTGCGGTGGATGTTATCTAAACATTGTGGTAATCATTTTATAATGTATACTATCCCAAATCATTACATTGCATATCTTAAACTTATATATGCTATATGTCAATTATATCTCAATAAAGCTGGAAAAAACAAAAGAACCCATATGAGTATTGGAGTTGTGCTTGGAATCTATGTATCATTAAAATATGATAACTTTTAGAAAAGACTTCTTTCAAAGAAATTATTCAAAACTTAAAGAACTTCAAAGTAAGTATTAGAATAGAAAAAAATGATTCGGAAAGGCATATTTTAAAGAACTTGCAAAAATTTTTAACATATACTATGCTTTCTCTTTATTTCATGACTTTCAAAAATTCTGATAGTCTTGAGTTTTTAGTTAAATGTTATCATTTCCATTAGAGCTATTTTGGTTATTTTTCCTACAAGTGACTCCAAAGTTGTTTTCTCATTTATTATGAAAGATACTAACATTTTTTTAGCTGGCATAGTTCTGAGTTTTGAAAAATATCATTTTGTATCTAATAATCTGATTATATAGGCTTGCTTAAATGTTGAATAAAATACTTTTCCTAGACTGTGGAGTGAGGCTGAGTATGAACTATGTACTCCTGCAGATATTTTTAAGTAAAATTCATTTTGAGACTCATGCTTTGTAGATAATTTGTACTGCTTATAAGGTGTTTTCCAGGGCGATATAAAATAGAATTCTGATAGATGTTGTAAATATAAATTCTGAACCAATGTGAAGTTCTTAATATACTGCAGATTACCTTCCTTCAGTGGTTTTCCAATTTAAATTAACTTATGACCACTCACCACATTGTTCAGGTCTTGATTACAAATCCATATCAAAAGAAAATTGAATAGACTTTTCTTTCTTCATTGATTTTAACTTAAAATGTAATTTATTTAGTGCTGCACAAAAATTATGAATTTGAAAAGTTTGATAGATCCATTTAAATTGTATTATTAAAATATTTCTGTGGGTTTTGCGCTTAGGGACCTCCCTGCTGTTGCTGTAGGGCTTAGGACATCATATTGTGTAGATAGGGTCGTATGTTAGTGTGGTACTTTCTCTCCATCCACTGAAGTCTGCATTCTTTCAAAGAGTTGCTTATTTGGCATAATGTTTTATTTTCTGTTTATGTATTACGAATGGTAACCATAAACAGAGGGCTATATCAGACAACCATATGTGGCAAAATTATTCCTTTTATTCTATTCCCATTGGTATTGCAGAGAATGGTAGTATTTCTGGTTTTTCTGTTGTACTTTTTATATTTCTATTTTTTTTTTTTAATCCAGGTGTACATGCTTCAGCAGAATGTACTGCTTTTTGCAGGTGGTTCTTTATACCCTCATGGCTCTTTCCTGGCTGTTTGATTTATTTTCTTCTGATGATTGGTGGCATCAATAAAAGCTTATGAACTTTAAAAATATCCCTGTAAACCCCCACTATTCTATGAGATTAAAGTGACACATGATTAGTTAATACTGGTAATTCTTTTTTTCAAATTGGTCACATTCTTGAGCTGTTTGCATGTAGTGAGCCACAGAGTCAGATAAGTACCATTTTCAGTGGTTTTATCTTCATTTTAGCAGTAGAGAAGTTAAATATCATCTGTGTTTCTCACTTCACTCATATGTATCATGCATATTTTTCTGGTGAGTTCTGTTTTCCTTCTGGATTCTGTCTCTAATTATTCTGTTTTTTCTGTGTTTCTCTTTTTTCTTGCTTGCCCACTCTCCTTAGCATGGTAGTTTTTCCCCCTGAGTAAGGAAAGTGAAGGACAAGGCATCAAGCATGTTCGTTTTTCTTTAGCTTGTATAACTGAGTTAATGAGAGTCTGTCTCAGAAAGAACCGAAGGCTTGAAGTCAGCAGTAGAGAAAAACAAACTGTGTTTTGATTTGTAATATACTGTAGAAAAAAAAGGTTGGTGCATGTTTAGCTTCCTTATTAAAAGGTCTCCTCAAAACACTGCTTTCCTATAGGCAGATGAGGCAAGCACGTTTCCGAGTATTTGACTGGTGCTGGCCGGGAAGTTGTTCAGGAAATTAATAGCAGTTACACTTTTTAAAATTGATTAGAAAGAAACAAAGAAGGGTGGGAAACTGTTATGTGTCTACTGTATGCCAGGCATTGGGACAAATGCTTCTGAAATGATCACTTTTAGAAGTCTATTAGATTTCTCTGTTGAATGTGTATTTACTTCTCCTAACCTCCCTTAATATTTTGTTCATGTATAAACTATTAACTATTTGAATTCAAATTTGTTACAAATTGAACATTTTTAAGGTTTAGTAATTTTATAGGTTATGAAAACAACTCTTGGTCAGTCTTTTTATAAAAAAAGGTTAACCTCTGGTGATATAAATATGTATGTCAATTTTTAATATATCTGACTCTACTTTTTAGTATGAGGGTTCTTTGATGCTAGAATTGGCCTATATTTGCATAAAACTGTCATTTTGTAAGAATAGTAGCACATAAGCTTAAAAAAACTACCTGAAATTTTATCTTAATTGATTCATTACTGCTTATATTTATTATTTCCATTTAGGTTTTTTCCCAAGCAGTTCTCAAGGATGCGATGCATTTCTTCGCCACAAGATGACACTGATATCTCCCTCAGTGTTGAAGAAGTATGGTATTCCCTTTGATAAGGTATATTAGTATTACTCTTTAACACATTCGTTTTGAGTGCATTGTATTTATATTTAAGACAGATTTAGCATAAGCTAATATGTCTGACTCAGGTATAATTTTTAGGATGTGGGGAGGAAAATTCTGATTTATGTTTTATAACATAACAATTATTTATCTAAATACTAATTTGAAGCTATTTTTATTTCAGGAAACATTTACTAGAGATTTCATGCTGTTATAGATTACTTATAACTACTGAAAATAAAATACAGCACATTTGACAATAAGTTGTAGCACTTCTACATTGAAGTCTTATACACGAGCAACATAATTTATGTGTAAGTGATCTATTTTTTAAAAAAGAAATCAGAGCATTTATTACTAGCAGTTTGATTGATTAGCATCACTATTTATGGTACCAGTATGTTGCTTCTAAACACATTTAGACACAATACATACAATTGAGATTTCATTATGGATAGAATTGCCTAATAATTTAATAATCAGATCAGTTGATTCTTTGGAGTATTTCTAATGATTAAGTTCTATGAGACTGTACATGCTATAGCCCTCTTTCTATACATCCATAGGTAGTTACTGGGTCAAAGTTATGACAGGGCATGAGCATTTTTTTGTGAAGAAGCTGAAATGAAAAATGTTTTTGACCTGGTAAATAAAACCTCTCTCTCATTTGGAGGAGGGTTAAGTCCTTAGCTACTTGCAGAAACATTAAAAGATAGCCCCACTGTCGTCTTCATTTTTTGTTTCACTTTCTTTCCATAATTCTTGCTGTTTTTTACTTTGGAAGCTTTTCACTAGTGACTAAATCTTTACCTTTTCTTAATCTTAGGCCCTTAAAGTGTCCCCTTCCCCTCATGCCAACTCTTGGCTTTGTTCAAAGTAGATTTTTTAGAAGGACCAAGAATCATTCTCCAACTTGTTGTGATGCCCACTCACTCACATACTGTCTGTGTGGCAGTCATCACAAGGCATACTTGTCTTGTGTGATGAGGATGCTTTCACCACTGGTTTACTGACGTACTTCTACCTGTGACGTAAAGCATGCCTCCAAGATGCGCACTGTGGGGAATGTCCATGGGTGTGGAGAAAAGCTGATGTTGGGCTATAGCACTGGTTTGGCACAGAGGTCAGACGCTATGCCTCTCCCCACCGGGGCAGATCTTGGCTACTGTGGGGCTTTGTCGTACTTGCAGACACCCCTAGGCACTAGTTTTTCAGTCTTGGAAACATCATTAATAAGTGTTTCTTTTAGGTAGTTAGCATAAGCTTGATTGGGCACTTTTATTTAGGTTGGAATATTAGAGTTCCCCAAGACAGAAAAACCTCTGTGAGTTTAGGACTGGTGATTGATACTGATCAAGCTGTTCTTTGGAGAGGGGGTTATATGAGGTAGCAGGACTGAGGGGTTGGTTCATTTATCTAGGATGGAGGCCTTTTGGGTCATGTATGTCCTTTCCAGTCTTTGGGAACTAGGAGGTAGGTGCCTTACACCCCTGTCTGGGCTGTGGCTCCTCAAGTGCTATTTGGTACATTACTAGATGTACTAGGCATTTATCTGATCTTTTAAGGATGGGACATTTTGTGGCTTCTATGGGAAGTAGCAGGATGAGTGTTCATCCTCAGATGGTGAGACACTAGTGACTAGAGGGCTGATCAATAGTTGTAATTTTTCCCATGAAATGCTGCTGATTTCATTGCATTTTGATGAAGGGTATATACTGGATGACTGTGTTCTGAAGGAACTTATTCTTTGATCATGATAATATAACATGGGACAGATTAGCATAGGCTTTGGAATTAAAGTTCTCAAGTTTGTTCCTGATTCTGTCACCTGGGTAAATTACATAATTTTTCTGAGCCTCAGTTTCTTCATCTGGAAACTAGGGATAATAATAGTACCTAATTAATAGGGCTCTTAAGAAGATGAAAAGAAATAATATAAATTATTCTATACGAAGGGCTTTGCATAGTATATGCTATATAATAATAATGTAGTCTTCCTCTTCAATTCAACCCTCTTTCTTTAGGCAATCATTTCACAGTTGGAGTAACATTTTTTTCCTTCTCTTTTCAATGTATTTGTACTTATTCATACATATATATGAAAAAGTAGGTTTAAAAAAATTGCTAATGTCTGCTTTTAAATTATGTGTACTACCCATTACAACTTCTTCCACTATATGGAATTGTGATGATTGTTTAGTCTTATAATAAAAGGGATTCTTTTTTTTGTCATTGTACTTTTTAAAAATTATCAGTTTGTTACATAGCGACAATAAATTGGCCTTATATTTTGGCTAACTGGGACTGACCTGTTTCTAGACATTTTACAGAGACATAAAATTTAGAGTTCATTCAGTGGGAGCAGGTGCTCTTCCTCAACATGGCAAGGGCAGGGTTTTCTAGGTAGAGCAGTGGAAGATTGCAGGTAAGATTCAGTGGAGCAGTGATAGTAGTTTTTTTTTCTCAGTGACAGCAGTCTACCTTTTTGCCCCACCTTTGTGGGACTAGAAAAAGTTGAGTAGGGTGAGTTTTCTTTTATCATACAGTACAAGGAAGTGCCTAGTTTCCAAACACAATTACAATTTATGAGATTCAGTGAGTCCAGGAAAGAAGAGAATCAGGCTGCGTTCACGTGGCTTAGAATGGTGGATTTGGAACCATGTTGAACTGATAAGCTTTCTTTGCCTGCCAGGTGGCAGCTGAGTTGCTGCTCATTGCAATAGGACACCTTCTGGGGTGCTATGGAGGGAGTGGGTGATGAACTAAATTTCAGAATTATTGGGGAAGAAAATACTCCCCCGCACAACCTTTTAGCATTCCTAAAATGGCAATCGAATTGCAGTGTGTGTACCTGTATTTATAGAGTGTGTCTCCTGTATGTTTATTACACACATGTACGGACCCACACATTCATTTCGCAACATTTTAAGACTGAAATGATCATGGTGACTGAATCAATCAGTGAATAATAAACTAGTAGAGAGTAGACAAATTAAAAAAAAAGACTGAAATATTTTGCTTCCCTATTTTTCTGTGACTCATTGTGTATTTTTGTGTCCTTTGCTGACTAAAAAATAAATATTTTACATCTTAAAAATAGGAATGGAATACATACATTTCTTTCATCTTTGCTTTAGGTTCCTAACTGATTTAGCCATTATTTTAATTATATTTTAAAATGCACTCGCACACACATACATACATACGTACCTATATATATTTATATGAATAATTTTTTAATAGAAGTTTTTGCTGTTAAGTGGAATACAGTTAATTGAATGTTTTCTAAGAGGCATGAAAACATAATTTGGTGATTACTACCAACTTTTTGGCAAAAAGAATTCATAATAAAATCTGTTTCATATGCATTATCAGTTTTTGTAGCTCTAACTTGAAAAATGTCAGTTATGATATATCCTATTATAACTCCAATAATGCAAAATTTTAAAGTATTAAAAATATACATATTGATTGCTAATATAAACAAATTTAATTGAAAAACTTAGACATTTTTGTATAAAATGATGTCTTTGATTATAGATTAAATGATTGAACTGCATTGCTAGAAGGTCACACTCTGTTTAGAAAAGTCTTTTAAAAGTTTCCTGAAAAACTGTTAAGGGATTAAGTAAAGGATCTGGGCTTCTTTTATACTGGTATATCTCAGATATCATGGCATTTTTTAAAAATAGGAAATATATTTTAATATTATTCACAATTTGGGAAGTCTTATAATTGGAAAATACTATATATTTTCTACCCTGCAGATCACCCAGGAGGCTGGAGAATTTATGATTACTTTCCCATATGGCTATCATGCTGGTTTTAATCATGGTTTCAACTGTGCAGAATCTACAAATTTTGCTACTGTCAGATGGATCGACTATGGAAAAGTTGCTAAATTGGTAAGTTATATCTATGCCTCAGAAATAAAGCATAGATTAAATGTGTATTCTGGTTGGTATAGTGGAAAAGCTAAGATCACATATAACATTTATTTTTTTTCCTCATTGACATTGTGTACCTCTCACTATGATAATTTATTTCAGACTAGATATATTTATTTTACATAGGCTATTTTTATTTATATTTGTCTGTTCTGAAATTAATTCTGAACAGTTTACCTTCAGAGGTAATTTTATGCAACTAATGTTTGCTTTCTCTAAGGCTACCAATTGGTTTTTTTTTTTGCAAGAGTTCCCTGTGGCTCCCTGTGGCTCCATGATTGAACTCTCTTCATCTTAGAGTTCAGTCTATGGCTGAGTAAACAGCTATTTACAGAAGAAAGTGTCTGGTAAAATTGTAAGAACAAGAGGTTGAGGGAGGATGGTAAGAATAATGATTAAAACTGCCCTTAATGCAGAAGTGAATTTCTTGAAAGTAATAATGTAGAACAAGAAGAAATATATCTTTATATCAAATTTGGTATAAAATTTTGCATCTCCTTCCCAGTATATTTAGTTTCAAATACTCTGTATTTTCATTCACACACAACAACTTTTAATAAATTTAATTAATTTCTCCTTGCTGCATTAAACAGAAGATGCTGTCAAAGTGATGTTTGGCTTCTATTAGGTTACTTCCTTTTCTGTGGTTTTTAAGGTGAAGGTGCAGGCTGGCAGAGGGCAGCTTCTTAATGAAACTGTGTTTTACAGACTATGTAAAGTTGACATAGACTTATTGGAAAATGATATGTATCCCTTATGTGGCCTCATCTTGGCACTGCATGGTACAGGCGAGTATTATTCATTCTACATTGGTAAAACTTGTATGCAAACCATTGGGTGAATTTAGATGCAAATATATTCAGAAAGATGATTCTAGGTTTAATTTATATGTGTTTTTAGAAAATTGCATGATATATTAAAATTATAGCCCTTTGGCTGCCTAGGAAGCATTCGAATGAACCTGTGGCATAAAAGAAAGCTCCTGCTATTAGAAGACTTTTTCTGTTCTGAGTAATTTCTATTTGTGAGGAGAAGATTAGAAAGGAACAGAAGTAAACTACTTCTCATTATGCATCCTTCTTATTATATATAGTAAATCTAATAAAAAAATAGAAAACTCGGTGTGTTATGTACCTTGGCTTGCTACTGCTGTGCTTTTGCAGAAATGTAATGCTTGTATCTTCACTGAAACAGTGTCAAAGCCCCGAGGCTGTCACAAGGTATGTTATTTTATGTTTGTATCTTTAGTCAGTGATATAGTCAGCTATCACAGCTGTTCAGAGTCACCAGAAAAATTAGTTGGTGTTTGTTTACTAAGTGTTTCAGATCTAGTTCAAGGTATTGGCCAAAATAATTTCTCCTCAAGGCCAAAATGTCCTGGGTGTGTTTCCACATTTATGTGTGGATGTAGAGTGGAGTGGAGTACGATCAAGTCAGAGAGGTCGATAGTGGTCTGCTCTGAAATCTCAGCTGTTGGAGCTAGGAATCTGGGATCATTAAGAGGTACTGCACTGTGATGGAGGAGGCAGGGATCTGAGGCCCAACTTTTCTTCTTCTAACTAGCCATATAACATTAAGAAAGTCATTTATTCTTTTTGTTTCTTCCTATGCGAAGCAGAAATACCTCCCTACTCCATAGATTTGTTGAAAGGGGTAAAAACTTAGGTATATTGATATTCATTGTTGATTTATATCATTCAGTTCAGTCAAGGGATATGACTACCTTGGTTTTGGTTACATTACTAGGTACAAAATGTTCAGTGGCTATAATGCAGTTTGGCCAGTTATTAAAATTGTTGTAATTGCATGTGTTTGAGACATTTTAAGGTGTTGTCTCCATCATTCTCTTACTTTGAGTTAGGTGGTGCTACTCTGAGAATATGTTAGTTTGCTATTGCTACTGTAGCAAATTACCATAAAATTGGTAGTTTAAAATAATACCCATTTGCTCTCTCATAGTTCTGTAGGTTAGAGACCTGACATTTGTCTCATCAAGCAAAACTCAGGGTGCTTATGGGGCGGCATTCCTTACTGGAGACCCTGGAGAAGAATCTATTTCCTCACTCAGGTTGTTGGTTCAGTTCAGTTCTTTGCAGTTGTGTGGCCTTTCCTTGCTGTCTGTCATCCAGGTCTTTGCTCCTAGAGGCCTCTCTGAGCTTCTTTCTTGCATGTGGTCCCCTACATTTCAAGGCAAGCAATTGGTAGGATCTCTTTTGTCATGTAAGATAACATATTCATAGAATACAAGTATAGGTCATGGATATCTTTGTTGTTAGGTGTGAGGTGGGTAGGGGCAGCTTTCTGCCTTGTAGAGTTCTAGTTAATAACTGACATGGTGACATATTAGAAATTTACTTTGAGTCAAGTAACTAATTTTCGTTATTCTGCTTAAAAACAGGAAGCTAAACTTGGATGCAATTTTGAATTTTTCACTGAAACACCCTTATGCTTTCTTAAATTATATTCCTCAATATTAATATTTTCTTGGCTAGTCTCAGTCAATAAGTTCTCTTATAGTGTGCTGTGATAATATTTTTAAAGATAGATTTTTGTGTCTTTTATCATTTATTTGACACATTTTCATTGATTTCCAGGGTCCTTTCTTAGACAATCTTAAGAATTTACTGTATTGCGCGCGCGTGTGTGTGTAGTTTTTTTTTTTCCTTCCACACACCTATAATTTTTAATCTTAAGAAAATTTGTGAGCTGGGCAATTAGTTGTAGTGTCTGCTGGGGACAAATGTTATGTACGGTGGATATGAGTTGCACTTAAAGGACTTTTAACTTTGAAGATGACCAGATTTGTTACTTTGTTTTAGTTCTTTGCCTTCTTCAATTTATTCTAAATAATAACTATTAAAAAACAGTTATTTGTCATAAGTGATGGTGAATTATGCATTTGAGAGGGAATAATTTAAAAAATAATAATATACTTTTTCATAGTTGAAGCACTGGGGAATGACGTCTGCTTTACTTGTCACACATTTGAATATATAAAAACATCTGATAAAGTATTTGTAGTGCAGCATTAATTAATTAATGCTATACAGAATGTAGGATCTCTACTAATATATTTCATATATTACAAACCAGCATTTCTGATTTCATGACTTTGAAAAAAGCTGTTACAGAGGCTGTTTTTGAATTTTTTTTAAAAAACAACACTAAGTTTTGAAAAGATAACCTCTAGCTTTACTGATACATTGACGACCTCTGTTCAACAGCCAGCAGGCTTTGGTTAATAGGACCTTTTCAGCCCATTCAAGCAGCTGCTGTTGAACAAAGCTCTGTTTATTCAGAGAGTGCTTGTCTGATGTATGCCAGGCACCATGCATGTTTCTGTGAATTCGTCACTTGGAGGATAACCTGTTTGATGAGAGCACGCAAGTGAAAAGTAGAGTTTGCGCTGGTAAGGGATCAAGAAATGCTTCCTTTGTCGTTAGCTGCTTGACTTCCTGGTGGTGTCTCTGGAGTAGGATAGGAGAGATTTCTGAGAGTTTATTTTGAATGTGTTACTGACCTGTTAGTATGCAGTATTTGTTCAAGAAACCTTTGTCTAAGATGTGGCTAACATTGACTGGAACTTCCATTTTATTTTTTGTGTTAAGCCCAAATAGTCTTCCAAATTTCAGCAAATTCCTGGATGTTTTATATTTTTATACTCTCAACTAAATAATAACAATATGAATATTCTATTGCCTGTCTGTATATTCTGATTTTTAGCACTTAATTCTGATAGCTCTCTTCTCTTTTTAAAATCATACCTCATATCTCACAGAAGACTTTATTTATTTATTTATTTATTCATTCATTCATTTATTTATTTATTTATTTTTGGTGCATAGATTGTGGACTAGAACTTCAGAAAATAGGCAGAGGTAGGCACAAGGGGACATTGACATCATAGCTTTGATAACAACTTCATTTTGAATATTCCTGTCTCTAAAAATCTCTGCTAATGCCCCAGGCCCTTTCCATTCTTGTTTCTCTCCTTCTCCTCTCCTCATTGAGGATCATACAGCAATCTTTTGCCTTTACCTGTGAAATATAGGATAGCCAAATTCTGCATGATGTTCCAGAACAGAAGAGCCTTGCCTTAGGAGGATACTCGTACCTAAGAAGGCAGTTATATAATTTTACCCCATTTCATTATTCAGAGGTAAAGTTTTCAATGAAAAAAAATTGAGGGGAATGTTCCAGGAAGCCAAGTGCCCATTTGCCTGCCTACCGACTTAGGCAGAGTTCAGCTTCAGTGAGTGCTCAGCGAGTTGCGCCTCTGCAATAGGACTTATGCTGCATGTGTGTGCAAAGATAAAAGTCATGTATTTTTGTCTTCAAGGAGCTTTCATAAACAGCAGAGAGTTTTTAGTAAACCATCATTTGTAAAGTTGTAGTATGAGTGGAACATACTATCCAGTTCTTTATTTTAGGCATTCTTATGGCTTTGAACATCAGAGTAATCTATAGTGAAATGCTATATATATATATATTTTCTAGTAGAGATTTAAAAATATGTAACATAGCTAACAATTGAAATAAGAGAGTGGTGCATATTTGAGATGAATGTTTTCCATTTGTGGAGCATTCTTTCTTTTTGTGCTGAAATGGAGTCCATGATTACTTCTGTGCAGCAGCTGTGGTGGAACTCACAGGTCTGCTTCCTGGCTGGGTTGGATCAAAGAGCTGGCCTGCAGGTTGTATTTCATTTTTCCGTGTGGTGGGATGCAGTGCAGTTGTTTTGATGTTAGATTTGATGGATTTGTTTGCCACTGCATTCATTAGCTTCACATCAAAAAACTGACAGGCTGTTAAATGAAACTTTGGCTTAGATTTTCAGCTTGACTGTTTGGAGACGTTTGTGAAGATATTTTGTTTTTGGGTTGGAGCAGCCTCAAGCACTGTGATTGTCTTGAAGGGAAGAAAAGTTATTTACTGTACTGAGTTTCTGGAGTAAAAACGAATCATTGTCTTGGGGACAGTCATCCTGCCTACACCACCAGAAGTAGTGTATTTATGACAGTGTGTGCAGTGTAAGAGACTTACCTACAGCATGATAGATAACGTTATCTTCCTGGAAGAAGAGGTAATATAGTTGGTGATTGCAAAATGATATCCCTTTCTTTTGCATTAATTTTATTTTAAGTGATACTCTATTAACATGATATGCCAGAAAGTTGACAGATTACACTGCAGAGCTGGGAATGTTCTCTTATGAACTCCAGGAGCGTTACTTCACTCTCTGATTTTAAAGCATCTTGACATTTGAATCCTCAGACGTTTGAACAAGTTTAAAAAAAGACGATAGAATTTTGAAATTGATTTCTCTTTCATCTGGAAGGGATTTTATTAAATCATCCTGCATACAAAAAACACAATATGGGTTCATTCTATTTTATATTTCAATTCTTCTGTAAAATTAAATTTGGTTTTTCTTATATCAGGTAGCATCCTTAAAAAAAACTTTAACTTTGGGCATCCCTTATTAAAAACAATCAAAACAATCAGGAATCATTTTAATGGTGAGTCACTAGGTTATATTTTAATATACTTTAGATCACAAAATACTAGTACATATCTTTATTGTGGTTTGTGAAGGAAATAAAATGTAGACTTTTGCACATTGCTCATTTAACAGTTCTTGGCATTCTAATTTTAAGTGTCTGATAATGCATATATAATATAAACTTCGTGAGTATAGGATTTTATATCTTATTTTTTCTTTATACCTCTATTTTGTTTTGGTTCTTGGGCCCTGGTGGTACAATACAACAATGCTGATGAGTGGCTCTATGGTAACTTTTGACAGCTTCAAGGGAAGAAGAGAAAATATCATGTAGAGAAAAAGGAGCGCACACACACTCGTGTCCTTAGGAGTTTGTACTCCAACTGGGGAGATAGTAGTTATATATCTGGAAGTGGTATTATGAAAGAAAGCATTCATATTTGTCCCCATTTTACTCTGATAAAATGTTGAGTTGCAGGATTTGGAAAATCTGAGACTTCAAGTAGTGTTCTAGAAAGCCAGTTGATTAGCATTTATTGTGTCTGCAGGATGCAGGACAGTTATCTGGGCCTCAAGTCCTCAGTGAAGGAGCCTGATTTCATTTATAGCTAACTTAAATTTGCTGAATTATAAGATTTAAATGGGAGTAGGTATCTGGTTTATGACTTTGATGTTTACCTGAAATCAAGGTAGTATCTGTTTCTGAGGCTTTACTTTAACTCAGTACTGTAAGGAAAAATAATTGGCTTTTGGAGTAACTTACATACTCTAGAGAAAAATGAATTTGTCTTTAAGTCACTCTACTTTCGTATAGTTTGACAGTAACAGTAGCTGACATTGATTGTTCATGATGTGCCAGGCCTTGTTTAGTGCTCTTTGTACATGTTACTTTATGCTGTTTCTGATAGTGCCGGTTCAGAGAAAATTGAATGCCTTCTTTTCTCTATGAGCCCCCTTCTCAAACTGGGGGAGTTGGGATAATGTACAAAATGAGGGTAGTGAAGCTGGGCTTGGAGGCAGAAGGTTGGCACCCCATGCCCCAAATCTCTTGGACTCATCTCCTTGGATGTGGTAGATTAAATAGGTGCCAGCCTAGTATGTGATTTGTGCGATCATTTTCAAGATTTTTGGGGATTTAGAATGATCCTGTTCTAGCTAGATTGTAGTTAAATGAACATCACCACCATGTGGCCCCAGACTTCATCTGCCATGTTTCCGTTTGGTTTCTTAAAACCAGTAGACACTTATTTTGTATTCTGCTCTGTTGAAAAACCCTACATATGAAATATTTTTCAGCTCATGGAGTAACCATCATTACTTTTGAGGCTTTGACTTTGCTCTTTGATTAAATGGTGAAAAAAACACAAAGATTCTCTACTCCCTCTTTCATTGTGAGGAGTGAGGGGGATTCTGAGTCATTAATCTGGATAAAAATGTGTGTGTAGAGAATCAGAACACAGTTGAGGATGTACCTATCTTGACAAAGGTTTTTATCATTAGCAGGGACCAAATTTTATTGTAGCAGTTTTGAAGCTTTGGGAGTTTTTACCATTTCTTCTGCCTTTTCCATATTTTTTCAGTGTTTATAATTGTAAACACATAGTAAAAATTTCCATCAAAGGCTCTGTCTTAGATATGTGTTTGGAGAAGAGGGAAGAAGTTGGGAGTGTGTGTTCTGGCCTATGGTGATCCCGAATTCTATGAAGTAGTGGGAAGAACACATGGTGACATTGAGGGAAACAAGCTGGCCAGCCCCTGGAGGGAAGAAAGGAATGATGAGAGAATCATTTGGGCTCTGGGCACCCTCAGAGTTTATAGCAATCAGATGCCCTGGCTTCCCAGAACTTCTCATTCTTTCCCACATGGGTTGACAGTACTTCTCTCTCTCTGCAGCTACCTCTGAGATGACAAACCTTGATTTATCTAGTAGAGAGTTCCTCACTTGAAGGATTCAGAGCTTGGTCCTGAGGTTGGTGTAGCTGTTCAGTAGTGTTATGAGGTCCCATGCTCTTCTCCTTCCATTTTACTGTTTTCTGTGGGAGGGTTTTCACTAGCAGGCTTGTCACTATAACTGTTCTTACTCCAGACATGTTCCCTTAAAGTATAAGAGGGAACGGACAGTGTAGGACTGTGGTTCACCCACCTCCCTGTGTGGGAGGAAAATCTTTCTTTGAAGCCCACCTGAAAACATCCTTTTATATCCCAAGGCCAAGCATAAGGAAGACTGGCTAAGTAAATAGCAAGTCACTGGCATTTTTAGGCTGTATTTGGGAGATTACCTATTATATGCTGGGTCCTGTGCTGAAGTTAAGAAAGTAAACAAAACAGATGTGGTCGTTGCCCAGTGGAGTTGTTCTTAACTCTGGAGCTTTAAAAGTATGGACTCTTGGCCCCACCTAGATGGATAAGATAAGAATCTCTGGTAAGGGAACACAGTATTTGTATTTAAACCCCCCCTCGCCCCCGCTCCTCCCCCCCCCCCTGAATTTGGTAAATGCTTTGGGTTTAGACCCACAGGTCTTTTCTGAGTTAAATAGGCCTTTGTTTGGGTTGAGGTCCTTAAACATCATATGTTTTTTCCACTAAATGATATTTTGATTTTTAAACTGTCAGTTTATCTGCTTATAAATTAGAGATGTGTAAAAATTTACAAGTATGTCATTAATAGACTCTGTTCTTTGATAATTAATGGGCATTTTGGGTATGTGCAGAATTGGAAATTTCATATTCTTTAAATGTGCCCTTTAGTATTTTTAGAGGAAAGAAGAGAAGCTGATGGAAAAGATGTAATAACAATATAATAGAATAGCATTAATGTTAAAGATATGACTGACCTGTTTATAGCTAGTTTTAAAATAAGTATGAGCTTTTGTCCAGTGTAGTAGATTTTGTGACTGCTTTTTGGAATCTTTTTTTTCTCCAGTTTTTAAATTTCTGTCCTAGTTTTTCCCCTATTCTTTGTTTGTTTGTTTTCATTATGCTAAATAGCATAAAATAAACTCGATCTCTTATATAATAATGTAATTATATAGTCCTGTATTTGGGGTATCAAAGCTGAACCTAAATTAACAAAGAGGTAAGTATCATCTCTATTTAAAATATTTGGAAATAACTTTCTCTTATTTCCTTTCCTCTATAATCCCTACTCTCCTTTAAGCTTAATTTTCTTCTTATAACTGTCTGACATACTTACAACATTTCTAATTTATTTTGTCTATCTCCCTTCTACTAGAATGAAAGATCTAAAAAGTAGAGATTTAAAAAAATATCATTAGTTCATTTCTGCGTTCTCTATTCAGCCACATAATAGAGGCTCAAGAAATAGTTTGTTGAACAGTTAAATGACTTGCCCAAGGCCATTTAGTGAAAAGTACCAGAACCAGAATGCAAACAGGAATTTTGCCTATCTTTTCATTTTTCCCCCACTTTGACAATGTTGTTTTTTTTTTCTACGTTTCAATTAACATTCACTTACGGCTCTGTTAAACAGAACAAAATATAGATGTAATTTATTTATAAATGTAATGTATACATTTACCACATTAAAACATATTTTTCTGAGAACCTAAAGTTTTCCAGTCCAAAATTCATTTTCACAAGTTAAGCCATCACATCAACTCAGATGATGCCTGAGATCTAATTGCAGAAAAGTGAGTGATCGATTTGGAAGCTTTTTGGACAACGCAAGAAAAAGAAAACATGATTCATTTGAATAAAGTCAGTTCTCTGATTTTCTTTGGGAAAATGACTCTGCCTTGCTGCAACTATCATGTTAAAAGAGTGGTCCTGTTCCTAACTGGATTCAAAAGCCGTTTTTGGCAGTTTCCATGTGTGGCCTCCCGCTAGGGCGTTGAGCGGGGAAGGGAACAGTTTGTGGCCAGTGGGGCTGGGTTGGAATGTAGGTACCTGCTTGCTGGCCATTGATCCTCTTGCTAACAGTTTGATTCACTTGATAACTTTATGATCCAGTTGCTAATTGTTGACTATTAAGCAATACCTCTCTCCAAAGATCTGTATAGTCTTTTGATACAATGTGGTAACTTAAAAAAGAAAAAGTTAATGAAAGGAGGACTTGGGAAAATTCCTTAAGTGGATCCTGAACCCTTGGCCCAGCTATACAGTGACTTTTCTTTTTCAGCAGAATAGCTAAGCATAAAAAAGGTCTTTTTAATAAAGCATGGCAACCAAAGTCCCTTTCCTTCAGGATACCCCTTCTCTGCTGATGGGACAATAGCAACACACCCAATTTGAAGCTTTGGTGTGGAAGTTTTGCTTAACTTGATGATTTGATGTGACCTCTTTGAATCAAAAGAAAGTTTTAATGGGGTTTTACTGAGGTCAGTGGTTATAATCTGTGGATCTACGGTCTATCCTCTGCTGTTAGCAAGGTGATAGAAAGGATGAGTGCTCCTCTTTCAGAAACTGCTTGGTAGAACATAGGGGCCAGGGCCACAGGGGCACTGTGTGTCAGCCCAAGGTTCATTCTCAGAAGACTAAAGTGATGAAGGTAATAACTGAATAAGGTTTTGATATTTAAATATCAAAGGGAATAAAAAATGGGTGAAGAAATTCATGATTAACTTTTATGTAAAAGTTCCATATCTTTGCAATTAGAAGAATCAGAGTGTTAGCAAAGTCAAAGAAAAAAGAGGTGTCCCTAGTTAGACAGATCCTAAAAAATTCTAATGTAGAAGCTCAGTGCTTAGTTCTTTCTTTCTTTTAGCCATGCCTATTATTTTTAAGTTACTAGCCTTTTATCCCCTACAAATGATAGCCAGTAATATTTATTTTGCCTTTTTCTAAATGAGGAAGGCAGAACAAAAGCATCTCTGGACACTTGGACATTTTGGAGGAATGATCTTCAACATGATAGTTTAGAAGACTAATTAATTCTTTGTGGCGCTATCTATAAAATTTAGTGCTTACAGCTAATTCTTTCAGCATTGTTTTTGTCTCCCATTTGCATTGATCAGATTGTATTTTTGAAGTGCTATCTTTAAGTGAGGATAATAGCAGTACTTTTATGCCTTCTTGCTTACAATACTGAGTGCAGTTTTTGTGATGATGGTTTTATGTGTCTCTTATTGTTTGACCTTTTAATTTTTATCATACTTGAGTATGACCAATGAAATAGTTAAGTAAGATTATAGTTTCTTTATAGTTCTGAAAAATAAATGAAATCGTATATGTAAAGAGCCTTGAAGAGTTGTGGTGGGGACTGGGTAGATATGTAGTAGATTAGAATTATGTTTCCACTGAATCTTTCTTCCAGAATTCCATTCTGGGAAATTGACGTTGGCTCAGTGGTGGGACTGGCTGGTGTAAGAAAAATCCCCTTTCTTGTTGCAGTGATGTTGGATCAGTTTAGTGGGTCAATCCTGAGAACGGGGAGTGGGTAGAATTGATGGAGACATAGAGGAAAATGCCAGCTTGCCCTAGGAAAGTAATGGGAGGCTCACCTCTCTTTCTAGATGAGGGTAAGGAAGCACTGAAGTCTGCAACCTACAGTATTAAGGGGGTCAGACCTACCTTAAAGCCCATGCTTTGGGTACCAGACTAGAGAGATTAAAAGTTTCTGTTTAACAATCAAAGTCTGCAGAAAGTAGGCCACTGTTTTATTTTTCATAACTTTGTCAGAAATACAAATGTTCATTGCTCCATCTTTAGGGTACTTTCTTAATAAAAGTGTTTTGATAGCTAATTTGAGTGCAAGTTAACAGAAAGCCAACCCAGTCACAAAGACCCGTGTTGAAATTCTGGACCCCTGTGAGGTACTTGTGTAACCTGCCTCTCTGAGCTGCACCTTTCCTACCTGCAAAGAGAACTTTAACTGTTGCCCCACTAGGCTATGGTAAAGGTGGGGCAGTCACCTAGCACCATGCCTCTATCACTAAACACAGTGGGAAAAAATGATTCATCATGGGTCATTTCTAAGGGAACTCCCTGATGCTAATTTGGAGAAGCCTGGGAGTTGAGGCCTGCTGTGCTAAGAGCAGTGCCTGTGGGGATAGTATTTGCAGGATATGTGCTAACAGCAGGCTGGGCAGATGGATTGCTTTATACATTTCTATTGATTTCTCACATTCATTCACTTGTACTTTCTACTAAAATGAGGGCAGTATGAAAAGAAATATGAGATAAGCTGACTGGGGTTCTGTGGGCCAGATTGCTGAGAGGAGGAATTTGAAGGAGCCATTCCTTTTGTCTTCAAAAACATACTGTAGCTTTTGGGCCCTATATTGAATTTGAAAGACTAAGTGTTGTAAATTCTTGGAAAGAAAACAGTCATGGTGTTAGAGATTACTGCAGTGTTTAACTCTAGTCCATACATGGCTCTTACTTACTCTAGGTTTTTATCTGAATGAAGTTAAAAAAGTAGGTAGTTTGTAGCAACTTCCTAATTTTCATAAAATATCTTTTTATGAAGCCTAGTAATAATTTTCAGTGGTTCTTTTAACTATTTTTAAGAAAATTGGATTGTTCTGATGATTATTGAAAAAGCATGAAAACCTGTTTCTTGCAGGTAGGTAAAATTGAGAATGTGTTCAGACTTTAGTATTAATTCAAAATAATAGTGAGGGATTTATTTTTCTTATCATATTAGTAAATATAAAAGGAAAATTTCCATTTGCATACAAGAATATAATTGGTAGAGTGGGCACTCTGCATTTCTGCTGATGACAGTGTAATTGGTTTAAGCATCCAGAAAAATATGTAGGTAGTTTGTTTCTATACCCATCAGTTTCTCCATGCCTTTTAACCCATTTCTTATACTCCAAGGAAATAATCAGAAATACAGACAAAATTCATTTACAAAGATGTTGTTGTAGTGCTGGTTTTATCAGCAGAAATTAAATTATAGCATCCAGTGATCTGGGACTCATTGAGTAAATTATGGTGTGTCTATACTAGAATCCTTTTACTTTTACAGAAAATTATTTGAAAGAAAATCACAGTGGCTCTTAATATTACTACCCCAATATCCATTGTTCAAAGGTATAAAAATAAAAGAAAAAGTATATGCCCATGATTAAAAATATTAGAGTACAGAGAAATATTTAATGACACCCTTTCCAATTACCTCCTTAAAGGTAAACACTATTAACAACTCCTTGTAAATCCCTTAAAAAATATTAGCATATGTTTATATATTTTTAAAAATCTATGCAGTTGATCAATATTGTATGTATTATTTTTCAATGTCATTCCTTTTAACATCTCATTTATGGCAAATAATACTAATAACTAACTTATTTGCTTACTTATTTTTAGGTGAGGCAACCCTTGGTTGACCTCACAGATTGCAAAGACCTTGTCAGTTTACAATCCCTTATTTTTAAAATTATTTTTTATTTTTACACCTACAGCACCTGGTCTTCCTAGGTGGTCTCCCATCCAAGTAACTAACCAGGCCCAAACCTGCTTAACTTTCGAGATCACATGGGATCGGGCTTGTTCAGGGTAGCATGGCCGTAGACTAATAATAGTATTTTATGATATGTGAAAATAATATGAAATTCAAATTCATGTTCATAAATAAAGATTTATTGGAACCTAGCCATGCTAATTCATTTAGGTATAGCTGTTTAACTGCTATAATGCCAGAGTTGAGTACTGTAGTTGCTAAAGATACCGTATGTCCCACAAAGCCTAAAATATTTACTGTCTGGCCTTTTACAGAAGAAGTTTTCTCAACCTTGATCTAAACCACGCTGTACTCAAAATAAACTATCAGAGATAAGTGCTATGAAAGTCCTAAAACAGGCTGCTTTATAAAAGAGAGACTTGGCAAGAGGTACTTTATAAAGGATGATGGAGAGTTCTCTCTGAAGAAGTGACATTTGCACTGAGAATGGAATGACAAGGTGAGGCAGGGGAAGGGTTGTCAGGCAAGGGCAAATGCTCTGCAACAGATAAAGAGTGTGAAACTGACAACAGATGAAAAGCCAGGTATTTGCAAGTGTAATGAAAAGGTGGGGGTGGAGGGAGCAGTAGAGAGTAAAGTTGATTGGCAACAGGTACCAGGTAATCCAGGAAGATATTATGGACCAGGAGAGCCCTTTGGATTTCATTCTGAGGTCATCAAGAAACTAAGAAAGTTTTAAGAAGGAGCGGGATCCAGATGCCATGTGGAAAGCAGGTTACAGAGCAATGGAGTCCACAGCAAGAATCAGGACAGAGTTGAATGGGGCCTGTGTTGAGTAGTGCCAGCATCTGAACGTCATGGCATGGGCCAGAGGTTGCCTGTGGAGCCAGGGCTCCAGGCTGGTTGGGCTAGGTAACAGAAGGCCAGATGTTGTTCCACCACGGAGGAAAAATGGAAGAGCAGATAAGGCTTATCACTGTTCTAGACTGAGCAGGAGAAGAATAGAGCCAGTAGGGAGTCAGGGGGCAGAGAGAGATGGGAGGTGAGTGTCTAGAGGTGGGCGTTGGCCTGGTTGGTGGAGTATGGGCCTCATGAAGAGGAGAGGCATGGAGAGAAGGTAGGGGAGTGAGGAGGAAGGAGGATGTTTATTAGAAAACTCTTTTAGCTTTCCCAGTAGAGTATGACAGGTGGTTTGTGCTGGATTTTTTTCAGAGGGGCATTATAGAATCACAGTAGTGCATAAGAGTTCATTGCACAGATCTTGTTAACAAATCAGGAGTTTGAAAATGAATGCTTAGTTCATTGCTCTCTTTTCATTCCCTTTGTGTGAGCAGATGGCTAGATGGACCTGGTGCTCTTGCACGTTTCCAGTTTTGTCTTTGTTGACGGGCCCAGCCTGCACCTGCCATCTCAGCTTATTTTCCTCCACAGTTAATACTGGAAGATGGTTAATGCCATCATAGTTTCTGTTTTACTGAATGACAGCATTTGTAACTGTGTCCTCATATTTGAAGAATTAGATTGGTCAAATAAATCTTAATAAGTTTCTTTAGAAAGAATTGCATTTTTCTGGCTTTATAAAGGATTATCCCAGTGAATTTGGTAGACATGACAGGAAAAAGTCAAGACTTTTGTCAATAATTCTGTGATAATGGGAAATTTAAATAGGAATGGCACAAGGGAAGATAAAACTCAGCCCGGTTTCTAAATATACACGTAATCAAGGAGGGCTACATAAAATAAGAAAATACCAACTACAATAATCATAAAGACTACTCTAGATTTTAAACATGTACGTGGTATAAGACAATCAGGAAATTATTGCCCATTGTTGTAAGATAGCAGATGGTGTTTAAAATACCTTTTAATTTTATGTCTTTCTTAAAATCATAAAGAACATATACCATCTATATTTAAAAAGTTAAATGCAGTCTTTTTCATTTTGGGGGGAAATGCCAGAGCAGAGTTGAAGAACAAATGTAGCATTAATCAGCTGATAAAGACACCCATTGGAGGCTGTCCTGACAGGAGACTGAAGGGATGGATGAGGGAGAAGATTACTAAGAAAGTATTCCAAACCATCCTTCACATAATTTTTTCCTAAGTAGCTCTAATGAGTGACTTGATGTTGAATGTTTAAGTTCTGAAATGTCTAGATTATGTCTGTAAAACCACATTCATTTTGATACATTGTTATAATTTTTAGAAAATATTATTTCATGCTTTAGTATTACATATTTGATTAGAGGGAATGTTAGAGAGGTTTTTCTGAGTTTTGGTGCTGCTTACAATCTTGACCTTTAGAATTAGTGCTGAATCCTAAGCCCTAAAATGTTTAGTTTGAATAAGCACGACCTAGACTTCCTAATAAACTGCTTTTCTCAGATTTGAGAGGTTTACGCTATAGCAGTGGATCTTTAAAAGTATTTCTGTTCTGTAGGCTCCTTAGGATCAATTCATGGTGCTTTTTTTTGGGGGGGGGGCGGTCCAGTTACTATTGAGATAGAAAGAGTCTGTGGCAAAACTAAATCGGTCTGATTTAATCCAGCCACACAATGCTGGACTGAAAAATGTTGGTGCTGAGCTTAGATTCTTGTTGAGTTCCTGTTACCACTTTACCTTTTGTTCACACTTGTGATCCTGCCAGTCAGAGCAGCATGAGTAAAAATGAAGAAAAGGAATTGGAGGATCAGATCTGTATTTCAGAATATCCACTCATGGAGTTGTACAGTAGAGAATCTGACGTCCGTACTCTATTACCAAGTAACTGATGTAGTTACCAAGAAAATTAGGGTGATATATATAGTTTACTGTGTTTTCCAAGAAACCTTTTAAGGTTGGGAAGTTTATAAACCCAGAATTTAATGGGTACATGTAGAGTTTAGTTTTATTAGATTGATAAAATGCAGTTGTGTTAATTTCATTCGAGAGAACCGCCCCCCGCCTCTGCCATTTATTTTCTCTATATACCTTCTAGATCTGATTGAATCAGATGTATTTTCTTGGTCTTTTTAATTATTTATCTTTGAAGTAAATGGTGCTACTAATTAATGGAAAGTCCATCGGAGAAAGCCAAATAGGCACCACCATGGAGGGAATTGTATTCAGTGGATGTCATCTATCCAGCTCCCAGCTACATGTTGTCTCAATCTTAGTAGGGTGTAGGCACAAAGTAGTCTTCAGTAGTTAGTTTAGTAGTTCTAGGCCTTCTGCTTCAATGGGTTGGGTTTGTCTCTGAAGCAGGACGCCTGTTACCGCTAACCAGTGCCTATCAAATATCTCAGATTGGCTTTTAGTTTAATTCAATATTAATTGCCTCCTGTGCAATAGCCTGTGATTAGGCTTTGGGAAGAGGCCCCTGTCTCATATTCTAGTTATTCCAGATACTATGGGACCATAGAGAGTCAATTTAATGAGATCTTGGACTCATTTCCCTAAGCCAGGCATTCTGTCAAGTATGTAATTTTTTAAAAATTGGATTATTATCAAATACATAAAATGTTGTGTCCTGTTATATTATTGTTTTTGCGTATTTTTTTATGCCATTTTAAATTCCTCAGAAATACTACATTAAATAGCTGGATGTTTTATCCTATGAATGTACCCTAATTTAGCTATTCTGTTGTTACAGAGTTTGGTTGTTTACAAATTTTTGTATTATCAGTTACAATGCAGTAAAGAGCTTTATGAATAAATTACTATCCAAGTTTCTTTTTTATTAAGGAATAATATTTTAGAAGGCTAATTATTGAATCAAATCATATTTGGATACACATTGTCAGATTGATTCCAGAATTTGTACTCATATAAATAACATGAAAATAATTTTTGCCGACCCCGAGACTGTTATTAAAACAATTATTTTTTATTTAGGAAAAAGTTTAATCTTATCTTTTGTTTTTATTTTTTTAAATCACTAGAGAATTTGAACAATTTTAATAGTCTATATTTTTCTATTCATATTTTAGTATTTTAAAGTATTTTATTATGAATATTATTATGAATTAAGGATATGAACCTTTGGCTCTATTTTCCACAAATATTATTCCCAGTTTACTTTTCATTTGCATTTGAGTATTTTTGTGTTTTTATTTACAGAAGTCATTGTTTGCTTATGGCCCTAGAATTGAGTGAGTGTTCTTCTTTCTTAGCTGCCACTGTGCACCCATCTGGCCTTCCTTGCCTCCAGGTACTACTCAATGTGGAATAGGCAGAGCCTTCCTAATTCCCCACTCTGTTCCTGCAGCAAATTGTAGATGCCTTTTTTGTCTTAAGACTTATACTGCAAATAACTTCAGGGAAATGGGGTTGAGAGTCCTACTTGTGAGAGTTGCAGAGGTTCTAAATAGGAGTGTGTCCTGTCTGCCTCATAATGTTATGAGATAAGGATTGCCTCTTTCCTGGTTCTTTTGTCCAGGCAGTCTTTACTGTTTACAGTCTCTCAACCTGCATTTCTACCTTCATTGCCCACTTTTTACTCTCTTAGGCTTCAGCTTGGTTAGACTGCTGTTTCTTAAACAGGTTTACATTGTATAGATATTGATTACGTATAAAAAGATGTCTTGAAAAAGCTTGTAGAAATTCTAGTCATCCCTCAGAGTTCAGCTTAGTGTCCTCTCTCTCTCATGAAACCTTATTTAGGCCTTTGATCTTTCTTGGGCAGCTATAATAAATTAATTGTATCTTTGCCCATCTCTGTCCTCTGGATCTGCCTCAGTTAAATGGATGCTTTTTATTGTACTCATCTTCACAAAGCAGGACATGTCATCATGATAATAACCTAAGGGGTCAAGAGAAGGTGTTCCTCTTCTTGCCATTCCTAGAGGCACTGACTATGAAACCAAACCCATTCCAGACACTGTGGTCTTGACTTGATCCAAAAGCTGGGAAAGCAAAGGATGAAGCAACGGCAGACTTGGGAAAATAGAAATAGAGTGCAGAGGGAAATATGTATTCAACAGAAAGTCAGGACACAACTATAGACTAAGTATTCATTCATTTGCTAAGCTATACATTTAATAGAGGATGATAGACTCTTTGGGATTGGGCAATTTGCAAGGAGGGAAATCTTATTAAAGATCAGTTCCAATCTGTGGATCTATGGTTTTACAAATTGTGTGTGTGGACTTGTGCAGACAGTAGAATATATGCTTCAATAAATTTAACAGCAAGGAGCCTGATGACAGCTTGAGTGTTTGTGACTGTGCTGTTCATTAATAAACCCTCAGAGGAAATTTATAGCTAAGTGAAAGGAGGACAATGCTAGCCCATTTTATGCTATTCGTATGTTATAGTTGAAACCTATAGCAGAACTAATCACTGGAGTTGTATGGATTATTTATTGAACAAAGATGAGCAAGGTTGAACTTTAAGGAAATGTGCTATTTATAAGTTGTTTGTGTTTTCAGTTGGGGATTTTAATTGTGGTATGAAATTAGTCATACAATGAGGAAAGATGTGTGGGGTCCTAAATGGTGAGAGTGTGTCATTCTTAAGGTTATACACTATTTTTATGAGCTTCTGATAGCTCTTTAAGGTGATATCTTTTAAATAGTCAAAAACATGTAAGTACTCAAGGTAATGGTTTTCACAAATATGTGATGTATATCTTCTTTCTACAGCATTTGGTCTTTATAAAGATTTATCTTTATAAACACTTTGAAAAGTGTTGGCATTACATACTTTTATATAGTTATTAAATATAATTATAGACTCAAGTGAGTTTTAAAATCAAGTTGCTTCTAAATCTTAGTTTGTCAAAAAAGAAAAACTGTACTGTATAGTAGCTATTTATATGAAATGTATATTTTTTTTCATAGCAATAGTATCAGATTTATGATACATATCAGTGATTGTAGAAACTATTCTTGTGGCCAATTTTAAGCAAGGGTGTTTGCAACACCCCTCCCTCACATTTTACTATTATAGAAATGTGGTTACTAGCAGGAGGGGATTGACTGAATAGAATTTTAGAACATCTTTACTATGCAGCTGTTAAAAACAACGGGTGTAAGTCTACATGTACTGATGGGAAACAGTCTCCAAACTATGTTAAGTAAAACTCTGAAAGCTAGTTAATGAGTACCTTGTATAGTGTGAGCTATGGTTTTAAAAATTCATCTTTAAAAATATATAAATGGAATAAAAAAAGAAATGAAAGGATACATATAGTTAATTATGATAGCCTATGGCTAGTTGATTAATTTGAGGTGTGTAAAGCAGGGACTCTCACCTTTTATGTGCTTTACTTCTGTATTGGAATTTTTTTAAAGATTATTTTCATGTACATATCCAATAAAATTATTTTTATAGTTTTAATAGTATATTTATATAGAGAGCTATAAACTAATGTCTAAATGTGTTTTTATAGGCACAAGGTAGAGATATTCTGGAATCTCTACTTCAAGATCTTTAGCTGAATATCCTTGGGGAGAAGGGTGATATGTACATGCTCATAGTACTTTTGAACCATTTAAAACTTTTTTCTGTATTTACTAATTGATCTCTAAGTAAGGTGACATTCTTCATTTATTCAAAAATGAAAAAAAACAGCATCGATACACATTATTTAAAAATTGTTGAAGAAATTAAAATGGAAATTTGCTTTGAAACTTATTTTCAGATAGAATATAATGTTCTGTATTTGTTGTAGTAAAATCTGAAATTGCATATTGGCTTTTGCTAAAACATGTAGGGTGTGTGTTTATCATTCTTATGCAGTCAGAGCTATTAGCTTTTCTAAATTGTATCGTGGACTATGGTGCTTAAATATTAATGTATTTCCTTTTGTTCTCAAATTAAACATTTATGGACAGTATGTATTATTCACCAGCAGAGGGCAGTGTCTCTACACATTTTTTCTTAAAGTTTTTTAGAAGTTGGTTTCCCTTGTAGCATTTGACCTAATTTGACATACAGAGTTGTAGATATTTATTAATTATAAAATTGTAATTGATATGTTTTATATAGAAGAGAAGATGATAAAAATGAATGTAACTGGATGTGGTAAGGGATATTTACACTATTCTTTATATTCCTTCTAGATTAGTTATTTCTTAAAAGTGCTCATTTTATGTATAGGAGTATGTGCATTTAGCCTAAAAAATAATAAAATCGAAGTGCTTTCTTTTGTGAAATGAGGTTATAATATGTTCATATCTATTACAAGCTGTTAATGGGTTTGGTTCCTACATGCTGTATAATGTAGCTGCTGTGCAAAGAGGGAGTGTGTATGTATGTTCACACACACAGACATGCAAACACACAGTACAAAAAAAATAAATAAATTTTATTGGGTGAAAACTTACAAGCTGACAATTAGCAGTGTATGCAAGACTTCCCAGGTCTCATTCTCACCTCAAGTGAGGTGAACTTGAGTGAGACAAAGCTGGAAAAGGGCTTCAGTGGAATGACCCAGCCTTTGCTGAGCTTCTTCAGGAGGCTGGGGGTCAGGATCCTAGTTTGGGACATTAAGTGGCATTTAGTTGTAAAGAGACAATAATTTAGACTGCCTGGACTTGAATCCTGGCTGGTCATTGATAGGTAGTATTTTGGGCCAAGACATTTATAAATTGGGATAATAATATTATATAAATTAGTTGTAAGGACTAAAAGAGGCAATTAATGTAAAATACTGGAATAGTGACTGACATACGGCATGAATAAATGTCTCCTCTCTCTCACATGAGCTGTTGACATTTATTAAACTTTAAAAAAGCAATTTGGGATCCCTGTTGTCTCAAATTGTGCCATGGCAGTGACCATCAGCACTTCCTTGCTTTTGGCTTCCCAAATTTGCCCCAGGAACTAGTTGTAAGTAAGCCAAGGCTTCCTGTTCTGTGATTACACCTTTAGTGGGTGCAGATCTAGTACACACTATCATTGTTGGACAGCTATTATTTAAACACATACATGCTAACTGTGCTTCAGAATAAACTGTGGAGATAGCAAGAATGAAGTTGCATTCTTATGATCTGGGTTCTGAGGTATTTTAAATAGGTCTAAATATTTATCCTTTGGTGTTCATTTTGGCTGTGTCCAGTGTCCCTTCCCACGGGACGACTAATGGGAGCTCCGACCAGGCATGAGACTAGAGGAGACAATCTGCAAGAGAATGGGGGACAGGAGACGCAAAGAGTGGAGGCAAGACAAAGTCCTGATCAAGCCTCAAAGTTTATTTTCACATAAGGGTATATATATTTTCAAAGATCAGAGGGAGGCAGGCATGGGGTGATCTGGTGTGGCACCGGCAGCCGTTAAGGGTCTGCTGTTGGGTGTTTGATCAAACAGGATACTTTGGGTTTCTGGCAACTCCAGGCATGGGCTTATCTTCAGCTCTAGGCATGGGCTTATCTGTGCAGGCATCTTCGGGTTTATCTTGTGTTTGCCTTTCTGGACTTTCCTAGGAGCCTAGCGAGACTTGTGAGACTTATGTTCAAAGGTTAACTTCTCAGTTAAACTTTCCTATGAGTTGGCTCCCAGCAGTCCAGAACATACTAAAGGACTTGTAGTTCTGGAATAAATTTTATTCCAGAAGAGTTTTTGCTCTTATCTTACTTAGTCCAGTGCTAGCTTTATGGTTTTGGAAGGATGTCCTTGATTCTTTGGCTGTGGCTAAGAGGGCTATACAAATGCATACATGTAAGTGGAAAAGGGAACAGAGAGCTGCAAAGATCATCATCTGGCCTCTTTAATGTGGGCCAAAAAAGGCTTGAGAGTGTAACACATTTCTTTACTCCTACAGATCATTAATCTGAATGTGTTAGGACTATCTGATCAAGCACATCCAGTGGCATTGATGTGTATTCGGGATAGGAATTTAATTTTATAAACTCAGGCTATTCAGCAGTGGCTGTGAAAAATCACCAGAGATGTAGATAGATCTTTGCCACTATCAGATGTTTTAAGGATTTCTTCTATTAAATGCTATTTCTAAAATGATTGAATGCTCTTCAATTTTTTAAATAAAAGATAAAGTACCTTCTATATGTAAAATTTTTATTAAAAACAAAAATGTAAATCAAAATGAGGTAAAATACCATGGGGGAATTATATAAGATATAAATTAGCAGCATAAATTAAATAGAAAAACAAAGAGTTTTGAAATAAAATAAAATTTATTAGAAGGAAATAAAGAGGAATATATGTCTGATCCTCAAATTGAGGTCTTTCCAAGTAGAACACCTTTGGTGCTGGATACTATGAAGAAAAAGATGGTGAGATTTGAAGTACGTTTAAAAAATTGCAAACTAAATAAACAAATATTCTATTTTGTGGGGGATAATGGATTAATATCCTTAATAAGGGACACTTCCAATTAATCCACAAATGTTACTTTTAATAACAAATTAGTTCAAAAGGAAAACATATTTAGTCAGATATTGATGTAATTTGGGGCACAATGCAAAACAAGAATATTTAAAATAAAATGAGATATTTTAACAAAATTTGGCACATCCCAGATGCTATGAGGCTGTGATTTTTATTCTTTGTCATTAGGTGTACTTCAGTGGGCATTGTTTGAGATACAGCACTGCATTAATATATAAAGAGCCTCTCATTCTTAATTTATTAATAATTACCATGGCTGGAATTCAATGAGTCTTTACTTTGTGTCAAGCATAAAACTTAACTAACTCCTCTAATTTTTATGAGTGTCTTATATGATAGGTAGTATTACTAACCTGCATCTGAATAGAGAGGAAAAAGCAGAGAGAGGCCCAGTTGAGATTCAGTCCCCATTGAAAGGTAGAAAAATTGAGTGAAAGAAAGGCAGTTCATCAAAGAAGAAATATAGTAAACTAATAACTACCTAACTTTACTCTCATTGGTAGTCATAGAAATGCAAAGAGGTGAGTACAATTTCTCACTTTTCAAATTGACCAAGAAGACAAAGGATAAGAACCTGTGTTGTTAGTGCTCATGCAAATTAAGACAACCTAGAGGAGGATGCCCAGACCACCAGCCTTAGAAATAAGTGTTCTGTAACCCTGCATTTCACGTTTGGGAATATGTCCTGTAGAAAATATGAGAAAATTGCACCAGGATGTGTTTATTTTATTTGGATCACCTTCACAGTGTTAAGAAACCGAAGAATTGGTAGCAAGTAAATGTCCAGTGATGAGAGATAGTTGAATAAATTATGGTACATCCATCAGTGATATGCTAATTCACATTAAAAATGGTGTGCATATATGTTTATTGGTATAGATATGTTTATGATATACTATCAAGGATTAAAAGCAGATGACAAAATAGAATTTTTTTAATGTTTAGAAGTACACATGTATTGTAAATTATATAAAGATATTCATTAAATTGTAACATTATTTTGGGATTGATATTTTTTGTTATATTTCTACAACCAATTATTACATGTGCAATTAAAAAATTAAGTTTTTTTAATAAAAAGAATGATCTTGTATTTGCATGTAAATATAGATTTTATAGTAGTGAATTTACTTAAAATTAAGTGTATGTATGTGCTTTTAAAATTGGTAAAAAGACAAGAGCAGTAGTTTAGGAAAATATCCAAGATGAAGAATTGACCAGATTCTTCATCTTGGGTTTACATAAATTGCTAGATTTGAGGTTCTGAGTAAATTACTTGTTTTCAGCTTCAAACTAGAGTGTAAATATCAATAATCCCTGAGTGCAGATAACTATCTAATATTTATAGTGATGTCTGTGAGCTGTTAAGCTAGTTAATGATTTTGATATATTTTGTAACATGATTAAGAAAGTAAGCAAGTATATCAGGGAATGTTAAGATTAATAGTGTCAAATAGTTAAAATTCATACCCACCCTTCTCATGGTACATTTCACTTACTACCTGTGCTAGATAAATCAAGCCTGTTTAATAATGTTAGCAACCATATACAAATGTTCATATTTCAAACAAAAGGAGAAGATTTGACGAATCTCCTGGATCTCTAAAATAATTTATCTAGAATTGTAGTTGTGGTTGTGGAGTTTTTTGAGATATTCGAAAGGTATTTATGAATCTGTGTGATGTAGCTGGTTGCTTCTGGTTCTGCGTAGGATCATGGGGGCTGAAGGAGGGAGCTGGCAGGGGCTGGACACTGTCCCCTGAGAGATGAGCACCCTGATATACCCCTAATGAATTTCAGGCCTGGTCCTGAAATTCCTTGCCAGCCAATCTATCTCTCAAGGTTTCTCCCAGGAAGTTGGGACTGAATGGCAGGTACAAGGTAACCTTTGTGAATATATTTTCTCAAGGTGCAGGCAGAGCCAGAGAGGGCTTGTGCTGTGCTCTCCTGTGATCTGTTAGTCTTATTCCTCCTTCCACTCTATCCTACCCCAACTTTTCCCGTCCTCCCGTCCCGCACTTCACAGATTTTTTTGAGGGGAAGTGTGCTGCTCCTTCCCAGTCTATTGAAGACTATATGTATGGGTCTCAGCTTTGCTGTCACTTCTTGTAGGTAGCATTTCTGACCCTATGAAGGTTAGCAGGACCATATCTATCTTCTAGGATTATTCTGCAGATTACATGAGAAAATGTACATGCAGTACTTGCATTTCTCACAGAGCTCCTGCGAGCTGCCATTCTCTGAGGCAGAGTTGTAGGAGTCCACATAGTCCTGGAATTCACTGTAGAAGAAACACACATACTTCAGTCAAATACAGTGGGATCAAAACAGAAATATACTGTAATAGATGTGAGTGGAGTAAGTTGAAGGTACAGAAAACCATGTATACTATTGTTTACTTTTCTATCTGAAGGATAATGTGCTTGGGCACAATCTTTTCCATAGCATGTGGTGAGAAACAGAATGTGTATCTTGACAGCTTTGTGTGTTAACTGATTTTTGTTTTTTGCTGTACTACAAAGGCGTTGCTGCTTAGGTGAATAGGTGTTTCTTTCCCCAGTAACTGGATTCTAAGTAGGATAGCATGTCCTCTGAACTACTAGTGCTCTCAGAGATGTGTATATGTATTCCCTTTGAGTTATGATGGGATTTTTTCCCTCTTTCTTTTTGTACTAATTTTGGCATAGAAATAAGAAGAGAAGAATACATTTTCTCACCAACATTTCTAGTATTGATGTTTCAAGAATTGTAATATTGTATTCTTGTTTTTTTTTTTCCATATAGTAACTTTTCGGTATTGTTGCAAATCTGTGGTTATTTTCAGCATGTTGAGAAATTTAATAAAACAAAATAAAAAGCAAACAAAACACTGGCTATTTCGGTCCTTCTGAAAAAGAAATGGAATGTGAAGATTGAAATGCTTGAGGTATAACCTGAGTTCAGGAATGAAAATTCAGTTCTGTGTTTTCAAATAAACAAATAGACAAAACAGCAACACTCATACTAGGAAAAGTAAATGATCAGATTTGTTTTTAGGTAGTATAACTCAATTGTATTCTTTTAAAATTAGCTGCCCGGAGATATATGAATTGAAAATTAAAAATTCTTGCACAAAAATGTTTCCCTAGTATTAAAACTTAAAAACTATATAGGTATTCTGAAGCATGTGGTAAAACAAACTTTTTTTTTTTGTAATGCAACAATTATGGAATCTATTACACTGTCTTAGGTTCAGTTTGCAAAATGGATTTCATGAAGTCTATCTTTTAATTCATACTTTGGGCCAGCAGGGGAAGAATACATGTCATATTTAAAGTGCTACTCCAGTGGGGTTGGTGAGAGGTAGGTCAAGGAATGTTATTTGGCACCTCCTCTTGGTGGTGTAGGTCAGTAGATATCACTTTTGCTCATGCCCTGCGCATGGGCTTGGCAGAGGCCCCTTAAGGGGAGCTGGATCAGCCTGCCTGCTTGCCTGTCTTCATTTCCTCCTTCCCTCCCTCCCTTCTTTTCTCCCTCACTCTCTCCTTCTCTTTCTCCTTTCTATTCCTTTATTTTCTTCTTTTCCTTATCAGAGAGTTAGCACTTTGGAAAGATTGGACTTCTTTTACTTTATTATGATAATACATATAAGCAGAATTTAAAACTTCCAGGTAAAAATTCATATAGTTACTATTAACATTAAAAAAAAAAACTGTATTTAACATTCCCTAAGGCTGGCTGATGTTGGAGTTTCTGATATTTTGTGCAATTTCAGTGGAAACATATTGCTGTCAATGTAGAAGAAAAAGATAGAGTGACAGTTGTGTACAGGTAATAAATTAAGGGTCAGGATGCTACAAACTCTTTTAGGAGCAGCCACACTCTCTGCTTTTCCATTTGAATTTTGTCCAGTTGTCCTTGTCTGAAGTTCACAGCCCACTTCTGATCTTTGTTCACAACATTCCTTATTTTCCCATTCTAAATAAGATTGTCTAAGACAATGACCAAAAAGTAAGTTACTCCCTGGCCAAGTGTAATAGGACCCTTATGGTGTGCCATTTAACTTGGGCAAAAGCAGTGTTTATAATATGGAATGTAGAGGAATTGGACCAAATTACGAATGCCATTTGACATTAAAAAAAAAAACATTAAAATTATTCACATTTCTTTGTGTGTCTTTCTGATTTTGCTGCTTACCTGTTTTTGTTTGTTTTAAGGATTGTATTAGATTACTTTTGGGAATGGGCCACAGATATGAAATTCTGGAGTTAATTTAACTTTGTTTTCAAAATTTACATTCTGAAAGCATCCAGAATGAGAGAATTTTTTTTTATGAGGTGCTTTTCAGTTTAGGAACTTTATAAACTTGATTGTTTCTAAGATACGTCATATTAATTTGCTAGACTGCATCATTCTTTATTTTTTCTTGTCTTAGAAACATTCTGTTCCTGCTGTTAAAGTATGCAAAATGGATGTTCTGTCATCTGCCTATAAGCATTTGTTTTAGGGCCTTCACATTTCTATGAAGGGGTTAGGGGGTTCCTTGGTAAAGGAGATTGGAAACAAAAGAAATTGACCTTCCCCTGAAGCAATCATGTTTAGTGTATTCCCTTCTAACTACCAGCGTGATTAAGAATTGGGATGTCACTTTGAGGTTGGGGGTTAAATTCTTTTTCAGTTCAGAAGAGACAGAAAATGATCGTCACATCTAGTCATTAAGAAGACATTGTCTTCATTGTACTTGGCACTTTTTATGCTATTCTATTGTCAAGATTTGATGATTTTTAACCCTTTAGAAAGAGAACAACAGTATGGGAGAAATCCATTTATCTATGTCAAGAATAAGGAGACCTCTTCTTTTTCCTTGACTGGTTCAGCAACTTAATATCTTCCTCGTGCCTTCCTATGGTGTAAATCCTGGCACAGCTCTTAAAGAACAAGGAAAGGGCCAGTAAACATGTTCACTTTCCACCGTAAGCTGTTCATTAATAGAGTTAACATTACCAGCCTGTGGTAGAGGAAGGACCTATGTTGGGTATTAGAAGGCTAACAATGACAGGTTTTTAGAATTTGAGTATGCAGCAACCTGGACCTTTATCTCAAATCAGTGCTGAGATAAAGGTACAAGGTAATATGAGAATGTAGAACGGGGAGAGTTTAATTCCAACATGGCAGGTATCAAACATTTTTTGAGCATACTCATATTGGAGCTGGTAAAGGTTGAATGGGATTTTGCAAGTATTGGTGGTTTGGAAGTCTGTTATATCTGAAAGAGAGAATCAGCAGCTTGGGTAAGTCATGAAGGCAAGATGTGGTAGGATGTTTTTAACAGTTGTTTCTGTGTGGGTTGAGATGCACATTTAGAATGGTAGGTGGAGCCAGGCTGTGAAATACCTTGAATATTATATAAAAGAATTTAGACCTTTTTGTTTATGTAATGAGGAGCCATTGATCATTTTTGAGAAGAGGTTCAATATAAACTCTTTATAAAACACAGTAGTGCAAATATAACAGATAAGCTTACAATTTTAATAGCATTTTTAAAAACTAGTCCTTTAGATCAAATAACATTTTGTACTGTTTAGTCAGCATATATATGTTAAGTTCCATGCAGGTTGATTTATATGTGGGAATAAGAAATGAATAAAACCAGATCTGGCCCATGAAGAGCTTTTACCAGAATGCTTCATTTTATTTCTATTTAAAACATTGAATATTGCATTTCTATTAGGATTGCATCTTTTAAAATAGCTTGAGGTTTTAAGAAGTTTTAATGACCTTTGAATATTTGGCCAAGTGACTGTCAAAGCAGCAGCTCCATGTTTTTCTATGCTTGGTGGATGGTCACATTCTTGCAGATTGCAGTGAAAACATCTCTGTTTCTCTCTGATTTTTAGAAAATGATATAAATGGGTGTTTATATTCCACTCGTTAAAGATTATTTAGGTCATCAGGCTTTTTGTTTGATTGATTAAATGCAAGAACAAAGAGGCTTAAATCCTTTACATTAATATGAATTATTTTCATTGGCAGAAGTGACTTAGAGAATGTGGGAGATTAGACATGAAATGCTGGGCTGTGGGAGAGATGTTTAGAAAGGCCTGGGAATATTTTACTGGTAGAAAGCTTCTGCTCTGCCCTTCTCTTTTCCAGTGATCCCATCTCTACCTTACCTTGGCCAGTCATTGTCATGGTCTTAATTTGTGCACCATCTTCATATAAGGCATCCCAATCTGCGACATCCACCTGTTGTCTTTTCAGTTCATTCTTTCTACTGCCCCAACTCCAGTATACCTTTGGGCCCCAGCAGGAACTAAAATCCATTGATCATACTTTTCATGGCCACTTACCCCTCTCCTGCTCTCACTGTCCATCTGTTTAATGTCCTGTCATCCATCATTGTCATCTCTCCCTTGGTTACACACCCTTGTCCTTGTCTCACTGTGTCATACTCATCTGGCAAAACCCCATCTTGTTCCATCCAGCTATATCTCCCTGCTCTCTGTGCTTGTCCCTGCGAAGCTGATTGTGGCTGGGGTTGCTGTCATCTCAACTGCTTTTTTCCAGATCCAAGACCTTAGGTGGGTATTTCATGATGCCCAGCAGTTTAGTCACATTTTCTTAGTTCATTGGCTTTTTCCTCCTCCTCTGTCTCCATTCTCATTCTCTGCTAATTACCATGCTTCTCATTCAATGAGAAAATGGGGAATTTTCATATATTCCACCAAAACATCTATCTGCCTACCAGCTCTGGTGGCCACATACTTAACCTTCCATTCTGTTATCCCAAATGAATTAGTTTTTCTCTCTCTGAAGCCACTTGTACACTTTGCCCAAGCCCCTCTTGACCCATCAAGAATATTGCCTCACCAATTGCCTACTCTTCCTGCATCATCAATTTTTTTCTTCTCCACTGGATCATCTTAATCATCCTACAAGCTGTTATTTCTCCCATCTGAAAAAGATTCTTTTAATCCCTCTTCTGATCCTACTTAATACTCCTTTTCTTTGCTTCTCTTTTTAGGAGGATTCTTCAAAGGAATTGTTTATATTTGCTCTTTAAATTTCATTTTTTTCATTCTCTCTTTACCATACTCTGACCCTGTCCAAGCTTTCAGAACTCCTTTTGTCAAAATCACTGGTAACCTAGTGTTGCTAAATTGTATTATTCCTTAATTATCATCTCACTTGACCTGTTAACAACATTTGATACAGTTTCATTCCATTCTCCTTGAACCTTCTTCTTCTTTTGGTTTCTAAGGCTACTGTGTATTTCTGATTTCCTTCCACATTACCCAGTCTTTTATTCTCAACCTCTTTTGTTGGGTCCTTCTTATCTCTCTGACATTATAACCTTAGAAAACTCTAGGGCTTAGTCCTTAGGTTTCTCTTTTCTCTCTGTACTTGCTTCTGTGTGATAGAATTTAGTCTTGAAGCTTTAAATATCATCCACATGCTGATGACTACTGACTACTAAATTTATATCTCTAGCCTGGACTTTTTCTCTGAACTCACAAACTCTTGCCAGGTAATCAAGGCTAATTACTTGACATCTCCTCTTGGATATCTAATAGGCTTCACAAACTTAAAAACTTCTCTCAGAGATTTCTCCATTTCATTTAACAGCAACTCCATTCCTCTACTTGCTCAGAACAAACACTCTGACATCTTCATTGCTGTCTCTCTCTGATTATAAATCAATTCTCACTATAATTCTCTACCTTCCAAATTTACCTGGAAGTGACTACTTCTCACCATGCTCACCATTACTACTATGGTTCAATCACTGTTATCACTGGCTTGAACTATCCAATAGCTCCCAAAGTCTCCCTGCTTCTGCCTATTCTTTATTCAGAGGCCAGAGTGACTCCTTTAAAACCTTTATTCATATTATATATTTCTCTGCTCATTCTCTCCTTTCTATGGCTTCCCATCTTATTCATACTAAAATTTAAAGTTCTTACTAGGCGTACAAATACTACATAATCACTCTTCAGCCAGTACCCACCTCTCTGACTTCCGCTGTTACCTGCCTGCTCCTTGCCCACTCAGCTCTAATGCTCATCCCACACTTCTGCTGAAAGGCCCCTGGATTCCATGATCCTTCTCCTGGAAGTGACCCCCGCCCCCCCCCACCCCCCGCTTCATCTGTATGGCTTGTTTTTTCATGAAGTATTTGCTCAACACCATTTCATTGAAACCTTTTCCTCATTTAGATTGGAACCTTTTCCATGATTTCTATTTTTTCTTCCTGATTTTCTTTTTCTTCATAGCACCTATCATTCAGCATGCCATTTTCCTTATTTATTTATTTTTGTCTGTCTTCCCCAACTTGAACATAAGCTCTAAGAAAGTAGGATTTTTTGTCTGATTCATATCTGTATCCCCAGTACCTAGCACTG
The DNA here is from genome assembly GCA_004027375.1 of Macroglossus sobrinus. Lineage (NCBI taxonomy): Eukaryota > Metazoa > Chordata > Mammalia > Chiroptera > Pteropodidae > Macroglossus > Macroglossus sobrinus. Next base: position 655,893 of record PVKZ01000274.1, on the reverse strand, counting down.
TAACTTGCACATAGTATGTACTTACTAAGTACTTACTGATTACAGTGACAAAATGAAGAATGTAAACTTTAATCTGCCATAGGTTAGCCCAATTTTAACTAATGCTGCTGTTTTTGTGAATTTCTTTCCAATCTCCGCTTTTACATTTTGTTTTATAATGAACACTGAACATGTCTAATTTCTGTAGCCTTCAAGGAGTGCCCTTTACCAGTGGTTAGTGCTGTCATAGTTATACATGTAAGTAAAATGACTATTTTACATGATTTTCTACAATAAGTTTTGTATTATCTTTATCAAAGTACAGCTCTCACTTTCCATGAAAAGAAGAGTTAAAATTCCTGGAAATAGTCAACTGACATCTTCAACAAACAAGCTTCCAGTATTTCCAGAAGTGAAATTTAAAATGTCGATCAGATCCTTTCACTGGCAGTAATCATTGAACTTTGGCCTGAAATCAGAGATGGATCACTGGGCATTCCCTCCCTGGTTCTAGCCACTTAAACTGTGCATTAACTATAGAAATAGATGACATATTAGATTTATTCCCCAAATGATATTTCTGTATTAACTTAAAAGACAATATTGTAGGGAGATTTCTGTTTTGTGATATGCTTTAAATTCTCAGGTGTAAATTTTCTTCTCTGTAAATCAATTTTATTTGATAAAGGCAGTGTGATTTAATATTTTTACTGTCTATTGGGTGTGGAAAGTGTTGTTTTCTCCCCTTTTACTTGGTGACCAAGATTATAGTTACATGTTAGCTCTTTTATCATATATAGAATATTCAAATTAGATTCTTAAAGTCTTTATAAACTTCTTCAAAAAATATTATACTGATGCTTAATCTGACTCTCTTTTCTAATTAATGTGACTAAGAGTTGGGCCAATGGTGAGATTTATACTTGTGTTTTTTATCGTTTTTCCTTCATGATATCAAATCATTGATACTGACCTTGTGCGTTGTTGAATGGTTATCCTACAACAGCAGTTGGAATCTTTGTAGTCTGTAGTTACTGCAATGTGCATGTACAGTGCTAGTTAATTGTATTCTTGAGTTTATTTGAATTAATGAGTGAATGAATGATTTCAGTGGCAGAAGGAAGGTTGTAAATTTTAACCTTCATTAAATTCCAAGAAATGTTATCTTGAGTTTATGTGCTAAGGGGCTGTCAGGAGACAGAGCATTGAAGAGCCAGATATCAGAGGCAAATTCTGAGTTTTGTGGGGTTTGGTATCTGACCTAATTGCTTATAATTAGTGACTAAAGAAAAACGCGTTCATATAACCGCATCAAATGGCTGTTTTTCTTCATTGTTTGTTTCAAATATCTTCTGTTTTGATGACTTCAGAATCCAGAATTGTCTTTTGAAGGGCAGGGAATGAAAGGAGAGTATACTTTGTCTTCAAGCACAGCAGTTTTCATCTTCATCTGTGGGAAAAAGAGCAGGAGCCTGAGGAGAGATGTTGCTGGTTGGGCATGAAACTCCCTTCCTTCAGTTGATATTTGGAAATTTCTTGAAACGAAATTTTGGGGAATATTTCTCAGCATGTGTCCCCAGGTGCCTTAGGCAAGACAGTGTTTATTTCTCTCACAGATTTCAGATGTGGTAATCCAGAATCCTCTTTCAAATAGCTGCTGGCTTTCTCCTTTTTTGGAAAATGTTATTTTACAGTAACTGCAGAATCAGAACATATAGGAAAGAGGTGGTTAATGGTTGCATGAGCTTTTGTTTATTTTACTTCATCATGACTGAGGGTATGGGCTGGTTTTGATTTGTGCCTTCAAGTCCACTTTGCACAGGTCTCTACTCTGTTGCCTGCCCAGGGTTGCTGGTCTGTGTGGACCACCACAACAGACAGAGTAGCCCTCTGGTTTCAGACAGTGGGAGCAGACAGGAGAATGAGGGTTCAGTGATAACGCCTGCCCTCAGGGTTTCCTCAGGCCATCCTTAGAGGGATGTTCCTTCTGGATTCTGGTAATTTCTTCTACCTCTAGGCCTTTACACCTATTTCTCAGCCTCCATTATTGGAAGTCCAAATTTTGGAGGGCCACAGAGGTCTGTCATTGGCACTGTTCTCTAAGTTCTTTATTGATTTGGTCGTCTTTCTCCTACTCAGATGTAAGCCCCTTGCAAGCAGGCACTTTGACCTGTCTTGTCTGTGCTTGTATCTCCTAAGCCCAGAACAGAGCTTAGATATAGGAAGTGCTGACTGACTGGATAGACCTTTCCATAATTCTCTGATTACTTGGTTTTGTGTGTTCTCGTTCACTATAGTTTTAGAAAGCTTATAGGCAATAGTTCCATGATCACCTTGAACATTATTTCAGTATCCTGGAATATAGTTTATTACCTCACTCACCTGTGTCCTCTTCTTCCAATAATGGTACTACTTTTTAGTGGCAGGTAAAAGCTGGGGTCTTTTGCTGTGTTGATGATGTCTCCTTCATATTTTATCTCCCATGAGCAGTCACTTTGCTTACTGTATTGTTACCCACCCCTTTCTTTTCAAACATTCACCTTTTAACCACCTCGGAGATCGATGGTTAACATTTGGCTCTAGCCCCACTCCTTAAAATCTGTCAGATTACTTTGGGAATGCAAAACTCTGAAATTTCTTTATGAGGGATTTTGAGCTAGGAATCCCAGCTGCCAGCATTCTAGATCGCTGCTTTCCTAGACATATATTGAGGGTCCTCTGTGGCTTGTCTGCAGCTTGTTTTCCGGTGTGCTAGCCCAGCAGTACCTATACTCTATGCTTTTAGCAAAACTAGGTTACCTTGTACCCTGTACCTGTACCTCCCTGTTTTGCCTTATCCTGTTACCTGGATTATGATCTTTATTCAAACTCTACACATATATCAAGGCCATTTTAACTGCTTCCTCTTTTGTGAAGATTTATCTGCTTACCCGAAGCTCAAAGTAATCTCTCTCTACCGTGAAGTCCCTAGTTATCTTTACCTTAATTACAGTGCTTAGACTTTTCTCTCTTGTGTTTGCTTATGTCAAATATCTCGTGTAGGTCATGGAAGACAAATGCTTAGCTTCTGCCTTTTGTTCAATAAATATTGAAGGAATGAAAGAGACTTGACCTCATTTAAAGAAACTAAGTGCCCTTTTACTATTTACTTACCTATTCTGGGTGTCAGTTCTCTTTTAATTATGTTTATTCTTCCATTTCCAAGTTAATAACAGCTAACGTTTGAGTGTAATGCTTTATTTTTCACAAATCAGTGTACATTTATCATGTTTGACTTCCCCCCCAACAGTTCAATAAGAAGACAGTGCATGTAAACTATAAAATAAGGCAGAAATTGAAGTGCAGGGCTGTTTCTTTGGTTAAGTGCTTTTCTGCTCCAGTCACTGGTCCAGGAACTTTATCTGTTCTATTGAGTTAACTCTTCTTAGTATCCTCACTTTATAGAGTAAGAAACTGAAGTCCACGACTTACCTGCTTGAGGTCACCAATGTGGTACTTCAGTCAGGCTTGCAACCCAGGTATATACTCTTAGACTATGTAAGAAGGGAGATTATTTTGTGGGTGCCGAAAAAGAATGTTTGAGAAGTTCATCTTCTCTATTTTGAAGGAATTGTAGAGGTTTTCTTCAAAATGTTTTCTTTAGTTTTTAAGGATTAAAATAGTATTGATTTCTACAACCTTCTGCCTCTTCTTTCTTTTATGGCTCATAGGAGTCTCATTTCTTAAATATCATTAATTTTATTGGCCCCTGAAGGATGTTACTTACTCTTGATGAGTCCTCAGGGTCTTTGGGATATTAGTCTCATTTTAACTCTTCCTGGTGTAATTGGATCAATGTGATGCTTTTGACTTAATTGGTTTCAGTTTTCAGAGGAGAAAGACGCTCTCCTTGGTGCTGTACCAAAGTGTCTCTCTCCCTCAAGACTTCCCACAGAAATCACATTATTCAGAGTCAGCAGTTATTGGGACCTCCTAGAGTTCAGATTCAGCCCCTGATGGGAGGTTCTGCAGGGCAGCCCTGGGTAAGTTTTTTGGGATATGTGTGTTGAATGTTTATGTCCTCGAAATAACTTCTGTCCCATTCTGTCAATATTTACAGAATTGTCAACATTAGTTGTTTTTGTGATTTCCTTTAATCTTTTTGTATAAATACATCAATTTTTTTTTATTGAGCACTCGATACAGAGAATGCCAAGAAAATAAAGCAGCTGTAGAATTTAATGGCATTCATTTAAAAATATAGATTGAAAGGATATACAGTGCATAATTCCTTCATACTTTTTAAGCAATCAGTTTTTCTCTGTTGTAAGAAGATGATACTCTCTAGTCTAGTAGTTGTTTCACACTAGCGGATATAAGAAACCTGGGGAACTTGTAAAAGTGTAGAAGATGGGTTCCGATCCTCCGCGCCTGCATTTTGAAGCAAGCATTGCAAAGTATTCTGAGATTGTGATCCTCTGAGTACATGTTGGGATACACTACTGCAGTATTACGCTTCTTTACCTGTGACTACTGTCTTCTTTTGCCAGGATCTTTCAGGACGACATTGGTATTTACATAGAGTTGCTTAACTTTTGTACTCTTGGATATTTGGAGTACTTTGTCTTCCCCCACCATACACACCTTGGGCCTTGATCCCTGTAATGAGTGCAGCAGGCATTGCTGGATTCTCATCTTGTTTTTCCATCTAGCACCCCGGCCCACAGTGTAAAGGTACTGTCACCTCACTATATAGTAGGTTTATAGCTGCTCAAAGGGATGTATACCAAAGAAAACAATTTAATGAGAAATATATTGGTTAACAATTAGTTATACACAACAAATAGGTATTAGACTTAAAGTTAAAATAAATCATGGCAATCAGTATTTTATTAAAAAATATTTTTCATTTAGTTAACAGGGATACTTTTAGGTGATCAATAAATGGCCCTCAGCCTACCATTTATGCTTAATAATTTCTTCCATATTTGAGTGAATATTATTCTTGAATATTAGTCTTGTTGGGATTGTGGATGTCGGTGGGCACTGGTCATTTCTTAATGGCAGTTTTCTTTGAAAAACATTTCCTGAGGAGCTGTATATTAACCTATAAGAAAATTACAATTAATTCTGTAAAGATAGCTGTCCAGTTAAAAATAAGTCTTAAGTAATAATGTGGTCAGGTCCCCGGCTGTGCCCCCTGCTTGCTAGATAGAGATGAGTGAGGGCAGAAAAGGTGCTGGAAGTTTAGTAAGAAAATGAATTCTGATGGGCTGTTGCCATCACTGAATCACTTGTTTCCTGAGGAATACAAGCACTATAATAGAGATTCCACTACAGTGTTTGGGGGTTGGGTAAGGGAGAGATGATTCAGATGCCTTCAGGAAAATACTTCATAAATGATCCTGGACTCTCTCAGGTGTGTAGTAATACGTGCGGCAGGGTCATGCTCCCTATCAGACAAGAGCCACAGCCAGAATGCAATGGGGGGAAAGTATGTGATGTGTTCCAGTGACCAAGTAGGTCGTCTGGTTCTCTGGTACGTAGATTATGAGTAGGAGGTAGGATTTGAGATCATATTCTTGTGGCCTACAATACTGGGCTTATAAGAGGAATCTCTAAATAACCCAGGAATTTAGTAATGCTCCCTTCCTCATTTTTTAAATCCCTTAGTTTGGGGTCTTCAAGAAATTTTTGTTGAAAAAGTACACATTTGTGGCATAGGGAGTCTGAAGTAGAGAGAGATGCTACATGTATAAAATAAAAACAGTCATAGCAGTTGTACTAGTTAATATTCAGTTCTTTTTATATTAATCCTCATGAGTTATTTGAGGGAGGAGAGATAGAGAGGTGAGTCGTCTCCCCCTAGCACATCCAAAGGAGAGAGCAGAACTTTAATCTGTGTGTGGCCACTTGCACTAACTTACTAGTTCTGAACCCTGGGATAATGTTGTCCATAGAGATAATTTGACAATACTTAGGGACATTTTTGAATGTCGTGAATGCGTAAGTGCCACTGGCATCAAGTGCATACAGGCCACGGGTGCTCCTAAACATGGTACAGTGCACAGGACAGCACCCCACATTAAAGAATTGTCTGGCCCCAAACTGTCAATTGTGCAGAGGTACTAACTGTACTAGCACTCTTTGTAAACACCCTTCTTATGGATTTTTATTTAGTTTGCCTCTTAGCTATAGAGCTAATTTTAGAAAAAAAAAATTGTGTTATTATTAGCATACTTTTATTGTACAGGAACTCTGGTGAATTCATTTATACCTCTTCAGTAGTAAAATATTAAAAGTTTTTAATTACTTAAGAAACATGTATCTCATGTACTAAGTAATGCTTTATTTAAATGGCATAAAATAGACTATCAGCAAAAACTGAATCAACTTCTGTAAAGCATGTTCTGAAATTTTCCTGTGGGAACAATAGGTATTAATTAGTCTGTTAACTTTAGAAAGGTTGTAGCAGCTTCTGAGAGATGATTATTGTTACAGGTTCCAAATTCCTTGGTTTCTTTAATTCTGCAGGTGGTACCATTCGCCTATGGGAAAAATATACATCAGCATTACCTGCCTCTATTTAAAGCAGATCAAGTTATCTGTGCACGCACTGCTGGGTGAGGGACACAGCTACCAATGGCTGAAATGAAACAGATTCAGGAAAGGAATGGCTCGTTCCACATTCAGGGTCAACTTTCCTTACCAATGGCTGAAATGAAACAGATTCAGGAAAGGAATGGCTCGTTCCACATTCAGGGTCAACTTTCCTTATGAAAAAAAGTGATTCTGATTAATAATGTCCTTTCCCTGAGACCCTGATTCTGCAAATAACTTTTAGGCTAAAATTTTATCTACTGTTTAAAAAAGAATGATATGTTACAAATAGTAGACTTTAAAAGGGCAAATAAAAAGCCCTTCCAGTAAAATTGAACTTGATAGCAATTTGATTAATAATTTTAATATACACATAAAATATATAAAAATAAAAGGATCAGACATTTTAGTCAAGAACATAGCAGCTTGTCAGTAACATAAAGCTCTAATGTGATGGCAAGGATTTTGATACGTTTGTTTCTGGAGCAAATGATAGTTTGAATTACCATTTTCTAGTTTTCTACATTGTAAAAATCAGAGTTGGATAATGTTTTCTAAAATTAAACTTCTAAACTAGCTTATATCCTCTCATTTTTATTGAGAATTTTAATTAAATATGAGCTGATCCTTTTTTAAAACTTAAGATTTTATAACCAGGATAAGGATAAATTGTTAATATTCATGATTTTAAAAAATAATATTTCTGATGTTTAAAGTGTGCTTATATTTTGATTTTTCTAATTTCTCATAACCAATAGTTTTTATTATGAAAATAATTTAAGGCTTCATTTTTATTAAGAATTGCAGTATAAAACAAGAAATTACAAAAGGACATTAAATTTATCGCTCTAATATATCTGTTTGTAGTTTGTGTTATTTCTGTTGTCACTGAACAGCATTAAGTTCTTTTAGAGAATTACTTGCTGGATAGAAAAGAAGATTTCCTGATTCCTGCCATAAGGAATGAATATTCCAGATTTAAGGCTCGAATTTTTTAAAAGACATTATGAAAAGTAGACGAATGAATAGTAAACAGTAATAATTTTAAAATGCCAGCTTTGTCTTTAATAAAACCTATTAAATTACATTGGCAAACAAGTATAATTATTTTTAAGATTTCACATATTTCATGTAGATTTAAAAAAATAATTTTATTTAATTTCTTTTGGCATTCAAATGAAAATTAGAATTGCTTAGATTCAGAAGAAAGCTCCAACACTTGGAGCTTATTCAAATTCTATAGACAAGAGAAATAAACTCATAAACTAACAACTTTAAAAAAAGATACCTTATGATTTTGAGATATCCAGATGCTTGTTTTCTTTTTTTTTTAAACTATATTACTCACTAAATTGGTGTTTTCACTTGTTAGATTTTTCTTCCACATAATTAAATAACTTTGTATCTATTTTTAAAACTATATATGCTATAAAAATTGGAAATTTGTGGGAATGTGTATACTTATACACAATATTACTTTACATTCACTTGATTTGCTAAGCAAACCAGTGCATAGATAACATTTATCCATAGATAATAGAATTCAAGAGAAAAGATATTGTCACTTTGCATTTTAATGAGCTCATCATCTCTTTAGACAGTCCACTAAACTAGGTGATACCATCTTAAGATAAATTAGAGGTTTCCCAACTGAAGTCATTTAGCCAATTCTCTTGAGTTTTCTTGGCTTGCTCTGGGTATTGTAGTTAACTTGTTTAGGTTGACTACTCTAGCATTTTGGTAAGTGAGAATGACCTTTGCCTTGATTATTTACATAGTGGGAGTGTCCATTCTCTGGGATCCAGTTTGTAGAAAAGCTACATGGGCTAACTGTATTTTGGGAGGTAGAGTTTAATGGTTACCAGCAAGGTCTTTAGAGTAATAGGGATCTGCCCTTAACTCCCATTTCTGTCACCTAATAATGTGTATGCCCTTATTCAAGGTACTACCTACCTCATGGAGTTACTATGAGAGGTATCTTATGTAAATTTTAGCACAGTGCCCAGAACTTAGCACTGAAGGAATGATGATTAAATATCTTTTGTTATTGGCCTGGTTTCAGATACAGATTCTAGACCTAGATCTACAAAGTTACTTAAAATTTTTTGGCTATTTTATGATGTAGACTGATAACCCCTTATATCAGAGGAATAGAAAAAGCAGAAAAGTACAACTAATTTATTGTAGTCAATAGGAAATAGTAGAATTAAAAGTTTATTGATAGTCTTGTTCAATTTTTTTGCAAGACTTAACAGTCTCAACTACATAGCTTTCTAGGTTTTGAAAAAGAATCATCATCATCATAAAAAATTAAAGTTATTCCTGCAAAAGTGGTAGAATTGGTAAGGCTATTGCTAGCCTCATGGTTCAAAATACCTTGTAGGGAGATAATCTTTGTAGCTCATACCGTAAACTCCACGTCCTTTTAGGGTTTGAACATTATTCAGTAAAAACAGATTTTAAGTAGAAGACTGTAATGCTGATATTGTGTTTCTGGTGTTAAAATGTATTTGTTTGACTTAGAAATTCTACATTACCAATTGAATGTTAGCTGTTTATGTGTATTTTTTTTTTTTTTTGGTGGGGGGATCTCAAAATGGGAGTTCAAATTCAGGCTGCTGTCATGGAGGAGGAGTACAAGATCCTGAGATTGTTATAGGAGACGAGGAGGAAAGACGCCCTAAAATCAGCAACACAGATGGGATCAGGACGTATAGTTTTCTAAAGACATTAGAACTGGCAGTCTATACAAAATTGAGCTTGAGTTAAAGTGTGATACTCTGAAAACAAAAAATGCAAGTCAGATTTTTAAAATAGATGGCCAGTTGGTTAATGGAAAGGTAAATAGTTAAAGATGCATATCAAATTCTCCCGTGTATTGTACATAACAGTATACCCCAAAGGAGGACATTTATCTTGCAGAGTGGGTGACTTGGTGTAGTAGGTTTTGTTTGGGGTTAATGCCAAGTATCTAGTCTTACTTGTAACATAATAGGGATTCTTCTTGTGACTAAAAGCAACTTTTGTTGTTGTTGGTAATACTATGTATTATTGAATATTGACCTCTCATAGCAGAACAAGAAGTTCTTATCTATTGTACCTGTGTAGCTCTCCCATGTTGAGAGTCTTCCTCACCAAACTAGCTACAGAATAGTGTGGTGTCTCCTGAGTCCTGGGACCCCTCCCTCTCCTTTTTCCTTCTCTGCTGCAGAGTAAATGTTTTAAATTTATCATCTTAGTCAATTGTGTTTAACACTTTTACAAATTGATGACTTATCTAAATGGGATGGCATGGAGTAATTTATTCTAATTACATACACAATCCAGATCGCCTCTACCTTCTTCCTTCAGCCCAAGGTTTCCATGTTTGTATAAGTGATATGTATCTTTGTGTGTATGTATATATAATTTAATATATATTGATAAATCACATTTACTGAATATATATAATTTATATATTTAATAAATACATTTGTTTCTTCACTCCAGTGACATAACACCCATTTTCAGAGGGTTGTTTGTGATCCTTCAGAGAATACTGCATCTTGATAAGGAAGATGATGATTTTGCTAAATGAGTAAAACTCAGGTCTAAAACTTTTCTAGGAGGGCAAAAAGAAACAGTACGTCTTTTGTTCTCTTCTAAAGGAAGTTAATATTTTCTTTGCTCCTCCTGTTTAAAGGCTAAAAAGGTACCTTAACAGTATCAAACAAAGGGGAAATTGCAACCAACCACATAAAACTGTTTTTGGAAGATACTGTAAGTGAGAACAATCTTCCAAAACTCAGCTGGCTTTTTGGTTGGCTAAGCCATCTGTTTGGCATTTCATCTGGCACTATTTTCAGTCTCCCTGATTTTTATTGCTTCCCCATGGGAACCACAAGATTCCAAATCATTGCAGCATTGCAGGGCATTTTGAAGAGCTTTGTGCAGCTTAGAGGTTTATTTGTCAGTCTTCTATTGTATAATTCTGAATGGATTTTACTTCTGTGGAATTTATGGTTTTATAAATTTTGGGATGAAGGAGAGTCTGGGAAGAGAAGAAAGATGATCAAAAAAAATTTTTTTTTTTTATATAAGCACGTATTTTCCAGGTATAACAGTAAGAAAAATGTAGCACTGTCATTGAGGTTAACTTACTCGTGTTTCATTTAATGGAAATGCATAAACTTACTCAAAGTTAAAATGTGTTATATTTTCAGTTCTACCATTAGTTTGTTTTATTATTATGTCAAATTCAGTGATGTTACAGTTTATTGCAAAATTCCTTAACAGGTATTGATGTTAAATTTATCAGTACCTCGTTACACTGATTATAGTTTCTTAAAACTATAGAATCGGTATTTTTAAATTAATGCATAGGCATAGGTATGTTTCTAATGAATGAATATTACTTGATACTTTAAAAGTTAATGATATTTGTAAGGATACATTCGACTGTTATCATATGATGGTCAACAAGTGACTCCCATGGTCTCCTGGCATTATATATAACTCTTGGCAGAGGAAATAATTGACAAAGAGATTTAAGCTTTATCCTGTGGATAGGAACCACATTTCTTGTTCCTGTCATGTGTGCACTAACCCTCAACCTTAGTATCATTTGAGCTTCAAAATGTGAACAATTACTACCCCATTATTGTCACTACTTTGGAGAGTAGGATGAGAACAACTTTTTAAAAGTTTTTGTAGAAATTGTAATTCTCAATTTCACTGCCACAAAAATAGGATGTAAGTGCTAGAGGATTATACTAATGCAAACAAATACTTGAATTTGAAACACTTAAAATTACCCACTAGGCAGAAATATTCTTTTAAGTCATTTCAGCTCTAAAAGCTCATAATTATATTGAAATAATGGGAAAAAATATAGCCAACGTTTAAATACTTAAGTTTTTATTTTTACTAGCATCATATTTGAACCAAATATTCATCTTTCACAGTCACATAACCATCCACACATCACTAGATATATAATTGTACCACTTTTATTCCCCAGAGATTGATTACTTTATTGTCATTTTAGTTTCTCTTTGGCACTCTTCATTGGGTGAGCTTTATATAATATTTATTCTTTTACTTGAACTTAAAGCCACAAAATATTTCCTGTTCAGACAGATTCCTTCGTGTCTTTACCAAACCGAGTCCTGTGTCCTCATTGTCTTTCCCCACACAGTTTCTTTGGTTTTCACCTCTGGAGTTTCTTACTCTTTGTCCACAAGCCTGTGCATGCTCAGCCTCACGATGGTCCTCAGTGCTGGGGCTGTTCTCGTTCACGTTCATTAGCAGCGGGCTCACCGGTTTCTCTCCTCAGATGGCATTTATTCTCTCGCCAGAGGTTCCATTGTTGCTTTGTATATACATTTACTGCTCAGTATGTGATTTAAAATTTTAATTCCATATTAAAACTTTTTTCAAATTGAGTTTTTAATTATAAACTCTCTTGATGTAGTGAGGATAAAAGTACTTTTCTTTATTGAAGAACAGTGCTCAATAACTCATAAGATTTGATAAAAAGAATTAATGTAGTGAAGATGTGAATATCGATTTTGTTCTTTTTTCTGATGAATGGTGTCACACAGCTGAGAGAATGCATTCATTCGTATTTTAGATGAGGCTAGTGGTTGATGAAGAGTGAAGTTTCTGTATTTCTGTGGATTTTACTTTAAAATATGAGTTGGGTATAATTTCTCATTCTGTGAACAGATCCCTAAAGAAGAATCTTTACTCTTTTTATTTTAAATTAAGATGTATAAAATTTTACTGTTTTGGCCCAGCGTGGGATATGGATGTATTTTATTTATTCCATTTGAATTTTTTGCTATTTAAAATTGATTTTTTTGTTTTGTTTTGTGGTAATTAATCTTGCCTCTGCTTCTCTCTGTAAGAATGTCTTTGCTGCTCTTTTCCAGAATAGTTTTCCCTGCTTCCTATGACTTAATATACTTAAAGGTTTATAATTGTCCTAAAGCATTTATTTTTTAGAAGCAAATGTACAAAAGCTCAAATTATATAAAACAAGTTAATTATGAGATGATTAATAGAACATATTCATGGGACAATGAAACATAAAAACTCAAAAAACTGTATTTTGTTGCATGGACCAATAATCTCATTTGTTTTCCCTTGAGTTTTATCAGGAGAGTAGAGTGTGTTTGTAACTAAGAAGGAAGAGAGTAAGAAATGAAGTGACTTGCTTATTGTCAGTTTTTTCATCCATACTCTCATGTTTATTCTCATGGCAGCAAAGTCAGAAATGGCTGTCTACTCTTTGTTATGGTCATTCTCAGTTTGTCATCACACCAGATTCACTTGGAAGCCCAGAATCTGTATCTAGCAGTCTATCGACCATTGTCAGTCTGTAGTGTGTGCATACACAGCGGTGGCTCAGTGTTTTGGAAATGGTTAAATTACATTAATTGGCACTGTTCAAATATCAGGAGATTTTACATAAAACTCTGAAGTTGCAGGTACGATTGATAACTAGGACGATTTTAAAATACTTTCCCAGTATGCCCTCCTGGGCAACATTCGGCTGGTTACCAGCAGAGGTTGGCTCCTTTAGACCACGCAAGCTGTCTCTGGTTCCCCCTAGTTTTAAGCTTGCCCTTCACCAGTCAGATACAGAGGTACTTTGGGCCCTGCTGCCACCTGTGCCCAGTTATTTTGGGGACAACTGGCCCACTGCATTCATTCATGTTATCTGCCTGGTTCTGTGCCTATTTGAATTTGCTCACTTCTAATTTTGGTACTTCTTCAGTCAGCTAGATAGTTAACTTTATTATTTTGACTATGTTATTGTAATCTAACTCTTTGAAAATTAGATTGAAAATTGATTGTCTGTGTTTGGGGCATGTGATAGTAATATATTAGGATTAAACTAAAAAAGCCTCTACTGAACACCTGTGTGCATAAGATATACCATATTCCAAGGAAATGAAGTAGTGATGAAAATTCTAAAATACTAATTATTTTCACTAAGAATTTCTAGAAGAACTCGTTATACAAGAACCTTCTACATCACAGGCTATAAAGTTGAATGTTCATGAGTATTTAGAGGAACTTGTTCTTGTTGCCTCGATGTTGTGGGTGGACTCCCATGCTAAACTCTTCCTGAGCTGTGTTTGCCGGAGTGAGCTTGGCTGGAGCTTGGCAGTGTGGTACAATGCAGCTCTGAACCTGTCTGACTCCTGCTCCTTGACAGTTCAGAGTACAGGTGACAAAGAGCCCTTTTTAAAGGGACTTTGGATGTCAATTGGCAGAGTGGTTATTCTGAATATGTATGCTTTCATCTTCTTTAAGATAGGTTTGATCTTATTGGGTTTGTAGGAAAATGTAATTACCCAAGAGTTTCAGAGAAGTAGTAGCAGTAATCCTTAAACCAACGTGGAATTGGTTTATCCTAATATATCAAACTTATCCCCACAATGGATTTCTTTTTCTTTTTTATTATGTCTGTTTTGCCATATCTGTTGTTCTCTGTTCTTAACATTCAGTTTTCTTCTTTCTATAATTACTCCCAAGTATTATGGCTGTTTCTTTTACATGAGATAGCACCCACTTACATTTTATGTGTCTTAAATGTCAAAGCATTTCACTTCTGCCATTACTCTTCTGGTACCAACAAGGTATGAGCTTAACATAAACAGTGTCATGTCTGTTTTCCCTACGTGATGATATTTCTTTTTTTTTAGGATTTGTAAACTAATTCTAATTTTTCCTTTATTTTAGGCCTGTGGATTTTATTAGTAGTATGAGTGTGTACTTTTTAAAATTAAGGCCTTCATTTAGTGGCCATCTACCTTTCTTTTGACCCTGATATTTTATATAATGAAGCAAAGCTCAAGACAGGAACATAGAAGCATAAAAAACAAATAATATTCTAAAATGCTAAGCAGGGGTTACCTCTGTGGTAGGATTTCAGGAGATATATAATTTTGTGCTTATCTCTGTTGTCCAAATTTGAAGCAGTTGAACATGATTTTCCTTAAACAGAGTAAAAGTTGTATTTTTAGAGCATAAAAATATTAAGGGAAGTAAATGAGTTTTCTTTAGAAATTTGTAAACATTTTATAGTCATCATTATTCAAAAAATTATGTTACAGATTTTCTTTTTTCTTCTTTGACAAAATAAGGACACCATTAAAAAATGCACAAGTAATGATCTGCTCGAGTGGACACGATTTGGTCTGCCACTAAAGAATATTTTGGCTGAGTATATATAAGTATGGCCTTCTGTATCAGAACCAGCTGAAATGTTTGTTAAAAATACACATTTCTGGGCCTCATTTCAGGACTCACTGAACCAGGGTCTTGAGACTACTTCGGAAAAATCTGTTTTTACAGACATTTCAGATGTTTCTCATGCTCGTTCAAGTTTAGATCCACTTCCCTGTCCTTGGCTGCCAGGAGAACAGTGAAAGTTCAGAATTAATTTTTACCTGGATTCTTGCTAATTTTCAGTCATTCTTGGCTAAAGTGTAAAATGTTATGATGTATTCTTTCAGGTTAGCTTAAATTTATATGTCAGCTAAAACTGCACAATTTTAAAGATTATTATTTTTTGAATTATGATGTTTAAGAAATCCTCTAAAGAGAAATTATCTACAAGTAGAGGGTGCTTTTGAATTGATTCCGTATTCTGAATTTATTATTGACTGAACATCCTTACATTTGAATTTATGACAGGTTCAGAAGGCCTAGGTATTCCAGAAAGTAGTTAATATTTCAGTGATAGCTAAGTCTTTAGGTGCTTGGAAACTACGGTGTTAAACTCTCTTCTCCAAATTGATTTTCATTTGCAGGATTTCATGCACATCCATGATGGAACAGCAGTGTTTTTAATAGTTTGAAATCATGATTCAGTAGATATTCAGTGTGTCTTCTGGTGAGTCTTTAGAGTTTCGCACATGTGTTTTTTGCTTTTTAAAAAAATCTAAATTGGGCACAATAAAATATATGAAAGCTATCAAAATACTTTAGTACTTGATTTTATTGTGAAACTCATGTTCATTTTTTTTTCTCTAAAACATATGGGATACTTTTAGATAAAAAAATTAACTTGCATGTACTTTCCGTAGATGTCCTCTGACCAAACCATCAGGAATACACTTGTAGTCAAATACAGTAAAGTAGAATCATTTGCCTTTTTGCAACAAAGGAAACAGCACAGTATGGGGAACTAACTATGTTTGCTTGTTTGCTAGGGATATGTTATTGGATTTGGGCCTGTTTACTGAATTTGGGAAATGGGTTCAATGGAAGAGAGATTTTGGTTTGGATTGGATGGTGGCAGAAAATGGGAGCAATTTTGTCTAATATCTCAATAATTTTATCAGGCAAGAGGAACATGGCAGGCTAAAGATATAATTGGTAAAGAAGTAGCAGTTAATCATATGAGCTGGAACTAGAGATGTTAGGTTATTGTTGTGGTTTGTATAGTGTTTTAATTTTTGTCTGTGTTTTAATACAGTTCTGATCTTGGTTTTGTCTCGCTCCATCCTGATCACTCAGTGGCCTTTTCTGATCTCTTGTTTTTGCTCTACACACACGTACGCATGCGCTTGTGCACGCACATGCACACACACACACACAGACTCTTTTGTTTTAGCTCATTTAGGTGAACAATAAAAAATGAAACAATAAAATGAACAATAAAAAATATTATGTATCTTTTATTAGTTAGAATCAATTAAACCTTCCTTTTAAAAATAAGCAGATCATTTTTACCTGGTACTCTGGCTGTAAATATTATGTGGGACAACATAAATTCAAAGTGATTTGGGGATTATCAATCATCTAAAAGTAGCATTGATATATTTTATATTGATATTCATTTGCCTAAGTGTTTGTTTCTTGAACTCATGATTAAGGAACAAATGGCATAAGATTAAATTAATTAACTTAATTTTAACAAAATCATTACTTTTTAAGTAGGACTTACTTGATAATATTAATGATGTACCTATTAAATTTATAATCTGAGAATTAATCTAAAGTTAAACGGATTTTAATACTTCTTAGAAACAATACATGTAAGTTTATTTTTACAGATTTTAAATATGGCTTAAACCAAATGTTTCATTAAATATATAGCTTTAATCTGAGCTACATAATAATATTTCTTGAAGACAGTGGCAATAAATTTTTACATGATAAGGTTTCGAATCACAGGCAAAGTATTCTCATATTTGCTCTCAGAGATGTTAAAGGAAAAGGTTATGTAAGGGCCTGGACTACTTAAATGTATTTAATTTCTTATAAGTCAGAAGAAGCACAATTGGAACACATAGATTTTAAGATATTTTACTTGATGTAGATGTGTCTTTTCCAATGGTATTTATGGCAGAATTTACAACATTTACTTGTGAATTAAGTTGTGCTAAATGAACATAATTTTTATGAATTTCTTGCTACAAATTATGTTCACTGAGTAGTTGTTTGACCAGCATGATCTTATGGTGTCGCTGATGTAACTGGAGGTGATTGTGAAAGTTAGGTGGTTGTAATTGAAACTATAGATGCAGGAATTTTAACAAACTCTGTATAAAGAAATTATACTTACTGTATTTTTTAATTTACAGCAATAGAAAATGGATTATGCAAAGTGGCATTCTATTGGTAATCTATCGATACTATAATTTCATTTTTTAATTTTATTTTTTATTAACTACATAGAAGTATACATGATACTCTTTCATAACATTTTTCCTTTTTTTGGTTGCCTATTATTGATTTTCAGTTTCATTTCCATGGCAGTTTTGGAATATTTTCTAAAGAGAGTACAGAAATATGATTCATTTTTTTGCTCCAACATTGCTAAAATTTTTTTTTGGTTATTATATTAAAATTTTTTTAAATTTAATTTTCATACATTTCTTTTATTTTCACAACTTGTCATTTGTAATGCCATGCATACTTTTAGGATTAATGTGAAGATTTGGGATATACCTCTGTTAAGTTTCTTTCATAAGTGAGTTGTAATATTTCCGTGCTTTTCAGGGGATTTGTTTATGTGCATATGTACATACACATGTATGTACAGTGAATAATTAAATATTGAGTAAATTCTTTGAATTGATGGCATTCATTACCCAGTATGTCAGTGATGTTCTTTAGCAGTATCTTATGAATCTTAGCTTAGTCTTCTTGTCACTGTTTAATGTCCTACCGCAGAATACTTGTCTTTTTCACTCTTTCTCAATAATTTGATTATCAAGTAATCCTGAAGGTTTTTCATTATTTATATTTAAAATTTTACTTCTTATCTCAACTTAAATGCATCCCAACTGAGCTGCTTCTTGGCCAGATCCCAGATATTTCAGCAGCACCTTATGCCACCTGACATAACGGTGAAGTCGGGGGAAGGAAAAATAAATGGAAGTGGTTAGTGCTTTTAACAGACTCAAATGGAGATCTTTGGTTTTTGTGATTAACAAACAAATACATAATATGTAATGCATTTCTAGGTCCTTCCTAGGACTATCTGTGGAAGGTGTTTATATTCACTATTTTGTGCCAGATTTCTTTCAAGAATGTCAACTTATAATTTCTACAACTATATTTCTTTGTACCCTAAGTAGCTCTGGATAGGAACACTATTTTTTTTTATAATTTTATTGGAAAAAATGGAAATCATTTCCATTTGCAATTCTTTCACTTCTGTAAGAGATTGAACTTTTTAAATTTTTATTTGTTTTTAAAAAAATTGCTTTTTTTATTCTTTACATTTTTTTCCATTAGTGTTTTCTTGCTGCATTATATGAACTCTGTTTAGTTTCTTTTTTATTTATTTATAAAATGTAAAAACAGCGTTTATTAATTGCACATATATATATATATTTTAAAAGAAGTGAGGAATAGTGATGTTTCTTGATTTGTAATTTTGGGGAAAGCTGTCTACACTCTAGTACCATTTGCTTCTGGTTCCTGGGGATTGATTCTAGAAACCTTTAGTTTAAAGTTATCTGTGGGGACTGTGTCCCAGTTGTCTTGAGAGCAATGATCTAGATCTGTTTTGGTATAGCTTGTCTGGATACAGGAAGATTTTTCTTTTATTTTATGGCAGTGTAGGTGGTCAATAGTACATCATAAGGTCCTTCCCAGAGAGGTGACAGCACACGATTTCTTCTAAAGACCTTGATGTATAGCCAGTCTCCTGATCAAAGGGATGGCAAGGCTTGTCAGTTGGTGAAGGCCATGCCCCTTTTATCTGTTGGCTGTATGCTTCAGGTATACTAATTAGTTCTTATATTAGCTAGTCATGGCATAAAATTGATTACTTGAATTCTCATGCTGTTCACTTCTTCCTAGAATGGAAGGTTTAGAGATGCCAGTAGACATTGGATGTCCAAGTATTATTTCAAAAGGGGTCAATGCCCATACTTCCTATCTGGAGTATTCTGGATCTTTATAACGGCCAAGGGCAAGGCTTCCAGCCATTTAAAAGTGCAATTTCTTGATAAATCTTTTCTAAAGTCATTTTTATATCTATATTTTTGTGTTCTACTTGCCCTGGTTATTGAGGATAATATAAGGTATGAAATCTTAATGAGTATCCCAGGTTTATTTCTGCTATGAAAGAGTTCCTTGGTATGATTTTCTCCATAAGGGAATGTCAGTTTTATTTTTTAACTCAGGTTCAGCATTTGTTGATATATTCAGAAAAGCTTCCCTTATTTACTACGGTATTATAACTGTTGTCATTCAGGTTATCATTGATTAATTTTATAATTTCTTTGAACCTTCCAGAATTGATTTCATTGTACGGTGTGAGGCAGAGACTAAACTTAATTTTTTCTTCATGTCTTCTTATTTCAAATTGCTTATTTGAAATTGTGTTTTAAACTCATTTCTTAACCAGTTTATCTCTAACTTATTTATAATATTCTGATATAGCAGTGTATTGGAGTCACCTAGAGAATTTTTAATCAATATTGGGACCTTACCTCAGAATGAGCAAGTCTAAATCTCTGGGTTTGTGGACTGTTCAATGATGTATATATTTTTTACAAGTACTGCTGTACACTTTCATAATCATTTGCATTTGTGCCTGAGTTTTCATTTTGTTTTTATTGGTCTCTCAATCCCATATTTGTTACTTATTCATAATATTTACTCATTGTTAAGCTTCCAAATATAATTTGGTTTCCTGTTATTCTTGGAGGGATGGCATAGCTTCCCGTATTCAGTTGAGTTTTAACTTAACTTTATAAATTGAGTCCCCATATTTCCGGTCACCCCTGAATGGAAATAAAGTTATCTGATATTAATTGTAAAATCAATCTTTTGATTTTGTAACCTTAGGAGTTACTAAGTATCTGCATTAAAAAAGTTTACTGTTTTGTGACTTATTTAAAAATTGATTTATTTTTAATATGAATAACTTTGCAAAACTACCTGAGTTCTACAGCCATTATTTGGCATTCATTAGCTTTCACTAACTCTTTAGCAGAGATGAAGCAGTAGTAGTAATTTCTTATAGTAGGTATTTGATATATGTGAATAGTAGAATAATGCTCTAAAATATGCATATATATGTGTGTATGTATATATATACACATATGTATATGTATGTATACACACATACACACACACATATATAGTTAGACCTCATAGAAAGGCAAATGGGAATAACATAGAGGTTATATATGTGGCTTTTTCCTTTTCCCTTTTTCTCTTTTCTCATTTTTTTAATGAAGAAAAGGGATGAGAATATGATAAATTGCTGTACTCTTTGGATTTTAAGATCCTGTGTTCAACCTCTGGGTTAATGAGTTGAAGGAATAGCAGAGGCTTTTATTCTTTTTCTCAAAATACTATGTTTTCTTTAATATGCCATTTTCCATCAGGTCCTGGGTATTTTTGGCTTTTTCTAGCCTAAAGGATTCACATTTCTTGATACTTAAGTTTCAAAACCTCCAAGGCCATTTTTATGTCTTTGAGCTATAAATTAAAACTCTGTAATGAACCATATCTTTTGGTTTCTTTCAACCATGATCTTGTTATATTCAGTTGCTCGTGGGAAGATTGATACATCCCATGAAATATGAGTACTACTGGTTGCATTTATTATTGGGAGTTGGCTTTCGAAGAAATTGAAGAATGTCTTGGAAATTCTCATCAAGAATGCATATTTATGCTGGTGGCTGTTAAGTATCTCTTATACCCAGAATTGACCACTTTAGCTGAGTGTTAAGCTCTGTGCAACCTACAAATCATAATAGGAGAGTGATACAATTTAGAAATAAGATTGAAAAACATTACATTGAGAATCTGACTATCATTCACAGATTTTATACATTTAAGTATAAAATAAGCACTGACATAGAGAAATTTATATTTATTTATAAATAAAACAAAAACTCGTGATTTATTTCAGTTTAGTACTTATTTTGTAAATTGGGAACAAAATCATAAAAACAGAAACTAGCAATATTATTTCAGTAACTTGTATTAAATTAATATACAGTTTATGAAAATTTAAGTGTATTTTGAAAATATTTAATTTTTTTCAATATGACAAACATTGAGAGCCTATATTTGTAGGACTTCTGCAGGGTAGGATATTATGATTTTTAAAAATTGACTTTGCTATTATTAGTTCACAACTTGAGACATATTAACTGAGTTTATAAGGTTGAACTTAAATTGGCTTAAGACACATATTGCTGACGACAGCGTAAATTGGTCTAATCTTAATGAAAGGAAATTTGAGAAAATGTTTGGAAAATGATCTGGCATTTTACTTCCAATAATTTGATCTAAGTAAATAGATATGATTATAGCTACATGCAAGATTTTATTTGTAAGGATGCTCAACAAAGCATTATTCAAAACAGTAAAACAAGACAACCTGACAACAGCACTGTGTGTAACAGTAGAAGATTAGTCACAAATTAGGGTGTAGTAACACAGAAGAATACTGTGGAACCATTCGGCAGTGTTAAGTAAATGCTTAGTGCCATGAGACTTTATTCACTGTGTGTTTTAAGGGAAACATCACATGCAATATTGTTCCAATGACATAAATGCACTTAGGTGAATGCAAGGTATTTACGTTAACAATTATGGTTCTTTCTATGTGGTTATTATTTTTTTCATGGTATCGATTGTTGTTTTTCAACACTACTTCAATGAATGGGTTTTAATTTTGTCAGTTGGGGTGGAGGCAGGGCAAGGATACTACTCAACACACAATTTTTAAAGATTTTGCTTTCCAAGATGACTAGTACTTGCATTTTTTATGTGATGAATTTTTATAAATTGTTTAAGGCACCAGGATGAATAGGATAATATGTAACAAAATATAACACATTATCTGAGCCATTTTCATGATTAATTGATACTTTTCTATTTTAGATGTTAGAAAATTCCTTGCCAACTTTTTTCTGTGAAATGGCTGGAATTGGCAATAGATCTTTTTTGTTCATTTCAGCACATTTATGAATGGATATTTATTATAAAAAGCATCAAGCATCTTCCTTTCACTAAGAGAAGAGAGTGTTCTCACTCGATTGAGCTGATGGCACATAATAGCCTGTTTATTTAATCACTTTTGCTTCCTCAGCAATTTTAATCCACAATGAAGTACAGGCTCTCTCTCCCTGCCTTATTTTTTGAAAATGAAATTGAGAGATTTAAACATAATGTATTCTGCTTTGACCTATGGTTTGAATTAACTTTGCTGTTTGCATTCATTTTCAAGAGAAGCATTTAATCCTTGCAAAGCAATAATCTAATCAATCCCTTTGTTTTCCCAGTTGCTCTAGAGATAGTACAAAGCTGCCTAGACTATAAAGTTTCTTTATTATTAGAGTGTAAAATACAAAATTGATTTTGATATCACATTTTGAAAACAATATGTATTTAAAAGAGTTACATTTTGTTTCAAATAAAAGTTTCAGTGTGTGATGTTATATAAACATTTCCCCTATTCATGCTGACCTTTTCTTGCTGACCCTTAGATACAGTTACTGAACTTTAAGATAACTGAGGATACTTTTCAAGTGCTGCTATTGAATTAGTTCTGGTGATAGTATAAATATACTGATTTTCCTAATATACCACCATCTCACCTCTATTTTCTTTTACCAAACTTCTAAAATGGGTATCTTATACTTTCAGGTATAGCTGTTGGGGAGACAGCACAGTGCTTCCCACAGAGGGAAGCATTTTTCTTTCATTCTTCCTATACCTTGTTCTATATTCACATTGAACTGACCAGCAGTACCCCTTCTAACTGAACTGTCTTTTTCCTACCTTCCATCCCTTCATTTTCTATGGTTATGATCCCATGTATGTTTCAATATCTACTTCAAATAGCGTGAGCCCCCTTTCCCTTGTAGTATGACTTTTTCCTGGGACTCCATTTGAATCTCTACATAACACTTGGTCATGTAATGCCTTGGTGGTGGTACATTTGTTATGGGGTGGTGCATTTATCTCTGTGCTTTCTTAGAACCCTGCAGAATTCCTACACATACAGGCCCTCGATGTTTGTTATATTGAATAAAATTAAACATTTTCTGTGATAATGATCTATTCTGGTAGCCACACTTGCCAAGTAAGATAGACAAATCTTACTTGAACATGATCTTTTATTCTTCCTTACAAGAGTACTTATCCTGAGGTTCAAGGAGAGACCTTCCTGGTCTACATAATTGTATGAAAAAACATTATATATGGTGATATGTGCATTTTTCCAGTGTTTGGGTCCATAGCTTTTTATCAGATTGTAAACAGCAACTTTTACAAGTTGAAGAACATCTACTTAAAATGATTTAGCATTTTAAATAGTGTCTTTTAAGTACATAAGCCCAATGAAGGAGAGTCAAAGCCAATAACTATTGTCATATAGTTAATTTAGAATCTGTACCCTCTCCCTATTTCATGGGTTTTAGATCTTAGGAAAATCAGAAAATTGTTGTTCACTACAATTTGGCGTTAAGTAAATTGACCAAGAGCAGAGTATGACAACTTAACAACTGAAGGCTGGATTCTGGTCCTAATTACTTTACTTCCATCTCCAGTACCTCTTGGCTAATTAGGGAATTTCTGTAAGGAGTATGGGAGCTCTTCGTTTGCTAGTGTGAGCAATCACACACTCATGGAAGTTCAGTACTAGATCACTGGGCCTGCCCTGTTAGGAACAGGTGAGTGCACTGGGGGTTTAAAGGGCACACTGCTGTAGTTGCATAGTGGGAGCCTCCGGACTTGTAGCACAGAGCTATGTCTAGATGCCTCCCATGTTTTAGTGAAAATTCTGCTACTGTTGGGTGGGAGGAGTAAACACAGAGTTTTAAGAGGATAATTTTTGGTCAGTTATATGAGACAAAGAAATCAATTGGTTATTTAGGTGGAGTAAAGCACAGAAATAGGAAAGGATTCATGTACAGCTCTATGTGGCAGTAGGGTTTTCATTTTTTAAAAATTTCTGCAATAGGGACAAAGCTATCTGCCATTTTGTTCCTTGGCCTTGGTTTGTCCTCTTTCTCAGGGAGGGTAGTGGACCACGACCCCAAGCTTCCAAGAGCTTAGAGTAGAATATCCTTCTTCAGGAGCTGAGTAGGGATGTCTTTGATCTGTATTCACTTAATTTTTTTTTTTCCCATTATGTTTCTGGCAGATATGCATGGAATTTGTACTATAGCCTTCATCAGATATGTCTCTTGAAAACGACAGTGTGACTCGCTTCTAATTAATGGCATGATAGTTTTTTGAATTTGGTACTTGAATGTGTTTAGCTTCCTTTTTCTTTTTTTTTTTCTTTTTTTAAAATAAAATAATTATTGTCGTTTGGCTTCTTTCCATACTTAACCTTACCAGCAGTACCAAATCAATTAACTCAGTTTAGGGAAAAATATTCTCTTTATATAAAAGTATTTCATAATTTGATGTATTAACTTTAATTTTCATGACAAGCCATTAACCTCAGATGGAATACAGCAACATTTTTGTCCAATACAC
Source organism: Macroglossus sobrinus (assembly GCA_004027375.1). Lineage (NCBI taxonomy): Eukaryota > Metazoa > Chordata > Mammalia > Chiroptera > Pteropodidae > Macroglossus > Macroglossus sobrinus. Next base: position 631,368 of record PVKZ01000274.1, on the reverse strand, counting down.
AATTAATCTCAATCTTTATAATGTGAATAAGAGAGCAGCACATTATAGCCATTTGCTTTTCACTTGAGTTGGAAATATATCAGAGCTACACCACCTCTGACCATGCCTCATTTCCAGACCCTCCTTAAATCCTTTTGGAAATGGTGATGTGGGTGCTGATAACTCCCGTCTTTTAATTTTGTGTTGGCTGCCCATTCAAAGATTGAAATGCCACCTCACCTGTTTTTCTGAAACTCTGTTTTTTGCTAAGTCAGGTTGGCAAGCTACAATGCCCTGCCATTTTTGTAAATAAAGTTGTATTGGGACACAGACATGCTCATTTTTATGAGTATTATCTGTGGCTGCTTTTGTACCACAGTGGCAGACTTGAGCAGTTGTAACAAAGAACATGTGGTCCAAAGGCCATAAATATTTACTCTCTGGAGTTTTTTAGAAAAAAAGTTGCTGATGCTCTTTTCTGTGAGATCTGACTGGTCCCAGAGACCTGGCGTATTCAGATATTGTCTACACAGCTTAGGCGAAGAAACCTGCTGGCCTGGTTTACACTTGTTGGTTGCAGAGAATTGTTTCATTCCTTAAAGCACGAGTAGTGGTTTCTCTTTCTTTGGCTTAAGAACACATCAGAAGCTCTACAATGCTTTGTACCATTATATACCATTGTGACTGATATTCCTAGCAATAGTCTTTTCTAGCCTCCTCTTGCTTGGCTATACTTTTGAAACGGTATCATAAGGGTAAGGCTGGTTTGAGATGTACTCCTCACATGAGCACATGCTTCACTCTCACACTGTGTTAACACATACAAGGGACCTGCCAGCTTTGCTGACTTGTTTCAATGGGGCTGATGAGCATGAAGCATAACCTCTTGTTTGATGTTTTTTAGGCGCAGCATCTAGAGGTAGAAAGTAATAAGTTTGGTGTTAGCTCTTTTATTTGTAATGCCCTGCAAACACACATGCAAATTCTCCCTGGCACATAGCTGCTTAGGAAGATTATGCTGTGCGTAATGCTACCTGTCATCACTTTTGATATTTATTTCCATCACAAGTCCTTTACTGTGTTTTATTATAAGTATTACAGGCTAAACCTACATTTTTTTTTACAAAAATATTTCAGTCTTGTAATACTCATTTTGTAAAGAAAATGAATACAGTGTCCTATAGCTCTCCTGGAGGGTTTTGGCATTTGCCATATCATTTTTAATTGCTGCCTTTCTTATGAGATCCTACTTCTTTCAGGCAAAAAAGAAGGCTGCGTTTTAGCCAATTCAGGACTTGTCAAAACCATAGTGGAATTAGAGAATTTTTTTTTTTCTCTGCAGTAACGGTTGCAGCAGCAGTGGTTACCGCCATATCATTAAAGAATATTTGTGGGTCATGATCTATCACTATGATAAGAGATGAAATGTAGATACTGCTGTTTCTCAGAGGGCCATGCCACTCTATTCTGTACACAGAGCCATGGTTTCTTCCCAGAAGTATCTTGTGTTTCAGATAATCTCTATTGTGTATGCCTCTGCTAATGGATTTGTTCCCACAAGCTTTGTGCTGTGTGTGGTGTGATGGCTAATATTCTCTCGTAGAGAGACACAGTTTTATGGTTTATTTAATGGAACCAGGAATTGATCTGGTGTCCATGCTACAGCGGAGTCATGTCCAGTGTGGCGGGGTGATGGCATCATGGAATATGCTCAGATTTGGAGTCAGAGAACGTGACCTCCACACTGGCTCTGCTCTTTATTGGCTAGACAGCCTTGTGCAAACCGCCTAGCCCTTCTGAACCTCACATTCCTAAAAAGTAAAAGATACCCAGTTATAGTACATATTTTTATGGTGGTAATAATAAAAAGTATTAACACTAGAAACTTATACACAGTCCATGTTTGAGGACCACAGAGATATTGGGTGGTGAAATGGTATGACCTCCAAGTATATTACTCATCTAAGGGAAAGGAACAATTGTATACAGACAAGCATTAGTTACATTCAGCTAATCCTGATTTAGCAAGCAACATTTGGGGCTTTGCTACAGCAAAGTTTTAAAAAAAAAAATGCTTGTAGGTTTTCTTTTTGCGGCAGGGTAAAAAAAAGTTTTATTCAACTAGTTGTTTCCAAAATGGATTCATAATGCTGTCCTTTATTTGTCATTGTCACAATCTTGCCCAACGATTAACAACAATACCACAAACACAAAAACCACTAAAGCTGTTCTCAGTAATAATCAATTATTGGGACAGCGGCTAAGGGCAACTAAGAGTAAGAAATCATTGTTTCGTTTAACAAACAGTTCAGCTATGAAGTTCATGATGCATTGTTCCTTATTTTGTATTTAATTTTAAGACATTATTACAGAGGAAATAATAGGGTTTTGTAGATCATAAGACCCCTCCTTTCCAAACCATAGAGCCTGGAATAAAATATTTATACTCATTTGCACACTTCCTTTTCCCTTTTTAGGGAGATCTAGGAACCCCAAAACCAAATAACTTAGTTTGCTATAGCTCTATCACAAATATTCTGAAAAAAAGAGGTAAGAAGAGAAGAGCTGGAGAGTCCCAACTTTCTTCATGGTCTACAGTCCTTGAAAAATGTGTGATGGTCTCGCCCTGCCGTCTTGGACTGTTGCTCCTCATATGGCCATAGACAGGGGAGAGGATGTCAGCTTCCCCTTCTCTTTTTAAAGTGTTGGTCTGTTTCTTCACATAATTGTCATTTTCTTTTGAATTTTAGACTACGATGTCTGTAGGGGCTCTTGGAGACTATGTCTTGTATTACTATTACTGAACTTTTACCTACCTAATAAATTCTAAGCATTATGATTATATCCTACTTGTGGCTATCATAGTACAGTGCCACTTGATATACAGTAGTCACATATTTACTCTGAACAACTGGGGAAAACATTTATTGGGTTTTTGCACTGTTCAGATTTACAGAGGAAGTGCACAGCTACTATCGTTATCTAGATTTGTTTCAATTTATGAGTTTCTATTATAGTTTATAAGACAACTTCAAGAAGTGTAAGTGACTTGTAATTTATAGCCATAGTATGTTAATTCTATGAAATTGTAGTCTAGTTAGGCTGTTAGGCTATACGAATTATGACCAAACAACATGAGATATATATTTCTTCCTCTGAATTGTAATGAGGAAATGCTTGTCAACTTAATTTATCACCAGACATATGCATATTTAAAGCCCTTTATAGTGAAATAAAAGCATGACCTAAAGATTATGCTTCCTACAGATTTGACAGCAGCTGTGATTGGGGTATAAAATACTGTTGGGGCCTCAACTGTTATAATAAAAGCTGAGTAACTCATATGATAAGCTGTTACTTGAGGTGAATATTCTTAGATGTGAAAACAGTTCAAGTAATCCTTCCAATCAGAGATCTGGAGGTCATCTGTTTCAAGTCCCTGAGAGGTTTCTGTCAGGTTAAGAACTTTTACCTTGTCACGTGATGGAATTGAAACCTCAGTCAGTGCACCTTCCCCCTTTATGTCTCTGCTCCAGAACAGACCTACAGTCCAAGCATTTATCACAAATGCGAGCACTCTCTCATTCCACAACATCTCTAAGACAGTAGAAAGAAGAATAAATGCTCTTTGAAGAGTGTCATGTGGAGAATGATGGTTTAAAACGTCACACTGACATGAAGTTTTATGTACACATTCATCCAATATTTGGGTGTTTACCATGTGCCTGGCAGTAGGGTTGAGCAGAATATATAAGCAGTGGATGGTCCCCTGTCTTCCAGTAGATTAGACTAGAGCAGCATTTCTTCACCTCAGCACTATTATCATTTTTAGCAGCTTCCTGGCCTCTACCTAGCGGATGCCAGTATCAGCTCCCAGTTGTGACAACCAGAAATGTCTCCAGGCATTCTCAGATATACCCTGGAGGAGTCGGGGTGGGAAGCAAATGGCCTGTAGTTGAGAACTACTGGATTTGTGGACAGTAGTTCTAGGGGAGACAGACAAGCACACAGGAAAGTAAATTCTAAATACACACCATAGAATGGACTAAAGATGAGCCACATAGAGTGCTGTGAAAGAAAAAAGGGAGAGGTGGCTTCCAGAGCACTTTCAAATTCACCGTCTATCTCTCAGGCTGACACTTAACTACATTGAAGTAGCTCTTGAATAGCTAAATATATTTGTTTATATTATATCAAAATCATGACTTTTAAAACATTAAAAAATTTTTGTTTACTATAGTATTTAAAATATTTTTTTCTTTTTTTTAAAGTTAAATATCGCTAGTACTGAATAGCTATGAAATACTAAAGGATGGTTTTACAATTATCTAGTGTCAATTAAATAGTATAGTCCCACCATCATGTTGCTACATATATGTAACACTGAACAGCAGCTGGTGAATTGAAAGTTCTGTACAAGCATAGAGAGGAATCAGGTTTGCTTATAAGTTTGGCATGTTGTATTTACTGTTACTGACTGACTAGGTATAGCTACTGGAAGTTATCCATCTACTTTCCATCAGAGATAGAAGTGATTGTACAAACTGTCAAAAAAAAGTTTGTAAAGTTTTATTCATATAGAAAGTAACATTTTAACTATTTCTAAGGAGAGAGAATACAACATTTATATATAGCATAATTCATTGGTAATTCATAAACTTTTTTATATTTTCTTATATCTTAGACTGTGACTTAAGTTCCAAATTATTTATAGAAGTAATCTTTATTAATGAAATTCAAACTTTGTGGGTGTAACTTGCCAAGTAAAGGTCTGTACCACTCTCAAACAAAAACAAAAATAAAAACTGCTAACCTCTTTTATGTTATTTAATGTTGTTACTTTTTTGTCCTCTGTTCATTGCCGCAGCTATTTTTCCATGTTATTGCTTCTGCCACATAGAAATTGCCATCATTTTAAGCTCCTTCTTTAACTGGCCCATGGTGTTTGAAGGATGTTGTTGATGCAGTTTATGAGCACTTCTGAACGAGTGTATGCATTAATCAAAGACTATGAGATGCCTGCTGGTACTCTCAAATTCATTTATAAATTGGCTCTAGGCTAGGTTATGTTTGCTAATATTCACCTTATTATGTGCTATGTCAAGAGTGGTGGGGAAACATGGAGTCACAATGGGATACATGATGAACACAGGTGGCTCCCTGGGTATGATTTGAAGAAAATGAGATAAATTGATTGACTGGAAAAAGCAAGAATAGGACTGAAGGTGCTTAGCATATATCTTACTGTCTTGTTCCTAAGAAGCACTCAAATGAACCTGCATCAACACCCTGAAGTAGCGGTTTTTACCATATAGTATATCCTCCCTTCCTGTAGCAGTGTTTTATCTATTTAGCAGTAGTGTAAGAAAAAATTCTATATAATGCATTTGAAGACTAGATGTATATAACCTATCCAGTTTTCTAGTGTTCAGAAATACAAACTTAAACCCTTGGGCACTGAATCCATTAATGTTCAAGTGAGTTAAAGGTAAGTGAGAGTTTTTTAACTTCTGTGGTAATCACAATTAGGACATATGAAGACAGTACTTTACGTTTTTTTTTTAAAAAACAAAGTATGCACAATGGTCATTTAAAATCGATTTGATTAAAGGAAAAAAGTATTATAAATGTTTTTAGCATTTATATTTTTACATAGTGAATCTTTTATAGTCAGCATGATAGATTCAATAAACAAAATGCTTATTTGTTTCATTAAAGGAAAAAATAGACATCAGCTTTAATGACTGCCTTAGTCCTGACATAGATTTATTTGTTTATACTTCAGCAAATCCTTTGTAACATGAAAACTTTAATTTATCTATTTCTTTTTAAAATCTCACATAATATTTTCAATTACTACAAAAAGAACTCAGAATCAAGAAACAGTTATTGACATTTTCCCCAATTCATTATATATATGTGAGAATTGCAGAGCGAAAATGTGAAATCTCAGACCTTTAAATATTTTATAAGATGCTTACTTTCATTAGTCTTATTTTGAACATTATTTTGATAGTTTTGTCTTAACATTAATTTGTACTGAATTGTAGAACTAAGCTGTCTGGATTTGAATCTTGGCTCCACCATGGGCTTTGGTTAAGCTACTTAACCATTCTCTGCATTGGTTTCCTCATTTGCTAAGTGAAGATAATTATACCAACCTCTTATGGTAGAATTATTAAATGTAATATGATTAGAACAATGCCTTGCATTAAGTGAGTACACTGTACAAGTGATGAGCAGGATAAGCACGATCTCAGTTCTGTCATAGGTGAGCCTTAGAAAATGATATTTATAAAATAATCACAAACTAATTACTTAATTGAAACCATCATTTGTGCCACATCTTCGTGACATTTGTTGTTTGTAGTGGGGGAACTGATCTAGTCTGTATGCATTGAAGGTAAAATATGAAGGAATATGCTCGATATATTTCTAGTAGAAGTAACAGTGTATATGAAGATTCATGATGTAGCATAGAAATAACAGTGGAGAAAAATAATAGCACCTGAGTGGATAGTGATGTTTTCATTTCGGCTTAAATTCATGAGATCTGCTCTTTTCCCTATAACATGCCCTGTTGTCTGGCCTCCTACACATTCTTTAAGAGCAGCATCCCTTTCCTGCCTCAGTCTCCCTTGCTTGTCTCCAGGCCCCTCAGCAGCAATCTGTACATTCTTCTACCCTATGGTGCTTTCATATTGTCTGGTTGTTTCCCTTACACATTCCTACTTGAATGTTTGGAAAATGAAGCTTCATTTGCAAACTGTTGGAGTTAATAATTTAGCCTACTTGAACCCTAAGAACACGATTCAGATGGTATTTTATCAACTAAGGAAATCTTGTTTATTTCTTACTTATGACCCAAGAAATGTTCTAGTTCAGTGTTTTTGAGGTCATTGAAGACTAACTTATTTAAGTTAACTTCTGCCTGAGTTATGCTCCTAATTAATGTTTTTACTTCTGTCTACATTTTTAAATCTTATTTTGGTCTGTTTCTTGAATGCCACATCTAGAAAAATGAGAATTTATAAGAGGTTTCTTTGAATTTCCTTTCTTCATTACTACATCTTGGGAATTATATCACTGTAATGAGAGAATAATAATTAGTAGGCAGTAAAAGAGAAAGGTGGTTCTGGCTGTGTAAGTATAGGAATCTGTGAATTTAAATTAAGGCTGCTGGCAGGGAAATATCTACAATCACGCATCATTTCATGCTCTTTAATACAGATATGTTAATAGCTGAAGTATATTAAAGTGAGGATAATTGATGACTAAGTGGCATTTATCTCCAGAACACAAGTGTATTACTCAGATTTCTCTCAAATAGGATGAAATGTAGTTTTTGTTTGTTTGTTTGTTTGTGTTTTTAAGAATCGACTCACCCAATTATGGAGGTTGAGAAGACCTATAGTCAGAAAGTTGGAGACCCAAGAATAGCTCATGTTTCCATTCTAGTTCAGAGGCAGGAAAAAACTGATGTTGTAGCTTAATAGTCAGGCAGGAAAAGTTCCTTCTTACTCCAGGGAGTGTCAAACTTATTGTTTATTCAGGCCTTTATCTGATTGGATGTGTTCTGCTCACACTAGTGAGGATGATCTGCTTTGTCCAGTGTACCAATTCAAATGTTAATCTCACCCAGAAACATCCTCACAGACACACACACACACACACACACACAGAGTAATGTTTGGCCAAATGTCTGGACACTCTGTGGTCAAGTCGAGTTGACACATAAAGTTAACCATCCTAATAAGTTTGGTTTAACATTCAGAAATCAGTTTAATTAATCATATTAACAGAATAAAGGAGAAATACCATATGGTCACTTTAATAAATGTGGAAGAATCAACAGTAATTTCAAATAAAAACTCTCAGAGGGAACTTTGTCAAGAAGGTTAAGTATAAGAAACATAATAAATATAATTCTAAATGGTAAAATATTATACAATTCCTCCTCAAGAGATAGAGCAAAGAATTTTTACTCTAATCATTTCTATTTGTCATTTTACTTAAGATTCAAGCCACTGCAAAAAGTCATGAAAAAGAAATATTAGACATAAAGATAAAAGAGAAGAAAACTGTTTCTATATGTAGATAATACAATCGCTTATGAATAATAGATTTACATGTAGATCTAGCTCTTCATCAATAGAAGAGAAGAGAGAACCCAAAATAGACCCAAACTTGTATTTAATTTTTGTCAAAGGCACCAGACAATCCAGTAGGGAAAAGAATCTTTACTATTTGGGAAAAAGATGAACTTTGAACCCCACCATTTATAACTACTAACTAAAGATGGATACTAGATCTGAAAGAAAAAACAAAAATATAAAGCTTTTAGGAAAAAATACAGGAGAATATCTTTATAACTTGGGGAGAGACAAAGGTTTCTGAAGCCACGAAAGCAGTAATTACAAAAGTAAAAAATTGACGAGGTTAAAGCTAAAAACTTTTTATTAAAAGGCATCATTGTGTGTGTGTGTGTGTGTGTGTGTGTGTGTGTGTGTATGTGTGTGTGTGTGTGTGTATCATTTCTATATCTGGGATATATAAAGAATTTAAACAACTCAATGATAAAATGACAAAAATATCTCAGTAAAAATGAGTAAAAAATTTAATAGACTCTTTACAAAAGAAGGTATGCAAAACTGAAGCATGTTTACATCAATAATTGTACACGAATGTACAGTTGTTCTTAGTTGTTTTATTCATAATGGGAATTAGGCTGCAGAATTGTTGGAAGGACTGGAGGAGTAGAAGGGGTGTAGAGGGAAGATAGTGTTACCTAGAGATAAGGAGTGCCAGCGAGCCCTTTTGCTCCTGCATTCCTCATCCCCTGGTCTGCTGTTGCTAACTTCTCTAGCAGCCTGCTGGTGAAAGTTCTGACTTTTGCTCTGCCTTCTAATTTCTGCAAGTCTTCTCAGTATCAGGACCAAACCAGACCCCTTTTGTCATGAGACAGCTCCACTCATCACCACTCTTATGCTTTGGGGCCATTATTAAGTAAAATAAGGGTTACTTGGACACAAGCACTGTGATACCACAGCAGTCAGTCTGATAAGCAAGATGGCTATTAAGTGAGTAACAGTCAGGTCGCGTATATAGTGGGGTATGCTGGACAACGGGATGATTCATTCCCAGACAGGACAGAGAGGGATTGTAAGATTTTATAACACTACTCAGAATGGCATCCAATTATAAAAATGAATTGTTTATTCCTGGAATTTTGCATTTAATATTTTCAGATTGCAGTTGATTACGGATAACTGAAACTGTGGAAAGCAAATCCACAGATAAGGAGGGTGGGCTATTGTAGTTTCTTATAAGGATATTAAGATTAACTGAGATAATGCAAGTACTGATTCAGGGAGAAAATGCTTTACATTTATCACTGTGTTTGTTGCTGTATTTAATTGATTGTTCTTGGTGAGATAGCTCTTCATGCTGCTTCCACGTAGGAATTTCATATTTTACTCATTTGGACTTTGTCAGAGGCAGGACCTCTGGTCTGTGATTGACATTTTTGGATGTTGCTGCTGTCAAGTAATAATTAAGTTAAATTGATTCATAAAGAATATAAAAGGAAAAAGGTAGTTGAGAAAGAAAAGATTACACATTTACTTTATTTGAACTGCTAGGAGTCCAGAGTAAAGTAGGATTCTTTTTTAAAATTAGGATTCCAATAACCTTTGTAGTTCAATGCCAATAACTTAACATTATCTTTTGATATATTTTATTTAATTTCAGGCACTTTGTATTTTTATATCTCTGTGGTTACAGGTTGCCATACATCTGACATTTTATTATTAAAATTAGTATTTGCATCTGAATATCAAAATGAGATGGGATTTTTAAAAGTAATGTATTTTTATATTGGGTTTGTAAAAATTTTTATATTGGTCTGGGATATTGGAATATTTAACTTTTGCTTACTTATTTAATAATTAATTGCTATTTTGATATTTCTTTGATATAGAGGCAGAAATGAATTTACACATGTATACATTTTTTTATTGAAGGCTTTTTCTGTGTGTGTCGTGACTGACATTTAAAATCTTAACTGGTTTAATAGTCATGAAGATCAAGTTTCCAGATTAAGAATATGAGGTTAATTTATCCGTTTACCTTTACACCTAATATTCTAAACATGTTCATTGACCTTAATTGTTTTGATCATATGTCAAAATAGGAATTTGAAATAGCCTTCTGTTTTGGCAAATTCTTATGTATAATGTTCTGTTACTGATTATTTTGTTAATTTAACTTTTATATCTGTATCTGGTTCACAGTATATGACTGTCTTACCCGATAACTCATTCCACTCTTGTCTGACTCTAAAATCCTTTTTTCATAAGTCAAGTGCCAATAGTTATTCTCTGGTTTCAGCTGTAGTTAGAATTCCAGTAACAGGCTACATTTGTCCCTAGATTTACATGGCATTTTTTTACGTGAGATTTTTTATACACAGTAAATATTCTTCCCGTTTACGCGAACTTTTTATATGTGATTTCCATCTATTCGTTCTCATTTTACACAGTTCTTTCTTTTTCATTTCCATTAATAGCAATTACACTTTCTAAAAAACAATCGCTTAACTCAGCAATGTACAAAGAACTAATACTTACACACAATTATTAATGACCTTCCCATTCATAGGATAGCAGATAAATAATCATGAGTGACTACTGATGTTTTTCGGAATTGGTTTTACAAATCGTTTTCTGTAGAAGCTGAAAATTATATGAAGGAAAAATATCTTCCTTTTAAATACTTTTAGATAATGTACCTGGTGATCCACACAATTTAGAACATCCAAATATAAAAGTTGTAAATTTGCCACCAAATACAACTTCTTCGATCTAACCTTTAAATCAAAGCATTATTTCCACCTTTATGATTAATTATATTAAATAATATTTTAATAAACTTGAAGATAACTATGGTTACAGCATTGCATAAATACACAATTTTCAGTTGTATCAAGAATATTGCTTTAGCTTTGAGTGATATAAAGCCGTCAACTTTAAGTGCTTGCTGGAAAGCAGTATGGCCACAAGTGGTTGTCCCAGGAAATATCATTCCAACAATTGAAGAGGGATTAACCAGCATTATTAATTTATGAAATAAATTTCAAGAAGAAGGCTCTAACAATTTGAATGTAGATTATATTAATGAATTACTAGTTGATCATGAATTAATTGATAATGAATTAATTCATTTAATAATAGGAAGTGACCTTGAACCAGTTTCATTCATTGCAGAAAATATTTACAAAGCTCTTCAGCTGGCCAGAAAACTGGAAATTACAATTCTACACATAGATCCAAACATCCAGTGAGCCTTAAAATTTTGAAAAGATTTTAAAAAATATTGCAGCAAATATCAAAGAATTTATGAAAATTTAGCAAAAGATGGGGTTGGAAAACTATCATCCAAGAACATTAACATAATGAAACTGAAGTAATAATTTAAAATATTTTGAACAATGAAAATAGTGACTTTATGCCAATAAAAAACAGAAGATTGATTACTTTAGATTATAGTACAGACAGTGACAGTGAATAATATTTATTTTTGGCTTTTCTGATTTTCATTAGCATTTTTTTGTGTGAAAATATGTGAAATAAATATTTTATGATTTATACTGGCCTATTTCTTTAGTATTTCTTTTTTTCTATACTGGTAGACTCTTTTTACATGGTTTTCCTCTGTATTAAAAAAAGACGCATGGAACAGATAATCTGCGTAAATTAAGGGACTGGTACAGATTTAACATTTCCTCTGAGTGTATCATATGTGTATGAAGTATGGATTAAGTGTATAGGTTCTGACCTAAGTTGGTCTTAATGGTTAAACAGTATCAAAAGTTGTAACCATTCCAACTCCTGTTGGTATGGAGAGAAAATGGATTACCTCCTTGATGTACTTCTTCAGGACTCCTTCTGGCTCCTTTCATAACACTTTCTTCCCTGTTGGCATCCTTCTTAGGCAGTTGTTCCTCACGTTGCTGCAAAGATAATTGTTGGCTCATCTAGGCTAATAAGCTAGGACCAAGTCCTGGTATTGAATCCCATTGGCCTCATTTGGGATTTGTGGTCATCCTTGAACCAGTCACTGTTGTCATTGGATGGAATGTTTGATTGGTCAGTCTGGCCTCACCTAAAACATGTGGTTTGAGTTTGAGGTACTTTTTTAGTCAGAAAATATTCTAATCAAATCTTAAGGGTGAATTGTGCAATAAAGTTAGTGAATTAATTCTGCCACATCAATTGCAACAAATTTTTTTTAAAAGTTAAATAATGAATAATAAATTATAGATAAAACCATCCCTTTTCAAGTTCTATAAAACTCAACAAATATTGAACGTAAAGAACTTTTTTTCAGATTTTTGTTCTCCCTCACGTATATGCTTATTTATGAAGTTCATTCACTGAACCTCTACCTCTTTGCTTATATTAGGCACTGTAATGTTTGTGGAATAACACTGTCATAGCTTGTTACTGTAGACATTATTGCAGCAGCAGAAGTATTCAATTGAAAATGTATATAATTTAATATTTGATTTAAGGATTGGGTCTTCTTTTAGTTTTCTTTTCAATATACATTTCACAGAGTGGGGAATTAAAACCTGTGATAGGCTTTATGATTTTAGACCATGAAAGGAAGGCTTGCCATTTATAGTCTTGGGCCAGAGATTATATGGATCAGATATGGTAATTCTGCAGAAAAATTGATTTCCCAAACAGAATTAGAATATAGCAAGTAATTTTCAACATTTTTTTGCCGTGTTCTTGGTCAAAGTAAGAAGTCAATTGATTAGTAGACCTGATATATGATAATTGTTTACTGCTCTCAAAAGTCCTCCCTGGCCCTCTCCCAGCCCTCCATGGTACCTCAGCAATAACTGTTCGAACAAAAATGGGACCAAACCCAAATGGTGAACTGCTGCACTAATCCTGCTTTTCCCAGTGCTCTCTACCTTCCTCTCCTCTTTAATTGGGTCTCTCTGACTCTGTGAGGAAAGGTTTTTACTTTTGGTTTAATGGATTGCTGCAATAACTTCTGTTTATTCACCAGTGAAGATGGAAAATTCTTGTTTTTTATTTCTTGACAGTTGGATTGTAATAGGCAGCCACATCTGAGGAAATAAGTAAAACTACAGCCCTGTAATAATTCCTTATTATAAATATAGATGAATAATATTTACTGTGGTTATTGTATAAATTATACAAATGCGGGGCTTTTTTTGGCACTGGAAATACTGTTGGAGGGAATTGTTTTAAAGTGGACTTTACTGCTTGGCAGAACGTGAAGCTGATATCAGCTGTATTTATGATTACTTTCTGGACTCAGTCCAGTTTGGATTTCAGTATAAAAGTACATGTGAATATGAGGAAATGTAGATCATTAAAAGTGCATTTTTTTTATGTGGCCAGTTTTTACATTTGGACTGATGAATGAGTTTCTGTAGAATAAAAATAGAACACATTCCACCAAACCACTTTCTAGATTTTATCTGTAGACATATTGCCCTATGGTGTAGTGAAGGAATTCTCTTATTTATACCTTAAGAATTCATTATAACAGTGACAATTCTATATTTTATTTGAATTAACCTATTTCTTAGAGAGTAGATATGGAGGTAGAAATCTGAGTTGCAGTTTGTAGCTGCATTTCATTTGCTAGACAAAAAAAAGTATTCCTTAATATTTATAACATGTTTTCTATTAAGGCAGATTCCCCATACTTGCTAATGAAATATTCTGAGATTGCATCAAAGGTTATATATAATCATCAGGCAGTTCAGTTTTTAAATAAATGATGTAAATAGAAATGAGCCAAATCATTAAATAAAATAATACAAATATAGTGAGGTCAACATTAGAGTTTAATTTTCTTGTTAGTGATCTGGAGGAAAAGAACAAGGTGCTGGGAAATAAAACACTTTTGGTTTGAGATTAATATAGAGAGATCAAGAGTGAAGAGAAACTTTGTCTCTTTACAAAGGGATTCATCTATTTCCACTCCAAAGGTGTGGAAATAGAGTGGGTATTTCCACTACAAGAGTGCAGCTTCAGTCCAAGTAATCTCCTCCTGCCGTGCCCAGTTATAGTTATACCTACCACCTTTGTCTCTCATTGCTCCTCTTCCCCAAAATCAGATGTAGGGAAATGGGGCAGTATCTCACATTTGTATGTTTGTTATAGGTAGATTTACATACATATTACATATGTGAACATGTATATAAGCTGCTTTCGCCAACTAATGGGAATACTTTTCCATATCATTAAATGTTCTCCTATAATTAAAAAACAAACAAACAAACAAAAAACAAAAACAAAGCCATGATCTTTTAAAGGAATGTTTTTTCTGCTTTTTAGGTCTTTGATAAATATTGCTGAGATGAACATTTTTAAAAACAGGCTTATACATTAATTAATAATTATTTTCTCAGGATCAATTCCCAGTTGCATTACTGATCACAGATTCATATTTTAAAAAATTATTACATCTTTAAAAGTTTTATGAGTTGCCAAATTGTTGGCATAATTTATTCTTAACTAGTCATGGGTTGGTTTAATGCAGCTCCATTTTGCTATTTGTGAGTCTGAAGTCAAGCAACTAACAGTAACAGTCATGGAAATTAGTTCTGCATGTTGAATCTCTTTTGGCCTTAAATCAACAGAAATCTATTTTTTCCCATCTTGATTTCTTAGAATAATGATAAATCTTACAAGAACTGTTTCTCCACTTTTTTGTTGATGGTGTTTTAAATTTGGCCAGAAAGAAATTGAAGAAACACTTAAAATCCATTGTGTGTTTTTCTACCTTCTCTTTTTCTTCCGATTCATGTTGAATATCATCTACAAATTCCTCTGCTTTAAATCATTTCACAAAAATGCAGAGAAAAGACAATAATAGTTCCAGATGTTCTCACACTTGAGTGAGACACAGGAATTGCCAGATGAAATGGATCTGAGATGCTGAATTATTTACTTATATTTATTTACTTTACTGCATTGACTTTCTAAGGAAGTATTGCTGAAAAAGTATGTTGTCAGTTAATTAAAAAATTTTATTTCCAACAGAATTATTCATTTTTATTATTTAGTGTTACATTTCCAACCATATTGTTAATATCATAAAGCCTAAAATAAATTATACTCCTTACTAAAGACATTAATTTTTTGGTTTAATTAGCTTTCATTGGGTTGTTTCCTGTTTTGGAAGTAATACTAGAGAGTTTTCAGGTGGCCAGAGAGATGTGATCAGAGTTCATTGAGTGTGAGATGGTGTTTATAACATGGCTGTTAAATAAAGTTGTCATTTTTTCCTGAGACTCACATTCAAAATTCAGTTTGACATATAAGGATTTAAAAATCTAACCTGGAATTTATTTAAAGCTGTTACCAAGTTATTTTTGTTTCTTTCAATCAAGAGCACCATTAATATATATTATCCAGAGCTTTCATTCTAGGGATTGCATTATGCATACGTGGTTATTTTATTAATTTTAAAATTTACTCTCTTCTCCCCTTTCTTTAACAAAAATTTTATTAATATTTTCCTACATCGATATTAGTGTTTGAACTATACAAAAAAGATGGAAAAGGATTAGAGGATGCTGCCCTTATATCCAATTTTGAAGATGTGAAGAAGTGAACATCTGTACCATTAGTTAGATAGTTTTTAAGGTGGCCAATATATCATGAAGCCTGGAAGCTGGCTAGCTGTGTTCAGCCTGTCGTGTTATCCAACATGTTCCTGTGTACTTAGTTGTCACTCAGTCAATGGGAAATGGAAATCCCAGAGAGGCTGGTTGGTAGGAAATTGAAGCTTGCATCACTTGAATCTTTTTTCTTTTTTAATTCATGGGCTAGATCTTGTGATATCCATCAAGTCACTTAGCATTTTGTGCCTCAGTTTCTCATCTGTGAGTTATATGATTGGAGTGGATGATTTACTTTCTAAGTTTTATTCTGGGTGCAGGATGAACTTTTCATTGTGTCCACTTAGTCATTTAAAAAGACTTATCTGAGTGTCTCTGAAAAGTCAACACATCTAGCATCATAGAAGGGGACTATATGTTGTTTGCTTCCATGCCATTTCTGACATCTCTCACCAGATTTTATAGACTCTATGAGCAAATATTTATATTTATAAAACATTTAGATCCCTAAGACTCTGCAGAGCCCTATTTTTATCTGATTTTGCCTAAATTTACGAGCCATGTAAAGTGTGACTTGCAATGCATGGATTCAGAACAAAATAACTTCATCTGTCCCTTCATACTATAGAGTTCGATTTCATGCTGTTTTACGTGGCACAGTAGGAGTGGATTGTTTAATATCTGTAACTCTGAACTTTCACTATCTTTTTAGCAGATATACAGGTAAATGTTGAGAAACAAATTCTAAAAAATAATTTCTACAGATTGTTTTGGAGACCCCTGGAGCAAGCTATTTGAATTCAGTCCCCTTCTTTTTGCATAGTTTTTCTTTCTTTGTGTTCCCATGGATCACAGAAAGGTAGAGTGTCTAGTCCTATACGTTAAATTGCTTTATAATTGCCCTACTTAATAAGGGAGACATATCCTAGCATGGTGAAACCTGAAAATATTCAGAAGAAATTAATCTGAATCTATTAGAAGTAGGAGGAAACATATTTTGGAAAATTGTTAGCTAGACTGGATAAACTCTTTCAACACGGCATTATATCATGCATAAAAAAATAATGAGACCCAGACATTTGTTTTCAACAACAATTTCAATTTGGTTATGGGTTATAGAAAATGAAGTTTGAGATGGAAAAATATGGCCCACATTTAAATTTAAAACTATTTAAAATGTATTGAATATGGTTTTGTTTTGGAATTTCCACAGTAGAGTGGAGAAGAGTGTGGGAGTTCTAGATTTATTTGAATGTGACAAAGGCTGTATTACTTGTGAGCTATGTGACCTTGGACAAATTAACTTAAAATCTCTGAGCCTCTCTGTATTCATATGTTTAATAAAAAAAGGTTATTTATTGAAAATATATTCTTAAGTGCCTCTTAATCCTCTAGATACCTAGAACATACTTCTCAGTAAGGTAGACACAGTGTATGTTTTTATGGTTTAAAATGGAATGGAAAGGGAAGGTTGGATATGGCAAAAGTATCTGAAAAAACTCACAATAATGATTCATGAAAATTAGAATAAGATATTTGGTTCTGGTGCTCTTTTAAGCTTTTAGGGTACTTTTAAAGCTACTCTCTTTTTTATGTCTATGAGAACAGAACATTCAGAAATTATTTTAACAGAATTAGAGTTCTGTGAGCTCTGCAGACCAGTCTGAGGGAAAACAAGGGATGTTCAGGTCTCTTACAGACTTTGCTCCATTAATGGACACAAAGACAAAGAAAATGACCTTTGTACTCTTTAAAAACTGACTTTGTTGATTAATATTGATCTTAGAATTGTCTTTCTTTTTTCCCCTGCTCAGTCAGTATAAATGTAAATATATAGTTTATTTTTCATGTACACTGATGAAACAGTCTATTGTTTGCCTTTGACTGATATTATATAAAATGTGACCCAGGAAATCAAAGTGTTTTTCAAATATTATTTTCAATTTAATTAGATTTAAATATTTACAAATTCTATTTCCTGTATTAAAATAATTCTTATAAATTATCCAGATAATTATAATTTTCTCCCAAATTTATTTGTGTAAGAGGGTACATGTACAAACGAGCAATGACTGAATAAGTACACAGATGGAATAAATCAGTGTTATAGTGGTGTTACATATGACTAAGGGGTGATGGTCTATTTGGGTATATAGTGAGGGGTGTTTAGTGTATTCTGTAGGTAAGACCTGACAGGCACTGGGGCATTTTCTATTCTACTGTTACATTAATTTTTTGCAGACTTTTTAGCTTTGGTTAGCTATTTGAAGAATCACATGGCTCTCCACCTTTGCAGACAAGTTCTATAAAATACAAGTATTTAGTATTTGAGTTCAAATGGAAACTTTAAAAAATTCTTTGCTTTACAACAGCATTTTGCATTTACTTCATTTTTTTTATGTGTGTGGAGAAAGGGGAGTTGGGGAGATTATATTTGTAATTATGTTTAAAGAGCTCAGTTGATCCAGAATATTTACACACTTTTTGATTTTTGAACCCCTGTGAAGCATTTTTATGTGAAGAAGCTGACTCAGAACTCATGGTGTCCCCAGTTTTACCTAGCTAATAGAAGAGCTGTAGGCAGTCCAGGGTTCAGCAAGCAGATAGAGCAATGTGGCTACTGATTATTAATCGTATTAAATGAAATCATATTCATTAAACTGGTGGAATAACCACCAGTGTAGACTTTTTATATCTAGCTTCTTTAGCTCAGCATAATGTGTGTTAGATTTATCTACATTCATTACACTGATTCTGAATTCCTCCTTTTCTAATGTAATACCTTAGGAGAAGTTTCTAATTTCTTGAGGCAACTAAGATATACTGATCTGTTGGGGGTACTCCAAAGAGGGTGAAATTTGGTTCATATTTGTAACTGGTAATAAAAATTTTGTGATAAAGAAATGAATGGGCTATAGGAGTGGAGTAGTCTACTCACATTTTGGAATTTATTTAGAGGAATTCCAAGACCCCCCCTTTTTTAAAGTAATTAATTCACATATTAAATCCTTTTATTATTAATTGTCTGATGAACACAAAAAGAAAAATATCTTTAGCAATTTTTATAGTATTTCACTAGGTTAGCTAATTTTATAAATAGACTAATGTCCTGTCAATGCTGCCTTTACTAACTGCATAATGTATCTATTTTCTAAAATTGGTTTATTTAACAACTCTTTAAATTAGACAATGTTTCTATTAAAATTATTGATTAAATTTAATTCCATAATATTGAGTGGCATCTTCGTTGGAACATAATGCCAGAAAATACTGATTAGAAATACTAGTCTATAAATTAAAGTGCATATTGCAAAATACTGTTCCTCATTTATATTCAGAATGAGAAATAACTAGTCATAAGAATAGCAGAGAAAGTCTTGGGATTCCTGGACATTTACAAATTAGGATGAATTAATAGTGTGGCAATTTCCCAAAGAGCTGGGCCTTTCTCTTTCATACATTTGGTATAATGCAGTGGAAACCTATGCCATTTATATTGGATGGATTTATATAGATGTGAGGTGAATATGACGATTGAGGAATACTAGTAGATTAATAGTAACGTATTTTGTGTTAATGCTAACAGATTACTAGCAGGTTATTATTTACATGTATAGAGAAAGAAGTTTTTAGTATTTGATCATGACTAAGTTGAAAACAAATAAGAGGGTTAAAGAATAGGAAGTAATGGTTGTGATGGCATACCTGGATGAATTAAAGAGTAGATTTTAGATTAAAAAATGATGGCATACCTGGATGAGTTAAAGAGTAGATTTTAGATTAAAAAATCGGTTAAAAAAACTCATCATAGCCATGTTAATTTAATAGCCACATTCTGTAATTAAGATTTTTCTTGATGTCCTGCCCCTAGAATTGTCTGCATATTTTTTAGTGAAGTATCTGAACTTACTGAGTACTAAATCGTTCGTTACTATAGAAGGTAGTTTGATGATTCAGAATAAAATTATATTTCAGGCATAACTACTCATTTTGGCTCTAAATAGTTATCACCATCAGTCATATTTTTATCTAAATAAGAGCTTGCTATGCCTAATACTTCGTAGTGTTTTTGTTATTACTTAATATAGAAATAATGAATGATTGTATCTAATTATTTAATAACACATTATTTTTAATTCTTATTGCCATGGCTAGGAAAGTAGGTTGTTAGAAAACAATGGAATGGAGAACATCTGTCTTTTCGTTGTTTTTTATTTATGAAATATTCTTTTCAAAGGGCAACTTGTACAAATTTTTGGGTTATCAAAGCCAGTGAGTGGTGTTTATTGAATGTTTGGCATTTTTACATGTTACACACAGTTCTATATTTTCACAGTTTATATATTTGAGATGTAAAACAGTTTCACTATGTGTCAAGAGGAAATGGGTACTTCTTTTTTACTATAATTCTAATGTAGCAATTTGATTGTATGATGAAGATAACTGATAACCTTCAAGAACAGTAATTTTTTGGGGTGTGCTAGATTTTGATAAACAACATGGGGTGTTAAAATAAGCTTTTTTGATTATTGATTTGAATTTCTGAAATAGGAATTATGTTGCTTTTTAATATTAGACATTTTATTGTTAAATACAATTATGAGTATTATAAAGTATCTTTGGTTTAAAGACACACTTAACTACTTATGGGTCAGCAGAAGACAACAATATATACTTTATTTGAATACTCATACATCCTTAGAGCAAGTTTGCCATCTTTGGCCCTTACCTTCTTTTTGATTTGCTATTAGTAAATCTAATTTATTTTCTTTTTCTGATCAAAGATGGCTTCACAAGCAATTATTTTTTCTGGATAGCTGTCTGCAGTGAATTAGCCAGAAAAAAAAATAAACATTGAAGTCTAGTTTCATTCTTATAAAGAATTTCTTACACTTTATTTCTTACACCCTAAGTTCCAAGATAAAAGGAAAAATTGGATTTTAGTATCTTTGGCATAAGAATCTCAATTCATTTTACACACAGTTGCAATGCATTAAGAATTTCCTATAGAAGAAAAACATCAGAAGGATTATCTTTAGTATTAGAGCCAGTGTGATAGTGGAAAAATCATTGACCATCATTGACCTTGGAAGGTTCTTAAGCTCTTTGAGTACCAGTTTCCTCTTCTGTTAAACTGTGTCTCGTTTATAAGAATATATGACAATTGCCTTCAACAAGGCAGGTAAACCACTTGGCCCATGAAATATGAAACATAGTTGGTGTTTACTAAACATTAGTTTCCATCCTCTTCCTTTATTTATTTTTTTAATTTCACCTGTTCCCCCACTCCCTTCCCTCTGGCAATCATCAACTTGTTCTCTGTATCTATGGGTCTATTTCTGTTTTGTTTCTTTATTCATTTGTTTTGTTTTGTTTTTAGTCACCACATATAAGTGAAATCGCATGGTGTTTATCTTTCTCCATCTGACTTATTTCACTTAGCATAATATCCTCTTGTTCCATTCATATTCTCACAAATGAAAAGATTTCATTTTTCCTTATTTCTCAGTAACATTCCAGTGTGTGTATGTGTATGTGTGTGTATGACACATCTTCTTTATCCATTCATCTATTGATGGACACCGAGGTTGCTTCTGTATCTTGGCTATTTTAAGTAATGCAACATTGAACATAGGTGTTCATATTTATTTTGAATTAGTGTTTTTGTTTTCTTTAGATAAATACACAGAAGTGGAATTGCTGGATCGTATGGTAGTTCCATTTTTAATTTTTTGAGGAACCTCCATATTGTTTTCCATAGTGACTGTACCAATTTACAACCCCACTAATAATGTTTGAGGTTCCCTTTTCTCCACATCCTCATTAGTACTTGTTATTTGTTGATTTATTAATGACAACCATTCTGACAGGTTTGAGGTGATATCTTATTGTGGTTTTGATATTGCATTTCCCTGGTGATTAATGTGGTTGAATATATCATGTATCTGTTGGCTATATTATATCCTCTGTAACAGCCCGAGGAGATCCTGTTAGCTCAGTCCTCTTCACTGGCGCTGCCCTTGAGGTTATTTTTCCTTCATTTCATCCTGTCTCTCTCCCTTTGAGTCGAGGCTGGCAGCATTTCGGCTGTTATAAAATTCTCAAAAACTATGTTGGTCTTCTGTGGAACTCATTGGTGTTCAAGCCATCATTCAAGAGAGGCCTCCATATGCCTCTCCTAGGTGAACACATCTCTTTTGTTCTTGGCTTCCACAGTTCTATGAATCATATGCCTAATCTCTTAAGCAAATGTTTTTCCAGCCAAACCATTTGTTTAGTCTTCAGAGCACAGGTTCCCCAGGGTTTTAGCCATAGGTAATGAATGATTTTATGTGTGTAGGGTGCAATGTAAGATTCTTTTGTTCCTCTTTCCTTTTAAAGGTGTGGAGGATGAGCTTTTAGCAATCTCAGCAGAAATCTTTTGTTCTGAAGGTGTCCTCCTGGCCTGGCTTCAGGGCTAATCAGCATATTGCATCTCTGAATGTCGTTTGATTAACATTTTAATTCTCTTGCTTCCTCCCTACATTAGTAGTGTTGCATTTAGAGGGACAATTGGTACAATTTACATTCAGTGTTTAAGAGGAATTTTCTTTGGATGGCAGAACAGGATGGCATTGTGTGGTAGGAGCAGGAGTGCTGAGGTAAGGAAGCATATGGGGCATTTGGGCTCCAGTGATGATGCTTGGTTTAAGAGTAATGGTCATGTTAACTTGCAGTGGGAGAAACCTGGAAATCTCACTGATGGAGTCCAATCTTGGTGTCCTTGAATGCCTAGCTTCAGGAGTTTAGACTTAATCAAAGGCAGAGCAGGGTGATTATACCTTTACTAAACTCAGATATGAAAGATTACAAGGTATTTGAGGGATATAAAAGTGATAGCTGTAAAAATGGGTTGATGCTAGGAGAGCCTGGAGGCAGAGAAATTAGTTAGCTTTGTGGTGCTAGGATTCAGTGTCTGACAGTGAAGCTGGAAGGATTCTGGTTTAAAGAATTTATATAGAAAACATTTTAGAGGAAGAATTAACCATAGATTATGACGCACTAGATTGCTAGGGGTAGAGGAGAAGGGAGGGATTAGGAAATGTTGACTGCACGTAGAAGAATGGAAGAGTTGCCATATCATTAATAACAGAATGTTTGCAGTAGAAGATGTTGGTTTAAGGCATGCTGAGTGTTAGTTGTTTTCTGAACTTTCAAATCATAATGCCTGTCTGAACATTTGAATTCTATGGAGGGAAATTGTGGGCTGGAGATTATTAAATCAATAATTAATTTGTGTGGAGATGATAATTGTATCACCTAAACATTGAGTCACTTACAGTTTTAAAGCTGTTGGGGAGTCAACCAGTCTGTTGCCCAATGTGTTAGGGTTTGTGAAGGTATATTTATTACACCTTTGAGATTACTTCTGCACCACTATTTGAATGACATCTGTCCTCTTTCAACTTTTCACCTTAACACTATTTCTTCTACCTAGTGAATATGTTTGTAGTAGTGATGATGGGTGTTTTACGTGGTATAATATAGAAGACTGTTCATTTGCTCCTAATTGTTGGTTACTTTGTGAGAGTATGTTTGTTAAAAAACATAACAAGATTTAAAATATATTTTGAGAATTTATCTCAAGCCATTGGTTTAATTGTTATCACATTCCTTGGCTATTTTTGTTCATTTGTCAACTTAAGTTTCCAGTTTTACAGACCTTTCAGTGTTCATCTCACTGATACAGCCTTGTGATGGGAGAATAATATCTTTGTTTCAGGCATACTTTCAAATGCGTGCTCTTTCCTTTTAGTTGTTGGTAAACAGTTCACTGTTAACTCTGCAATGCCTTTTAACATATTATTTTACCATTTATAAATGTGAATATACAGGTTCACACCTTCATTCAGAAGAAATTGAGTTTATCTCCGACTGAGTGTTTGAAAATGTAAACCATTATCTTCAATTATGTGATGACTAAACATTCATGTGTGGTACATTCATAGTACAACTGTGGGTGACTTTCTGTAGCTAGTGAAATGTTTCAAGCATTCCAATGCTATTGTGTTTCAGTGCACCTGCAGGAAAGACATGGTGAAAATTTCAATGGATATTTTTGTGAAGAAATTTCAGCCGGACAGATACCAGCTTTGGAAGCAAGGAAAGGATATATATACCATTGATCACACAAAGCCTACTCCCGAGTCTACCCCTGAAGTAAAAGCATGGCTACAGAGGAGGAGGAAAGTAAGAAAAGCATCCAAAAGGTAATGATCCCTCCAGACCCCATCCCACTTCTACTTACGCATCACATCATGGATATGATGTTATCAAAGACTATTTACTTTTTAAATATTTATTCATCGTAAGTTTACTTAATATCTTAATAAAAATTTGAGGCACATTATTTTTAATTCGACAGAAATGAAATAAATAAATAGAATATAGGAAGCATGTATTTTATGTTCAGTACTATTCTTCAAGTTATATATGGCAAGTAGAAAAATACCAGAACTCCCTAGATCTCTTACACTAGTGTATTTTAAAGTTTTGTTGGTGCTCTTGTTTCACTTCCATATTTTTATTAACTTCAGCAACTTGATTTTAATATTTTTCATTTTGCTACCAATTTTATTTCTGATTTTAGTAGTTTTCTTTCTTTGTCAAACATCTGAGATATTACTTTTATCATCTGGATGCCTATATTTTGCTACACTTGATTTTCTTTTTTTTTTTTTAAACAAGATATAAAGCAGAGCATGTGGCATTTCTATAACATGGTTGTCCCTATGAACATTTCTTCTACATTCTGTTTTTGTGGCCAGGGCCATTTCAGAACCATTCACACACTCATCGTGGGCATATCGTTGTTTTAAAACCCATTGAATAGGCTGTGCATTATGCTCAAGCCCTCAGGTAAATTTTTTAGGCTCTTATGTTTTCCAGGGTTATATTACATTTTTACTCTTCAATGTTACTCATTGCTTTTCTTTCAGATTGTAAAAGCAATATTTGTGCCCTGGAGAAAATTTTTAAAATAAGGAAAAGAATAATGAAGGAATCCCAAGTCACCCATAACCTCACAATCTAGAGATAACCAGTGTTAACATTTTGTATATATCCTTTGCATATATATTGATTATATATTACATAATATATGCTTTTATAAAATTGGGCCATGCTCTATTAAGAATTTGATGACTAGCTTTGTGGGTTTTTTATTTGTCTTTTTTTTTTTTGTAACTAAATGTTTTGCTACAAGGTAATTTTTAATGCCTACAGTTATTTAACTAATCTCCTATATTTGGACTATAGCTTGTTTCCAAATTTTTGCTAAGTAACACTGTAATTTTAAATTTCTGGCCACACTTCTGATGCTTATTATCTGATTCTAAGTATTGTAGTCCTTCCTATGTGATAAAGGGATATTATTCATAACATGTGTGAGCATGTGTGTGTGTGTTGTGTCACCATCTAAAATGCATAACTTACTATGGGTTGCATTCAGAAAAGTTTGGGAAACAGATTTAGAGAGTTAATGCCTTTGAATAATGTGTTAACCCGTATTACCAAAAAAGCTGGCTGTGGGAGGGAACATAGATCTATGATGTTGAACAGATTTGAAATGCCTTTCAGTATGTTAAAATAATCAGTGGATTTTGCTCACCTACTTTGAAAGCCTAATGTTAAGGGGCTTGTTGATTATGCTCAGCTGTGTGGCTTTATCGTTGAGTTTGCTGACTCCCTTAAGTAATACCCTATCTAGAGAAATGTAATGGAGGGTGATCCATTCAAATCTCAAAGAGATGTCAGCCATCTTATTTTACGTTTACTATGCTATTAGTAGTGTGAAAATTTTCTACACTGGCCAGTGCATGGGTTCTCAATAAACATAACAATGTGATGATAGTACTAGTACTGTTTCTAGTAGCAACAGCCAAAGCTAATTTGCATAGATTATCCTTGGCTATCTTCTTTATCTCAGATCTCCGCCCTCCCCGACTTCCTACCGTGTTTAGTGTCGTGGCGTGCGTGTGCACTGAAACACGTGTTGGTTTGAGTTGTAATTCTTCCTAAATGAAAGTGTAAGAAATGTTGTGCCATACACAGAAAGCATCTATGACCAGCTATCAAGTGGCTTGCTGGAAAATGCTAGAAGAGGAAAAAAAATTGGTGTTCACTCTGAAAATAAGTTGATATAAGATGTTAGATACATACAGTTGGCCTTCTTGCCTTTTATTTTCTTTAGCTAATGATGACTTGGTATTTAATTTTAATAATTTTCTTGCATACTTCAGAATTATATAAAACTTGGGGAAATGTCACTTGTTCACCTTGGAATAATTTTAACAACTGCTTTATGGGGTCTCATTTCCTTTTCTGTTTTTCATTATCTAAAATATTTGATTTATTGATTTGATTTCCCTGTGTCATAGTTTTTCACTTTATCTTTACTTTCAGACTTTTTTTAATAGTTATAAAGTTTTAACAAAAACTTTTCCCTAATAATGTTTGATAATTTCATACAATTTTAATTTTGCTTTTTAGTAAAGTTTTAATTGTTATTAAAACTTGTTAAGATTTTTAATTTCAAATTTAACCCATTAATTATGAATATTATCTCTGCAGAATGATTAAAAAACTATCAGTTTTTTTCTTTTAGTAATTGAAAATAACATTTGTATTGGTATGTGTTTTATCCTGTGCATTGCAAACATTCTGTTCTAAACATAGTTCTTTTGTTAATAGCTCTCAGTGTACTAGTTCTCAGTCTAAGAGGCCTAAGAATGAAGAGGACAAGGAAGTGTCAGCTGCAGTTGATGGGGCAGAGGGCCCCACCACTGCTCCAGACCCAGATGACCTCAAGGTCAGTGAAAAGCCAGAAGCATCAGCACAGCTGGGGAACACAGAAGCACCTTCAAAGGAAGAGGCCTCTGCTATCAGGATGCAGCTGGATCAGAATTCATCAGATAATATCAGACTCTCAGGTGAGAAACTGGGTGATTATTTCACAACTAGTAGGTGGATGATGATCTGATGCCTTTGATCTGTGTTCACTAGGATAGATAACTTACTTCTCCACATAGCTTACCCAATAAGGTGTCTAAAGTTATCGGGTAACTCAGTCAGGAGGCCAAGGGAATGTGATAAGTCAGAAGCACCACTGCTACATTTAGTGGGATTAGAATTGTAAGACAAACAGCCAGCAGTGCTTATGTGGTTTAATAAAAAGGAAGATTCTAAAATGAAAAAAAATTTTTTGGTGCAACTTAATATAACAGTACAGTTTTGGAAAGTTTCTCTTGAATTCATATGAAACAGAGAAAACCAGTTATAGATAATTCTTTGCAGATTCTTAGTTTTGGACTTAATTTTAAGAAGGAAATAAAGATTAAAGTTTTTAAAAAGAACAATAGAATCATTCAGTCTTGGGAAATAGTATTTATAGCTGTTTCTCTATACTAAAGCCATCATCTATAAGTCTCAACTACTTCACTTTTTTCCCTTTTAATATCATATTTCTCATGAAACTGCTTTAATGCTTTGCTTTTTTAATATGTTGGGGCATTTGTCCTTTTACTGATCAAGTTGTTGGTAATTCCTGTTTTCCTCTCATACTCCTTATCTAGTCCTTCTCTCATAGACTCTTCCAAATCTGGCCCCCTCATCTTTTTCATTCAAGGCACCATTATCTCTTGCCTGGACTATTGAAGAAATAACTTCCTTTCTGTTTTCCCATGTTCACTCTAGACAGTTCTCCATGTGGAAGTCACAGTGATCCTTTAAAATGATGTAGCTTAGGTCTTGTCCCTACTTTATTTTTACTCATTCCATTTAGAGCAAAAAAAAAAAAAAGTCCTTATCACAGTAATAATTTATCTGATCCTTCGCTGCCTCTTCATCTTTATTACTTTTTGCTCTTGAAATAACTGTGTTAATAGAGTTTAAATCATAGATTACTCTTCAGTGAGTTCACACTTTAGTGGAGAGCTAGATAAATTTAATTACAATCCAGTGGGTAAATGCCGTAGGATGTTGCTAGTATACCAGGGACAGACCCGAAACAAGAGGCTGAACTGGTAATGTTTCTTGAAGTAGGTGATATCTAAACTGATTTGAGAGAAGTAGATAGAAGGGAGCAAGGTGGAGAAGGTAGAGAAAGAAATAGCAACAAGTAATGCAGAGAAGACAGTTATACAATATATATGGCTATTTCTTTATAGTCCCTTACCATAGTTTAATTAACCACTATGAATTATGGGTGGTTTAGGTCAGAGGCACCCAATTTTATTAGTTTTGTCACTACATAGTTCCTTGCATTTTGACCTTCAGATTTTGAGACCTGGCAGAACATTTAGGTAGAAGATATGGCTAGGTTCAGCATCAGAACTAGTATGCAATAGGTGAAATGATGCCTCTGTGTGTGTGTGTGTGTGTGTGTGTGTGTGTGTGTACACGCGTGCACATGTACATGCATATGTGTGTTTATAAGGGAAGGGGAGGGTGAAAAGAGATGGCAATAGAAGAGAAGTGTTTATTATCCTTTTATATGTTGTCATTGTGCGATGCAAGATTAGTGGAGGACATTATTTTTACTGAATCTGCATGGCCTTACACATGTTCTTTATATAAATCTTCTGAGCTAAAATGTTTTATAAGTAGCAAATTTTAGCATTATATATTGGAATATAATTCTTATTTTTAGAAAGATTTCAAATTGCTATTGCTTTGGATAATTATTGTAATTGCCCTGGATTTTTATATTGGTCTATAGTGGAACCTCTTTTTAATCTCTTGTTTTGTCAATAAGTACATTCTTTTGCCAAGTTCCAAGATCTCACCTTAACAACTACAAAGGCTGCATAGTGCTTTGATGACCTTTCCCACCCATGTCTGTGGAAGTTTAGAGGGGAAGTTGGAAAATAGAAATTTAGTTGAGAATAGTTTGACAATTGTTTTCAGTCATAATACAATGCAAAATTTATTAACAGTCTTTCGTTTTATTCCTTAGGAAACAGCTGCTTAAGCACATTTGTAATGGAGGAAGTAAAAACTGACGATGACCAAGCCTATGCCATAATTCCACCTTCGAATCCCAAAGAGGCTGATGGTTTCATATCTAGGGGCTATGTGACATCCAAGGAATCAGACCCACCCAGGCTTCCTTGGCCAAAATCACCTGAGTCATGCTCCTCAGTGGCAGAGAATAACAGTGTGTTGACAGAGGGAGAAGATAGTGATGTGGAGAGCTGCGGGAGTGGCTTAGAACCGGGGGAAGTTGCAGTGGTCTCCAGCGAAGAGAGAAATGGCTTCAAAGTCCCCACTGTATGTGGCAGTGTCTATTTTTACGGTATTTCTTGTGTGGTTGATGTTCTGAAAACTACTGTGTGTTGAAATCTTGCTGTAAGGTAGAAATAACATCTCACATTTATGGATCTTAATTGTATTTCCTTTGACGACTGGGTGGTAAGCCTTCTGTGAGCTCTAGCTAAATGGTGATAATTCTTTTGGCCACATATTGGAGCTTAATTTTCTTTATTTTAAATTTTTTTAAAAATTAAGCTCTTTATTTTGAGAAATATAGATTTATGTACAATTTTAAGAAATAGTACAGAGAGATTCTGTATACCCAGTGTCCTCCAATAATAACTTCTTGAAAAACTGTAGTAGGATATCTCAACGATATTGACATTGATATTGACATTGATGCAGTCAAGATACGGAATGGTCCTATTACCTGCAATATTAGTTGGACTGGAAATGATCCACCCAAAGGGCTCTGACCTCCTCTTGCCAACAATTAATATATCTGGGTCCCAGGCTTTTCATAGCCTCTATTTTAACATTAGGGCTCCCCTGGTCACACTTTCCTCTGACTCCTTCCTCATGGACTCTGTTTCAAGGATTAAACTGATCTTTCTGGCCCTGTCCACTGCCAGAAACAGGCCCTTTGCTTCTTGGAAAACTGAAGGCCCCTCTTGATTACCAGGCTCTCCATTTCATTTGTTTGCATAAGACCTTGTTTCTCTTATGTTATTGCTAATATCATAAATTTTCAGCATAAACTGTTGCTGTAACTGTAAGATTGTGAGTGGATCAGGCAAACTCTGATTGTGTGTTGTGATTGTCAGAATTCAGAATTGTAACCTATACAATTTGATGAGGGACTTTAAGTGGATGAGTAAGGAGAGCCTCAGTTGTTCGAACTGATAAATTGAGCAGGGTCCTGAACAACCAACATCTTGATTGCTCTTGATCATATTAACTCACCACAGGCCTTGTTGAATCTTTGGTTAGTGAGGGAGATTAGGTGAGGAAATTTACTTATCTAATCTCCTTAGTTTAAAATGTCAAATAAAATATAAATAATTTCTTAATTTGTCCTAATAACTTATATTATTAATTTATGCATGGTTGTATAGTCTACTGAACCATAAAATGTTTATCAAGAACATGAGAAATAGAAAAGTGGTCTAATTTATTTGAAAAGGTAGCTAAGGGAAGTTTGAAAGTATTCACATACTGTTTAGTAAACAAATTTTATATTTTAATTTCATATAATGGTTAATTTTAGTTGAGACAGATATTGAGATTTTGGAATGATGAATAAGTCACATGCCTGTTTAGTATATTTAGTCACATACTTTAAACGAGAATGTAATTGAAAGTAACTTTTCTGGCTCCTTGCTCCACTAAGTGGAGATGATTCTATTCTTAGTGCCTTTTTTAGCCTTCACCTTTGCCATTTTCCTGAAAAAAGATTGCCTACATAAGAAGGCAAATAAATTCTGCTGTCGAGGGCTAGGTGACTTGGTTTGCCCTTCTTAGAAACAGCTATGTGGTATTCTTTTCTTACATTGTGGTCAGACAATGCAGTCATTCCAAGTAATACAGACCCATTTCATTTTTGTGTAGTTCTGAACAATGTTTTTTATTATTAAGTGTAATACTGTGTGTATGCTGGTAGCAGTAACCTTTAGTCAGTCTTCTCAAGAAATACTTTTTGAACATCGTCTGTCTATACTATGCTCCATGCTCTCCCTAGAATACATCAGATATGTTAACACTTTACATGTTATTTCTGCTGCCAAAAGTATTCCTCCCCCAGAGACCTAAATGTATTGCTCCCTCATTGCACTCAGGATTCCACCTAAATGTCTCATCAGAAGGACTTTCTCTGATAACTCTGTATAAAATTAGCCTCCTTTCCATCTCTTTCCATTCCATTGTCCTACTTTATTTTTTCTTCATTGCACATTTGATTATTAGTACCTGGTAAATATTTACTTTTTACTTGACTATTATCTGTTCTCTTCCCGCTCTGTAATGCACACTCCTTGAAAGCCGCGATCTGGTGTAATTTTTCCTGTTCTATCTCAGCTTTTAAAACAGTGGCACATAAGTAAGAGCTTAATAAATATTTTTATTTGTTGACTAAGTTATCATTTTCCACATTACTTTTTAGTTATTTTAAACCACAGATAAATTTTATCTTTTCCTCATTCTTAGCTTTGATTAGAATGTTTTCACATTTTCTCATAAGCCTGTTTTGGTGTCAGATGCCATCACAGTTTCTCTCTTTTCACTACTACTTCTACAGCTTACAGGATAATTTCTGAGACTACTTTATTTTCTAGTCAACCATTGATGCATACCTACTAGTTTTAAACTCTCTAGGAATCCCTCTTCCCTTTTTTAGGGGGGCTTGAATGGGCAAGAAAGCTTGTAAGAAAGTTCTGGCTGGAAGATGTCAGAGTATACACGACTTGTTCCTCTACCTTTGAAAGGTTGGGAGAGCCCAGGGCAAAATATTTTATATAAAATTAAAGTGGTTTAAAGATGACAGTAATTAACCATATTAAAAATCCTGATTTTTTGTGTAACCCTCAGAGAAGTGGAGGGAGATTCATTTCTGAATGAAGGAAGTGTATGGGCTTAGTTTGGCAGTATGATTTTCTGTGTGGCTAGAAGGCAAAATAATGTGCCAAATAATCACGTGTGACTAGCATAGAGGTGGCCAAATGCCATGGTTCTATATCGTTATGAATATAAAATCCTAAATTTAGATTAGTTTTAAGAACTTTGGAAAACTTACTGACTGCTATTAATTGCAGGCGTGATAAGCCTACCCTGCACTACAGATAGAATTTTAATAGGAAATGGAAGTATAGATGATTAACCTCTTGGTAAAATAACTAATAGAGTGGATTTCTATTTCTTTTGACTTAATGGTTTAAATTTATTTTAAAAAGGGATAATTCCTCAGGAAGTAAAAAAGTACAAGAGTTCTTCATAATTAAATTGTTATAAATCATTGTGAACCATAGTTTTTTTTTTTTTAAATTAAAACAAGTCTTTAACGGTGGGTGTTTCTTCCCCATTTTTGTTCTGTAACCAGAGAATAGAGGGAGAAACTAAAACTGCCAAAAGTTGGCGCCATCCACTTAGCAAGCCTCCAGCAAGATCTCCAATGACTCTGGTGAAACAGCAGGCAACAAGTGATGAAGGTAAGCTTGTGACATTTTTCAGTATTTTTTTCTGTGTATACTGTACAATATTCAAAATTTATGGTCAATTTGTTGTAACAAACTTTTGTTGCTTTGTGGAGAGGTCATCTGAGCAAGTTGTAAATATAAACAATAAAGAGATTATAGGTAATAAATAATTTATAGGCAAAAGAAATTTGGATTTTAGAGATAAATACTTGCCATACATAATCTAGCCATGTTCCTGATAAAAGTCTTCCCATTTTATATGATGGGATAAAATTGGTCATTTCTGACATTTGTCTTAAGATACCCCAGAAGTTGAGAGTCACTTCTTTAAAGGTGTCAAATAATGGAATTACACGTTGTAGTTTTCTTTATTTTTAGTTTGAATCCTTTAAATTTATTAACACCATTTTAAGTAAGAAACTGTATGCAGTGCTTTATTATCCTGTTGTAGAGGGTGGGTGAAACTCCTGAGGGGATTCAGGGAAAAATGACACCCGGATTGGAAGAGAAGAGCTAATGCTGTGTCTGTTTTGGGGAAATATGCCAGGACTAGAGTGGAGGTAGAGAAGTCAGCTGAGACACAGGTTTGCTCAGATACAGAAAGCTGGACTCTTATGGCCCTATACCCTTAGTTATGGGTGTACTAGAGAAAAACAAAAAACTACAACTGACCATAGGCACAGACAGAATCAGAAGACTTGCCACCTAGGTTTGGGCTTGTGTGAGAAAAGGTAGGGTGACTTTCTCTTCTGTTCTAGGACTGTCAGCAAATTGATACTTGTTATTCTAAGTCAGACATTTAAAGTAAAAGTGGGGCCTGGCTGCTAAAGCTTCCAGGTCTTCTAGCAGAAGCAAATACAGATCTTTTGAATCCACTCTGAAAAAGAATCTGATTGACTAATGGACAGTAGACTCTGATTGGAGTCCTGGTTTTTTGTCCTTTATAAATTTTTTGTCTTTGGGCAAGTCTTTTCTCTGGTTTTGGTTCCCTTTTGTGTAAACTGTGAGGACTGGTCATGAATGATCATTTTTAGCATTTCAGATACCCTGAAATAACAGGGTATATGTCAAAGCTTATAACTATTGGACCACATTTTTACTTTTAACTCTTCAACTATAATTTTATTATTTCTAGAATAATTATACAGAAAGATGGAAAGATGTAGATACCCGTCTGTACTGTGTTCACCCAAGTACAGAGGTGATCCCACCTACAAGTTTGAAAATGGACAAGATTCAGATTAAAGCCCTAGTTATGGCTTTGATTTTCCCTAATCTGAACTGTCTGGATAACTCTTTATAATTCAGCAAGTGCAGTACTGTAATGAGCTGTTAAGCATCTCTTTGAAATTAAACACAACTTAGACCCTGATCTCTATCTTTATAATGTCTGCATACCTTAAGGGTTTGATTAGGAGAGTATTTCAGGCAATGTTATAGCAATTTATTTTTTGGACAGTCTGTCTATATTAATATTATAATTCATTTAATAATGGATTAAATATTTAAATACAGAGATGAAGAGATAGAAATTGCTACTTTAATTAGAGATTATTCTTAGTGTTTGACCATTATTTAACTCATTTAACCTAGGTATTCAGTTATTTTTAAGAATAAAATGTATACATTTAAGTACAATTAAGTAAGGAAAATCTCAGGAACTCAAATCGACACAATTTGATTACTTTCCCAAATGATTTTCTGTTTCACTCACACTCCTTTTATTAAAATGCTCATTTTTATGGTACAATTGAATGCCAAACTGGTCATGAGCATATTTTCCCAGGACTAGAACTACCCTCTGATTTCAGTTTATTGGAGAGTTTTGTTTTCTTTTGGGATTGCCTGATATTTCTTGTGGTATGTTCTGAAATTTTCTCTTTGCCATTCAGTTAATATAAGTGCTGCTATGCAAGTGTAATTGTACAAGCACTTTGCAGTTACTGCTCTAACAAAAAGGCATTATTCAGAATTGGCCATTTCATTTTACCTTCGGTAGGTAGGTGTTTTGAGGAGAGTTATGCCCTCCTTCCTTGGCATCATGCATCTCCTTCCTTTCCAAGAGTATTGGTATAGATTTCTTGATCTTCATTTTATTTCTTTTATTTTAAGAATTTGTTAAGCGAATATATTGACCAAATATAATAATGTCTTTTATTGAATCAAACTTTACAAATGTTATTTAAGTATTAAATTAAATAGAAATTTCATTTTAAATATTAAAAGCACCCGTTTATTTGTTTTGCCAGATAGTAATGGGCACATGACTGTGTTTATGGTGAGCAACCTCATTCAAACTCTAAAGGTCTTTGATTCCGTGAAATATAATAGAAGATGATAGTATGTAGTCAGTCTCTTTGCCCTAAGTTAGCCTTTCATTGAAAAGCAAGATAGTGACATACAGAAGCGTCATCAGTATTTCTCTTCTGCAAAAACTTTTCTACTTTTGAAAAATAAATGCTATCTTATGACTGTTGCATGTCATGCTCCAAATGTTATTAATTTTTATATAATGATCTCTTTGTTCGATAAGTTCTTATTAGCTTGAGGTAACATTGTATGTCCATAATAAGCATAGTTATATTTGTCAGTTTAAGCAATAAAACAGCAACTTCAGCAGATTACAAAGAAGTTTGGCTTGGAATGTTTGTTGATAGGTCATAGCCAGTGTTTTCCTGCATTATGTGGACGTAAAACATTAGATGCTGATGGCACTCAGATGTAATGGATATTTTATCTAGCACTTAGCTGTTTAATAATAGTCAAGCATTCTCAGTTTAGCTCGATTTCTCTGACAGTAAATTCCATTGGAAGCCCCAGTGGCATTGACTTTTACTGTATTGTGGATAATAAAAATACAAAAAACACCTTGCTCTTACTATGCTAGTGGCTTCATAAAGGTTTGATTGAATTAGAGGAAAAAAATGTTAGCTTTTTAACTTATGTCATAAGGTTAGTTTCTGTACTTTTCGGAGTCAATCTTGAAACTTTTCTAAACATGAATGTGCTGAAAACATTGAGATTGTAAAATGAGAGTCAAGAATTTGATTCTTTTGAATTCCTGTGTGTATTGTTACTCTTAAAGTTTTGGAGAAAACATATGAGGAACAGATATTTATGTTATGGTTCTGTGGTTCACTCCATTCTTTAGAAAAATAAATTACTGTATTAAGCTGAAATGTATGAAATTGCTAATATTTGATTTTTTTTAATCTACAAAAACTGCAATTTCATACAACTTAACTAAATGTATTACTTTCCATTTTCTCAAATTTGCATACAGCCCCTTTTCTCTGGAGATAAATATGTCTTAACCCTATAGGCCTTTGAATTATCCCTTATTTCTTATCACATTTTCTGCATTTCTATTTCTACCTTCTGTTTGATTGTGAAACTAATGGTGAAGATCAAGAATAAGCGTGCGAAGTTTGGAGAATTTGTGTAGATTTTAAAATTTATTTTATGATTTCTTAATGGTCTTTAATTTCTTTGTTTTTTGCCTCTGACTACTGAAAATTTAGTTCTGGGCTGACATCATTCTATAGGTTGACATTTGGGCACTTTTCACTGAGGGGAGGGTTTAAGTGAATGTGCAGGCTCAGAGATAGTCAGTGGTTAGTATGTAGCTCATTTTATTATCATTTTAATTATATAAAATGTTTCTTTTTTGAGGGGGTCTTAGGTTCCCAGACTTAGGAAAATGATGAGGTGATTTTTTTTTAAACACATATCAAAAGGTCTTCTAAATTCTGTAATGATATTCCATTGTTTTACTATTCATTTTTAATGTGGAAAAGTGCAGAACTTTTTGTTGCGCTAAAAGAAAAATGTAAAAACTTAAGGAGAGAATGTTTTCTGTAATATCTGAGCATATCTGAGTAGTACTCAAATATTTCCATTGTTGTTAAGGTCTTTTCTCAAGGGAAATAGACTTCATAATGCCTTTAAGTGAGTTATGTAAGAATCTGGGGTAAGAATCTTTTTGGGAGAGAACAGTGAGTACAAAGTTTCCGAGGAGGGAGTGAGTGTGGCATGTTTGAAGAACAACAAGAAAGAAGTACATCTGACAGGACCACTCGATGGCTTTGGATGTGGAACAACAGAATGAGCCTTTGCCACCTTGTTGTCTTTCTGTTTCTGTACATTTTCTGGAGTAATCCATGCCTTGTTTCCCCAGTAGTCGGCATCATGTCTGCCCTGTGTGAAGTTCTTCACTATCTATCTTCTTTGCAGCTGTTTTGTGTGATCTGCCAGGTGGTATCCCTTTTAGATTTTAGGTCATAATGTCTAAGAAACCTATTCTCCTTTACATAGATGACTAGAGCTGACTTTTAACTAGGGTAAGCTCCCCACCTCCCGTCCCCTTGCCCAGGCAAATTGGAGCATGGTAGTGGTTCTTTGCTTAGAGATCTTGTTCAGCCATTGTTTGACTTTGTATTATAGATGCTATTAATGAAATAGTTTAAGAAACTGTAGATTTCTTCTATGGGAAATTTTGAAGTTTTTAAAGGCAAGGGACTTTAATTTGTTATTTCCACAGTTTGTCGTATTATATAGAACACAGTGAGTTTCATATGCTCATTCTTTTACCTATCTGTGATTGAATGCTCAGAATAAGTTCCTTTTGGTGCCATGTTGACATTGAGTTTTCCAAAGATATGTTAGCTCTCTTTTATAAGTTTTCTTTTCTCCATCTCCACCAAGATATGAGAATTCACTATGCTACTTTCTCCCCATTATTAGCAATTGATATTTACAGTTTTTTAATATAGATAATGTTATCATTTTTACTTGTTGAGGAAACTGAAGCTCAGAGACATTAATTCAGTTGTCCAAGGTCACAAGGCTGGTAGTTGGAAGATAAAAAACTTTAAATTCTGATTCCCAAGTTTGCACTCTTTCTACTTTATTACTAGCAACCCCTAGGAATAGACTTAGTACTGATAAAAGAAGCCTAAATGAGCACATATAAATGTCTGATAAGAACCAGCTATCTTTGTTGATAGAGTAAATCACTTGCAGTACTCCTCGTGTTGTCCACGTGTATTGTAAGAATATATACATTAGTGAAATATGAGCTAACATTCTTTTAAAAGTGTAAACAACATCCATAATGCCAAAGTTCTTCATGAAACCCACCTTTCCAGAGGTACCTTGAGTGTCAGGACATTTTTGTGTTATGGGAATTTTGAAGGAGTGGATTTTGGAATGTTTCTGTTGTTTTAAAGTAGTATATTGAGTGAGTTGGAATGTATCTTTTTGAAATGTTTTTGACATCTTCATTATTGTGAAGTTATACATAAAGAATAAAACTATAGCTATTTAATTTCTTAATTTTAGACCTCAAACCACGGATTTCTCTGTTATCCATTATTACATTAGCATTTTAGGGGTACTGTAATGCAGAATTTTTTCTTAATGTTATCACTTCCAAGTAATATACTTAAATCCTATAATTTTTTCTCTTTTGCACTTAAATTTTTTTCTTTTTTGTACTTTTGAACACACCTTTACAAACCTTTGAAATTCAGGTTTCATAAAATCGATAAAATACAGTTTGCATACTGATTATATAATAGTTTGTATGGGAACAATAACATTCTTAATTTTGAATTTCTTTGCTCTTTTGAGTAACTCATTCTTGTCCTCCCTCCCCTGCTGGCCTTCCCTTCCCTGCTTCCTCTAGGACATTTGAAACCCTATATATTATGCCTCCCAGGGTGGAGATTTTGCTTAAGTACCTAAAAGATAACAGATGCTGCTGTGCTCTTCATAGCAGAGAATAGTGCTATACTAGCTAAAACGCATCAGTGGAACGTAACTTCAGTAGTGAAATCCTTGTAGTGATTGGTAAAGGGAAATTGTACTGTAGTAGAGTCAATGGCTTTTCCCATCTGCCAGGTTTCATTAGGAAGTCCTGGCAGCAGTCCTTCCACAAGGGCCCACATGTTTTTCTGTTGAGATATCCATATATATTTAGTGAGTGAAATTTGTTCAAAAAGACTTTACTGAGGAGTGAATAAGTCTGACATATGTCTGCTTTTAAACAAAGGTTTCCACCACTTCATAGGACCTACCTAATATTATTCTACCACAGTATTTCTTTTTAGCTTTAAAGATTATATATATTTATAATTACAAAAGTTATAACCCCCCTGTTCTTTATTCTATACTTTTAAATATAGTATTTATAGGATTGTCACCATTTGTCTACATGCAGTTTTGTGTCCTGATTTTTCATCTATTAAGATAATATTCATATTCATTTAATGTGAGGTGTTA
The DNA here is from genome assembly GCA_004027375.1 of Macroglossus sobrinus. NCBI lineage: Eukaryota > Metazoa > Chordata > Mammalia > Chiroptera > Pteropodidae > Macroglossus > Macroglossus sobrinus. Next base: position 592,956 of record PVKZ01000274.1, on the reverse strand, counting down.
TGCATATATTTATGTTCTATTATATTTCATTGGTATTCTGTAAAAGCAACCTTTCTAATGCTGGCATAATATGGCCATTTTGTAATTTACTTATATATTTTTACATGGACACTTTTGGGATATAACTTTTGTAGAGGATATTAATTTTTTTATTATAATAAATAATATTTAGTGTTATTTTTGAAGGCAAAAATAAAAACTTTTCTCTGAAAGGATAAATCTTTTGATAGAAATGTTTATACTTTAGGAGATAACTGGATGCTTGTCTAGATTGGTTCTTCCTGTTCCAATTTGTCTTGTCATGTTCAAAGTTTAGTATTTAGGGTATGCATTTTAAGTAATTTTATGGATGAAAATTTTCTGAATGATCTTTGCAAAGATTGTGATGAAGACCCAAAAGGAAGTTTAGAGGTGCAAAACAATAGTTTCTCCCCACCTTTTTAAGTTCTTCTGGCTGGGCTAATAAATTAACATGAGGCAAATTAACAAATAAATAACCAAATTTAATATGTACATACATATGGGGGGTTCATAAGAATACGAGACCCAATGACAAATTGGGAAGTTGAGGCTTTTATATGACATTTTGAGCTAAAGAGAAAGGATTGTGGTTTGGAACTTCAAAGGGCAGGAAGGCAGTTTACATGGAGATAGAAGCAAATATTTGGTAAATATAATTTGCTGGACCATTTTTAACAATTGGACACAGAGAGGACTTTGATCAAAAGGGCCTTGCTAGATTCCTTCCTGTCTATCACATACTTGTTCATATTAAACTATAGTTATCTGTGATGATGTCTCCTTTTCTGGAATAGATCCTCTATCTAAATTTCTTTTAGGGAAGTTAAGGGGGAGGTTAAAGGTTTTCCCTGAGCCTTTCATTTCTAAAAATAACCAGCATTCCAAAAGGCCTATTTTGGGATGGCATACTCTGATTTTCTTCAGAAGGACCCATCATCTATTGAAGCCGTAGGTCTTACATAGAGATGAGTAGCAGCTTTATGGCTGGTATTACGTATAACCAGCTGTAATACCCTGCAATTTAGATAATCTTATATTCATTTTGCAGATGAAGAACTGAAGTTTAGAACCAAACTTTAAGACAGCACAGATTACATGAATAAAACACTATTTGAATTTATTCTAATAGAGTTGGATCAGAGCTCTATTCCTGTAGTTATGCTGTGTCAGAGTAGTTGAATAACCATTGTTCTGGAGCATGAAGTCAAGGCCTTTACCTAATTTATTACATTAACTATATGATGTTAATCTTAGATTGGTCATAGATTTAATCTTATGATTATTTGAACTAATATTTTAAAATATTATTCTTTAATTTTACTTATATAGGTTTTTTAAATATGAAAAGCAGTATAAAGTGCTTTATATAGAAAGCAACCAAAATAAATACTTAATCATTAAAATCAAAAATGTTTATCTATAATAATCCCTAAGATCCCTTAGTGGAGCCACCACTACATCTTGGGAAGTTTTATTAATTTGAGGGAAAACATTGCTCTCCAAGTAATGGGGTATATCTCAAATTAGTGTAAGTAGTAATCATAAGAAGATTTTGTGAACATCCTAAGATTCTCAAGTGAATTGCAGCAAGCCCAACTTTGTTTTCAGAACCTGAAGAAGTTTTAGGATTCCTTGAGCTCCCAACTTTCTATGGGCTTCCTTTTCTTCTTCCTTAAATACTCTGTAGGATTGAGTCTTTCATGAAACCTTTGTGGCTGCAGCAGAGACATTGAGTCAGTGTCAGATGTACTACTGACTCAGATTATATAATATTAGGTATTAAGAAGACACATTTCTGGTTATCACTTGAGACTGGATTCAGTCTTTTGAAAAACAGAATTGTTAATGGTTTCAAGGAGAAGGTGGGTATACAAGTGAGAATACTTTTGTCAGCAAATGTATGGGTTATTTTCCCCAAATCAACCAGTTCTCCAACTCTCCAGACAGCACTTGGGGACCCTACAAATTAACTCATTTCTGACACTAACAACTTGGAGCTAGCATAGCCACCACAGGTTAAGGACTCAGTTCCATAAGATGCCTCCACTCCAGACACCAATTGCATGTCCTTACTCCTGACCTATGGCCTATATAGTCCTGGGAGTTCCTACAACTTCCTTATCAGGTTAGGTAATTTGCTAGAATGGCTGACAGAATTCAAGAAAAAACTACTTACATTTACTGGTTTACATATCAAAAAGAAGGGATGTGCAGGACAAGGTATGGGTTGGGGAGGTGTGTGCAGAACTTTCATGCCCTCTCCAGGATCCTTATCCTCCTAGCACCTTGTGTATTCACTAGTCTTGAAGCCCTCTGAACCCTGTGTTTGATTAAATCATTGTCTGTTGGCTATTAACTCACTCCACAGCCCCATTCCCTTACGTTGAAGGTGGGCTGAGGTGCTAACCCTTTAATCATGACTTTTTCTTTTTGGTGACCAGCCCTCCCCGCCTTCCTGGAGCTCTTTAAGGGGCTAAGCCACCAGTCATTTCATGAGCATTAAAAAAAGACACTATTATTAATTTTGAGATTCCAGTTGTCTTAGAAGCTCATGTGAGGAACTAGTATTTAAGTCCAAATATTTTAACCAATGACATTCCTCTCAATTATATCACTCAGGAAATTTCAAGAGTTTTAGAAGCTCTGTGCCAGGTACCAGGACAAACACCAAATATATCCTTTTTATATTACAGTATCACAGTAAGTGTGATTTGAGTTGTAAGCAGGGAGAGAGGATTATTTTAGAGATGCATATAAGACACATTGGGGAAGGATAGAAGGGAGTTTTAAGCAGGCCACCTGTGATGGGCTACTTACTGTGATTTTTTTTTTTTTTACAAGTAATTGCAGAGGCAGAAATTGTGGTGGGCCTCTTAGTACCCAGCTGTCACATATATAAATCAAATATTGTTAATTTAACTCATTTCTTCTTGAGCACTATTCTGAGGTTCTGTATACATATATATTTTTACTATCTTTCTCCACTAGTTTTTATTTTTGCAAGAAATATTCAGTCAGAGGCACAGTTTGATTTCCTAGGTATAACTCAGAAAAAATATTTTTTAATACTACTAAAAAACTACAGTTTTAGTGTATTATGTGTATGATCTAGGAGCTTGGTAATTGTTCTATAGACAAATTATTTTTTAAAAATGAAACATATTGTTTGTTTTAGTGATATGACTACTGAAAAATTTCAAAGCAGCTGTTAGAGGTGCTACTGGTACGGCTGCAGCATTTTCAACAGGTTACTTCCATATTTTTATCCAAGATAGTATTTGTTTTGCCCATTCCCCCATCGCAGCAGTGCTTGTTAGGGATCTGGACATCCTTCATAGGAGGCTGCTTAAGCCATTGTTTATGTTTCTGTATTCAGGACAAAGTTCCTGTGAACATGATTTCTGGAGCTGTGTTATGACTGACTTCTGTAAATTTAGTAGAACTGTGTAAATTGAAGGAACTGCTGTGTGTTTAGGCTTATGCTTTTCTTGATGTACTTTACTTGCTGTAGAGTAATAGGAATGTTTTTGTAAATATAACAGTTTAGGAGTCTAGATTTCTGCCAGAAAATTAGAGGCTCGCTAAGAAAAAAGAAAATTAAGTGCTTTGGCACAGATTTCTTTTTAACTGTCGCTGGCAAACCTTATAGACCTTAATGAAAGAACCGAGAGGGAGGGAAAGTTTCCTGTAGTATTGACTTGTTTTCTTTCTTATTAAAGCATCACACACATTGAGGAAAGCAGTTAATGGAATTCTTGCCTCTCTTTGAGAACATGGTAATGGTCTACACCAATTTTATTAGGACCATGTTGTTCATCAGTGACTCTGTGATACAAATACTTTTGAATGAAAAATTGTGTGTATGTACACAAACACAGAATTATTCTCAACATTTTTGGTCTTAGGACATCGTATGCTTTTAAACGTTTTGAGGGACCCCAGTCAGGTTTTGTACAGTCTCATCGTTTCCCTTCCCATTCCTTTTTCTCTTCTCTTTCTCTCCCTTGGGTTTACCTTATTAATCTTTATTTGCTGGAAGTTAAAACACAGAAAAATTTAAATGTATTAATTCATATTAAAATAGCAATGATAAATGTGTAAACTGTCAAATTTATTTTCATAAAAAATAACAATTTCCAGAAATTATAAAAAATAGAAGGGTGACATTGTTTTACATTTTTGCAAAAGTCTTTAATATTGAATTTCATAAAAATAACAAATTCTCGATATATGCTTCTGCATTCAATGTGTTGCACTATGACGTTCTGATTGAAGTATATGAAGAAAGCCAGTTTCACACTTGTTGTCTTGGGGTGAAAAAAAGCACTTGTGCAATTGATGCTGTCTTTAAATTAAGATATGTGGTTGGAATGGGTGTAGCATTTTAATAGCCTTTTCAGATAATTATATTCTTTTTAGACATTACACCCAAACTTGACAGATAATAGTTTTTTAAAGACTAGCTGCAATGTGGAATCTGAAATCATATCAGTGAACTTTTTTACTCTATTGAATGAAAGATTCATTAGTGTATCTTGTACTGTGGTCTTTTTATGCATACATGATTTTGTAGCATCATGCATTGGTAAACAAAGATCTGAGTTACACAGATCTCTTTGTGTGATATTTAAAAATTATATTTCATATTATCACTATCAATCCCATCAGAAACAGCTTTAAATATGGGGAAGCTGTCAAGTTCACATTAGTGTATGTAAGTTTTCCAAAATTCTCATTTTGACTCATAAGCTTGAATATTTGTCAACAAATATTCTCAATAGTTTTTTATTAAAATGACAGGATTTCTTTGTTCATCTTTATGAAAATTCCTGCTAGACAACCAAATCTGAATCATTTGTCTATTAATCATTCTTTCAAGTAAAAATGATGTTCCATAAAAAAGGCAGCTCATTCAACTTGTGATTTAACTAATCGCACAAATGCTTTTCCTCAAGGCAATGATTGAACTTTAATGTACAAAAGAAGTACTTTATACAGCCCATTTTATCACAAATGTAATATAATTGATAATTTTTTTAGCTTCATCAAAGCATTGTTAAACAAAAATGCCCTCCTTCTTAACCACACACAGTAAATACAAGATAGTCCAGAATATAATGACTGTATTGTTGCCATTGCCTTGATTCAAGTTAAGGCCCCAGCACTTTTACTCTCTCTTGCTTTTGTATCACTATTACAATTGTCAATAGGGTAACATAGGCAAATAATATCTGCATGTTATGGAAGTATTTTCGACCATACACACCTTGAGAAATTGTGTGTTTCTCCTGGAGTCCTCGGACCTTACTTTGAGAACTGCTGTTACACTGTTAGCTCTTTTTTTGTTCTTTTTGAGAATACATTTGGAAAGAAGGGAATTCTATACTAGTAATGTTTTCACAGATTTCCTAGACTTTGATGCAGTCCACCAAGGGATTTTTACTTTGCTTCACTCTCTGTTCTGTAGTAAACTGTGTTACTCAGGATGAGACTCAGAGCTGTGCACAGTCTTCTGATTGTTGCTATGCTGGTATATAAGAAAAAGTATAATTATAGTAATAAAAGTGTTAGTATTCATTGAATGCCTCCAGTGGCTATGTCTTTGTATGTTTAATAATATCTACTCCTGCCTTCTTTTATGAGGATGTTGTGAGAACTAATTTGATATTTTAAAAATCTCAAAAATCTAGAAAAAAATATGGTCTATTTTCATTGTACAACATGTTACAAGATACATCATGTGAGGTAATTATATACAAATGAGATTATGGTGAAACATTTAGAGGTTCATTCGTCAACTGTAGTTGAATAAAGAGAGGAAGAGAGGAAATTCCTCGGCAGAGTGATGTATAATCATCAAAATATTTCAAATCTACAGTGGAAAAACATTTTCCCTCTTCTGTATATTGGAAGATAGAATGTATTTTTAAAAAGTAAGGTATATCCAAAGGTATACTAGAAAGGAACCAGGAAAGTGTTAGAGGCTGAAAGAGAGTTTTAATTTGGAATTATGTCATAATGAGAATATTTAGATATCCTGAAGAGACTTTTTCCCTCAGAACATTATTGGTTCTCTAAATAATTGACACTTGTAGTTACATAAATATCATAAATCTGGGAAAGGCAGTAGCTAGGGTTAGTCTATGCATGAACAGTGTCATGGTTCAAGGGTAAGCAAGAGTTCTTAGAGATAGAGGAGGGATGACTAATTTGATGAGGACATTTCAGGATATCAAAACATTACCTTAAAAATGGGCCAATATCTTTAACTTTTAAAGCTAAGTTGAAATTTGAGTAGTCATCGTCATATACCTACAATTAAATGCAGTCTCTCTTTTTTCCCTTCATAAAATACTGTAGTAGCGAATTGACGAACAGATCAAATGAAAATAAAATGATGATTGGATGGATTTTATATAATAATATATACATTTATATGTAATTTTAGAATTTCCAAAGAACTTGAGCACTTTAGAGTTTAAAAAGAAGTTTTACATTTACTATTTCATTTTAATATTAAAAATAAAATAATAACCCTGAAGTAGTTGAGAAAGAATTCTCATCATGTGAAAATACTTCTGAATCAGTGGGTTTGAATTTAAAGCTTGGTCTCTGGACTGACACCTCCCTGTCCTTGGTGTGCTGCACAGTGTGCCTGCCATGCTACTTTTAATTTACAGAATTACCTAGTTACAGTGTTCAGTGCATACTCTGGCCTGGAGAGCATTCAAACAGAAGACAAACGCTCTTTGGGCCAGAATAGACCTCATCTTTGGGGAAGGACAGCTATAGACTAGGGTCCTCTACCAGGTCAGTGTTGAGAGGATTTGAGGACAATTCCAAATTTTATACTCTATCCTAGGTCAAGTCTTGCCATAGTCCTTTCCCACACCTACTGCTCCAGTGTCAGGAATTGTTTTTTCCTTTACTTCTTTTTCATTATCACTAGGCTTATAGGAATTAATTAATATCTCCTCCATCCCTAAAAATATTTTTAGAACTCCTGACATTAACTTATGACCAACTAAAAAGATAAGGGCATCATATATCTGTGTTTCAATCTTTTATAATAAAACAAGTGATATGACAAATTTATTGTACACCAATAAATAGCAACAGCTGCTCAAACCGAAGGAATTCTTTTTGTCTAAATCCCATTATTTGAGAGATTAGCCCATGAGTTAAGGATTTAATGGTATTTCAAGTTCCTGGTTAACTTTTCACTCCATTTTTCATTTATCAAACCTCAGTCTTTACAGTTAGTATTCTATTGTTTATTATTGGGGAACTGAGATGGAAACAATTTATGTTTAGAGTCAGATTATATCATTGCAAATACATGTGAGAAAGGTTCTTATCTTTTGCTTTCATATACTGTCCCTGGCTGAGTACTAAGCATCTTCCATTGTAAATAATTAATAATTAATAATAATAAAACCAGCACTAACATGGGAGCAAGTATGTTCCCTATCGCTTCAGTTGGCGTTGGATGTCTTTTGAGTTATTTTCAGGCATATTCAGCTCTTCCTACTTTTTCACTGAGCCAAATATATTTTGACTTTTTCTAAAACAGGTAAGACAGCAATTCAAGGGCTAAAACACACTGGTTCACAGGAACACCCATGTTTGGGAGTTGAGGACATTCCTCCATAGTATTTATTCATAAGTCTGCGATAGCTACTGGTAAGGAATTTTAGAATGTGTCACAGCTCTAGATATTAAGTACTAGATATAGGTGTGGTTGCTGCCACCTGCCCTGATATACTGTCCTCTACTCTTGGCATGAGGAAGTTTTTCTCTTAACCTGTTATATCTTCCTGTGTTTTTCTCCCTTCTATAAAATTTTGTAAAATGGAATTTTTGTGGAGTAAATTTCTGCCCTTTATATGTTTACAGATATACATGCTTAAAGAAATTTTACCCTCTGGAGGCATCATATTGAATAAATAAGATTTGACATAGAGATTGTCTTTTATATCCATATAATGGCATAATATTGCTTAGCATTTGATAGATGTTCTATAAATGTTGTTTTTTAATTCTTGACCCCAAAGTTTATTAAATGAAGTCCAATTAGTAAATTTTTTATTGAATTGTATACTATATTAGGTGAGGAAACTAAAAATACTTTTAAGGCAGTTACTGAGCTAGGAAATTCTCTGCTAGCTGGAAAATAATCTCACATATACAAACTACTTTACTGTGGAGGTATCATGGTAGCAGTAGATAGTTTAGTCATTCCTGGCAAGGAACGGGAGAAAGTGTTACAAGGAGGGTGGTTGTCTGGCCATCAGATCTGATTTAGTCCTTGAAGATGAAGAGGATGAAAAGAAAACTTTCGTTCCACTTCTCTCAGAATGTATTTGAAAGATAAAATAGGTTTCCTATCTGACATTAATATCACAGACATTTTCGAATGTTTGCTTCTTTTATAACCAGGGTTGTGTTTCTCTGGGTTGCAACTCACTGTGTTTTCATGCCCTGCCTCTTCAGAATTGCCCGAGGTTCCACTGATTGAGGAGGAAGTAGAAGAAACAGAGTCTTGGGCGAAGCCTCTGGTCCACCTTTGGCAGACAAAGTCCCCAAACTTTGTGGCTGAGCAAGAGTATAATGCAGCCATGGCCAGAATAGAGCCACACTGTGCCATCTGTGCTCTCCTCATGCCATACTACAAGGTAATGAGGGTGGAGGGGGTCACTATCAAGGTTTCCTTTCACTGCTGCATTTCCTATGTGACTGTAAAAATAGGTGAATCATTGTAAGGTAAGTATTCACATTAAAAGGAAGACATTAATACTTAGATAGCTAATGGCCATAGTAGAGCAGCAAACAGAATTTCTAAGTGCTAGTTGAGAGACATTTCTCCTGCAGTGTTTTATCATTTTTGAATAAATGATTGGTTTATATTTTGGCCTTAGTTTATTTTAGTCAGAGGCAAGTCGTGTCTTTCTACCTCTTTCACCAAGAAACACAAAACTTAAAGCTTAACAAGTAGTAGAATCTTGCAAGAGAGAACTTAGACCTAGTTTCTGTTTCGTTTTTGAAAATGTCACTCTCAATAATACAAGTGTCAGCTCTTGGACCATATGTAAAATGTCTCTTTTCCCACATGGAATATGCAAAGACAGCAGGACTCATTCAAACTAAATTGTCCAGTTCACCCTCATTAGCCAGCTGTGCATGATGCCAGCTATGCATGATGTTGTTTTCAATATCATCCTATATGTGTTATAGTGGTAGTATTTTAGCTCACTGAGGGCCACATTCTCCACCTCTAACAGACAAAGTGATCTATTTTAAGATACAGTAAAGTATAAAGATGTGAACATTGTGTTCTGGGTTATATTTTTACTAGTCAAATCAGTTCCATGAAAAATAAACACTTTCCTGTTCAGGTGTTTTAGAGCATGAAAATGTGTAATACCACATTTTTTGACCTTTATAAACAGAGGAAGTAGTTTACTTACTTGTCTTTGTATGTGGCCCTGGTGAGTGACAAACATTTTTGTTTTCCTTTTAATCATTTAACTTCTGTGTTTTCTTGGAAAAACTTAACTTTTTATTGATTCTTATTTCTCTATCATAATCTGCCTATATATTTCCATAATTAAAAAATTTTGCACACAAATTATAAGATTTAGGGAAATTTTTTAATATAGCATAAGATAGTTATTAAATAGAGTTTCAAATAAACACTAAACATTTTTTATACATTTTTTGTGTGAGATAATTTTGTTTTGCACATATTATTTTTTATTTAGTGACATTTACCAGATCTTTTTGTCTTGATGTTTTCAAACTTTGTGATGAGGCAAAAACCTTCAAAAACTGCCTAAATACTGTTGCACAGATTAAAACTGAGGTCTTTAAAACACTCCTGGTATAGCCAGGTAAAATTCTTCAGGAAAAGAAACCAGGTCTGCTAACCTAGTTCAAATAAAGAAGCAAGGGAAAAAAAATCATCAAGGAAGTTGATGCTTCTATGAACTGTTAATATAAAAACACAGTTTTAGTAGTTGAGCACTTTCTCATACAAATAGATGTACAGAATATCCTCTTGGTCCTAATTTCAGCACCTGGATAGGAGCCTTAGGAGGAGCATTGATAAAAAGCTATTATTTGGGTCGAGGAGAACAAGAAGAATAAAAGCTGAAAGTTAGTGAGTAGAGCAGCTGTTATTAGATTTGAGTGATCAGAACAAATGATGAGTTCTTTTCCATGATTTTCGCTCACGTGGAATTAAATTGTATTTTTCAGCCAGATAGCAGCAATGAAGAAAATGATTCTAAATGGGAGACAAAATTAGACGAAGTGGTTCCTTCGGGAGGAAAGACTAAGCCCCTCATTCCAGAGATGTGTTTTATTTATAGCGAAGAAAATATAGAATATTCTCCACCTAATGCCTTCCTGGAAGAGGATGGAACAAGCCTTCTCATTTCCTGTGCAAAGTGCTGCGTACGGGTTCATGCAAGTAAATGAATCTCTCATTCATCAGTCTCTGGCTTTTTAGTACTTTTGTCAGACCTATTACATTGAACTACTGACATTCTTAATGGTTAGATCATTCTTTCTCACATTTCTTCTAATGAAAGTATGAGTAGGTATAATCTTCTCTTTTTTCTCTAGTTTCATGTAATATCAGTGGAAAGCAGTTCTGGCTCTTTGTTTATTTGAGTTTCAGAAGTGGGGTCACTCTGGGCTTCTTTTCACATGCTTGAATTTTATTTGCTTTAAGATATAGTTTGTAAAAACGTAATTTTCATCTCTGATGGTAATTCGTGACTATTGTGCTTTGTGATTTTTGAATATTTCTTCGATGATTTTGAAAATTGTTGAATTCAGTTATTAAGTTACGTTTTTATTCTTTGTAAGGGTAGAGAGATCTCTATTGCTGTTCAGGGGAGAACAGTATTTCAGTTTTCTTCCCTTCAGGACTGAAATGGTTAGCCTCCATACTTGTCTCAGTTTGGTATTTTTATGTAATTGGATAAGTGGTAAATACATTTTTAATTGGCCTGCCATGCAAATACTATACAAAATGTTGTGTAAAAGGAATCTGTTATATATTATACCTCTATTCAAAAGCATTTTAATATTTCACATCTTACCAAATCATATGTTCTGTTGACATATTTATGTAGGGTTTATCTCTTGCCAGTGTAGCATGAATGGTCTATAAAATAAGTATTACCATCTTTATTTACCTCAGAGTAATACCATTCTTATATTAGGGTTGAAATACCCTTGCTGTTTGTCATTTATTTATTAATTAGATACTATTCTCTTCCCTAGGGGATTTGATCATAATCTGCTTGAAATATAATTATAGCAACCTTATGGTATTTATATCAGTTTTTAGAAGACACACACATATATGTACATTCATCCTACAGACGCAAAGCACCGTTTCACACAAAAAATTAGAGTTTTAATCTTGACTTCAAACTGCAATTTAACCATTATATTTTATAAACATGTGCTTAAACTGAATATTTATGGTCTTGTTTAATTATGATAGTTTTTTGGGGGGAGTAATTATATTTGTTATTTTCTCTTTCCATCTCAAATGTTATAGAAATTTGATATTAAAAATTGCTCATTTAAATCTTTTAACAATCTCTTATTTCAAGAAGTCAGAGTAACACATTTGTTGGTACCATATAATTGCCACATGTATTTGCAGCATCAGCTATCTCCATAGTTATTTTGAGGCAGGCATGTACAGAATAGACAAGTAGAAGCATTGAAGGCATCTCTCATCACTAACCATGAATTGTGCTTCCTTTGTCCCTATCATTGAAATTAAAGCTGGTTAAACATAATTTTTGAACTGTAATTTTAAATTATATTAGTTAAAAAAAATACTGTATCAAAGTTTATTTATTGCTTTAAAACTTCCCTAAACTTTGCTTCATGAATTGTAGCTTATTTTGAAATATGTTTTGCATGAATAAAATAATAGACCTGACAGGTTAGAAATTTTATTACTGTTCATTCAAGAATTATCATCATTATTCTCTGATACCTATTGTGAACATCAGCTACTATTAAGACCCACACTCATATGTTTTCTGATATCCTATTAGCTATGAGACATGAGAACCAAACTTATCTTTGAGACAGCTCTGCTTTTGTTTTGTTCTAAGAATAAAAAATTGTATGGCAGGGACTTCTGATTTTATTCATTCAGTGTAAGATATGTAATAGTGTCACAATGTGAAAGACCTAATTCATGAATCTATACCATTATTTTATAGGTTGTTATGGAATTCCTTCTCAAGAGATCTCTGATGGATGGTTATGTGCTCGGTGCAAAAGAAATGCATTGACAGCAGTAAGTGGCTTATTTTTGTATCTCTTAATTCTTCTTCTCAATCCTGTGGGCACATTTATATCTGCTGTTAAGTAAGAGTCTACACATGCTTTCTTTGCAGTTCCACACTTACCTGTATTTCTAGTCTTTTTCTAAATCATCCTGTATTTGTCTCTATATTCATTGTAGAAATACTAAATAAATTTTTATGTGTCACTCCTCATCTCAGGAACCTATAGAGATTGCCAGTTTATCAAAGCAGGGCTAAAATATAGCTCTTTTTTGCAATTCTTGAAAATAAGTACTTGAAGTAACAGTCAAGGTGGGGATCTTCACTGACCCCTGAAGAAACCATGCTCATACATAAATCTTCAACTAGCATAAGATCTTTTCCCATTTATCCATTCATACTTCAATAAATTTGAGAGGCTCTGCTCTGTGCTAGGCATTGCTATAAACTTGAGACAGACTTTCAACAATAAATGATCCAGAACTTGGGAGGACACAGATCTCTCTTTATTAAAATTGTTTTTTGTGGAGACCCTGTTGAAACTTTAGCTTCTATCCAAGCATTAATTCCCCTTCTTTAATGTACTATGTCAAAAATTTTGTCATTTAATTATGTGCTACTTAAACAAATTCTCTTTCAAGAGATATCAGAACATTCTTGAAAGTGAGAACCTATCAGATCTCAACACAGTGTCCTTCACTCTTGATCTCAGAGCATATGTTCAGCTTCATGATTTAAATTGTAATAGTTGCAATTGTTTTATTCCTCAGTGATTGCTAATGACAATGAATTATACTTTCTTGCAAACAAAGTTGAAGAACTGAAGGGCAGTATAAGGAAAATGCCTTGCATGATGAAAATTTGTCATGATTATGTATGTTTAGCTTTCAGTGTTGAAATAGACATATGGTGACTAAATTAAAGTTGTCCATGGAGATGTTTTTCTGAACTTTTTTTGCTGGAATTCATTTTGGCTAGTGAGGGGAAAATGGGTGAAAATGTGTACACTCTTTATAGTTTAAGTACTCAGTTCTATTTGATGTTAGAGGTTATATCTCCAACTTAAGTCTTTTCATTAGTAGGCCCAGAAAATATTTTTGTATCTCCCTTGGTGTGATCATTATATTAACAAAAACTATGTAGATGTAGAGCATCTGTAAGTCCTCCAGGAAGTCCTGCTATAATAAATATATTCACCTCTTGTTTACCATGCAGATCTTATTCCTATTGTAGGAGCCAAAGTAAAGGATCAGTTTGACCTACGAGGGGTATCCTCTCATTCACCCTGTGGTATAGATTTAGAGATTAGAGATCTACTAATCCAGTTCACCAAAGTGTGAAGAGTTCTCTGTTCCATCCACTTGGCTCCTGTGCTCTCACACTGAGCAATCCTGTTGTTTATCCAAGGTACTTGGCTCCTGTGCTCACACACTGAGCAATCCTGTTGTTTATCCAAGGTACCACTGCTCTTTGCATGGCAGAGGCAGGGCCAGGCCTAGGCCACCCACCCTGATTCTAAGGTTGCTTCTGATCGATTATGCTGTTTTCCTTTAGCATGTCTTAGGATAGAAATGCTTAGATTAATCACTCTCTGGAATTGATTAAAAGCATCTTTCTATTAACCTTAACCCCTCACACCCTCAGAATATACAATAAGCCTTTTGTATTTTAGTACTGATACCATGTAAATCTCTTTCAATTTGCAATAGAAGTAGAATTCTTGGATAAATAAAACTTTACAATGACTTTTTAGACCCACTTAATTCCTTATTTCTAGTTGAAAATAATTCAGATTCACAGTGGACCAGTTGTTTTTTCAGTTTATTCATTTCGAGTGAACTTTGTAAAGTTCTATTTCTCAATTTTTCTCCTGAGAAATAGTTGCAGTTTAAGCATTGTAGAGAAGTAACTGATAATACTGATAATTTGGCTTTACATCTTTACTTTAGTGTGGCAGTGAGTGTTGCAATATTAATGTTTACTAAACACTTAAGTGTGATTCTTTGTATTTTGTGACTGGAACGAGTGCATTTAAAAAGCATCCTTAGACCTGACTTCTTCAGGAATCAACCTTCCTTGTGAGTTTTAGGTTCCAGAGGAGACTCTAAAGGAGGTAATGGAAATCTAACAGTGCCAGGGAAGTCAGATTATGTGTGTGAATCAAATCACTTTTGACCTAAATTACTGTAGTTTGTGTCTAATCTGTTGATTAATATACATGCCATAATGACTACAAGGTACTACTAATTAAAAATATAATGCTAATATTTTCACTGTAAAAACACAGAATTTATGTTGCTTTCTTTCATGTTTTTTCCAACCATTTTCTTTTTTATCTCTACATTGAAAAACTTTTGTTTGAGCCTGGGTATTTCTCTGAAATACCTGACCTACACTTCTGATTATGAAGGAAGAGGTTTGTTAGTGTCTGATATGGGCTGGTAACCTAAATACTTCTATTTTAAAAATTAATAGCCCATGTGCTTAATACTATTTAGTGTATTTAAGAGGTAGTATGTTAATTAAAAAATAGGAGGGTTTTCTATATCTTATGAAGAATTTATAATATAGAATTCAGAAGAGTGAATAAATGTAAGTAGATTAAAGAGGTTAAAAAGGAATATGGGTAACATTTTCTCTTTTTAAAATTTAGGGATTTTGTATCTCTTTGGTGGGAGTTTTTTCCCAGGAAATTTGGTTCTTTCTTTAGTGACTTTTTAGAGGGTGGGGACTGTGAGGATTTTAGTGCCATAAATGGGAGTGAAAACTGCATATGTGGACCAGTAACTTATGATGGAAAAGTCACATCATACTCAGATTTATGACTTTGACAGGTCTTGAGTTACCAGTTGTAATTTTTCATTGTTAGTGTGAAAAATTCCAAAGAAAAATGCCATTGTGCTGTGTTTTACTAGGGATCTTTTTTTATTACCTTAATTAATTTTTGGGGGGATGGACAGGGTACACACAGTAGCTCACATACCTGTAATCTAAACGAAATCTAAATTAAAGGAAGATTTAAAAGCAACATGATGAGAAATTTCAACTACTAGAGATGTATATCTGAGGTCTCTTCTGGCCCTAAAATTTCTTGATTCTCTGTTGCTTTGTATTTCCATTTTGCTTTAATTAGTTTTCCTTAAGAATTGGGGACCTTCAAGAAAGTTAAATTTATTTATGTGCTTCTTAACGTCGTCAGAGATAATGAATAACAGAAAAGTATAGGACTAGAAGTGACACAGGTAATTATTGATCAGATCAATGCAGTTTTTAAGAGCTAAAGGAAATTAAGAAAAAAAAACAACAACAATGACCTCAAGGACTTACTATAGCTATATCTACCTGCTGTTTGGGAATGCATAGCAATAGGCATTATCCTCTAAAGTCCTTTTTGCTTCAATATATCCCATTGCAGTTAATTCAGGAGAATTCGCTTTAATATTTTCATTTAAAAGTAATACAATGGAAAAAAACAATTATATTATATTATTGGATGAATATTGGCATGCAATGAAAAAGTAGATTTTGTAAGGAAAAATTTGAAAAAACACTTTATAGGCAAATATTTTTATTCTGTATAATGAAGTGCATAAACTAGGTAACTGTGCACATTTATTGTCTTTAGAAGAACATGTATGTACTTTGTAGAATAATAAGTTATGCGTGTTTATGTATACATACATATATGTGTGTGTGTGTATTATATATATATAAACAAACATAGCATTCTAGACTTTTCCCCAAATAGGCTTTCACTATTTATTCATTGTGCTCTTTATTTTGCTTATTTGTTTTTAAAAACAGAGTAACAAGTAGATACAAGCAAGTTTTATTTCAATGATCATTTGGAATTAACATTTTCTTTCCTCTTAGAGTGGAATATGCAATTGTGATGATTAAAAACAAGCACTTTGGTGTCTATTTACTTATTCATTTTTTGCTGTTTGATTGTAAACAAATGGCATCTACAGCTTGGATAATGGTTGCCATTCATCCTTTCAAGGCTGCACATAGCTATTTTATTTGGCTTCTGAAAGAAAGTGAAATCTTTTCTTTTCATAAATCATAGTCATGAAGTTAAATTCTAGAAGTACCCGAGGTAGTGGGCTTTACAAAACCCACCCCCAGGGTTTTGGGCTGAGTCATTTGTTGAAACATATATCTGAATTCATGATCTTTGGCATGTACCTTAGTCTTAACTCTCAATTTTTAAGCCTTGGGTAAATAGGATTAACTTCTTGGAAAGTTAGTAACTCTTGACATTTTGGAGAACTACTCTAACCTAACAGCCCCAGCCACCTCTATAACTCTCCATTTATTCTGCCTAATAATGGGGGAAGGTGCTCTGTTAGGGAGAGTATTTGACTCCCACATTGCATTGAGGCTGGGTTTTATGGAGATGCATCTGATACGAAGCAACCCTAACTACACTCAGTTGAACCTAAAGACATCGTTTTTTCTCCTCTCTCTCCAATTGAGGAGTTCTCGTAGGATGGAGATTATTTAAGAAAATTTGTGTGGTTGAGGATTATGTTACCCTTTCTCCGTAATGCAAACTTTATATCTCCTCTCTAATTATCCAAATAAAAATAATGGTATCGATAATAGATGTTAGAAATTGCCAATCATTTGGCTCTTGGAGGTCTTCTGTTTCAAAAGGAGTAAAATTTTATTTTTTAACTTTTGACCTACAAACAGAATAATCATTGATTTAAATATAAACTAATATCAGGAGCAGGATTATAATTTTCCTAATTTCCATAAAATTTAATACTGACAGAGACTAAAGAATTCTTTATCTTAGAAATCTCATTTTACAGATAAGGAACACGGGGAGAGAGTAAGTCCTTTGCTGAGATCACTCCATTATATGGTAAGAAAGCTTGGATTCATGGCCCTACTCAGGCATCCAAACTCCCAGGCCCAGAATGTTTTTTCCTTTTCCTTCAGTTATTTATTTTTAGAGTGGGAAGAAGGCCAAACAACTGGCATAATTCTGAACAACATTTTTGAATGATTTTTGTTAGTTAACATTGAAAATGAAGCCAGTACTAATTTGTAGTGTAATTGGTTATCTACTTAATTTGGAATAATTAGCTTTATTTATATGTACTCTAGTTTCTGCCTAGAGGATGGTACCCAGAACTGGGTAATCTCTGAATCCAATTTCCCAACTGACAACAGCACTGACATTTTTCTTTTACAAAGATCTCTGAAGTGGCTTTGTAGATAAGAGCCATTAATTTTTAGGTTAAATTGGCTTATGGCCTTGAGAAGTTATGGTGGCATTGCCACTCTCTGTGATGTGTTTTATGCTGTTTTTTTAAATTTTTTTATTTTTTATTCCATGGAATACTGTCAAGACCTAGTGATGAGAGGCTGTCATTCTGAAAGGCTGACTTTGATCCTCATACATAGTAAAACTAGTAGAAAAAAGAAAGGCTCTATTCTTGTTAAAGACAGGGTATTCACAGGTGGGCTGTGGCTGTTTATAGCCATGAGGTTGTGGACACCATTGCTTCTCTCTATTGAGGTGTCCTATAAGCCTCTAGCCAGGACCACTTTCTCCCATTTGAAATAATGCATTTGAGTTCAAAATTACCTCTTGCCTCCTGAGGAGGCAGATTATTCTGCACAGTTGCAAACTTAAATCTTGGCTCAAGATGGCCAGGATAGTAATAATTATTTTACTTTAACGAAACAGAACAGTACGTTTGAGGATATTAATTATCCTGAGAGCATAGCTATAATGTTGAGGCCTTTCTGTTAGGGGACTGCTTCCAGGCTAAAAAATCATAAATCATTTTTTTCTGTTCTTCTCCCTTTTGCTCAAGAAACGTCATCTCCCCCACCCCAACCCTTTTGGCAATGGAGAGAAAGAAAGAAAAGTCTACAAAGCTTTTTGTAAGTGAAACTATATTCATAAATAGCTTCTTGATTGAGAACAAATGCCTCATTAATCTTAAGTGCTTCAACCAGAGAGCACAAGTAAAGTCAGAAAGAATAATGACTGACATTATGGGAGCATAATATACTGAACTATATATACACCAGGATGTGCGTGCCTGGAGGTCACTGGGCTACAAGGTATAGCTCCTTAGCAGTGAAGAAAGAGATTCTCTAGGAAGAATGGAGCGGGGAAAAGTATAGTACAGACGTCTCTCATGAATGGCAAAAGTAGTCCACTGGCAGAATGAAGAAATCATATACTTTGCTACTTGTTATTGAAGGTCATGCTGGGAAGAAATAATAAACCTGATGAGTTTTTATTTGAAAGTTGAATGTTGTACAGTTTTAACAAAGTGAGATGTACGTTCAACTTGAAGTACTTTGCTCAGGATCCTGGAAATACCATTATGTAAATGCATTAAGTTCCATGTAGAATATCTCTGACTAGTCTTAGGTTACAGAGGTGCTTTTTCTTGCCATTAAGCATGTGCCTGGCTTGCTACCAGACAAGTTCTCTGCAAACTTTAAATTAATGTTTATATTGGTGGAAGCAATGCCATTAGAAAGAGACATCCAGGGGGAAAAATCCAATTTGATACAAATACTTTCTATGACTTTCTATTTTTCTGTTATCTTCCTTCATATAAATGGTTGTATGATGATATTTAAATAGTTAAAATATAGTAAGAGTACCCGCCTCCACCAGATGTCTACTTCATAATCCCTGGAACCTGTGAGTATGTTATGTTGCATGAATAAGGGAATTATGGTCGCAGATGGCGTTCAGGTTGCTAATCAGCTGAATTTATGAGTGGGAGATTATTTTGGTTACCTGGGTATACTCAATGCAATCATAGAGTTCTTAAATATGGAAGAGGTAGGCAGAAAAGGAGGTCAGAGTGATGTGGTATGAGTGATGTGATACTTGACCTACTGTTGTGGCTTTGAAAATGGAGGAACAGGGCCATTAGCCAAGATGTGGCAGCCCCGAAAAAGCTGGAGAGGGCAAAGAAGTGGGTTCTCCCTGAGAACCTCCAGAAAGAAATGATCCCACTGACACCTTGATTTTAGCCCAGTGAGGCCCATTTTGAACTTGTGGTCCGTTGAGCTATTTACATTTGTGTAGTTTAAAGCCGTTAAGTTGAGGTGATTTATTATTGCAGTAATAGAGAACTAATACAATATTCAATAGAAAAACAGCCTTTTGAAAGCGTGATTAGTTTTCCACTAGGTGTGTTGCATTTTCAGTGCCATCTCTCAATTTAAGGCATTTTTTTCTGATGACCTTATTCTGTCTTCTATCCCACAGCCTCTAGTTCCTGGACTCCAGCAATCCTTTAACTTTGCTGTTGATGTATGATTCAGTAATGATCCCAGTTTCTATCTCTTCTTCCCGTCTTGTCCTTAACTTTTGTTTTTAGCTACTACATTTTCTTGCATACACTCTCAGCTTTGTTATTCTCCCCTGGTGGAACTCGACCCTGGTAAATCCAACTGTGTATACTCTGTACCTGCACCCTGTAGCTAAACGTGGCTGTGTAGAAACACCCAATATGCAGATTGCTCTTGCTTTCAATTTGTAACTGTAGGTGAGTCCTCAGTGGTGCCAGTAATTCATACTGCATTCCCATCATCCATTCACTCTACCTCTCTCCTGATTGACTGTTTCATACCTTCAATCATCTGAAGCTTCCTTGTCTCCTTCCCCATCCCCACTCTCACCTCATGAGCTCACTTCATATTTCATTAAGAAATGGGAAACCATCACTAGAGATCTGCGAGTTTCCACATCCATCACATCTATAATATCTTTGTTCCTACCTAAGGCTATCTCTTTTCTTATATACAAGATCATAGTTTCAGGAAGTCATATCTTTCTCTCATGTCACCAATGTTCCCCTCTCTAGATGATCCTTATTACCATCTACCCAAGCTGTTATTTCTTCCATCTTCAAATAATAAAAAAAAAACCTCTTTTGACCTTTCTTCTCCACCAGCTCCCACACTGTTTCACCAGCATGATAAAGTTGATCACCGCCTCCTGTTGGAAACATCGTTTTCACTTTGCTTCTAGGATTTCCCACTCTACTGCTTTCCAACTCCTTCTTTTATGACTACTTCCTTTCACTCTCCAGACTTTATTATATAAGTCTCTTCTCTATACCCATTTGGTAATCTCATCCTGTCTTATATAGCTTTAATGGCTTGTATTTTTCTCTGTCTAGCTCAGCATCTACCCTGAGGTACATATCTATATGGCCACTTTGCTGAGCAGCATGAATCTCAAATTTACCCTGTTTCAAACTGAATTCCATATCTTCTTCTCCTGCAAATGGGTCTCACTGGGCTAAAGAGCTGAAAGGTCAATTGACAAAACAGTATCAGTAGAGTTAGATTTGGTGCTTTTCTTTTTCTCATATCCCATATCTATCTGAGAGTAAATGTCTTGTTGACATTTAAAATGAACCTAGACTCCTGGTCACTTCTTATTCACTTCTGCTGATGTTACCCAGACTAATTTACTTATGACCTCTTTCCAGGATTAAGGCAGTAACCTCCTATCTTCTCTTCTCTTTTCACTTCTGCCCTTGAATCTCTATCCTCTGCTGTCAATACAGCTGTTGGAATGATCAGTCAAAATGTTAGTCAGATTATGTCCTTGCTGTGCTCAACCCTTACAGTGCCTTCCCATCTTAGAATAAAGTCGTCTTTTTTTATGGCCTGTGAAGCCTTGTTAGATATTTTACCACTTATTTTCTGACTGCCGGGAGCTGCAGTCACCTATTCCTAGATAATTCCATTGTCCTCTCCCATAGTGCTTAACATCCTCTACCATCTCAGTAATCTACTGATTTATTTTGTTTGCTGTCCCAACCAGAATGTAAGTTCATTGAGGGTAAATTCTTTATTGTTCACTGATGTTGCCCAGTGTCTACAGCATGTTGATTAACCAATATTTGTTGAATGAATGTATGTTCTCAATTATAACACAAATTAGATGTGGGCATCTAAATTAGAGAACTCACTTGCTAGTGTCAAATTTGTTGGACCCTGTTCAGTTTCCATTTAGAAGATAACTGCAGGAAACCTGTCATTCAGTTTCTTAATCACTCAGAATTCATGCCAGCTCTGTCCTTATGTGAGATCCTGCCCTCTCTCCAACCTTGATAAATGAGACACATTCTCTAGAAATGGTTCTTCCATGTTTTGTTGATCAGCATTTTTGTAGGCTAGTTTTCTGTTAATGTGATTAATTACTCTTTGTGTTCCTAGCTCAGACAAACCTATTTTACGGTTTTTCATTTCTGTTATGAACATGTCAGATAAATAAGAGTGTGGGGGAGGTACTTCAATCTCATAATTTTTCTGTAGCACTAAAAATTGGCTTTAGTGGCACTTACGGATATGTCAGCTAAAATGAGGGCTTCTTACGAGGCAACTTGAGAATGTTGGTTATTGACATTTCTTTAACTGATGTTTTATAGAAGAGCCACTGGAACATGATTTCCCTCTAGTACAAATAATGAACAACTGTGATAGCTGTATTATAACAATGTCCTTCTCACCATTGTTGTTAATGTTGTGTCAGCACTTTGATTATAAACACTCTTTTTCATGGTTTAATAACTGAGCCATAAAGAAATCTTTCCATGTTGTCAATTGGTATACTAGCTGTTCATCTCAGTGGTGATTTTTTATGAAACCAAAGTTTAAAAAATACTTGTTTTTGTAAATGGTATTAGGTGAGGGAAAGGGACCCAAGCAGGAAAGATACAGTGTCCAGAATATGTTCTGAATTTATACTTTTTCATTCAGCTTTTACCTGCCCTGGGGTGGAGAGAGGGAAGAGGATACAACAAAATGATTCTTTAATGCTGTAATTGAGAGAGAGGAATAACAGCTGCCTTATAGAGTAATCATGTTGTAACAGTCATTTCAGTACATTCTTTGTTTTGTTTCAGGAAGCATTGGTTGACTAGCAATATATCTAAATCTTTATAATAGTGAGTCATTTTATACTGCATGTTATTGTTCCTAGAAAGGCATGCTCATTAAACATAAGATAAAACAAGGCTGGTAATGAGCACTGATTGTTTAATTTTATTTATTTACTTTGTTCTACAAGCCTGAATAATTTTGGTGTTTCCAAAATAAGTTAGATTGGAAAGAAGTTTCAATGCACTAAAGACTCTAGAAGAACTGTTTTCTCAATTGTAAATCAGAAGAAAAATTTAAGACTCTAGAAGAAAAATTTAAAATTTTCATTTAAGTAAAAAAAAATTAGAAAAAATAGGATAAACCTTCACAGTTATATTAATTTTAAATTACATATATTTGATGGGAAAAAGTTTTAATTTCTTTTTTTATCTATGGCATTGAAAAAATAGAATACTACTGAATATTGTTAGGAAAGTCTCCCATTCCCGTCACTGAGATTCTCAAATCTCATTTTTTACAGAAAACTACTGATACTGTTTTGTCAATTGACCTTTCAGCTCTTTTCTATACATAAACTGACATTATATATTGCTATACTTTGGGGACCTGAATGGTATCAGTTTATTTAATATGCCAAAATGTTTTCTTAATCTTATACTGTGTAATAGTAACTCATTGTATTAATGAATTTACCATATCTTTTTCATTACTGTTTTAAATTTATAGCTTGAATCTCTTCTGATTGAAAAATTTAGATATTACAAATAAAAGCTAAGCTCCTGATAATTCCAGTTCCTCCCAGAAGGAACTGTTTTCTCAATTGTAAACAGAAATGAAATGATAGTTGTTGTACACCTTCTACATAGATACAAACATTTATCTAAGGTGGAGTCAAAGAAATTGAATTTCTCAGTCATAATTTATGTGCATTTAAAATTTTGATTGATAATGCCAAATGCCTCTCCAAAGCTACCATAACAACTTACATACCACAGAACTATATGTTTTCTGATTTAAAATCTGAAGTTATATACCATTTTTAAAATTTTGTTTATTCTTAAAGCTAGGTATCTTCCATGTATTTATTGGCAATGAAGAATTTTTTAATCTTTTTGCCTATTTTTTATAAGTGTGACATTTAAAAAAGTGTTTTGGAAATATATTCTTGCTTTATCATTTTGTGTTAATTTATATAGTATTTTATTCATTAGAATTTTAAAATTTTGATATTGTCAAAATATATTAATCTTTTCAATGTGCCTTTTGTTTTTTAAATGTTACATATTTAAAAAGAAGTCATATTTATCCAAAACTAAATATAGTTGTCTAAAATTTAATACCATTGTAGTTCTCCTTTGTTTTGGAGGTTAGATCTGTAAATCAATTGGAAGTTTTGTGAACCAGAATGTGAGTGTATGTATGTGTACGCTTCTTTCTCTCCCTCCTTTCCTCTCTTCTCATTCAGCTGAATTCATTATTGAAGAATTTGTGGTATTAATTTCTGGTTATTTATTCAGCTCTTTCTCTTTTCTACCTAAGCGTAGTCTGCTATTTAACATATACCATAAGTTTTTAATTTCAATGTTTTTGTTAGAGAACTTCTGTATTATTTTTTTAAAAATAAGATTTGTCATTTATTTATAGTCTCTTACTTACATTCTTAATACCCACATTTAATTTTTAGACATATTAAAATGCTTATTTTACATTTAATTCTACCATTTGTTTTTTTCTGCTCCTGGAACCCATATTTTTTTGTCTGCTTTTGAGTTTTGATTGTGAGCCTATATTTCCTAAAACACTATTTGAGAATTTCTTGAGGTGTTTGTTATAGGTAGTTGCTGAAAATTACAATTTTTACTTTTAAATTATCACATTTCATCTTCCAATAATGCCGTCCTACTTCATGAACAATGTAAGAAATTCACAGTGTAATTTCATTAACGCCCCTTCCTTTGTGGTCTTAGCTTACATTTTATTTCTGTATACAGTATACTCCACAGTATTGTCATTTTTCTTTGAAACAGTCAAGTCTTGTAATGAACTTACAGTCTCTCTCTTGCTCTCTTTGTCTCTCAATCTTTCTCATGCATATGTGTTTTGAATATACTAAAAATTTATTTTTTGTTTACCCACATATTTACCCTTTTCGGTGTTCTTCATTCCTTCTTGCCATGGTTCAAGCTGGTATATTTCTTCATTCGGAAGTAGTGGGTTTGGTGGGTTTTTTGTCATTTGTTATAGCATGGATCTGTTGGAGACAAATTCTTGTTGATTTTTTTTTTGTTTGTCTGTGAGTTTGGTCATTTTTAGAAGTAGAATTCCAGGTTGCCAGCTTTTTTCCTTAAGTATTTTATAGATATTATTTTGTTGCCATTTGCCTCCACTGTTACTCATTAGATTTCTGGTGTAATTCATCTAGTTGTTTACTGATTGTACCTTATTTCTCTGCTTTTAAAATATGTTTATTATATTTGATTTTCAGAATTCTGACTATGTATTTAGGTGTGTTTTCTTTGTATTTATCTACTGAGGTTTGCTGGGCATCTTAGATGTGTGGGTTGATGTCTTTTTATCATTTTGGAATTCTCTGTCATCTCTTCAAATATTCTTACCCATTCTGTCTTCTTCTTGGACTCCAAATATATATAAACTGAATAGGCCATTATTTTCCCTTAGATCTCTGTTAAAGTCATTTAACTTTTACTCTGCCAATTCCAGTTTCCTTTGAAATCTGTCTACTGAAAACACCACTTATAATGTCATTTTTTTCATTTCTACTATTTTAGTTTGTTTTCTAAATGGTTTCCATGACTTTGCTAAAGTTTTCCTATCTCTTCATATATGTCGTCTCTCTTTCTCATTAGGTCCTTTAGCACTTTGAATGTACTAATTTAACTCATCATCATTCCAATATCCAATCCATCTTTGTATCTGATTTTCTTATTTTCTTTTTTGATCATAAATCATATTTTCTTGCTTTTTAGTGTACTTTGGACATTTTGTGTGCTGGACATTTTATCTGTAGCAAATGAAGTTAATACTACTATTTCCAGAAAGGGCATACCCCTTCATCTGTCAGGTTTCTAGAGTAGGAGTGAAGTCAGTCTAGTCTGATTTGTATTTAGCTGTGTCTTGGCTTTGTTGCAGTTTTAGTTTGATTCAGTCTACTCTGGTTTCAGATATTTTGAGGATGGTATCAGGGTTTCCCCTTCAGCAGTGTAGTGTCTGTTCTCTGTGTACTGTGGAAACATTAGCATCTGTCTGCTTTCTGCAGCTGGTTTGGCAGCTTTTAGAACTATGGACGATCTTTCCTTGCTTTAGAGAGCCTAGATGCCTGAATTTTTGGTTCGTGTTGAGGTTTTGATTTGTTTTGTTTTGTTTTTAAGTTCTGATGTTTTTTTTTGTACCTCAAGAGAATTATTAGTGACAGATTCATATTTTGTTCCCTTTGTCAACCAAAGAAGAGGTTTAGGCTCTACTAAAGAACAAAAGGAATTTATTTGAACAAAAGGGGTTGAAACCTTGGAGGCACAAATTCAGGTAGCAACCTAAATTATGCTCCAAAGAGAACAAAGAAAGGCAGAGTATTATAGAGGCAAAATTTATAAGTGCGGTTCCTATTTTGGTCCTTCATGCAAATGGAAGATTCTGGTAGTTAACAGGGATTCATTAGTTCCTAATATGCAAATGAAGGAGGCAAAAACTATGAGGAGAAAGTAAAGTCTATATATGTCTATGCAGCATTTGTTGTTCCAGGATGTTTATATCTCAGCCTTGAACTGAGTTTAGTAACAGGTTAGTAACATTATAGTTCTGAGAACCTGAGACACAAGGTGTACTTGCATAGGCCCCTCTTCCTCAGTGGTCTCCTGAATCTGTTTTAGGTAACTCTCTTAGCAATGCTTATTTCATTTTTTTTTTTCTCCCCGTTATCACTTGCTAAACCTTTATACCCAGACCTATCTACTGGCCCTATTATATGTAAGTTGTCTAGAGCCACAATTAAACTTTTACATATTTAACCACGGTTCTTGTGTTTATGAAATGCTTTACATTTATTAACTAATTTAAGGAAATAGTATTTTTACCTTTTTACAGGTAAGATATCTGAGGCACAGAGGGTGAATAACTGGCCCAAGGTCATACCACTAGTAAATGGCACAACCATGATTTGAACTCTGGCCATCTACACTTTGTTAAATACCATAATATAGCTTGGCTCTCTAGTTTTACGGTTCATCCTCTCAGTTAAATTGGATTCATTTCGCCTGAGGTTAAATTGTACGAATTGACTAAAATGCTTCTTTTGCCTGAAATGGTATCCTTTTTTGAAGGATGAAGTGGAAATAAATTTAATGATCTCATACCAATGACTTTTATTAGCTAGATTAAGGAAATAAATGGGAATGCAGATTGTTATATAATATATGCTGCTTGGTAACACAATTTTTTTTATGATTTAGGTTCTTTTGAGGGGATTAATTTTAAAAATGAATTCTTATTTATTTATAGAAATAAGGAAATAGGGATTTGGTTGTACCCTTTATAATTATCTTCTTCACACTATGGTTAAGCACAAGCAGGTCTTCTCCCCTTCTCATTTGTGAGCATCCTAGAGCAGGCACAGTCTCCTGTTTATTTTGGCACTGTACTTTGATATCTTGTGCCTCACCTTGTACCTAGAGGCACAGGATGCTTGGGAAAAGGAGCATGGACCTGTGGTCAGTCATACCTGAGCTGGAACCCCAGCTATTTGCTTTGTTGGTTGGTTAGGGATTGGAAAACTACAGTCTGTGAGTCAAATCCAGCTCACTGACTATTTTTGTAAGTATCAGCCACATCCATTTATTTACATATTGTCGTACAATGTCAGAGTTGATAAGTTGCAACTACTCTGTAGTTGTGCAAAGCCTAAATTAGTAAATACCTGGCACTTTACAGAAAAAGTTTGGTGACCACTGGATTAGATGATTTTCGGCAAATTAAGCTCTTGAATCTTAATTTCTATGAAGTGTGATGTTAATTACTTAAGAAGTTTGTGTTTAGGAAGGGAGGAAGGGAAGTAAGATATATAATGCTTTTGGCATGGTATCTGGAATGAATTATGCCTTTAAATATAGTCTCTGTTCTTCTGAAAGAAGAATTTTTATTATTGACAACCAATTTAATGAATCAGTTGACTTGAAGGATACTCTTATCACCTCCTACTTTCTCAGTTTTTCACTGAATTTAAAGATGAGTGATAAACTGGTACAATTAGTATATTTGGAAGGTGCCAACTATATCAGGTGCCAACAGTATCAGGCATTGCATAGATTCTTAAGAAAACTCGGGCTGCTAATAAAGTACTATTTAAACAAAGAAGAAAAATAAGGTACTATTTAAACAAAGGAGTAAAGGCTTGAAATTATCTTTCCTGATATTGCCTTCTATTGTACTATGAACATAGATATTTAGTCAAATTGTTTACAAACGAATGAATTGACAAGTTGACATCTATATGTTTTCTGTCAGATTAGCTAGTATGACCCATATGAGGGATGGTGATTTAAAAAAATGACATAACTGGACATGACTTACTTTATTTTCTATTTATTTTTTAAAAATTGAGCGAACTTAACAGAAGCTATGATATAATATAATATTATGTAAGTCACATAAATATGTTTACCAGGCCATGAACATTTTTGTCTTTTACTAACAAATATGATTTCTCAAGTAAATAGTGGCAAGAATAACTTCTCCATGTCAAATCATTGTTTTTTAACTCCATGTTAAGTCACTGGAGCCTGCAGCTTCCTTTCCTGAGTGTCCCAGTATATAAAAATGGTCTTGGCAATTTTTTAATCCATTGATAAGATTTTTACTCTGCCCTATTTTGCCATATTTTCTCATTCATTTTACAAATTCCTATGGAAAGTGTTCTCTCTATTGGGTATCATAATATAGAAAGAGTAACCTGACAGATTTTCTCATAGCACTCATTGAGCTTACAGTATAGTGAAGACAGCAGAAGGAATATTCAGCAAATAATTAAGAAAAGTAATGAGAGAGAAATAACTTAGCCAGGGGATTAGGAAAGCCTTGCCTGAGGAGTCATCATTTAGGCTGTGATGTCAAGGATTTGCTCAGTTCAATTAATGAAGAATGGAGCTCAGCGTGTCTGATGTGTTTGGAGGCAGAGACAACCTCATGGTAGGTCGCTGGGGTGTCTAAGCATGGAGAGTATGCAAAGTGAAGGGCGATAAGGTTAAGGCCTGATGATCTAGGCCACAGTAAATACTGAGAAGCATTAAAACCCACTCTGGTTGGTTCTACATTGACTGTAAGGTGGCATTTGCAGTAGTTCAGATTTGGTGAAGGATGCTGGCCATATCAATTAGGATGACAGCAGTAATAATGGAGAGAAGAGGTTGGATTTGGAGGTGGAATTGACAGAACTTAATTGACTGGATTTGACATGAAGGGAAAATTATGTTTTCCAGCATGAGCTAGAATGGGTGGTTGATAATACTGATAGAAATAGTGAGAGAATACAGGCTGGGGAAGAAGATGTGAATTCAGTTTTGCACATGTGTTTGAGATGCCTGTGGAGCTGTCTGTCAGACATCCTAGGAGGTAAATGTTTGAGTCATTGGCCTTTTGAAAATCAGGGTAGTGGATCAGATGCCCAGCAAGCACGCATGGAGAAATAAATAGGATTTATTATAGAAATTACAGCATTTAAGGAGCGTGAAAGAGAAACCTGTTAAAGGAAGCTGAGGATCAACTAGAGATAGAGTAGAACAATGAGGAGAGTGTTGGGTCATAGAAACCACAGGGAGAAACGGTTTCAGGCATGGTTGACAATGTCAAATGCTGCTAAGAGGTCAGGTGAACCAAGGACTTGGAATTATCCATTAGATTTGGTGACATGGATGTCACTGGTGATCCTAGAAAGAACAAGTTTCATACTGTGGTAGATGGGAGTCTTCGCAGCTCCACTTAAAATCTTAACTCTCAAATCCAGTGTAAAGGACTTTTTTTCCTGTTGTAGTAGCACTCTACAACATGTGTACCTTTTAATGATCCTAATCAGGTGCTTTAAAGCAGCTTCCATGCTGCTTTGCCATGTTTAACTCTGCTAACTTGTCCCTTTAGGTGACTTCTCACTACTAGTTTCATTAATCAGACATCTAATTCTTTTAGTGTCTGGGCTCCTCACAGTTCACAACTTTTCCTTTGCTGCATTCCCACTTTGATACTGACATCTTTTTATTTACAATTTCAACCTCATGTTTTGTTTTCATTTTCATCTCCCCATAGAGGTATGCTAAATTACTGAAAAAATACTAAAAATCGGTAATTTTTAATGAAATTATTATTGAATAATTTGAATTATTGCAATTTTCTTTTTCACTATTTGGATTCTGAAAATTTTTCATTCTGTGCTTCACTAAAACAAGTTATTTTAAAGGTCTCTAGAATATTGCTTTGTGGTGTGGATAAAGAACATTCTCCATCAAGTTATCTCCTTGACCTGGATTTATTGATTTAAATGTGTATATACAGGGCAGCTTTTGCTGCTCTGAACCATTTATAATCACTTAGAAATTTTCAAATGTGCAGAGACTTTCCAGACACATAAAACCATTGAATAGCTCTGATTGTTTACCTTTTTTGCTCCCTGTTAGGAGTTATACAGATATGTTCATTCTCTTCAGTTATTTGTTACTGTTCTCCTCAGAAAAATAAAAGCTGTGGAATTCAATTCTCCATTAGTAATAGTTGATAAATTAGATGGATTCCCGTTAAGCTAGGCGCAACTGTAAGAATTACTTAAGGGAGATCACCTTGGAGAACAGATAAAGAAGTTTTATATATACAACTTAAGGGGGAACCCCCAAAATAGCCTATAACTATTTTTTTAAATCTATTAATTCAGTAAATTGGAAAGACAAGGTTGAAGTTGAAAATAAAAAAATTACTTAAGTATTTAATAAAAAGTTTTAGGTCAACAAAAGACATTGTATTTCTTTTTGGCCCTGTTTTCTCATGGTCATTTTCATAGGATTATAGTGAGAATTGATGATTAAAGTCTATATTCTTAGTAAGAGGAGTCATCCTGAAGTGAAGAAGTTTATGTCAATCTAAGACACATGCCAGAAATATAAACTTATGTGGAGAGAATAAAGAAAGCATTTTATGGCATTGTTTTCTGGGACTGGATAGCCTTGGTTTATCAGAACAATTTTCCAACACCATTTGCCCACAGAAAGACCCAAATGATATTTTTTGTGATCTCTAGTTGATCTTCAGCTTTCTTAAACAAGCAACCCTTTCCTGCTCCTTAAACACTGTAATTTCTGCACTAGATCCTGTTCACATCTCTATCCACATCTTTTAAAAGAGCTTTCTGCTTATTCTTATATCTGAAGGAAGTCTGTCAGTTTTCTCATTTTTAGCCATCTTGTACACATGAGTGTATTCCCAGAGCACAAGAGAACCCAGTCGTATTCTCTGTACTAGAATTCTAGTTTATACCTCTCTAGGCTGCCAAGTTCTGTGTGTCACAGCTTTCCTCCAAAGATGGCTGTTGAATATGATACCAGGATAATGATGGTTTCCTCTAGGAGATATATATCTATCAAGAACATTTCTGGGTGTACCCTCACCTTCCCTTTTTTTTTCTTTCCTTTCTCAAACTGCTCAGAGATAGGCCTTCATAAAGTTCTTGATAGTTTCAATTTTAAAATAGAATTTATAGGAATATTTAGATAAACAGTAAATGGATGTTATTATATGGGTCTGATAATCGTGTGTGTGGTATTTTTCCTCCTCTAGGAGTGCTGTCTCTGCAATCTGCGAGGAGGTGCTCTTAAGGAAACAAAAAACAATAAGTAAGTAATGCATTAATGTGTTGAATTTCGTTGTTTTTTTTTTTTCCTCTCTAGAATGGTTCAACCTCTGGGTGACAGTTTGCTTTACCTCTTGTTATTGTATGCATTGTTCCAGGGCTTGTGCTATCCAGATTTGATGTTGGGATTCTGGGCATGTCTTCAGAGACCGTTACTGACAGCGGTCCCCAACCTTTTTGGCACTAGGGACCGGTGCTCCCATGAAAATCTAAATCCTGATGATCTGAAGTGGAGCTGAGGTGGTGATGCTAGCTCTGGGGAGCAGCTGCAAATACAGATGATGCTTGCTCGCTCTCCCACTGCTCATCTCCTTCCGTGTGGTCCGGTTCCTAACAGGACAAAGACTGGTACTGGTCCATGGCCCAGGGTTTGGGGACTATTGGTTTCTGATACCACATTTGACCTCTGCTGAACAAAAGTATTGTAAGTCTTGCTCTGTTCTGTCTTTGACACCATTAAGAATAACCCCTCTTTTACTAACAGTTTTTTTCAAATGAAGACAACCCATATCATGTAGGTGCCATTGGAATTTTAGTGTTTAATATGCCGAACCCTATTAGTCTAATAAAAACAGTGTGTGCCTGGAAACAGTGAAGTCTGTTATCTTCCGATAAATAAGATAAATTATGGCATAACACTAAAACAAAATTATTTAATACCAGCAAATTAACAAGAAAGTGATATGTACTAAAATAGAAAGCAGGGAGAAAATGTTGATTTTAAGATTTAAAGGAGACAGTTGGAGAACATGAGAAATCTTGAAAGAAAGTCATAAGTGAAATAAAAGAAAAGTAATCTGGTTTTTATAGCAATTGCTGAAATATATTTTTATGTGAATTTTATTTTCACGACCTAATTTTAATGTTTAAAATGGAGCCAAACATTTTATAGGCTCTTTTGGAACTGGACACATGTAGAAATGGGTTAGGCAGAGGTATTAAGTGGCACTTGAGCACCAAATTTAGCCCCAGGATATGTTTTTATTTGATCAACAAATATTTTATAAATTTGATCTACATTTTAAAGGTTGAGAGATTTTTTTTTTTTAATCCAGATTTTCATCTTTACTTGAAAAACGATTGTGCATCACAATAACATTATGACAATAACAAGGTATGATGAGAACCTAGCCTAAATGGGCATACACTCCCCGGGTTACCATGGTTTACTAGTTCACATTTCTTTGTTTATACATTTCTTTTTTCACATTCTGCCTGGCCCCACAGGCACTGGACTTGGGACCCTGGGTGTAATATAATGATGGAGTTTGTGTAATTATGTGCACATGCCCGTTTCTGATTACTTATAAGTAAAAGTAAAAGCATTTATCGTTCCTGTGTTGATAAAGTTTAAGAAACTATTTTTGCTTAATTTTGGATCCTCATCTTCCATAGTCTTAGTTAATGTGATTAGCACTATACTAAAAAGTATTGACTAATTCTAGGATGTTGCACAGGTCATGCAGATTGTGAGATAATTTTAGGTGGTCCCTGTAAAGACAAATGGTAAGAACTTCTATTCTTATTCTTGGGCTAGGACAAAAAGGAGTAGTTTTTGCTAAAGAACTGTAGTATTCATTTAGATATGAAAGAATGCCCTGATGGGGTTGACACTTGTCCTTTCTTCCTGTGGTCTTTAAAGGCAGGATGCAGCCTTTTATTCTTTGAGTGAAATAAATATTCTTTGACTTGAAAATAGATTGGTGGATTTGATATTGTTTCAAGATCTTTTTAAATTTCAAGAGTTTTTTTATTTACTTCGGGCTGAATATTTATGAGAAACTTAATAGTATTAATGAGGATAGTGTCATTTTTTTTCTGGAGTAGTTCAGAATTTGAAAGGAAACAAGGGAACAAGCTAAATTTCATTTCTCTTTATGTCTAGGTTCCTTTGATTATAGGATTGCAGTGAGAAACAATTTACTTAATCAGTATAGTTCTTCTAGAAAACTTTTGCTATGTGTTCTATGATAGTTATCTTATGTAAAAAGATTATATGCTATACCCAGTTCTTATCTTTTATTAATTTAACTAATTTTTTCTCACGTATTAATTAGCTTAAGTATATTAAACACCTCTGTATTTCAGCATCAAACAGAATAGCAGGTCTGTATTTCATTGTTTTTGCATATCAAGTGTAGAAAACTATGTGTATTGATAGAATTGAGTCCTTGGACTTCATCTACTTTTTTATATTACAGTGGTGCGCAGGTGTGGTACTGAATTCATCCAGATATCATCTAAAGGGTTTAAAATTCAGAGTTGTCTTTTCGTTATGGATTTAGGCGTTTGGCTTTCTTTCTCATCTGTGTATTTCCCACCATTAAGAATCGCATCGCCTGGTTGAAGTATAAGATATGTAAGTTTAGGGAACATTTGTTTATGTTTAATGTCTCCTTTCCTGTAGGTGGGCCCATGTCATGTGCGCCGTCGCGGTCCCAGAAGTTCGATTCACTAATGTCCCAGAAAGGACACAGATAGATGTAGGCAGAATACCTTTACAGAGGTTAAAATTGGTGAGTGGCAAAGCTTCTTTTTTATCTCATAAATTAGTGTTAATTTACATTCTGAATATTTCTATTAATTACACATTCCCAAGATAATTTTTTCTCTTAGCTTCATTTCTATCCTTTTTTTCCTTTAGCCTAAGTTGACATATCTGTAAACTTATTCTTTTTCTGTTGTATTGTAAGTATGCTTATGACCTTCCTCAAATTGTGTTTGAAATAAGGCAAAAGAATACTACATTTCCTGGATTAATGTGGATTTTTAAACTGCTGGCTATTTGGTGAGTTTTGTTAGAAATGGATCTGAGCTATCCAACTATCTCTTTTTAATTTGTTTAATTTCTCTCTTAATCTTGACTTAGCCATATGCATCTAACCTGATTTCTTCATCTCTTCACCAAGAAGAGAGTTGCAGAGAAATACAAAAACTTTTATTATTACCAAGGGATTTTCTTACTTATGAATAGATGCCAAACTCTCTGGTTGATTATCTTCTGACCTATTTTCTGTTTTAGAAACTTTCATAAAAATCTTCCCACTGGTTCCTTTGTAAAGAGTATTTTTCCTTGAGAAGATAGACCTTAAATGTCCCCAACATTGAAGTAACCTTGGAGTTCTATTAAATTGTGATCCAATAGACTATTTGCTTAGGCCCTTATAGTTCATATTTAATGAGAATTTTCTCATTAATTTTCAGGTTAAATTGTGTAACCTTAAAATATTGGAGCATGTCTTACATATGGACTTAATTCCTTAGAATTTCTTCAGTTTTTGTTATTCTTAACTTGAGATCTTTCTGCTACAGAATGTTTCAGGCACTGTAGCTGTAACTCTCTACCTAACTGTTAACTTGTTTTGTTGCTCGTCTCTTACCCACTGAGAAGGGGAGCTGGATGTACTGTTTCTGGACTTTCGTCATAGGTTCTTAGAATCTAGTCTATCTTCTTTCGTTCTCATAGAGGAGAAATGAGCACCATTATCTCTTATTATAGCTCTATCAAGAATTTCACACTGCTAAAAAATAGTGACTCTTTATGGAGCTGATGATTGCTATTGGCAGAAATGAGTGGTAGGACCAGGATGCTCAGGATATCGTAATGGGAGTTTTGTGAATGATATGGAAATGAATAGGTCATTTAAAGCTCACAGTGACTATCAGAAGAGAGTAAAATTCTTCGGCTCCTGGACTTCCAGAGAAAGTTTGAAATCTTACATCTTGCTCACCAATTAAAACACCAATAAGAAATGAACAAAAACCATTTGCTAGAATTAATACTGTTAGGATATTTTTAAAAATGTCAAGTTCACCATGTGTTACAGAATTTAATGTTCAGTGTGATAAATACTAACAAATACCTTACATTTTAATTTTTTTTCTGATTTACAAGTAATAAGTATTTGCAAAAATTCAAACACTATATTTAATAATCACCTTTGATTCTCTCTCCTGAAAGATGACTTCTGTTACCCAGTTTAATGCTCCTCAGAATTAGTAGTCACTATTTTTATTTAAATTTCTTTTTATTTTATTTTTTATTTTTCAATTACAGTTTTCATTAAATATTACATTAGTTTCAGGTGTGCAGCATAGCAGACATTTATATTATTTACAAAGTGATCCCCCAATTCATCTATTTTACAATATTATTGAGTATTTTCCATTTGCTATATTATTTTGCAAACACCAACACTATTTCTTAATTAATATTATTTCTTTTAAAAAAAATTTTTATTATGGTCACACTGGTTAACGAAATCCAATGTTTCAGGTGTACAGTTCAACAGTAAGGCATACCTATATATTACATTTTGTGTTCACTACTCATAATTAGAGTGGTCACAGCTCTTTATGCTTCCCTTTAAGAACCTATATCTTGGCTACTGTTGTCCAGGAATGTTTCCTTAATGATGTATTGTCATCCACACCAATCCCAGAGGGGTTTTAAGGGAACAGCAGGGAAGGGCAGCATAGGAAAGTGGCAAAGCTTATTTTTTTCCCACAACGCTTTGCCTCATCTTGATTGTGTATATCACATATTCCTTATGGAATGTTTTCCATCCCTAAACAATTGGTGTCTTTATAATAATATGTGTTGACTGAATTTAAAATCTCCTAAAGTCTATTTTAAATGACAATGTCCATGACACATATTGGATGAAAATAGTGGATTGTAGGTCAAATCTTTTTCTATTTTTAATTTTTAAATTTTATATGCAAAAATAAACTTTTTAATTTTTTAGCTTTTATTTGAAATAATTTTAGATTTACAGAGTTATTGTACATACTTAATCCAGTTTCCATTAATGTTATAATGTTAGCACTTTACATAAGCATAGTACATTTGTCAAAACTAAGAAATCAGCATTGGTAATTCCTACTAATTAAACTACAGAATTTATTTGGCTTTCTTTAATTTTTCCACTAATGTCTTTTTTCTATGTTCCAAGGCCTAATCTAGCATATCACATTGGGTTTAGTTGTCATATTTCTTTAGAATCCTCAAATCTGTGAGTTTTCCAGTCTTTGCTTGTTTTGCATAATCTTTACAATTTTGGTAGATATTTTGTGGAATAACCCTTAGTTTGCATTTTCTGTTATTTTGTCACATTTAGACAAGGGGTGTGGGTTTTAGGAGGAATGCCACCGAGATGAAGTGCCCTTCTCATCATATTAAGAGGAATGTGATATAAATATAACTTATTACTGATGATATTATATACTTGGATCAGGAGGAGTCTGCCAGGTTACTATTTTTCTTTTTCTTTTTAAATTTTTTTCAGTTATAGTTGACATAATATTTATTAGTTTCAGGTGTACAACATAGTGATTAGACAGTTATATATAAAACTTATCACCCTGATTAGTCTAGTACCCATCTGACAGCATACATAGTTATTACAGTTATTATTGACCATATTCCCTATGCTGCACTTTCTGGTGACTATTTTTATAACTGGCAATTTGTATATCTTAATCTCTTCCACTTTTACACTGCATGAAGAATTCCTTAGAATGCTATTTATCAAAATGCTCGCAGTGGTTAAGTGGAAAAAT
This sequence comes from Macroglossus sobrinus, assembly GCA_004027375.1. NCBI lineage: Eukaryota > Metazoa > Chordata > Mammalia > Chiroptera > Pteropodidae > Macroglossus > Macroglossus sobrinus. The sequence goes on along the minus strand of PVKZ01000274.1, from coordinate 556,263 downwards.
AAAAGGAGAAACTTCATTCAAATGGGGGGAATTACCCAAAAATGCTGTAATTGTTTGATGGGGGCAGTAGCCGTAAGTCTAGATAACTTTTCATCAAGAATCCTCAAGAAAACACCTTCACTCTGGTGAATCATCTACAATGCTGTCTATGTCCTGGTTTTGATCAGTGTCCCTTGGTGATTGGACTCAGACAGACTGGCTTTGAATAAAAAAGTTTACAAATGATCACTTGTGTGTAGGGTGATATACACCTTTCCAGAGACCAGGATTCTCTGCCTTTTACGTACAGTTGGGATTGTGCTTTTCTGACATTAGGATTCTTTTGAAGTTTAAGTAATCTAACAAGTAAGTACATGGCTAGCCAGAAGTCAGAGCAGTAGTTTTGTGTGGTATTTCACCCAGGCCAATGTATGTCTAGGCAAATTATTTTTATCTTTCTATCTAGTGAATATATGTGTGTGTCTGCTAGTGTCAGTTTCAGTTTTTCTCTGGAGCTGTAGCCAACCCTTTTCTGGACTCTATACTGTCCACCTACTTTCTTATTCACACAGATGGGGTATATTAAGAATTAGTGTCAGTTTGTTTCGCCAATCATCACCTTACTTTGCCAAATACTGTGTATTTTTTTGAATAAAACATTGTTCTTGTCTTCTAGCCCCCTATAGTCTAGATTGGGCTTTCACAACTTTGGCACTATTGGCCTTTTAGACCAGATTGTTCTTTGTTGTGGATGACTGTCATGTGCCTCTTAGATTGCAGCACCCTTGAACAAACAGACAATGTCAGATATCGCTTGGGAGGCAAAATCATCCCATTTGAATCACACTGGTTTACTGTGAAGACATACACATAAAGAGAAAAATTTTATTTTCATCACTTTTTGAAGAAGTAAGCTGGAGACTGAGAGAACAGAACTTCTTAATTATTTTTAAAAACATCCTAGAGATGTTTTGGAGCAAATTATTTGAACTTTTTTATTTGTCTATAAAGTAATAGGATTTTGCAGCATATGTGCATATTTGCTGTTGTATTATATATAATCTGATTTAGTATTTTAACATTACCTGTTTTTATGGAAATTACAACCTTGAATACTAATGAAGTTTTGTAAAGATTAAAATTCTGTGGTGCATGTGTGTGTGCACACGTGTGTGCATGTACACACGCACATGATAGCTATTGAGTAAACATTTATAGAATAAATAAAAGGCAGCAAATTGTTTATTATTTATGCTTCTACCTTAAAATTATTATGGCTGGAGGGTTTGATCAGATGATACTAAGTAGCTTGTGCCTGTTTATGGTTTCCCATTTAAAAGTTGTGATGGTAAATTCAAGCACACCTTTGTGCTTGCTGCTGTAAAAGCAAGGCATCGATTTCTTTCTTGGTGTCACAGGGTACATGGGATTAGGCCATAAAGTATAGCAGTACTTTGGAGAGCCTATAGAACATTCACGCAGCACATGACTTGTTATCTAGATTTCTGATCTTGGAACCTCTGGTCTGTTGGGGCTTGAAAACTGGAGTGACCTGATGTAGGTAGAACAAATTGCTCATCTGTGAAGCAGTTGGAAGAGGGGGGCTCGGAGCCTCTTTCAAGTAACCACTAGGTGGTGCTGCTGTACCATTTTCTCATGCCTTGCCCTTAAATCACCTCTCAGCAAATGCCTAATCAGAGCCCTGCCCACACTTGAGAGAGAGAGAGACGGAGACAGAGAGAGCGAGAGCGAGAGACAGAGAGAGAGAGAGAGAGAGAGAGAGATAGAGAGAGAGAGAGAGAGAGAGAGAGAGAGATGCGGTGCATGCTGGGTTACTCTAGCACAACAGTAGCAGCAAGGCAGGGAAGTACTGCTGGCTGTGAATTCAAAGTGCTAAATTCCAGAGGGCAAGTTTTTAGTTCAGTTTTTCATTTACTTATATGACAAGAGCTGGCTTCCCCTGGGGCAAATTAGTGTTTTTCTATAAAGGTACTAAGCAACACTAGTAAAAGCTAGTAACTACAAGAGGCTGATGTTAAATGGGGGTTTAAAAATGTCTTCTTTAGTATGAAAGCCTTATATTAAAAAAAATGCTTATTATTACTAGCAATCTTTCTAGAATATGGAATGTTGGAATTTGTGCAGAGGCATTTGAATATTTTGATAATACTGTTGTTAGCCTTTTATTTATTCATAAGTTCAACTTGCAACTTTTGAAATACCTTTCTGTACAGTTATTCATATAGGAAGATTTTTGTTGAGGATGTAAGAAATGATTTGTTGACTTTAGTGGATTTTTCCTCTTACTTATAATGATCATTAAAAAAGAAGAGACAGCAAATGGAAAACAACAGTTTCAGTGCTCGTCATGTATTACGTTGACCCTAAAATGGTATGTGCTTTTAAGAGGAACCTTTATCTCATCCAGCCACCTTGTTTGGTGATATTACAAGCATGGCCTCCACTCATTGGATAACTAAATGGACAATAATGATGAGACTAGACTTATTTTCAGGACATTGTATTTTATTTTATTTATGTTGCTGATAATTTGAAATACTTTAATAAATTTCATTATTTTTTAATTAAAATTTCAGTGCAAAAATATATTTGGCTATCAGGGTCTTTAGTTTGTTGTTTCTTTCCTTTTCTCTTTCAAGAATTTTTAGATTCTGCATAGAGTAGTTCTCTCAGGGATTACTAAAGAAATTGCTGCTTCATCTAAAAAATGCTATAGGTTGCTATATAAAAGTATCAAGTTATTAAGTAGAGCCATTCTCTTATAGGAAAGAAATGACTGAGAGTTACCTAATAGTCAATATCCAAAAGTCACATTCAAAAGGGATTAACATTTTCTCTGTCAACTTAAGCACTCTTCTGATTGATTATTAATGCAGATGCTAGATTACTTAGTATTTTTTTAATCTACTCATTTAGAGCAAACTCCTTTAGTTCTAAATGACTTTTCAATATAGAAAAAGTTGCCCTTGAGGCAAGGGTTCTCATTCTCAATCCCTTGCTCATGTCCTTTGATTATCATTTTTGCTTATTCAGAAAACAGAGTATTGGCACCTGGTAGGATGTCGAGGACATTTCCTACTCCCCACTTGAATGATGTGTTCAGGGGTAGCCATGACAGTCCAGGAGTTGATTTGGAATCACAGATGGTTAGTATGCTAGAGAACAAAAAGAAAAACAATTGCCACCACATGATAGAGATTTTAGAGTTTATTCAACCATTTTCTTTTCTTATGTCCTTTTCTCATTTTCTTCTGTCTTGTTTTCTATATTAATATGATGGATTGGCCATAGTCATAACAGTTTCTGGAAGAGGAGTCTAATTGTGCAAAGATGAGAACACAAAAAAAGGAAGTAGAGAGATATTTAACACACAGAAAGTTAAGATGCCATTTATTTATTTATTTATTTATTTTGGTTTTCACAATAGAAAAATATATAGGTAAAAACTGTCAGGAAGAATTAAGGACAGGAATTTAGACAGGGCAGATATGATAAAACAAGACCAGCAGTATTATCTGCTGGAACGATCTTCAGTATCAGTATTGTCTTTTAGAAGCAAATCACTAAAAAAAATCTTCAGATCTGATTATAAAATTTAAGGGAGGAACTTTAAAAAACTAAGCCAGAGGAGTAAAACAGCACGGAGTTCTGGTATTTGTTACATACGTGTCATGAATGTTTATTACACACATTGATCACTTTTTGAAGATTGCGTTAATTAAAGATCTATGGAATTTATATAAGTAAAACAGCAAGACAGGTTTGTGCAGTCTAAGAAAATTGCAGCAGACTCTAAATTCAACCATTTGTTTTAAACATTCCTCCTGTTGGAGGGAAAAATTTCTCAAAAAGAAGTGTTCTAAGAATATTTAAATATTAAATTGTGTGTAGCAAAGCAAAGAATTTCTACCTTGATCACTGTTACAGCATGAAAACTTGGTGGTGTCCACTGGCCATAAAGCCATCCTCACAGTGGCACTGCACAATGCCTTTGGTTTCTAAGTCTGTAGACATTCCTAGGATTTTTACATTTGAAATCCTATTTCTACAACAAATAGAGAGAGAAATGAATTTTGGAATAGCTGAAGTTGTCCCCAGGCATTCGATGACCTCCATTTGATTTGTATTTGACAAGTGAACCAAGCACAAGCACAAGTGTTTTCTGAGTGAAGAACATTATTTTGAAAAGGAATTTACACTGCAATGATGACTGAGCAACAAGCCTTTTAGTATTTGGCTGAGACCAACTATTCTGCTTAGAAGCCTCTATACACTTTAAAATTTGTACCCAAAGGCAAATAATAGTGAACTTGAAAGCCAAAGATTATAGTTTCGAAAGGTACAATCAGTTCTGAAAATAGAGTGGTTTCACTGTGGTATTCCATCAGAAAAGTTGAATCAAGAAGGGAAAATACATTCAGGCTTCCTATTTCTTAGAAAGAGGTACTTGTTCTTTTGCTAACTGGCTTATGTTATCAGATGTATTGAATACTAAAAAGAGAATTACTGAGAGAAATAGGGTCTGTCTCTCATTCTGAAAGATCACTCTGAGCCCTATGTAGTTAATGTTACAGCAGTGTTAGATAGCAGCTTCACTTTCTGTCTAGAGGAATCACAGAGCCTCTGCTAATGCATTTTGGAAAATGTAAAGACATATTGATTATCTTTCATCATTTTAAAAGAAAAAAGTAGCATTGTAAAGGCAATCAAAAAAGTCATTATGTCCCACATTAACTCATGTACCGATTTATTCACATGTTCAGTTGTTTTTAAAGATAGAGAAGTTCTAAGAGAGTAATAAACATTGACAACGATGAGCAAGTTTATTATTTAAATGCAGTAGAGTAAAAATTTGCTTTAAATAGTAAGTAAAGTACTGCATAAGGAATAAGTGATACTACAAATGACATAGCAATGATATGAGTGTAGGATCCTATTATTTAATGAGTCCAGTATAAAATTTACAACAGCATTAAGAACATTCTTCAGGACTTCAGCATACACATGTCCCCAACTTTGTAAGATTTTTAAATAAGTGTAGTGTAAAAAAATGTACATTGGTAGTTGTATAGTACTTAACTGTCAGAATGATTTGCTGCAGAGACTAGATCCTATTGCAAGCTGTCAAATTTGTATATTGCTGTAATACCAAACCATAAAATCTTTTGAGTAAAATGGAAAATGTCATATGGGCATGACTACAAATAATATACTTTCTGAAGGCTGTAGATGTCTATAGGAGAAAATGTGTAAATGCGTGAAATGTTATCTTGTTACTATGGATTTTTCTTTATCTGCTGAAAGAAAACTCTGAGGCAAAAAGAAATTGATTGGAGCCTTTAAATTTTTAGTTTTGAACTCATTTTTCCTGAGGACTAATTTTAAGAACTTTATTATACAGATAAGTAAAACTTCAGATAATTCATGATTAAAGAGTGTTTTGTGGGAGAGTAATCTTATTTTTTAGCTCACATTGCTGAATGGTTCATTTTTTCTGATCTTGTCTGTATGAGTAGTGATTACTGACAGATCTTTTAATTGAGTGAGTTGAGCTGGGGTTGAGGTTCCAGAGACGGGGTCACCCCTTTCCCGCCAACATTGGCTGGGTCAGTACCAACAAATGCATGCCTGACCAAGGCATCTGTTAGACAGCTCTAAACAATTGCTGGGGCTTTGCTAGGTCAACAGCAATTGACAACAGAGAGGTTATAGTGTTTAAAGGGTACAGTCATTGTAAAACAGTGGATTCATTATTATTTGTTTTTCTAATATTTTAGTATAAATTAGATTATTCCCTCAGAAAGGCGCTTTAAAGATCAACAAAAATTTATAAAATGTTTTTTGTGTTAAGTGAGAATCGCTTCATGCTTGTAATTTAACGTAGTCATTGTGGTATATTTTAGGCATATTCCCACATTTAGAGATGTCATTTTTTAACATGAGCTCAATACAGGTACCGGCACTGTTTTTGGATGCCTCATTTTGAATTTATTTATTTAAAATCAAAGTTACCTGCATTCATCTAGATTGTCCTTTGGATCATGCAATTCTAAACCTCTGTTACACTGAAATCGAAGGTGAGGTGTCTGGATTAAGATTGTTTGAGTTCTGCATCCTCTATTTAGGCAAATTTGGCCTTACAAATTAACTTCTCTGAGCCTTGTCTGTAAACTGGGGTGGTCGTTATGATGAAATAAGAAAGTGAAGGGCTTGGTTAATGATGCAACCATCTCGCTGCATAAATAAGCTGCCTTCCAGCCAGTCAGGACCAGAGCAGATATATAAGGAGAGAATAAGTTTCTGATGTTCTTTCCTGTGTTTGTTTATTCATTTTGTTCAGTAAATATTTATTTAGGACTTGCTACATGGTTAGGTGATAGATGTACTTTAATTTCACTTCTATAGATACTACAGAATAATGGAAGTTATTGAAAATTAGATAAGCAACTACAAAGCAGTATGAAAAGGTCTAGTATAGTAAAAATCCCGAATGCATTAAGGGACCTAAGTAAATTTGGGTTATAAGGGTTGGAGGTATAGGGTACCTGGAAGAAGCAGCGCCTAATGATGCCTAATCTGAGACCTGAAAGATGAGAAAAGCTAGCTGGAAGACGGGTCAGGCAAGTGATCAATGTGCTCAGTAGCCTAGAAGTGGAAGAGAATCGGAAGGTCTAGAAAATTAAATTTCAATAGAACATGAGCATGAAGTATAAAGGGGAGAGGCTGGGAAAAAAGGAAGCCTCAAATGATCGAGAACTGTATGTCTAGTACGGTAGCCACTGGCCACTTAGGGCTCTTGAGCATTTGGAATGTAGTTAATGTTACTAAAGAACTGAAGTTTAGATTTTATTTAATTTAAAATAAGCTAAATTTAAAAACTAAAGCAGCATCAACACATGAAAGACCTATAGTTTTGGGTAGGTCTACATTTCACATTTCAAACACCCTTGAAAATTTAGTGTTCAAATTGAGACGTGCTATAAGTGTAAAATACACAGCAGATTTCAAAGACTTGGTATCAAAAAAGAATATAAAATAGCTTATTAAAAATTTTTATATTGGTTACGTGCCAAAGTGATAATATTTTGGATTTGTTGAGTTAAATGAGATATATTAAAATTAATTTCACCTATTTTTATTGTTAATATATAGTTAACAAAAATTTTTTATTTTAATCATTTAGTTGTATAGTTCATTGGCATTGAGGATATTCACATTGTTGTGCAAATATCTCCCCTCTATCTCTACAACTTTTTCATTTTTCTAAACTTAAACTCTGTGTACTCACTGAATAGTTACTCCCCATTCTTTTCTCTTACCTGTTTTTTAATGCAGCTCCTAAAAAAAAAATTAAAAATTGCATTATGTGAGTCCATTGTATTTCTCCTGGAAAATTGCTGGTTTAGGGGATTTTGTAGTTTATCCTGAATGCACTGGAGAATCTTCAATGCCCGTTAAGAAATGGAATAGTGTGATCAGGTTTATTTTTCAGAAGAGTATTCTGGTGATGAGAATATATTCTGAAGAACAGGACTGGAGGCAGAAAGGGCAGTTTCAGTGAAAGTGATTTGAGCGCGACCCCGAGATGGAGAGAAATGAGATGATCAGAGGCAGGATGGCTCAGACTAGGTAGACAAGGTATAGAGGAGCTGTGGTTCTGGCACAAGCAGTGGAGGAGCGGTCATGGGAAGTACATTTTGGACACACTTAATTTGAGGTCCTTGTAGTCCATGCGGGTGTGACTCAGGAGAGAGATGTGTCAGAATTCTCCTTCTCATGGATATGTAGCTAATCAACAGCTTGATGTTCAGTGACTTGCTGGTCAGTAATTCAGGGGTAGTGAACAACTGCATTTGTCTGGATGAGAATTTGGTTTGTGATAATACTGTATCTACTGCTCCATACCCTCTTTGAAGTGTAATAGTCAGGTAATACAGTGTCAGCCCTGGAGGTTTCATTTATGTTCTGTCTTAGAGCAAAGAAATGAAATACAGTGAAAATGAAAACAAAACCTAGAGAAGTGAATAGTTTGATTTGCAGAAAGATGAACAAAAAGGAAAGTTCAGTGTTCTCATGAAAGATAAATGTGCCCTGCAACCAATAAAAACTTAGCCCACACTGGGATATTGTTGCCAAGATGTGTGGTTGCATATAAAAGATTTACAGTAAGAATCACATGGGATTGCACAAACCCATGAAAAGATATTTAGTTCACAATTGTTTTTAGTTTTAATTTTAGTTTAAAATAATCTTTTCACTAGTAGTTTTTGAGACCAAACCACGTTTAGCATAAATTTTTAAATTGTGGATTTTTTTCTTCTTGGAATATAAAATATGTTCCATCCTTCTTTAGAAACCAAGTATTTTACATTAAATAAATGGAAAAAGTAGTCAAATAAATTGATCACTTTTTATTACAGGAATAGTGCATAAGGTTAATTAAAACTTTCATATTTTTTTCCAAGAGCCATCTGTTACTCATTATTGATTTTAAAATTCATCAGTTTTAAACATTTATTTTCTCTGCACAAAGCAAAAAAAATATTGCGAAATATTTTCAGTAAATAGCAGATTATTTTTCAGTAAAAGAAATCATGATATCCTGGCAAAGGTATAATTTTAATAGACTAATGAGCTTTCTGACCAGAGTCGACTGAGCTTCATCTGAGTTTTACAATGATAAATTGACTGTGTCGAAATTTGCAATCTACTCTGCTGAAATATTTTACTATGAAAGTTAAATTCTCATTTTTTATTTATGAAAGCAGCAGTAGTGTCACAGCAGCTTATAATATGCTAGCCATTTGGTGTGATTTATTTCAATGAATGTCACTTGTTGATATGTTTAGTCATTGTTGACCCATAATTAATTCTAAAATCTCTTAAGTGGTGTGAAATGTAATAAGTCAGCCACTGTAGTTAAAAAAGAAACAAAAAAATCATGATCCACAGATCTATTCAGTTGTCTTTTCCTGGTTTTAATGATGTCACAGCTTTATATTTGACAACTGATGACATTGGAAGAGTAACAGCTTTCTTTAGTATTGCGAGGATCTACTTAGAGTAATTTCTACCACAAAGCATATATTTGAAATGTAATATAATCATCATTCATTACATAATTTTGTGATTCCAGTTTGTCATCATTTTAAAGGTTTAGAGGAAAATTGTGGAATAAAGAGCATTTCTTTCATGTATGAACCTTCTATTTAACAAATAAAAGAAGATGCTGTTCATAGTGTCTGGTACTTGGTGACTGGGGGCACGCAGAAATGGAGAGGGTCATTGCTGTCATGGGGTTTGCATTCTGGAAGGATTTAAATATGGAAGTTTTAAAGATGTCATTCTTTTGGTAGCTATGAAAGGCAGAAGGGAAGGCCTAGATTCTTCTAAGACATTTATTTACAGAGAGATGTAATAAGCATTTATGTTTTCTAATGTCAGATATTTATCTAGTGTAGATAATTTTGAACAAATAGATAAGAATATCAAAAGTTCAGATATGATGAAATTAGTTTTGAACAAATAGATAAGAATATCAAAATTTCAGATATGATGAAATTAGTTTGAGGTTGATATAGAAAGAATGAACTTTTTTTATTGTAAATTTTAAATGACGGTATGTTAGTAACAAAATTTCAAATAATTCATAGTTTATGAACAATGAAACATTCAAAATAATGAAACATTGTTCATAATATGTATTGTTCCAGATGCTACAATGTCTTGAAGTTGTTTGTTATTTTTTTTTTTAATGAATTGAGGGATTCTTTTGTTGTTACTTCTTTTGTAGTACACAGTAAGAGGCATAAACTCAGTACTGCTGCCAAAATGTGCTTTAAATTGTCTTTGGGGAGAAACCATTCAGAGATAATTATCTTTTGGTATTATCCCATTCTTATGTTTCTCAAAGCTATTCATAAATATTTTTCAAATAATAATGTGAACATTAGAGAACATTTTAGTTGTCAGGTCAACTTAGAACTGAGAAAGAGAGCAGTGGCCCAACCAAATGTTTTTAGAAACAATAAGAACATTTAAATATTTCTGACTCTTAGGTAACATTTCTCTAAGAATCCTTTTTCATAATTAGAAAATGAAGAAGCCAGCAACATGAAAATCAGTCCTTTTCCTGGCAGGCCTAGCAGTTAATATATGTGCATTTTCAGGCTTCTCAGTTTGACAGGAGGCAGTCACCATTTAATTTCAAAACTCCATTTATCTAAGAACTATTGAGTCTCCTTTTCCTGCCTATGACAATCTTACTGTTTCTGTGTTCTTTGCCACATGCTGATTTGGGGAGTTCTGCCCTATAGCTATGGCACATGACACCACCTCAATGTACATTTTACATAGATAAGGCATGACAACCTTTTAACCTCAGCTTGCCGTGTACGCAGAGTATGACAGTCCACCTGCAGTGGGGAAGGCAAACAAGCAAGTGTGCTGTGTTCATTCTTAATCACATTCTATTTCTCCCAGAGATGTTCCAAGAAAATGACAGGCCAAACTTAGAGTTCAGGTTATCAGCCTGAGACACACGAGGCACAGGATATCTCCACTGCAGATAAGGTTAAATTGTACTTTTGAACGTTGGCTTGTTTATTTGTTGTTATAATTTTAATATATAGATCATATAAGGCACTTGGTTCTTATTTTTAAATTTTATTTTCAAAGATACACTCTTTTAGTTACAAAACTAATGTGCATTTTTTCATCAAAAATTTTTTTTAAAACCAGATTGTATGAAATACAAAATGAAAGTCATGTCTAGCTCCAGGCCACTCCGCAGAAGTGATCATATTTAATATATTGAACTAATGCTTTTTAGCTTTTATATGGATAAAACAACTTGGTAGGATACAACATCTTAACAGTGTTATAATTAAGAATGTGTTTCAGTAGTGTACTATGTATGTGTAATATTCACACACATATACGTAAATCTGTTTTATAAAAATTTCTGCTAAAGGTAGTTGTGTTTTAACTTTCCTTTGGTTTTACTGTGACCCTACCAGCATTTATAACATTTCACATGCCTTTGCTTATCTCACTCACTTAGAAATTTCTCAGGCTGCATTTTTAAAGGTTTTTTTCCCCTTCAGCTACCATATATTTGATCCCCTTTACCCACTTCATCCTCCCCCACCCCCCTATGTTAGACCCCCTTTAATCGTCTATCTACCCCCTCCTGCCCCAACCCCTATCCTCTGGTAACCACTAGTCTATAATCCATGTCCATGAGTCTCTGTTTGTCCTGTTCATTGTTCCTTTTAGTTTTATATTCCACAAAGTTTTTTTTTTTTTTTAATAGAATTTAATCACCTTAATTGCACTAAATGTAGTGCTGGAGGTGTACCATTTGCTGCAAGTGTAAAAGCATTTGAATGTAATAATAATGTGTATGAGCTCTGGGACCTGGCAGCCTGGGTCCACATCTCTGCTCTGCTACATACCAATTATTTGAGAGTATGTCATCTTCCTTAGAAGTCTGTCTTTGATTTTTATGACACTTCTCTATTGGTGTCTCTTCTCTCTCTTTGGCCAGTCAATCTCAGGTTGCTTTGCAGGTTCCTCTAACTCTGTCTCTCCCTTGAATGTTTATGTTCCCTCAGTTTCTATATGAAGCTCTTTTTTTCAGTCTTTACATTCTTAGTAGCGATTTGTAAAATCAGAATCACAGTAATAGTATCTGCTGTCATTGTTGCAGCGAGTAAGAAAAGGCATGTGGAGTCCTTCACCCAGTGCCTGGTCATAGTTAAGTGCTCAACAAATGTTTCTTATTATTGTTATTAGGATTATATTAGTATTATCACAATAACAAAATGATATTAAAAATAATGTGTAGGTAGTCTGTAATTTATAAATAAGTGATATTAAGTTTGTTTATAAATTTACTTTAATCACTTGGAACATATTTTCTCATACCTAAAATATTACAAATAATTAAGTACCAGTAAAGTTCCCAAATGTTTATTTAACTTTAAAAAAAAATTGTTGATTTTTAAATAACAGAGTCATGGGAAGTTGTGAAGGTAGTATAGAGATTCTCATGTGCCCTTCACCCATTGTTCCCCTTTGGTTACATCTTATATAACTATAGTACAGTATCAAAACCAGGAAAATGACATTGGTACAATATGTGAGCATAGTTCTATGTAATTTTATCATATTTATAGCTTTAATTTTATTGCAAGGAAATGTAGTTCTGCAGAAATGGTTAAAAAGAAGGTAAAACAAAAATAGTAGTAATATATTGTGGTTTGTAGCATATATAAATGTAAAAAGAACTTTTGACACCCAACCTAAAACAACCCTATAAAATTGTGCAAAAATTTGATCTTGCACTTCATCAGAGGACAAAGATAGACAGAGCATAAGTACATGAAAATATGCTTAAAATGTTATCCATCAGGTAAAAGCAGGTAAAACCACAATGCAATACTAATACGTATCTATGGACTATTTAAATCAATATAACTGACAATACCAAATGGTGATGCCAGTGTGTTACAACAAAACACATTCCTACATGGCTGATGGAAAAGCAAAATGATATAATCATGTTGAGAAAACTTTCTGGCAGTTTCTTATTAAGTTCAATGTACAATTTACCAGGCCATTCAGCAATCTCATTCCTAGAAATTTACCTTAAAGAAATGAAAATTTATGTTAACACAAAAACCTGTAAGTAATATTTATAGTGGCTTTATTCATAATGACCAAAATCTGGAAACAACTAGTTTTTGAATTGGTGAATGAATTAACAAACCATAGTACATGCATATAATGTAATATTGCTACTCAGCACTGAAAAGGAACATACTATTGATACCATCAGTGAGGCTGAATCTTAAATGCATTATGTTAAATGAAAGAAGCTTGCCTCTAAAGGCTTCATACTGTTTAATTCAATTTGTGTTACTATCTGGAGAAAAACCTATGAGGACAGAAACCAGATTAGTGCCAGAGACTGCCTGTGTGGACTGGTGGATGACAGAGGGACACAAGGGAATTTTTTTGTGCCGATGGAACTGCTGGATATCTTGAGGTTGCATGACTGCATTTTGTGGTCAAAATTTATAAAAGCCCAAACATTAAAGGGTGAATTTTACTACATGTCAGTTACACTGTAATTAAAAACCATATTTTTAAGGTTGCTAGATTGACTCTGGAAATGACTAATGAGAGTAATGATAGCTCAGTGGCACAGGGAGAAAGAAAATGTGATAAAATAGAAGGGGAGGAAGTGAAGGGAAATAATGTAGATGACAGTAAAAGGGAAGTATTTTGGGAAGTGAGAAGTAGAGTTCATGACTGTTCACATCCCACCACACACTCAGTGTTTACATTCCTAGACAACATTGGACTTTAGTGGGTAGAATCTTCCTTGTAGAAGGCTTTTCACATAGCTCTCCCTTCGTTTAGAAAGTTCTGATCTCAGGTAATCATTTCTATATCTAAAATCCTACTGCCAAAATCATTTCTAAGAAAGGTATTAATTTTAGTTTCTACTACGTCTTCATAATCATTATCTCATTGAAGATTAAATGAGATGTTTGTTACTTTAGCACAAAGGCTGGCACTGAATAATGAAGTGATAATATCAACTCTTATTTAATAGATGAGAAATCAGAGGTTTAAAGTAGTTATGTTATATAGATAATAATTGAGCTGTGTTAAATCTGGCCTCCTGACTCAAATCCCATGCTCGTGGCTACTAGGCTATACTTACCTCCGAGTAAGGTAGTTTCCTGATCTTCTCAAAGGCTGAATACAAACACTGAGGTGCAGAAGTTAATTGTTTCCAGTATTTTTCGTAAAAATGGTCATTCTAGTTCAGATATACTACCTGGTTTTTGTGTGTGTTTGTGGTTTTTTGTTTGTTTGTTTTAGGGGACTTTAAATGAGTTCAGTACTTAAAATGATGTCTGTGTTATTTAAGTCCGTGGGGTTTCAAGAAAGTGGGGGAAGTATTCTTAAATTTAAGTTTTAAAATATTCTTCCATAGTGTCATTAGCTTTGCAGGGCCCGTCAAACTCTAGTTCACTCTTACCTAGTGTCAGATCTGTTGGAAAGCTTTGACAAACCATTGGTATGTCAGAGACAGCTAAAAGCCTCTGAGAGATGCATAGAGACACATAAATCTATCATCTAAATAAACTCCACTAGTGGCAGGTGTCTGAGAACTCTTAACTCACGGTGATGTGGGCACATGGGTTTTGTTAACCAGAAACAGCATTTTAACATTGACAGCTTTTAAAAAGACAGTTCTCGACAGGAATTTGCTAGCTGAAGAACTGCAAACTAATCTTGCCTTCAAATGAAAAGATTATAGCGCAGTTCACTTTAAAGAGAAGAGAAAGATGTCATTATTGGATTTATTTCCTAATAGCTGAATCTTTTACGTATGTAAGCAATTTTTATATAAGCTGTTCTTGAAACTTGACCAGAACAAATACTTTGGTTATAGAAAGTTATGTATACACAATTAACATCCGGTCATTTTTATTTTTATGCTTGTGGTCAAATCTTGGTAGAGTCTACTTACTGCTTCTGCAGTTTAAAAAAATGCAGATACTTTTGAAGCATTCCAGGTACTGTATTAAATTTAGCATTAATATTTCACCTGTCACCCCTTCACAATTTTAATCATTCAAGGGTAATCCTAAAAGGCCAGATCGTTGCAGTTCATAGTTTTGTAGAGCCTTTTGTGGCTGCTGTATAAGGCATTAGTGAACCTAGCCGACCATCCAGCGTTGACATGTGAACACAACGTCGTTGCCTCTGTATATGAGAATACATGTTTTACGTGAAAAGGTATGTGCTCTGTGGGTTGTCATGAATTTGGGAGTTTACAGAGGTCTCAAGACCTTGAGAATGATGGTCTCCTTCCTTGGTATGTGTGAGGTAGTGAACAGAATCTTGCTTTTTTGAGAGAAAGAAGTAATATGAAACAATTTTCACCCTGCATAGACCCTGGAGAAAAGCACCCCAGCTGTGATAGTGGGCAGATATATAATGAGTATATTGTCACCCAAGAAGTTGCATTCAAGAGTTTTGCCAGTGTCCACCAGAACAGATCTCAGAGTTTAATATCTTTGCATTCAGTAGATTAGCTATGATTCTTTCTGACTAGCCTGAGTTTTTAAATGCTTTAAAAAAATTCAGCTGATCTATTTAGTCAGTTTGACCTTCCTTATCAGGAAGGATTGGCTAGCTGGTAGAAAAAAGAGAGAGACCTCTCCTCTTGGACATTTTATTTAGTCATTTTGAAAGATTTCTATTTGGGGGATAAATTAATTCTTGGTTGCAATGATTGTATTCTTACAACAAGTCAGCCTTCACTTGTTTCACTCATGGAAAGGAGCAGTAGCAAGTTCTAACCCTTGTGGGTTAGAACTAACATTTATTGCATGTGTGCCCAGCAGTGGATGCTGTACACAGTGCCATCACATGTGTCACCCTTGTTGTCCTCAATCTGTATACATTCAGTCTTTCAGTCCCCTCTTTGCCAGGCCCTGTTGTAGGTACCTTCCTATAATGAAACAACAGTTAAAAACAAACAAAAAGACCCTCAAAGGTTTTGTTCTTGTGATATTTTATGCTAGGCATCATTTCAACCCATTTTTACTGGACACTCAGATGATTTTTAAGGAAATTGAGATGAATAAAATTCATTTAAGGTGCACATATGGGAAGTGGCCAGCTGGGATTAAATTGATCTGTATGGAGCTAAAACTTGCTATTTTGGACTGTTGCAAGTTTTGATACATTGTATATTTCAAGAGAGACTGGGAATCCAGACACAGAACCACAACAACATTGAAAGCTCACTGTGAATTGAAAACTGCAGTTCAGTGGGAACTGGAAAGTTGCATTGGTACTTCCCCACCCCACTACCCTCATTTTTATTTAAGATGCTATTTGTCATCCTAGATAGAAACAGCTGGCATCATTGCTGGGATGGCGGCAACACAGCAGCCTGAGCTCCTGCTTGAGTCAATCCATAGATTTTTGCTAAAACATGTCACCCGTCATTTTCCTCTGGAACCTTAGGAAATTAGTGACTGGAATCAGAATCTTTCCAAGGTGCATTGAGTTAATGATTTTGGTACATCCTGGGGTTACCTCCTGTGACATAAGGCATTTAACTAGGAGCCTCACAAGTAAAGCTGTTAATGATGATGCAGGCACATCACAGGCCTAGAGGCTTGTTTCCTGCAGAAACCACTTTGTATCTCTCAGCCTGAATCCTGCCTTCCTGTAGCACATAAAAGCGACTCAGCATATTTTGAGTTTTGGTGAAACTATCACTCATTCATCAAAGTTCTGTCTGGGTGATAATTTTTGTTTTTGAAAACAGATGTGGAAACTGAGCTGACAGATGTTGAGAATGGACCTGTTGTTGAAACATATGTTGTCATACATGCCATAGGAAGACAGGTCGTTAGCATTCAGAATGGAACATTTACAGTCTGGTGAATTAAAGATGCTGTTTGCATGTCTCTTGGATTACTCTGTGTAGTTTGATTTGCATTGCTCTGGAGGTACTTAAAAGTTTTCCCCACCCGCACCTGACCCATGCTAAAAAAAGTAAACATGAAGTACTGTAGCTTATTATATTTCAATGGTTAGCAAGATGTACTCTTTTTGTGTGTGTGTTTTTGTTTTTGTTTTGCCTTCTCTGTGCCAGGCATCATCCAGGTAATCCTCCAGCAGCCCTTTTAAGGTGATATCATTATTCCAATTTTACATTTCACAAAACCGACACTAAGAAGAGTTCAGTGATTTGAGCTCATACAGCCACTAAACTTACTCTCAACCATTGTGCTGTCTGCACTGCTTCCAGATTGTGGTTCCGTCAAGCACAAAATGGAGAAATGAAGTCTCTGTGACTCACAGGGATACCTTTAACCTGCATCATAGCTGCTTAGTTTCTCATCACAGTACCCTGTGCCCACCATATGAGAAGTCAGCCCATCAAGGCAACACAGTGCGTGGTCCATTTTAGCCTTCTTGACCAGTGACCCTCAGGAGAAAAGCATCTGTGCTCACTGTCCACTTCTGTATCTTGGTCAGATATCAGCCTGCGCCATGGCAGGAAGCACAGACCCATGCTCTCACCTTGGGTATTATAGGTTTATTGGCTGGCAGGTACTTGGGCTCCTTGCTCTGAGACTCCACTTTCCACATTTATTTTTGTATCTTTAGTACAAAGGAGAAAAAAAGTTCTTTTTAATACGTCATTAAGAATTCTTTATAAATCATGTTTTGATGAGAAAAAATTTAAGATAAAGTATACATACAAAATGTTCCCAATTGTTTTTAACAAATAGGAAAAGACTTGAAATGTCATATTGTAGTTGCCTATGGAGAGCAAGACATTGGGTGATTCAAAAATAATAATTTTATATATACTATTATGTAATTTGCAGCACTTCTATAAGAAGCTTTGTATTGCTTGTGAAATCAAAGGAAAAAAGTAAAAGTATAAAATTAGGGAAATTTTATTTAAGTACTTTGGTCTTTTATATGACTTTTTGTCTAGTGACTTCAGTAGGAGGAATATGGGACAAGCTTATAAAGGAGAGAGTGGCCCTGGGTTTCCTCCTTGTGTCTTTAATACAGACACCACGAGCTTCGAGAGTCCATCTTTTCTTTTTTCTTCTTTCAATTCTGGACACATTTTTTGTTTTAATGTTCACAATGCCATAGTCATCTTCTTAATGGTTCTTTTCAATATGGAGGGTTCTCTTCTGATGTCTTTGGTAGTAATTTTTAAGGAATCTTTGTTTTACTTGCTAGTTATGGCCAAAATCTGTATTTTTTATGATTTTCATTATCATCTGTCATTTTGAAAACATGTAGCTTAATTAAATTGAAAGTAAATTGCCTTCACCCTTTTCTAAAGATTCCATATCAAAAAAAAAAATCCTTATATTCAAAATGCACTAAAATTTCTATCTTTACTTTCTATGTTTTTAATATCCTAAATTCAATTTAGTTTTGTCTGTCAAATGTAATTTACCTGTGTTTTGGGGGTCTCCAAACCACCCTCGGATTTGAGAATTCACTAGGAAGACACCCGGGACTCAGCATATAGTTGTACTCATAGCTTTGGTTACAGCAAAAGGGTACAAAGCAAAGTCAGCAAAGGGAAAGGGCACATTGGGATGAAGTCTGGAGGAAACCAGGTGCAAGCTTCCGGAGTGTTCTCTGAGTGGAGTCACATAGGACTCCTTAATTTCCCCTGGGACAGTTGTGACATCACCTGTGAAATGTTGACAGTTGTGACATCACCTGTGAAATGTTGCCAACCAGAGAAGCTCATTAGAGAATTAACACCCAGGGTTTTTTGGGGGGCACTTTCTGCCTAGCATGTACTAAAGTTCCAGACTCCCAGAAGGGAAGCAAGTATTCAGCGTAAACCATATTGGACTACATGCCAACAGGTGAGCCATTCTTATCAGGAAATGGAGAGAACCATCCCAAAGTCCAGGTTCCCAGACATCTGCCAGAGACCAGCCTTATAAGCAGGATTTTCAAAGGTTAGCCTTCTCAGGCCTTTCTATACAATGTGCAATAAAAGCTACAAATTATTATTTACACCAAAGGCAAAAATGAGTTTGCTGGAGTTAACAATGGCCCCACTATGTGCATTGACCTCTGTTAAGAGTGACTTTGGACATTCTTCGCTGTAGCTCAGTTTTCACCTCTGTAAAATGCACTAGTTCTTTGCACTTTAGAATTCTGTAATTCTGTATGTTCTTTAATATTTTATTTGTTAGTGATTCTCAAACTGGGGTCTCTGTAACCGAGGGTTAAGTGAAAACTGTCTTAGGGGTCAGACCCTCAACTTTCATATGTAGTTTTTCCTGATGTTGATCCACATGAGAACAGACCTTGGATGGGGCTGCTGGTTTTCCTTTCCCACTACCCCTTTTCCTTGCAGAACAAATGCTTTACTCTTCGATAGATAAATAAAGGGACATATTCTGAGGGCAAGTGAAAATAGATTAGGTACTAAATACTGTAAAATAGCAGATTCTTTCGTGTAAGCCATACATTTATTGCACAAGTTGTGGCCTTATCCATTAGCTGCTCACCAGAATTTACAGTGTTCTCTTCCTTGGTCCACAGCTAGTCCACATCACCCAGCCTCCCTTGCAGATAGGAGCTCAGCCAAAGATATCAGAGCAAAGGGTGATGGATGTCGCTCCCAGGCTTGGCTCCTATTTACTCTCACATGTCCTTCTCAGTGTTTTCAGAATGGAGTTGACCCAGAGACCCAAATGTTGAGATGGCAGCAATTCTGTCTCTCAACGACTGTGGAAGAGTGCTAACCCAATGAACTGACTGCCAGCCTAATACTCTTATGTGAATCAGAAATGAATATCAATTGCATTTCAGCCATTTTATAGTTGGGGACCTATATTTTACTCTGATACACTCTTGATTATCTCTTAGAATTAGAATTCAGGAATGAGATGCTTGATATGGGGATGCATATTAATATGTTTATTTTAAAAAATGAATTCAGACTTTTTTCTGGTAGAAAATAAATCTGTTTTAGCAGATTGGTTTGATAATGAGACTGCCTTCGTCTATTGGGTCGTCTATATGCAGACATTTCATGTAAACTGGTCTTAATCTACAGTCCCAAAGTTTGACACATATTTTATCAAAAAGTTTGACAAAAAAATATTTAAAGCACACCTATAATTATGTTCTAGAATTCTGTGCTGGAAAATAATATCCTTTATTTTCTTTTCACCTTAAAATAAAAAATTTATAAGGGCTAATTTTAACAGATACAGTTTTCTAAAATTCTTTTGGGGACTATTGAGCAAAAACATTTAAAGAACGCTAGTAAATAAGAGAGGACTATTAGTAAGTAGTTTAAATGAGTCTTGGTTTACCTGAATGATAAATAGGAAGTTAGTTTATTCATTTGTGTAAATGAGCTAAGATTTTCAGGGAGAACTTAAAGCAAATTATAGAAACTAATGCTATAGCTTGAACAACTTCTGCTGTTGTAAGTCTTCCAAATTACCCTCTTAAAAGTATGTGTAGATCTCATCAGGCAGGTGAATGGAAAGGTTGACTAAGTGATCTTCCTGAAAGAAAAGTGTGTGTGTAGGAGGATTACTTCACTTAGTGCTGCCAAGAAACCTGAAATTTTATTGTTCCTTCTCCTTTCCTGAATCTCTTTTATGTGCAGAGGAGACACATAGATATGGGATGGACCTCGGGACCTGGGCCAAGTGTTTGTAGGAGAGAAATGAAAGAATAACTAGGTGAATAACATGATAAGGGAAGGCCTTAGTCTAACGGAATGTAATTTCCTAAATTTATGATTTGGCAAACCTGGTATCCATAGGGTTTTAAATAACTTGAAGGAAACATTTCTACTTGTGCCCTATACCAGCATACCAAACTCACTGCAACAGGAAACAGCAGAGGGGAAGCCTGAGCATCTTTCTTCCATGCAGCTATGTAAAAGATCAGAGAAACCCATCAGAGCTAACAGTTGGTACTTTCCCATTGACTAAAAGTGTCCCCAGGAGTGTGTCCCTGGCATTCATCCACTTCAAAGATGTTGACAACCATACATGCCAGAATCACACCTGGCATTTCTGTTGAAAAACATCGAACACCCCATGGACCCAGAGCCTGCAGGGATAATGGGGGAAATACAGAAAGTAGAATAACTGCTCTGCATGAAAGAGTATGAAGACAGACTTCTTCCTGTTGATGGAAGCAATCCTTTGGGTTTCCAGTGTCTGTAAGACAAGTGTCTAAAGTCTTGGAGATGAGTTCACAAGGGCCAACAGTAGAAGGCAGATGAGGTGCTGGTAAGGAACGACACATATTACCTCAGAAACTCAAGGGACAGGATGGACATCTGGAATTCTGGAATTCTATAGAACAAATTCTACAGAAGTTGTTTGACAGCAGGATTCTAAAGAGCTAATTGCTGGCTAAAGGACGTTTTAGGAGGGTATTTAGGTGGATAGACATCGGGTGTCTTCTACTTGGCCCAGCCTGTGTCCCTGTGAATGGCCTCAGTGGCTCTGACAATGGAGCCATCAAAGAAGTATTCCTGTCAGCCCCCTTCCCTGGAGATTTTGTCATTCCTCCAGGGCAGAGACCATTCCCCTTTCATCTTTGCATCAGGTGCGGCCTGAGCCCTTACTCTGCAAAGGTTTAAATGATGAATGAATATTGTAGTTACAAGGTTTCTGTCCAACCTCGCCCACTAGAAGACATACAGGGACTCAGGCCAGCATTCCGTTAGGGATACTGTTTGCTCACCCAACTTTTGTTTCAGGATCTCTATCTAGCACGTGAGATTCAGGAGGAATGAGGAGAACCCAGTCAGGCATTGTCACTGATATACTGTCATAAGACACTATAGGCAAAGGCATCTCATTTAGAGTAACTCCTCAGTCCCTCACCGGATCTTCCAGAGCCTTGTGGTTCTAGCCCTCTCTGAGGGTGGTGATGGAAGGCAGAGTGCTTCTTATGTAGCTATTTGGAGTTACTTCCTTGAGGGCAGGAAGATCTACAGGGAATAAAAAAATGAAATGGGCAATTTTGTCAAGTATGTAGCAAAACAGAGAGCTGACAATAGAACTTATGTGTATTGCTCAACAGAATGAATGATCAAGTTGTAGGCAATAAAAGGAAATTGTCAGATTTAGGAGAAATGATAAAATATAGCACCAAAAATTAAGGACCTTTATTTAATATTTCCTAGACCTTGCTAGGATTCAGTCCCAAGCAGGGATGAGACCTGCAGTTCTCGATTATCTGTTTGCATGAAGAAATGTGTACAGTATTCAAGTATTTATCACATAAATAGAGTTCTCTCTGTTCACAAGCCTGCATGTACTAATATTTCAGGACCCCTCCATCCCCATTTTAAGTCAGTGTTTTGTGCATGTGTTTGTGTGTGTGTATTTATATAAAACACACATATAAAATATACTTATTTAGTATGTGTAGATGTATGCATTTTTGTATGTCATGGGAGAGAGGTTGATGATAATGTATTTTGGCTAAGTCTTAACTTTAGCTCATGATCATCAGAGAGCCAAGGTTTCCATTTCTTTGCAAGGGGCAGAACACCGGAAGGAATCTTGTCCCAGTTCTGCTGCTGGCTATGAAACTTTAAGCCAGGAACTTAGTCTCTAGATATCTAATACTATTGCTACCTATAAAATGAGGTAATTGTATCTAACATCCAGAGACATAAGGAATCATGAACCATTGTGTGTAAAGTGCCTGAGGCAAATGAAAGTTAAGTTCTTTATGAGACAAGGTGGTATAATTTAAATAGTAAAATTGTGGGACAGATTATGTTCCTTCCATATCATTCCTTCCCTCAAAGGAAAGATAGGAGAGTTCTATTCACTGTACCTCTACGAGAATTTGGTTCCAGTTCCTCAAGGGGTTTTTCATTTGGGAGAAAATCGATTGGGTTAAAAGCATTATATAGAGGCAGGACTAAAATCTATGGAGAATTGTAGGAAAGATTTAACTGATATTCTATGGTATGCAGTGGCAAACAGCGACTCAAGTTATTACCTTTAGATCCCTATAATCAAGTGCCTAGAGAAGACAAGGCTCTAAGTGCCCAAGTACTTGCTGCCATAGAACATTTTAGTGAAACTAAGAAGTTTAATGGAGTTACTTGGTTGCTTCTAATCCACTGGGGAACTTGGGAAAGAAAATAATGAGCTTAGGGCTTTTCATTTAATGTGAGTGGTAATGACCTGTGCTGCCACTAAACCAGAGCTTTAGGAGCCACTGCATGGTGCCACCATCTCTCTGTTTTCCCATCTGTGAGAATTGCATGGTTCAGAGAGGGCTGCTGCCTCAGCCTGAGTCCCAGATTAAAGAACACCTAGAGCAAAGTCACAACCAGCATTCAACATGAGCAAGAAATAAACATTTTGTGGTGTTAGCCACTGAGGTTTGGGAGATTATTAGTACTAAAATATGAAAGATGATTAATGTAAATTCGTTACCATATGCTCATGGAAAATGTCATGTAGTACCCTATAATCAGGTCCACTATGTTCATAGGCATTTTTAATAATTGTTCCAAGCACTAATTATGTCTTCATGCAGGTCTACCATAAATGATACCCAGTGCCACATTGTGTAGATTCTAAACAACATTTTCACTTATGAGCTTGTTGGAAGTTCCTGAACTGCTCTGTGCCTCAGTTTCTTCATATATAGAATGGAAATATTATATTGTTTATCTCACAGAGTTTAGAGGATTAAATGTATAGTATGAGTTAACACCCTCAAAGCAATTGACATGTTGTAAATATTTATTAAATTTTTTCAGTAAATATTTAATGAGTACATACAATATTCCAGGTCCTGAGCATTTGCTTATAAGGGCATGTACTTATATAAGGGCTTATAAGAATGAATGAGAACGTAAGGGTTCCAATGTTGTTGAAGCTCGTAGGTCTAGGAAGAGAGATACATTTAAAAATGATTATGAAGAGGCGTAGTGTCATTAGAATGACCATCAGGGACACTAACCTAATTTGGAGGGTCAAAAATGGATGACCCTTAAGGAATGATATTTAAGAACTAAAAGATGAGTAGGTATAGCCAAAGTGAAGATAGGGATGGCGGGCAAATTAACCAGGTGCAGGGAGTGGTGTATTTAAGGACCCTGAGGTGGGAAGGAGCCAGACACCACAGAGAACTGAAAGAAGCCAGTGGGACAGGAGCATCAGAGGGGCAGAGGCCCCCTAGACCAAGGAAGGAACCCTAGAACAGTGCACCCGGGGAGAGAGTGATGGCCTGTAGGGATGTCTCAGCTGAGGTTCTCTGACCGGGCAAACAGTTATCTTCTTCAGGCCTCAGTTTCCTCATTTCTAAGATAAATGATCCTTTCAGTTTCAAAATTCTTATTCTAGGATTTTTCTTGCTTTTTCTTTTCCTTATTTCAAAGAGCCAGTGAGGTTGTACTGAAAGTTATTTCTAATAAACTACAGTTGTTTAGAGAGAACTAAGAGGAACAACCAAAAGGAGCGGGGAAATGGACTCTTTCTGGTCTGTTGTTTAACCCAACTTTTTTACACTGTAAAATATGGGGTTATAGTGGCTGACCCTTAGCAGCTCTGGGCCCTGGGATGACATTTACTTTTGCTTGAGGATGGCACCATAGTGAAAGCTCCTTGCTAGATGCAGAAAGGCAGAGTTAGGGTTACGGTCCTACACACCTCCTCCATTCATAGGAGTGTGGGCTTTTTAAAGTTTTTTTTACTGTTGTAGTTTTCTTCTCAGGCTGCATGGTGAGATAATTTTAGCATTTATAGCAAATGGTGCTCCCCACTGGGCTTATACGTTAAGTCTTCCTAAAGTGAATGGAGCATGCAGTAGAAGAACTTAGTTTTGTTTTTTTCTTTCTCTTTCTCTTATTACTTTTTATTTAAAAAAAAATATTTATCCCTAGTACATTTGAATCCCAGAAGCAATCAGAAAGTTTGAAAAATTGATGGATATTTCTGTATTTTAAAATTCTACTGGCTCTAATCTCTGAGTTAGGTCTTAGTTACATTCATTGCTGTAACATGGGCATCAGAATAGTTAGTAATCTGTTGATTGAGTAAATATGCCTTCTGTCACCGAGGGGAATAATTATCCACATTTCGTGCTGTGTTTCTCAATGAAATCTTTATAGGAAGGTGAGGCTGGGGGAGATAGGAGAGTTTACTTGGGAACAAGCTGGTCTAAGAAAGGCATCCAGTCTATGGTCATACCACCCTGAATGTATCCGATCTTGTCTGATCTCGGAAGCTAAGCAGAGTCAGGCCTGGTTAGCAGTTGGATGGGAGAAAGGCTTCTACCCTCAGTTCCAGTGCTTCCCTGCCCTACTTTCCACACCGCCCTGGCCAGCCCTCTCTCCTGTCTGAGTTCGTTTCACCTTGGACAGATATGTAGCTGCCACTAGAGGACCCCTGGGATCGTGGCTTGCAGGATCTGAAATCTGGCAGTCACCTTAGAAGTGGTATGCCCCATAACCTTTGTAAGGACAGGTACAAGGATAATTCATACTTTTCCTTAAGGTTGATCTTCCTGAGAGCGGGCCTGCAGTCTATGGTGCTTCAGTCTTCCTTCCCATCACAGCCTCCCACTTGACCCTCATCTGTCTCTAATCTTACTTTGGTAACTGCTCTGCATTGGAAGATCTATGAAATACTAAACAGCAGAACGATGTAAAATGTTGGTCTTAGTAAAGTTGAAAATGAAAAAGTGGTTGTAAGATAAAGTATTTATGTGCAACTCCTTTAAAGTTGACTACTTTAGTTTTGACAAAACTGAAGGAGTACCCCAAAGATGTCAGCTGGTAGTTGCTTTGCATTTAGGCATATAACTCGGAAAGTGTTCAAAAGAATGAGAGACATTGCTGCAACAAAACTACTTGAATCTTATCCACTTATTAATGCGAATGCTTTGAAAATATATATATATAATTTAAATGACACCCAAACCTCTCATTCTAGAGACATATATACCCATATTTATATAAACTAATTTAAAAAATTTTTATCTAGTTAAATCATACATTTTTAATGAAAATTTATTTTTACTTTAATAATTACCAATATTGTAGCTTTGACCAGTTGTAAACTGAAAATAAGTATAATTATTATTCAGATCAGAAGATTTTTTAACTTTGATCTTTCTTATCTGAATTTAAAAGCAATGAAATTTCAACCAAATATGCATATTTTTTGATATACAGGGATCATGGTAGAGTGGTTGATAAAAGAGTTTTGAGCATAAAAGTATCTTCAGATAAAATTCTTTGGGGAAAGTGGAATAGAGGTAATATAAGTTTAAAGAGAATAAGGAATGCTATAAACACTGTTAAAGAACAGCTTGTTCTTTAATTTTTTTAAGTGGGTAATGAAGGCATCAAATCACCAGGGCATTTAGAGATATGTTTTTTATTTCTCATTGTCAATACTTAATACATAAGAATTATAACTTTCACAATTATTTCAAGTTATGAGAAATTTTATGTCTCCTTAAAATTGTGTAAGGGGGTATATAGATTTTCAAAATTCTGTCTCCTTCTAGTTCTTGAAGAATGCTGGTTTGGGATACCATGGTGATTTCCAAATTTGGCTTGTTAGTGCATTTTAAAAATACAGATTTCTGGGCTTCTATTCAGACCTATGAATTGGAAGTTCTACTTTTTTGGGGGGGAGGGTGGTGGTTGGGACCTTATTTTTAACATGATTCCTTGATTTGCGGTGACACTAGACCAGACAATCCTGGGACCAGTGTTTGGTCCTCTGTGTCCACTTGCTTCTCCTTCCAGGCCCAAAGCCCCTGCTCTCTCCTCCTAGGAAGGACTCAGGAAGCTCTGGAAAGTGAGGCAGTGGCGGACACTCAGGTGGGAAGGTGGGGTGTCATCTGTGGAATGGGGACCTAGAACAAAGGCCTTGTAGTCTTTGCTTTTAGAGGAGGTTCAGATCCTCTAGCTCCTAAAAGGGAGCATTTTTGAGCTCTTCTTTAAGAACTTTCAGTTCTTTATTGCAGTTTTCTAGACTTATCTTTCAGGATTAATACTGGCTCAAGATCTACCTGGGATCAGTTAAAAACAAACAAACAAACAAAACCCAAACCGAAAAAAAACATTCTTTGAGAACTATTTGGCTTCCAAAATTTGAGTCCATCAAAATATCAGAAGCAGTCAGTGATTTCTAGCTATCCTTCTGGATCTTTTGATTATTAAAAAATCCCGCAGGATATGACATGTGGCTATTATTAGGTGCTATGAAATAGTCTGAAGAGTTTGACTTAATGGACTAAATTTGCTACACATTGCTAGGAGTGCATTGTCTTCCTTTTTTCTTTTATGTGAGAAATTTGTTGCCATTTCCTGTGTCTCAACAAGATAAATGAACTAATTTAAAATATTTTCTACGCCTCATCTGTCCACTCTGCAAGCTGTCAGTGGATTCCGATTGGGAGCTTGTGTGCCAGCAGTCCTCAGCCAGAGTACTGTTACTGTGAAAAAAAGAATGCCGTTTCCATAGCAGCTGGGAATGCCTTTGCAAATGTGCTTTTGCATTCTTGCAGGATTGGGTAAGAAAGTCGAAATTTAGTTGAGCTTTCTAAAGCACATTTGCTTTACTTCATTGAAGTCATTACGTTTTTTGTTTTAACTGAAGAGGTGGGGGAATCTTTTCAGGAATTGATGAAGGGGAAAATATTTGACACAAGTTAAAAACCAAAACAAAGGAAGAAGAAAAATGTTGGAGTTATTAAAATTTAGAATTATAAGCATTAAAATTGGAAAAAGTTAATATTTTTCTTTTAGATATTTCTAATCTTACATATTCTAATGTATTTTGTGCATTGAATAATTTTTTTTAAATCATGAAATCTTCACAGGTTTATTATTTTTTTACAGTCACTTGAATTTGTCATATATTCCTCCTTGGCATATTTAAAGGAAAAAAATTATATACAAAGAATCATAGTGATATACAACTTGAAGGCATTTTCATCCTCTTTTGCATCAGGATTGAGTTCTTCACAGTATTTACTTAGTGTATTTGTAGAGAAGGCAGAGCAAAAGAAGTGATAAGTTGGAAAGCATTTTAACTGTTTCTGAGTAGTACAGACGGTTCCCTTTTGGAATTTCTGAACTTTTTTCTACTTAATAATATATTTTAATAAGTCTTTGGGGGAAGTCATAACTTTATTACACTGCTTATCACTCCTGCCTGCTCACATGACACAATACTCTTGTGAGGTATAATATTAAAATCATTTCTGGCTAAACGTGGATTTTGGCTTTTAGCCTAACACTGAGCAAATAACCTTTCCAGTCCAAGTTAAATGTTCCCATAAGCTCCTTAAAACCAAATTTTCCTTGTTAAAAAAAGTTACTGAATATAATTCCCAAAGGGTAAGGTATGGAAGCTATTTAAATTAGACTTAAAAAAAAATCCTTCCCTCGATTTGCTGGCTTGGCTTTTCTTTTGCTAATATTTGAAGGATAGTACTTTGCTAGATTTAAAATGAGAGGTCAGAATTCTCTCAAGGATGTTTGGTGGTCCATCCAATGGGTTCAATTCTTTAGCTTGAACTGTGGCTTAAAGCAGAATGCAGCTTCTTGCCACCCATTGCCAGTATGCCTTCAGTACAGAATCATTGCAGAGTCTCTCTTAAGCCCCATTTTTGTTCTTAATTATGACCTGTTATTATCCAGAACTTGAAACCTCCAGCTGCCTCATTACACAAGGCTAGTCTTTCTATGGCTTCCCCAGTAGGTCAGCCCCAAGGTAGATGAAAATTTGATAAATGCACTTATAACCTCTTTGGAGCTTTCTGTAAGCACTTGACACGTAGATTCTTTCTACTAAATATTTTAACACATAGCCTTTAAAATGACATTTACCTCTTCTAGGACTATTTTTTGACAGTGGTGTGTCATATTTTTATTTTATTTGAAAACATCATTTGAGGTTTTATAGAAAAAAAATAAAATATTTATCTCCACAGCTTGTTATCAGCAGAGAGGATAGGCATTCTTGGATGGATGGAAGGTTCATTGGTGGAAAGATTTGGGGAAACTATTTTGTGATAAAGGATTTCTTTGCATTTTTTCTTCTAGTCAAGTAGATTGCTTGTGGATTCTTGCTAAGAAAAATAATCCTTCCAGTGCTGCCTTTAATTTGATCAGGTTTAAAATGTTTTCAGAAGGCCTAAGCTTCCATTACATTAGTGTCCAGTGTGGTCAAATGAATGAATGGCTTTGGAATGGGCTAGATATATTTTATTTATGATGCACCATTTGACCTTCATAAAAGGTTTAGTACAGTGAACCAATCAAAACAATAGCATCATTTCACTTGACTTTGAGATGTGTGGTATATCCCCTTTCCCTCCAACAGATTTAACTTTTTAATCATATTTTTCTTTGATGTTGTAAGAGTTTATGTTTCCTATGTTACATATCCAGTATGTGCAACTATCACTTTTAAAAAAAGGCACACAGCACAGTATCAGCCTACTGTAATGATTTTTCATATATGGCTATTGATATCTATACTTTACCTGCAAGAGGAAGAATTAATTATACATCCTGTTCTTGTTCATTAGGTAAAAATTTGCAAGATAAAATATAATCCTGGTAGGGCAAAGAAGCATTTTATGAGCAGGTGGGCTGAGTTGTGAAAAGACTATCAAAAAACCTAAAACCTGGGGAAAAAATAAAATCCTCTACTGCTTTGGGGCTCTATTTTTAATCTGATCCTCTGCTGAGTTCATGAATATTTCAAGTGAACCCGAACAGGTGACTCTTTCTCCCCTGGGGGTTCTCAGATGGTTTTCGATGGAAACTTTTCGGGTGTCACTTTCATAGTAGGAATGATTTAACCTAACACAGGTTCAAAATTAAGTATGAATTCACTTGAGAGAGATAGGAAGACCCTGTATGACATTTTGTCCGACTTAACACAAGTCTAGTAATAGAATAATTTTTTTATTTCACTGTACAGATTGTTTTTTAAAAATAAAAACTTACTTGAAATTATTTAAAGAAAGAGTTTTTCCTTTTAGAAGAAATCATAAATACATGTGATCCCCATACTTTAAGAAGGGTTTGTGAGCCCAAATATCTCTAGTGTCTTATATTTTGGTGAGTGCTAGATGGATACATGATTTTAGTGACCCTGATTGAAAAAATATTTTTCTACACATTGCTGTGGCATAAAAGAATGAAGAAATTGCTTCAAAAAACTATGTAAAAACCCTGAATCTGGTAAAGAGATTGCTTCCCCCTCCCCATCATAAAAATAAACATGAAAAACGTGCACTGGTGAAAAGAGTTAAGCTGTGGTCATCACACCTGCCATCAAAATGGGAAGCTGGGATTGAAGAATGAATGCATCTGCCTGTCAGAAAAAAATAACCACATGGCACTGAGTGATGCTGAACAAGGAACTTTGTTTAGACTCATTTGAGAAGGGTTTGGATGCTTGTCCTGGCATAGGGCTTCAGACAGGTTCAGTAAAGTGCTGCCCCACTGTTTTGGGAAGATTTGTTTAAAAATTATACTCCTTTTATCTGTTGGTGGTATACTCCCCTGATAACCACAGTGATCTGTTTTTCTGCTTCATTTGTATACCTAAGCTCTTGTGCTTTGGCAACCTGAAGGAACTGGTGTATTATCACATTACGGTTTTTTTCTGTTGTCTTTATCTTTTACAATAGCCATACTTGTAAAGCCTTTTATGTTTAGAGAGCACTTCTGCATCCATTATCTCATTAATTCCCACAGTTATCCTGCAAAGTACAGCTGTAGAAACTGAGACTCAGAGGCACGTGGGAACACTTGCCCAGGCACCCTGCTCTTTAGTGGGAGAGCTAAACCTCACACTGCAGTTTCCTTCAGTACTTCTACCCTGGCAGGTAGTGTTAGCCCCAAAACTGCTCAGATAGCAGCAGGCATTATGAGCCCCAAATCTTACCTTTATAACAACAACAACAACAAACTAGAGGGCTTGAACTCTTCTTTTGCATTAATCTGACAAGGGCCATTTGAAGAGGATTCCAAAGAATAATGTTTTTTCTTTGTAATTTACCGTTGAAAAATACCACTTAGGACTCAGCACTGTAGCACTAAAATATACATGTACATACACTTAGACAAAAGCAGTTTATGTTGTACTACCCTGAAGCTAGATGGACTCCTATTGCATGAAACATCTAAGGGCCTCACTCTTTATACATAGGCATACACATGAGAGATATTAAAGGTGTGTGAATTTCAGAATGAACTGGATTCTCTTCATCTTTTAAAAAAGTGATGTGGATGATAGAAGATCATACTTTAGTTTTATGATTTTCAACGAGCCATAATATAAGCAGTGAATGTCTCTCATAGTATGAACATGTTTTTTTCACACATCTGCTTGGGTAATTCACTATTCTGTTTGAAAAGATCTCACAGAAATGGAATTTTTAAATATTGAGAAAATTCCATTAAGAAATAGAGGGAGAATGAAAAGCTCATTATAAAAGCCATGCCAAGAATAAGTCAGATGTGGCCTAGCATCTGAAAAATATTTACTTTTAATCTAATGGAACTTTTAGAAGAAATTAATGTTCTCACCCTTTGGCTGAAGAGTTAATTGCTGGGCAAGTTGAATGTCTCTTTGAAGGTGGTCAACCAGTTTTTCCTGACAAAAAACACTGTAGATAATATATTGTTTTCGTGAAGAAAATCTGCATGTCTGGAATTACCTTACTCCTCTTTTGGAGCTACACCTTTTTATGACCTGTTCATGGTTTGTTCCAACGGCAGGGAAACTGAGGTACATTGTGTCTTTGGTTTTTGTGGGAACAGATCTGCCCGTTCTGATTCTGAAATGACAAGAAAGGGGGAAAAAAGCTCTAACTATGTCATGGTTCATGTCCTATCTTATTATTATTGTAAAAGCAATAAAATGACAACCTTAAAAAAGAAAAACTGGGGATTCTACTAATCTAAACATGATGTTTTTCATTTTTTCTTATTAATTTAAACCTGTATTCATATGTATGCATGGTTGTAATCTCTGTGTTCATAGTGATTGTAGACATTTTAAATTGTTCTGCATCGGGATTCTGCAACTCTTGTTTCATGGACTCCCTTTGGCAGTTTTTGGTAAAGACTGTAGATCTCTTTTCAGAAAAATGTTTTTAAATATTTAAAATAAAATTCACATGATTACAAAGGAAACAATAATACTGAAATGCACTTGTTAATACATGTTAAAAATTAGTTTATGGTACGGTAATGAGCTTTTCTATTAGTGCATTAAATACCAAAGTGTGACAAAATTCATAGTTATATAATTTCTGAGTAATTATCAGCATAAATATTTTGGAATTGTCTGTGGATCTGAAAGTGGCAAGGAAAGCAGGGCTGTTGTGGAATTTCATGCCCCATCGTCCCTGTTATCTGGGTGAAGGAAGAGGCTCACTTGTCTTTAGAATATGAGGAGTCGGGCTGGAGTTGGAGAGTGATCAGATTTTGGAATAGATAGGGCAACATTGCTTAGGTCTTATTACTTCTCATGTACTGTGTGAAACCTCTCATGTGGTATTTCTTTTAACACCGAGAAAGCTTCATGAGGAGTAGTTGCTTTTGTCATCTTTACTTGACCATTGTGGCAACTATGCTTGGAGAAATTACCCACAAAATAAATCATTGAAAAAATACTGACCATCTTATAGTCTTCAAAGGAAGTCCAACTAAATAACCCAGAAGCAGTATCCTGACTGGTAATGCAGGGCAAGGCCACAGTGGGGATGGCATTAGGATTCTGTCCCAAACCTTTGACCAGAGCTCATTTTACCACCTTTTGTTCACGTCCTAAATTGGTAAAGATAAAAAGAATTTCTAAGTGGCCATAAATGCCACTTGAGATTGGAAACCCCAAATTTGACTTATCTAGAAGACAGTTCCTAAACTCACTGTGAGGTGATTCTTTTCTCCTGAAGCAACCACCTTAGAAAACTGAACAGAGCAAGGCAGTGGTCAGGGCTGCAGGAGAAGGGATGGCTCTGGACAGGACGGCCTGTGTTCACAAAGGGGACTGACTATACCATGAGTTAGCGCTTCTTAGGGCCACAGTTGTCTCCACTGGAGAGGTTCTTCCTCTGAAAGGTCACCTAGGACATGTCTGCTCTGCATCGACTTATAGCTTTTCATCACTGCTTCCTCAGTTTGATTTGGAGACATGATGTTGGAGTATTTTAACTTGAACATAAATTTTCTCAATGTGGTCTGCTGCTAGCATAATTGAAAATAAAGAAGCAAAGAGGCTGGAGCAAGCCAGAGGCAGAAGATTTCATGGGTGACAGTTTCTAATAAGGGTCAGGTGTATTCGGGGGCCTTGGAACAGCTTTTGGTGTTCAGAACAGGAAGCCTGAGCATAGCAGCTTGTGTAGTTATCAAAGAAAAATGATGAGATCTCTTTATTTTTCCTTTTCCCAGCTACTCAAATAGATACCATTCACCAAGATAAGTATATGCAGTAGTTGTGTATATAAATGTTCATTTAAACTTAAAAAATGCCTGTGGGAAGATGGATAAGAGAGGTGCTTAAAACCTGGCTCGCGAGTCCCTATTCCTTCATTGCAGATTAGTGAATGATAAATGCCTTTACTATTCAGTCCCAGACCTCACCAATGAATGCAATTTCAGTAAATATGCTGAAAACAGGGCTTTGAAAAAGTGTACACACCTTTCTAAAAAAAACACTGGACAAAACACTGCAGCTTTCATGGATTGAATATTTGCACTATCTCAAAACAGATTTCTATGGTAATTAGTCTTTATTTTTTATTTATTCTCTGTTTTTAGTCAGATATCTTTAGAGCTTCAGGCTCAAGGCCAGAAATAAATAGAAAAATGTCCTAATCCATGATTTGATAATGCCAATAGCAAATCAGATCTGATATTCATAATAAATATATATGGTTTTTTCCACTGTCCTTGGAACAGTAGAAAGCTTATAAGCCAGTCTTCCTAAATTGTGTCAAACAGAGACATTGTTTTTGTAATTTAACACTGAGAATTAAGCGATTGAAATATTATCATTTCTAACATTAATTCCGAGAGAGCCAAAAAAATAGTTTAAAAATCCTCCTAAGTAACTTCCCAAATCTCAGTATATTTTTTGTAGGATAGAGAGCACACATATCAGTGACTTTAGCAGGACCTACTTGTACCAAAAGGGACAGAGTGCCTGTATTTAAGTAAATAATTCAGTAATTCTGAATTCAATTAAATGCTTTATTCAGGGAGAGTAAGAATTTATTTTATCTCATAAACAATAATTTCAGATAATGAAATTTCCTCTAGGTAACAGGTGCCCTTTAATATTAAGAAATAAAAATGCAAATGCACAAGTACTTAGAGAATGTTTATTTTGTGGTTTAGGAGGGTTGCTTTCCCTGCCCATCGGCTAAAAGATGTTGAGTGACAATAAGTACTCAGAATAATATTTGTTTTAAAGCTCTCTATATGCTGTAATTGTATGCCTTCTTCACCCTTTCAATTTGAAATAAATTTGGAACAAATGATGGAACCCAAACAGGCTGTTAGAAAAGTAGAAATGAAAAGTGATTGATTTTTCTCAGCATAGATAACATTGTCTATTTTGTGATTCAGCAAATGCTGCTATACGCTATTAGTGAAATGCCCTTCTCAACATGAGATTATGATGTTGCCTTTAATGTTTAATTATTTACAAATGCTGCTTTTATGTCTGGGTTTTCTGACAGCCCAGATAGTAAGGCACAGGGGAAGCTCTGTTTTCTGCTGAGGGGGGTGTGTGTGTAGGAAAGGAAGGCAGGAAGCAAGTGTTCAGAAGCTAGCTTGTTTCCCTCATGCCCTTCTCAGCCCTTTACTTCTGTTTGTTCTGGCCATGTTATTTTTGCTGTTCCTCTGACTTGCCCTGTGCCTTCACTGAGCTAGAATTCAAAATCAGGTCTGACTTCCCAGTCCACGCTTTAACTACTGTGAAATTCTGTTCACATCGGGAAGACAGGAGGAAAGTCGGTCTGGTCAAGGTAGTCTCCAGATACTTAGTTTGTAGACTGTGCCAGGTGCTTTTGATAACAAGATGAATAGAATTTGTCCAACTCCAAAGGAGCAAAAGATGGACAAGCAAGGAGACATGCATAACCAACAGGCATTCTTAGCTGAAGGTCATTCTGTTTTTTCTAGCGGTCCCCTCTGGAGAGTTACTTGGTAGCCCAAGGTTTAAACCTAAACTGCTCAGAAAATTGTAATAAAATAATAGTCCTATTTCCCATCTAAAATTAGCTGCTGCTACTAAGCCATCATTATTCTTTTTCTTTGGCAAGTGAAAGTGAGGTTTGTGTCAGGATACTAAGATCTGAGATCTTGCCTTTCAAGCTGTCATCCCTAAGCTGTGCTCACACTTATCTTAATTTTGCCTCATGATTTCCCACTTCGGAGCTTTATTACATCCCCCTGGAATATCCTTTCTCATCCAACCCACCACATGTACGCTGGCTGAAACCTGCTAGTTCTTAAAGACGAGCTCAAAGTTCACCTGCTTTTGCTGGCTTCCCTAGTCCTCTAAAACCCTGTTGGGCAGCTTCTCTGAGCCATGTGGCAGATATGTTCCCACTGCTGCAGGCTCAGCCAGTGAGCAGCATGTCCCCAACACTCTCCAAGGCAGTGTCTGATCTGGTACCTGAAGTATTGCATGTAGCCCCAACGAAACTACTGACTTCGGAGAAACCCCATTTTTACTTTATTATGAGTTCTCAGGAGCCAGCTTGATGGAACTGACCCAGCAGTACCTGGACTTGGTGACTTGTGACCCTCACTTCAGAGTGGTACACAGATCACCTGCCTGAGCTCTCCTGTCATGTGACCGAGCTATCCGAGCAAAATTATACCTAGTTCCTTGTCCTGTATTTGGTGTCCCTGAGTGGCTGTCATGAAGTTCATCCTCCATTGCCCTTCTTCAAGATCTTCTTGGTGGAAGTGTTGGGTTTGAGGTAGGTAACCAGCTGAATGCACATGCTAGCCTCACCTTTGTTCTGCCAATCCAACTCTCTCTCCTTCCAAATCCAGTAGCATTTTATCTTATTTATGGTAATTACCACTACAAGGCTTTTATTACAGCTATTTTTTGTATGCCAGTTTAAGCTCCTTGAATACACGAATTGTATCTTTCATCTTTGTATATTTTTTCTCCTTTTGCAAAATGTCCTTTATATAAAAAGATATTTAGTAAGTATTGAAATGACTGAAAGAATGAATTAACACATTACTTATAACAAGGAAACCATCATTCATTTATTTAGTCCATGGATATTTTTTGAACACCAGTCAGTGTTCTGGTACTGGGTTTTTCCAGAAAGATTCCTCTTTGTTGATCTTCCCTGTGGTGTATATGCTGATTCAGATGAAACCAAATGTCATTGGGCTGTCGACCTAGTACTTTTCAAAAGTTATTTGTTAATTTGGCATTTTGTGTCTAAATTGCTTTGGCTTTTTCAGTTCTAGGATTCTTTTGTGATTCTTATTTAACATTGCACAGGGGCACCAATGAATCTCTAGCCTTGTTTTGAATAAGTGCAGCCTTCTCCCTGACCTGCTGCCACCTCTGCCCACTTCTCTGGCTCTGTGTCTTGGCCTAGCTGAGCTCATTCCTCCGCCCTTTCCTCTTCAGCCTGCTACTTGACTTTTGCTTAGCTTCTCACCTTTTGCAGGGTGAATCTCACCAAAGAAAAAGCAATGAGATAAATGGCTTCTGATACATATCATAAATAAGGACTTAATTCAACACACTTGACATCATGAGCTATTTATTTTAATGCTTTGAACTTCAAGTGTAGAAATAACTTTTCTTGGGGGAATAGGTGGAGAGACAAAGGGCTTTTCATATTATGAGCTGATGCGTGCATATTCAGAATTGAGTTTTACTGTACCATTTCATGGTGTCTGCTATTTGTATCATCCTGAGACAGCTGAGATCAGAACAATTCTGTGTGGCTAAGGTGGTGTGAGACTGCATATTAATTGCTGCCTCTTACAAAAGCAGCCCAACCCTGCAGTGTCATTCTACCGTGGACCTTAGATTTCAGTGTTCACTTTTCCCTCCCTTCTTAGTTACTCTTTAGCTCCCTGAGTAAACTGATTTTTTTGGTATTAATTTATTCTTCTCTGCTTCTTCGAATCTTGCTCTTATATGACAGCTATTGCATTCTGCTTTCCTCCTGGCTAAGTTGTTTATATATCTATTTTTTTCTCCTAGACTGTAAGCTCCTTGCTGTAGAACTCAGAACATTATCATATCAGTGTTCCTCCAGCGCTGACCAGTGTTGGCATTTGAGTGATTAACTTAATGAATACTAATGAACAGAACATAAATTTTACAAGTTTAAAAAAAAAGGGAGATTCTAGTTTAAAACCTGTATTAAAGACTTGGAACAAATTTAAACTTTTAGCCTCAAATCTCTGACTTCCTGCAACAACAGTGACATTCATTGAGTCCAACGTTATTCCCTGTTTGAGTTGGGAATGTTAGCTTGCTGTGTGTAGAGAGTGGGGGTGGGGAGTGTCTTTGGAGGGCCAAAAGAAAAAGGAATTGGCTAATTTATCATTAGCTTTTTATTTGTCTGATAGGAAAAAGACATAAAATAAGAAGCATTTGTGCCTATTTTGGAATTACATGCCTGTTTGTGGACGAAAAAAATCATAAAAGTTGGCAAAGCAAAATCATACTACCAATCATATGAAAAGAAGTTGTGCTTTGAACCTCCAACTCTTTCACAGCTCATCATTTCTTCATGCCCTTTGCCAAGCTGTATGCCTAAGGAATCTAATGATACACAAAGCCTCATTGCCAGATACTTCATTAATTCCTCAATCCATTAGGAGCCTTAATGGCCTATGCCATTGGCATAAGTATGAAAATCCAGTCCTCCAAGAAAGTACAGTGCTCTATAAATCATACTCGCCTGAGGATTCTCTCAGCCCTTGACACAGAAGAATAGATGAGAAAAACATTGTACTTCCTGAATTCCATTATAGAGCATAAGAATAATTGACACCATTTAACCCTTTAAAAACCCTTCAACCTAGTAGTTCTAAGTGTGATCCCTGGATCAACAGTATCAACATCACTGGGAACTTGTTAGAAATGCACATTCAGAGTTCCAAGCCCAGACATGCAGACACTCTGGGGGTGGGGCCAGTGATCTGTGTTTAAGCAGGCCTCCCAGTGATGCCTATGTACTCTAACATCCTTGCAGCATCGTTGTAGATGAGTAGGTCCAAAACTTAACCAAAGTCTTGTTTGGGTTCAGTTTAATGCAGCAGGCATTGACTGAGCAGCTGTTATGTCTCAGGCATTCTTACTAGGAAACCATAAAGGTGAATGACACCCTAAAGTCACTCCAGTGTTATCTGTGTCATCATTTTTCTACTGTGCTGTGTTGGTCTCTCTGGACATCAGCCCCTCTTCATCTTTGTTCTAAAGCACTCAGTGATGGTTCTCTAGGCTGTCTCATTTGATTTCTCAAACCTCCTTTATTAATTGCCATCCAGAAATTGGCTCCTCATCCCTTTCACTAGCACCTCAAACAGTGAACTACAAGAAGCATGGCCCTGTCTTTCTGAACCTTCCCTACTATTAAATCCCTGCTAATCTTACCTGTTCATCAGGTTCCTCCTATTCCCATCACTCTAGAAATTGATATCGCCTCTACCCTCATCCATTTTGAGACTTAGGCAGCTGCTAGAGAGGTTCTTTCCCACACAAGACAGACTGTCCAACCCTGACCTTGATCTAAATAGAGTTGTTCTATTTAGAGGGAGATATACGTAGAATCTCTGTCAACAACAAGTAACAAGAGTGAAAAACGCTCAAAATTTATCTTCATTCCTAATAGCCACTTCTCTAGCCCAAGTAGTTACTGTCCTTTGTCTTGTGTTTCCATAGCTGTCTTACAGTTTCTTTCCCTACCAGTCTATCCTTTACCCACCTTTCTGCCTAGAATGATCTTTCTTAAATACTCATTTTATCATTTCACATCTTACTGACTTTAAATATGTGCCTGTGGCTTATAGCAGGAGTCAGCAAACTAAGCCATGTGCTTGTTGTTATAAAGTTTTATTGGAAGACAGTTATGTCTTTCATTTGTGGATTATCGTGGCTGCTTTTGACAGCATTGAGTAGTTGTAACTGGAACTATGGTACACAAGCCTAAAATATTTATTATCTCGCCCTTTAAGAAAAATTTTGCTACCCCTAGTCTATAAGATAAATAGTTCAGTCTTTACACTTAACACAACTACTGATATATTTGGATTTAGTTCTACTGATTTACAGTGTGCTTTTTCTTTGCTCCCACTTGTTCTGTGTTTTTGTTTACTCCCTTTCTTGTCTATTTGAATTTGTTAGTGTTCTTTATTCTGTTTCTTATACATTATTAGTTAATTGGCACTTTTACCCTTTTCCAAGACAATTCAAGAATGTTCGAAAATTTAAACTTTACTTTTACCACCTCCTCCTTTCATGCTATATTGTCATCTATTTAATTTCTATGTTTAAAACCCAGCATTTGGTTCTGTTTTCTTCTTTTTGACATTTTCTTCTATGTTCTGTGCAATCTCTAGGTTCTGCCTTCCAGTTGCTAATTTGATCTTCAGTGGGATCCATTCCAATATTCTGCACATCTTGATTTTTTTTATAATTATATTTTTATGTTCTTTGAGTTGCTGTGTAGTTACTGTTTTTTAAAATTGCTGGAATGTATTTTGAAATCTCTATCATAATATGTACTATACTTCTTAAACTCATTTTCTGGTTTCATTTACCTGACTCCTTAAGTCATATATTCTTCTATTAATTATGGCAGAAAATTGGTTTTATTATGCATGGTTTTACTTCAAGTTACAGAACCTATCAAGGACGTTAATTGAGGACTTATTTATTGCATAGACTGTACTGCAGGATGCAGAATGGCTCCCCTACTGGGTTGTGTGGAGTTCTCTATCTCAGCAAGAACCTATTTGATGTTTATTTCAAACTTCTCAACTCTGTGAATAAACATCTTCCAAAGTATTGTCTATGGTTAGAATAACTTTCTAAGGATACTGGTTTATCCTTAGAAATTATTATCTCTGGTCTTCATCAAAAAAGAGGGCACTTCTCTTACTAGGTTACAAGGATTGCATCCTCTCTGGGCTTAAGTGTATTCTCTGTCTCCCTCACCCTTTCCAGAGGGCCTCTGTTTAGTAAGGAAGTTATTGATAGAAGAGGCTAAGAGTTACCAATTCATTAATTAGCTAAGCCATTATATTCTTTCTCACCCTTAAAAAAAATCCTATTTAACTGAGAAGGTAGGAAACATCTGTTAATATCTGAGCTTATTCAAACACTGACCTCTATGTAGTATGATTAGGTTCTTAGAAGATTGCCTGATGCCTGGGGCTCCTGATATGTATTGTTTTATTATAGTTGTTATCATATTTCAAATAATTGGAATTACCAAAAGGATGCCAAAATACCAAGAATTATGAAGAATGTACTGAAAATGATACCAAAGAGATATCAAGATCAAATATTAAGTAATATTTTTAAGATTATAGTGGGTCTTGTTTTAGTTCTATGGTATTCTCTCTCTCACTCTCTAATTTCTTAATCAGCTGAGCCACATCCATAGCCTCCCACTTAAAAATGCTTAATTGTACATTGAATCCACATGTACAGGAAAAACAGAAAAGTAGCTGGAGTTTAAGACGTTTGTGGGGACTAGTGAGAA
Source organism: Macroglossus sobrinus (assembly GCA_004027375.1). Taxonomy (NCBI): domain Eukaryota; kingdom Metazoa; phylum Chordata; class Mammalia; order Chiroptera; family Pteropodidae; genus Macroglossus; species Macroglossus sobrinus. The sequence continues at coordinate 515,901 of PVKZ01000274.1, read as the reverse complement.
ATAATATTGCTTAAATAGACCATGAAGGGCCTTTTATAAGCTTTCCTCTTCCATCTCTGTTTCCTTTTTTTCTGGAATGTCTTGGAGATAAAGAGAAGCCATTAAAGGACATTAAGCAGGGGAATGACATAGAATTTATGTTGTTAAGAGATCACTCTGACAGGCCTGGGGAAGATGAATTGAAATAGAATGAAATAAAAGATGGAGAGACCAGTTAGGAGGCCATTCTATGCTGGGCAAGACACCACAGGAAGAGGCAGAGACAGAGACAGTGGCAGGTGGCATAGATGGGTAGAGAGAGATTGGAGCAAGATTAAGGTACTGAATCTATGAGTGAAATGGCTGATTAGATGTAAAGGCAAAGAGATAGAAGTTAAGTGCATATTGATTCTTGCAGGTCTGTGATAAAATATTACAGCCCCCCAAAAGCATTGAGTTTAAGTAACTCTTTTTGTCCCAGGAAGGAAAGTATACCTGTTAAAAGACCAGTTGCACCAGTATTTGACCTAATTGCATACCTTTTTTATCCTTAGGAATGAAAAGTCTAGCTTTTTGAACATTCTGTTTTTCCTACTTTCTGATGTTGTTCTACAACCATTTTTTTCCTAACCCTCAAGTGTCAAGTATCAAGTATCAAGTATAACACAAATCTTATATTCAGTGAAGCTGTTTGAATTTTCCCATCTCTCATAACAATTGTGCTGATGAAGTTTAGGGCTAATTGTATGCAATTTAATTTTCAGATTGTGGTAATCATTATTGCTGTTTTTATTTTCATTCTCTCTTCCTCAGGCATAGTCAGCTATAGATATTCAACAAAATTATGCCCTTTGGGATGATTTTCAATTTTCTCACTTTGAGAGGCATATTTTTGTGTCAGTCATGTTGGTTCAGATTTGGATTATTAAACCCTTGAACCCCTACTTTCCAAGTTGGACCATTTAACACTTTACATTTCCTTGCAAATGGAAAACTTAGCTCATATGTGTGCTATTTGGATATTTTTGAAGGCTTCATATAATTTAGGGGAGTATATACTTATCCTCCAAACCCATATTCTATCTCTTGATGTACAGAAAGGCTTGCCATGCAGGAGATAAAGGAGAAGCAGCTTAAGCATTCATGGGTGATTTATAGGAGCACTCTTGAGGTCTGTGCCTGGAGAACCATGCGCAAAAGGGTTCGGCTTTCTTAACCACAAAAGTATTTCATTATATGTCTTCTGGTAGTATGTAACTGTAGCAATGTGTTTTCTTGAAATTATTCAGGTTATGTTGCCACAGTTGCCCTCACTACTTGGGCCCCTGGAAGGTCAAGACATACTGATGTAATGAGTTTTCTTCATCTCTATTAGCTATTATTCTGTGAACTGTGGAAATTGGCTGAGTTACAGAGTTGGAATTGATGCCCTTCTTTGTTTTAACCCTCCAGAAATGCATCTTCTGCAGACACCGGGTTAAGAAGGTCTCTGGAGCCTGCATCCAGTGTTCTTATGGCCGCTGCCCGGCCTCCTTCCATGTCACATGTGCTCATGCCGCCGGGGTGCTGATGGAGCCTGATGATTGGCCATATGTGGTGAACATTACATGCTTTCGACACAAGGCCAACCCACATGTGGTAAGGCCTGATGCTAAGACTTCATATGAATTCTCTCCTGGGCTAGTATGCTCTACTCTCTAATATCACTCATTATTGACATGTCTCAGGGTGTGGGTTCCTTGAGGGCAGGGAATATACATTATTATTTACTCATTTTTGCCTAGAATCCATCAGTGTCGGCTCATGCTAGACACAATAAATATTTATTGGGGTGAATAAATGAATGAACTATGCTAACTGTTCTGGTTTTGGATCTGTATTATATGGCTGCTGAGATTTGTTGTACAGATTGTGCACTACACATATCTAAGATGAAGATGAGATTTCTGGGAAGGAAGTGATGTGAAAGCACCACCTGAGATTATGCAGTACTCAGTCTATGCAACTGTACACTGTTCCATAAGAAACAAAGAGAGTAAGACAGTAAAATTGGAGAGTGGTGGTCATGAATATTGGGGGCCTTACTTCCTGAGATGGTATGAGCTAGGGGAAATATGGAGGCCTTGGGAGGAGTGAGGACTATCTCAGAAAAGCAGACATGTCAAAAAGAAGTATAGAGATCAATTTTCTGTCTTTACCTTCTCACTCAAGACTGAATCTGTTTCTGGGAAAAGAACGTTTGCAGCCAAATAGTATGTGAATTTAACTATAATTCAGTTTACCTGTCCTGGGTGAATAGAATCTTTCTTCTGTTTTAAATGCTTAAAAAAATTATGACAGTGTTGAGATGGTTGCTATGCCTTTGTTAGCTTTCCAGTTCATTAAAATTGTTTTTGGCTGCCAACGACAAAGCTAAAGCATCGTATCGAAGCTCAGCTTCGCTAACTCGCTGCCCTTTGTTATCCTTGGGAGGATTGGCCACAGACTATTTGCAGCCTAACATGCTTGTCCTATGTCTCTAATAACCTCCTGTGAGCAGCCTGCCAAATCGTCTGTATGGGCTTGGGGAGCCATGACCCATACACAAAAAATTTCCTAGCAATGATTCCAGCAACCTCTGTGGGCATCTTGAAAGATACTTGATGTTTGTGGGTTGGGAATCTGTGCAGTTGTGTGTGAATGTGCAAATGTACAAAATGACATCACCAACTGTCACATCTAAAAGTTTTTTTTCCATATTTTTCTATTGTTTTAGGTCTCAAGTAGCATATTCATCTGTGCTTTTTCTTTAGTTTCTTGAGTTCAAGGGCTCTTGCTAAGAATAAGATTATGTATACAGCAGAAAATACACTGTAGTGACTTCAAAATGTTACAGTAATAACACACATTGCATCACTGTGTTGCTTTGCCATTTACAATGTTCAGTCAATAGCATTACCTCATTAGATATGACACATGAGGATGGATGCAGCTAGAGATGTGAAGGAAGTCATGACCTCTAGTATCAGAGTAGTTGGTGTTCATACTTAGATTCTGCCAGAAGCATATGTGCAGCCTTGTGCAAGTTCCTATCTCCGAGCCCCAGCTTCCTCCTCTACAAAAACTGCATGCCTACCTCAATATGCATTTTTAGTCCAAAGCACAGAGTAAGCCCTCAGAAAATGAAAGTTGTATTACTGCTTTCCCTTATGACTGCTGCTGGCTTTGGTGCTACAATTCTTTGAGAACTCGGACACATGAGTAGTATCCCTGTTTTGGAACAAGAAACCAAAGTTCAGAGAGGTTCAATTTCTTGTCCAAATAGATTCAGTTAATGAGTGGCAGGTGCTGGAATGTACATACCTTTTTTGCACATGCTCTGTTATGTGTAGAATTCCAAACCACAAACTTCCAGTGGTGCTGGAGGTATTCATCTGTACTTGGGGTCATACGTTGCCATTTTGATATTCCAGAATCCTGTGGTGATTGATGATTATATTGATGTTGCTATGAAAGAGATGCAGGTGTTTAATTGGGACCTCATTCCTCTTAAGTATGATGTGTGGTTCACTTAGGTTCATGTTACTACTGTGTTTTATAAATGACAATGAAAAAGAAAATATTTGATTTTGCAGTGGTTTAGAAACTACTCTCCCTTTTTCTTACCTACCACTTTAAACGTGAATATACTTTGTAAATGGTGGGAAAACATCACATATTTCATAAAATTAGATGTGGCAGTTTTTTCTTTTGAGGGAAAAATTTTTATGTTTGGAAATTGCCTTTGTTAAGTTCTCTAGCAGAAAGCACTGTCAGCACTAGATTTCTGAAATATATTCATGTTAGCTCTTAACTTATCTATTATTCTTCGAATAGACTCCAAGTATGGATTCCTGCCCCAAATGTTTGACAACTAACCAGAGGTATTCTTAGACTCTAGCAACTTTGGTTTAAGAGCATTGTGATTGTCCATATTACATTTAATGTTCTTTCTTTTCCAAGCATAAAAAAGTTCAAATTCACTCAAGTATGTCTCTGTGTAAACCGTGAATGCTAGGGGATATGCTCCCTAGCATTGTCTATGTTTTCAACCATGCCTTGGTTATCTGTGAGGAATAGACAATTGCTGAATTGCAGCAGTGAATACTAGAAACTTCAGGCCAGCTTGGCAGCCAAACACTGTCATTTTTCCAGAATAGAGGATGCCTGCACAGTTTAGGTGAAATAAAGTAGAGCTACAGTTACTGCAATAGAATCTCCATTTTTACTCACTTTAAGGTTTTCGTTTTACTTTTTTTGTTGTTGTTTCTCCCAATTATTTACATTTTACATCCAAAAGTATAATTTTAAATCAAATTCTACTCTTTCTTTAGTGCCGTAAATTTTAAAAAATAAACTAGCTCATTCAGTGTTATTGAGCTTTGCATATAAAATCATTCTGCCTAATGGTATCAAAATTTCATGCTTCATTGTCATGTATTCTTTTCATCAAATACTAAGTATACTCTGTAATTAAAAAGATACTATTTCAAAAAATAGGTAGCTTTCAAATTCTTAAAGGTAGAAAGGAGAGTGTAACAAAGTGCACAACTAAACCCTATTGTTTTAATCTAAATTTTAGTCGGTATATTTCAATGTTTTTGTCAAAAATATTTTTGACTGGCCTGCTGTCTTTCAAATGTGAGGTTTCATTTCTGTGTACATGTGTGTGCACATGTGTTTGTGTGTGTAGTATTCTGGTAACTGACCACCTTTCGCCAGCACCTAGGGTGACCTGTTTCCTGGCTCTATTTCTGAAGGCTCCATTGGATGTATTCCTAACTTGTTTATGTGAATGTCGTACAGGTGCTTATAAGGGAAAGAAAAGAACACAATAAATAGTAAAATGTTTTGAAACTAGGAGCCTTGAAAACATAGTCCTTCTCCACACCAAAAATGAGCTACTTGTAAATGATAGAATTCCTGCAGCATACAGCCACCACAGGGGCCATCTCCTCACACTAGAGTAAACTAGACAGGTGTCCAGGGGAGGGGATGCTTGTATTACTGAGGGAAATGGAGATGAGAAAGATGGCATACACAGATTTTTTTCCCCCAAGCAAATTACATCAATAAACCTTCATATTAGATTAGAATATTCCACGTATGCAGTGTAGGAGCACCACAGTCACTTTTACTTTGTGCATTCATTCATTGCAGTGAACAAGGCCTGGGTAGCAACTTATATGGGCTCTATTCTTTTTTATCTTAATACCATCTCCTCACAGGAAAAACAACATTTAACTAGGTTATTTAACTGAATATAACTAGATTAACTATTATTTTGTCTTTTTAGTTCTAACAGCTAGCACTTAGCCATCTATAGAAGCTGCTTGGTATAAATTTGTTGAAAATTCTCTAATGCTAGGGAATAAGATTAGTGAAGAAGAAAGAGAACTAGTTTTTATTAAGCATTGTTTATATCAGTTGTGTGGTAGATATTTTACCTGTGCTTCTTATTTTAATGTAGTGTTGTTGGTGTGGATAATGGAAAGTAGTGGTTCTGTTGCCTTCTATATGGGTACCTCTAACTCTGGAAGGTTCCCCGTTACTCATAATTCTGCCCCTCTAGCCATCCTTCACGTTCTATTCTAGGACTCAGCTCAGTAACAGACTTGAGTCCTTGCTCAGCACTTACTGGCTACTTTTTCCTGGCCTCTGTGTTGTGTGTTCAGGTCAGCTCCCCAGGCAAACTTCAGCACAGCTTCTTCCCTGCCATGGCTGTGTGTGGTGCAGAAGGTGATGCCCATATTGCACAGGATCTGGCACCTTTTCTGGTTAATCTATGCTTGTATAGCTAACCTTTGGGTGGTATTGGGGTGGGGATACCTATCATTACTAACTTAATAAAACCTTTCCTTGGTATGCAAAAACTATCTCACCTTACCAGTGTGTGAAATAATGGATGATCAGGCCCCTAAGTTCTAATCCTAGAATAGTAGTTATTATCACAGGAGAATATTATATAGCATATTATATTTTAAGTATCAGTTATTGAGAAAATACATTATGACAAAAAATAAATCAATAACACTTTTATATGAATTCAGTAATTATAAAAAGAATCCACAGTGTTTCAGGTTTATTATGGATTGATAGGGAGAGACCCCAAACACTCACTTAAGTTCCCATTTAAGTAGCCAAGGATTTATAGATGTAGCAGAAATGGGTTAGTCAGAAAGAGCAGAAGTGAGCTGACCTATGATAATGAAACTTTCTCTGCACCACATTTCCCTAATGAGCATATGCAGTTGCCTGTATGTAGGATGCTGCCAGATCTGAAACAGCAGACATATTTTTGCTGTACCATAGACTTTTATACTTGAGACTCATTCAGGAAAACTGATTATACATGCTTTTCATTTAATAAAATATTTATAAACATGAAGCTGGCCTAGTTCTTAAGCCAGCATCAAGATCAACAAGACCCCATACTCTACAAAGGGAAGAAAGTAGACTCACTTCCCAGATGGGTACCTGAGCAATACCTCCCTCTAGCTTCTAGAATTATAGTAAATCTGTTTTACCAGATTCTACCCCTGACTCTGGTTTATGACTTTTAATTCAGTTCCAATAGGTTTTTTGGTTTGAAGACCAGAATTACATTTTCACCATAATATATGTTGCATTTCACCATACTGTGCCCCTTGAACTCATAATGGGTGCTCGCAGGATTATGATTTTGTAATCAGACAGCGTTTAGTTAGTTTACATCAGTAGGTAGGATTTTGCTTAGCTATACTTTATATTATCTAACCTTTTTGAACATCATTTTGGGTTATAGCATTTTATTGACCCAGTGGATACCAGTTGACTGTAATTTTCTTCCAGATACTCCAGCCAGACTTTGACCATGTGGATTCAAAACTGATCAATCTGACTCAGAGCCCAGATTGATTATACTCTATTACTGTAATAAGATACATTAAATAAAGATACGAATGAAATGTTCATAGTTGCTATACTCAATTACCATAATAATATATGTTAAAGATATGAATAAAATGTTTTGGGAGCTCAAAGAAGGACACCACTAATTCTGTTGGTGCAGTCAGGTAGAATTCATAAAAGTGGTAACATTTGTTCTAAAAGGAGAGTTGTCTTTTGTTGATAAGAGTAGTAATGATGTTCCAAGTAGAGGGAATATATGTGCATGAACTTCTGCAAAGGCCTGTTTATCTGGAGAGGTTGAAGGATTCACTATGATGGGTCTAGAACGTGTTGGGATTATGGAAGAGTCAGGGAGAGTGATGATAGGGGGATATGAGATGCAGAAATTTTACCTAAACTTTTTATTCTGCCTTGTAAAAATGCAAATTGATCTTGATTTTTAAACAAAAATTTCAAGAAAAATCTGCATCGAGCTGCAGGTGTTTGGTTTTTATCACGAGCAGCATCATCAAAATCCCCAGGAGGAACTTGGCAGTGTTGTGTTTCCCACTTAGCCCTGTTATTCCCACCACAAAGTGTGTGTGGAACCAGGAACCCCAGTCAGCAGACCCAGGGTTCCACTGTGAGGAGCCAGCTGCATGAGGAATGTTTACAAGGCACAGTTGATACTTGGCAATTTCAAGGACCACACATACTTAGGGAAATCGAGTCTTTCACTCAAAGGACCACTTATCTGGTTACATTTTTCACTGTGGATAAAGCATGTTTCCATGTATAGTGCCTGTTCACTTTTTTACAGAATTAATATTTTTGAGTTCCTAGGAAATTTTAAGCTTTTCAGCAAATTATGCTCCTATTTAAAAAAATAATTAAAGTATGCATTATTGTCTGAAAGCTTGTTAAGAAAATTAAGTAGCAACACTAATCCCATATTTTAACCTTGGTATTAGAGTCAAGCACCATGAATACAGCAGAGAAATATAAATGGAATGTGTCAACAGATGCACAATAGCAAAGGGTGTTTGACATTCCAACATCTTGTAAAGCACAAGAAGCAGGGTTTTTTAATTCTTTCATGTAGAGAACAGTAATAAGATGCCACAGTCATAATGAAATCCATAGCTACTGACAAAATGTAATGGAAAAGTAACTTTTTAAGACTATTAACCGCAAGCATTAAAAGGCAATTAAATAAGTTCCAACATTTCTATCTACAAGGCTACTGTCTAAGTCAGCATTATATGTCCATTCTCAACAAACATGATGTATAAAACTGATTAACTAGAAAGACCTCCTGAGGCATGTTGGCAGGAGGCCAGTTAGCTTGGGGAATACCCTTGCTTTTTTGTCTTGGCCTCTCGGAGAGTGTTGGTAGCCATCTTGGGCTCTGACACATTTCTCACATGCATTCAGTACTTCTGTTCAGGTAAAATGGGCAGTTCCTTGACCATTTCTTATCTGAAGTCAGCTGTTTTTCATTGTGAGATATTATAAATCCTCTCTTGTCTTCTCCCACACTGGGTATAGTGGATTGGTGAAATTATAGAGACTGGAATCTGAAGAAACATAAGAAATTCCTATTTCTACATTTTTCAGTAAAGCATTATTTTACTTTATCTTTCAGCCATTACTGGGTTGACCTAGCACTCAGCTTTTGCTTGGGCAGGGGGCAGAGAGAAGTGAAACCCTCTTCTTTGGGTTTCAGATATTCTCATGAGTTATTTTCCATTTTGTTTGTTTTTCCTTGAGTACTAGTTAGACCTTTTAGTTAAGTTCATCTGCCTTGTCTTATACTTTTCTCAGGAATTAGAAGAAGATACAAGATTTGCTAACCTTTATATTCAGTAACTTTTAATTGTGCCTTAAAACTGTATCACATTTTTTTAATCACATTTTCAGAGTAGAAAATGGTGCCCTTAGTAGGGACTGAAAAGTGGCTTTTGCAGAGGTTTTAGGGACCACAGAGATGAACACTGGTGATATTTGAGTGAACAGGAGGACTACAGGCATGAAATTGGAAAGGAAGGGGTTGCTACTACAGAGCTTCTCAGTTCTTCTCTTTCCTTCCCTACCTCCACAGGCACCCCACACACCTCTCTTTTAAGCATAGTGCTAGGTACATACATACATTTAATTAACATTAAATAGACTGACAGAGATTAGCTTGCTTGATTAATAATGGACTTTAAACTTTGTATCTTTCACTCATGTTTTGATCAACATGATGAAATAGCTAGACAGAATCTGTACTAGTTCTGTTTCTGTTGTGATGGTCAGTAGAAAGGCTTTAGCTAACTTTTCTTCCACTTTTTATTTGTCTATTTCTTCTAAATTTTGGAAGAAACCTAGGAAGCTTGTGTTCACTCTCACACGCAGGCAGGCTCGCGATCTCTCTCTCTTCCCCCACTCCTTTCCCTTCCCTTCCCCCTCTCCCTACCCCTAATGCTCATGTAAGTAGTGTGTCTTTACAAAACCATAATTGTCCCTTCCACTCAAATTTTTAGTCCTGTTCAAGGTGATCATCCTCTTTTGTTGAGAAGAGTATCAATGTAGCTAAGGTAAATTTTTTAAAAAGCTAATATTTGTATAGTGCCTTTTGTAGTTTACTGTGTATTTTCATACATAGTACATTATCTCATTTGGTCTATACAGTAACTGTTTGTGGAAGTATGATTGTATTAATTTTATAGGTGATGAAATGGCACTGCAGAGAGGTTCAACAGTCATTAAAAATTATAGAACTTCCAGGTCATTAGAGTCAGAGCACATGACATTTCACTTAGACTGTGCTATTTTGGCAGTCATTTTCCCAACTTGAGACTATGGCTTAGATTAGCTTATATGGTTTTATTATTTACCTGAGTTTCCTTCTTGGTAGCTCAGAAAAACTGTTAAACCATTTAATTAGTCTGTTTTGCTTTGGGTTTCCTTCCTTTAAAAAATTTACATCTGTTTTAGCTATTTTAACCCATTCACCAACTGTAATTGAGATCTGAAAGTCCTTATTGGCAAGAAGAGTACCATACAGTGATACCCTCAACTCTTGCTTCTGTTGAAAAGGTCTTATCCAAGGTTTAAAAAAAAAATTGTATTATCTTATGATTAAACAAATACCTTTCCTTCTCATTTTGCCCATATTGTAATTTCTTTAGCATTTTTTCGAGATTGCTTTGAGTTTTTTAGATTCTCTGCATTTTTTAGAGTCAGTTTTTAAAAAAATTTTACGCACACACATAGCCTGCTATGAATGACTTAGATTTTGTTGAATCTATAGTTCTAAAATTTTACCGTTGCTACTCAAGCAGACCAAAGAGCTCTTGAACTATAAAGCCAAGGCAAAGCTTCTGGGGGCCAGCATCCAGGGACATCCATGTTTTCTAGAAACTAATGAGATTAAATGTGGCCTAGGAGGCATTTACGTCAGGTTTCTTCTTAGCAATAGGAAGCGCCATGTCCCTTCAGCTCCAGCAGTCTAACTGATGTGAATTTCCTCTCTGCTGTTTATACAGTAACTTGCTTACTCTTCAGAATAGAAAGCAGGTGGTGCATACCTGCTGAGAGTTTCCCACATTAACACAGTAAAGTGTCTAAAGAATGTTTCTCCCATTCCACTCCTCACTTACCTCCTGAACAAGACCACTACCTCTGAGGTGAGCTCATGACTCAAATGGAAAAGATTAGTTTTTTTTCTCAGTGTCTTCTACAGTCTATTAGTTATACTTCTACAGACGTTAAAGTATATAAGACCTTAGATCTGCTGGAAAACAGCTTACCACCATTTCCCACTGAATTATGTTTGTGCTTAAAAACCCATGAGAAATAAAAGTACACGTGAACAAACAGACACATAGAAAATTAAATACTTGTGACATTTTTATGAGTCTGCATGTGCATTTGTGCTGTAAGAGCAATTATTTCTTCATGAAGCCCCAGGGCTTTAGGTTTTTCTGGGTAGAAGATTTTTACCTAGCTCTTATAATTTTACAAAGAAAGTTTTCATTATTACAAGCAGGTTTAGATGAGTGACTTCTGCTGCATTAGTTTGATAAAAGAAAAAGCATTTGCATTAATTTATTTACTCAGATTTCTGTAGGAATTTTTATAAGAGGAATACTTCAAAAAATACAATGATAATATCTCACAGTTGATTAATTCATAGAAATTAGGGAGAAATAATAAAGTTGATAAGGCGAAGGGTCATTGTACATAAATGGAAATGTGCTCTTTGGCATGTTCATTGGATAAGTTACCTGGCTTCATTTCTTCAGCTCTCCTGCCTAGTTGGCTCTGTGAGCTTCTGTGTACACTGTTTTATTTGTATTTATACCCTTTATGAACATTATATAGATGGAGAACCCAGTCAGGGATTTTTCCCAAGATGGCATCTCTGCCCATGATGCATCTCATCAGATGTTGGGTGTTCCTCCTTCAAGGTATGAACACAGATCAGTCTTGCAAGGTCCGATAAGAGAAGATCTATCTTGCTAATAAATCTTGCTTCCTTTGAGCCCTACTTTAGAGGTCACATTTGAACTAACTTCTCTGTGCTACCTGTCAGAAATTCGGGAGAAATGAAATTTGAGAATGCAGTACATATTCCAATCCTAGTATTTAAGTTAGTTTCCTGTGTCAGTTTGAGTCACCCCAAAGGTACCCATTTTAGCCTCTATAATTTAATCCAGCACAAAGATGACTTAGGTTTCATTTCACTACTGTGTCCTTTTGTACACAATATATACAAACATCATTATATAAATAATATTGTTTTGATTTTTATAAGGCTGTTGTTAAAAGGTTGTCCACTGTACCTTTAAATATTCCAGGTGATAAAATCTTTTTTTATAATTTAGCATCAAGAAAAATTTCTGTTAGAGGATTAGGAAAATATTACAATTTTCTTTCACTAAATTCTAGCTAGAATTTAACAATTCTGTCAGTTTTGAGTGTAGGCAATGATGATGGCATTAGCAGTTTCTGTGACTATCTGTAGTAGAAATCCTGTTTCCATTGTAACAGATCTCAAAATATTACTTATACTCACCACAACTCTGAAATTAGGATATTGTTGTTTAGATGTGCCACTAAGATATTAGTACTAAATACATTCTTATAGAAGCATTCATGTTATACCACAGATTTGTTTATAAATTGTTTCTTTTATAATATTGTGTACTTTGTTTTATGCATTTAAAAACATCAGTCTGAGTAGGGGTTTGCAAGGTAGTCAAAGGAGTCCCTGGCACCAAACACTCCACTCTTAAATGGCCTTCCTGACGTGTGTGCATGTGGGTGTCTTGGCACCTTCAGGCCTAGTTCAGATGTTCCTTGTGGTGAGCCTTCTCTGAGGGAGCCCTTCCCACCCTCACCTGGGCTTTCTTAATACCTAACACTATGGTCAGCCATGTCTGTCTTCTCTACTGCCTGTGGGCTGTTTGAGAGAAGGGACTCTCTCATCTTTTATTTTAATCCTTAGCCCTTAGCAATGTGCCTTGCTTGTAATAAGCACTCAGTCATTGCTTATTTAGAAGACCAATGTGCTATCCATTGTGCTACAGAGCCATAGTAATTGCTTATTTAAATGCTACGTTTTTTCACTCCGTGTCCATCCTTGCATTGCTTTTTCTCTTGCGTTGTTTGCCAGCCGGTTCTTGGCTCTGTGTGGCTTAGAGTTTACTGCTGTAGAGTACTTGTCAGGAAAGGAATGGTGATTTTTTTTTCCATCCTATTTTGTTAACACTGGCTTTAAATACTTTGTAATTAACCTGTTGGGTGTTGGTATCCCTTCAATGAGCCAGTCCAGGTTTTATGAACTTCATCTGTCTATTCAGGTATAATCACTGATGGTTAGCTATCTTTTCTCTGAAGCATGCTTTCCATTTTGTATATTAGTTTCAACATTTATTTCAACTTTGAGAGAGTCTTAGGAAAGTTAGAGAGCTTTGTAATAAGCCCACACGAGATTGAAGGCAACATGGTATCTGGAGAGAAAACTCTTCTACATTTAAATAATTGGACCCTGTTACTGGTGTTGCCCTTTAGAGGTAGGTGGCTTAGTATGATAGGAAGGACAGGTATAGCAATGAGTCCCAAAAAGACGGAGGGTTTTTTAAAAAAATAAACGCAATTATAAATCTGAGAATAAAATCTATTCATTTGATTGGAATGGCATGTTTTGGTAATCAGTAGTGATTATAAGAATAAAGTAAAGGTGCCTTTTTTGGTTATATATCACATTTGGCCTAAATATAATAGATATTAGTAAGGCAGGTGAAATTTTATAATTGAATTTGTGTATAATTTGCTTTATAAAGTGTTCATTTCTTCTAGCCCTCCTTGTGTCATCTTTATTGAACTGGAAGAAATGTTGAAGATCTTTTCTTACTAAGCACTTTTGCTTCAGCTTTTTTTGAGCATCTAATTAAGTAGATCTAACTTTGGATTGGTTCTTAACTTAAAGAATTAGAAACTTGCAAGGACTCTTGTATTCATTACATTAAGTGTTTTTAGTAATTATTAAAGAAATACATAATGGGAAGTACAAAGAAGTACCTAAAGATAAAAATAAATAAAATCTCATTACCTAAAGTTATATATTGCTTAACAGTTTAGTATAAGTTTTATTTTATTCCTTTTATATATAGTATCTGCATGAGTGAAAGCCATCACAAAACTTAATGGTTTAAAACAATGACAATTCTTTAGCTGATGATTCTGTAGGTCATCAATTTAGGGGCTCAGCAGGGTGATTCTTCTGTTCGAGGCTGGTTGCCTCTTTCATCTATGGTCAGCCACAGAACAGCTTGCCTTCTCTTGGCCGGGTTCTGTCACACGTCTAGGACCTCAGCTCTGGTCAGTGTGGTCTCTCATCAACTAGCAGGATAACTTGAGTTTGTTCACATGACAGAGTCCAAGGCCTCTGAAGGGGCATACCATTACTTCTGTTGTATTCTTTTGACCAAAAAGACAAAGACACAAGGCTAGCCCAGCTCACATTTGAGGGATGGGGAAGTAGACTCTAGTTTTTGATGGGAGGGGCTGCAAAGTCAAATTGCAAAAGATGTGGGAAAAGGGACTAGTGAAGATTTGTAGGCATTTTAACAGCTTACTGTAGTATGTGTGTATGACATATACACATATATAAAAGCAGAGTATATGCAGTTGTACATTCTGCATCTTTCATCACCAGATAGACTCCAAATCCAAGTTGCTAATTCAATGCTATGTGTATACTGAAGAGATTAAATGAATTATATGAAAATTTCCTCAAAAGGTAGGTAGGCCCTCAATATGTCATAGTTAAAAAAGAAAGAAAACAATGTAACTTCTTTAGACAGCTGCTTGAATTCTATCAGTTTCATCTTCTGGTTTGTTTTTTTCCTCCTCTGATTTCTTTCCACATTTATTCCTCTGTTTGATGATGCTGAGGCACTCGTGATGGGAGAATGCCAACTTCTGGGCCCCTCTTCAGCCTCTCACCAGCTCTGAGATCTTGGAAAAGTCACTTCACTTTGGACTTCGATTACTTCATCTATTTAATGAAAATAACAGCTATCTCACAGACTTATTGGGGAGAATTTAATTCTCATGTATATGAACATGTGTTGGAAACTATAGATGTGTTATTATTCCTAGGAACTCTGATGCTTTTGTGGAATTTCCAGAAGATTTTCTTACTTAATATTTTTTCACATCCCCAGCATCTCAAATTGACTCTGGGTTTTTTTTTAAAAGAAGTTGTGGGGTGTTTTTCTTAAAACACACACAACACTTTATTTCTGCTTAGTGCATGTTAAAGAAACTTAGACCTTCACAACCTTAGTCTAAACACTAATCTTCAAAATACCATAGCCATTTCTTTAATCTGATGGAGCCCCCTTGCATAACGTCTGTTTTCTCAGATCAGAAATGACATTTTTAACATAAATAGTTTCTTATGCTCCTCCGACAAGAAATATTTTTAAGGATGTATAATCAGTTATGGGGTATGCTTATCAATAAATTTTTTCGGCAGAAATAAATCAGAAATTCTATCAAAATAGCATTATGAAAAAAACCTGTTTTCTTTAGTACTTTAAGTGAAATGGTCATGCTTGAAACTTATGAAAATTTTTATTTAGATGAAGGCTGTACATTTAATTCATGTGCTGGTCATCTTTTCAACCAGTCAGTTTGCATAAATTTTATGTCCTAAGCAGGAAGGAAATGGTTATCATCTAGAGTCAGCCATTTCTCCACCAAGTCTCTATTAATTTTATTTTCCCGTGACTGGTTGTTTCCACTTTCCACACCCTGTGACTTTCACCACAAACCTTCTTTCTTCCCCTCCCTACCCACATACATGCCTACCCACCCCAAGAAAGAACATCACCCTAAAATTCCTTTTTGTGTTTCTTTGCCCTTTTTTATGTGTCTGTACCATCCTTATAGTTCATTTGTTCATTCATTCATTATTCAGCGACAGTGTTGTACACACCCTGCTGGGTGCCATGGATAAAAGGGGAAATAAGCCTGGCACTGTCGCATGGATTTTTGCTGTGTTGTAGGAGGAACAGTACGTGAAGGTGACATTTGGCCAAGGCTTTAAGTGAAATGTAAACAAAGGCTTTGGGAGGCTTGACAGGAGAGAGTGGAGACCACATTATGCCTTCCTTCCTAAGGATCACCGTTATGTGCTATGACAAGAGTTAGAGTCAGAAGAGTTAAAGGTCGGGACAGTGATGATGTGTGACTATCATGTGAAGTAAGGGTACTACGTACTCATACACTCCAACTACTGAGTACAATAGGGAGAGTGCATTATTAACCTGGATCTCCAGAATGTTCTCCATTTCCTAAAATGAAGCCAGTTGTGCTTTCCTAAGTACAAACTACCTATGAGTCTAGGTATTTTATTTACTTCATCCTGTTTTACAGCACCAGACCTTTCATGTATCAACCCTTTTGCAGATGAGCAAACCGAGGCTGGAAAAAAGTTAAGTAACATCCCCAAGATCACATGACTAGTAAGAGGCAGAGCTTTGAATTCAGATCCAAACCACACTATCTTCTTAGAGGGTCAATCCAATTTTTAATAACATAGACACAAAGGAACTAATATCATAGTAAAATTCAGTCTTTGCAAGTCTCACTAAGAGTGTCTTTAAGTCAATTTGACAGGGAGGAACAACATTTGCAAAAAAAGTGCTGCCAGGATGTGGCTCTGTTTGTCCCTAATCCAGGTCATTCAGGGCCACTGTGCATGGCTACATAAGTTGTAAATTTCATCTCCTAGAGCTAGTTGTAACCTATACAATTTTAAGTAGCAGTCATGTGCCCAATTTTGGAATTAATAGAACTCTGCAGACAGTGCTTCACTTGTATTTGTTATTACATCTCTATAATTCTCTCTTACTTTGAAAGGTTAGACATATTTAAAGAGGCTGGGTGGAGAAATGAAGTGGGAAACTAGATAATTATTTCAGCATATGTAACATACTAAGGCCTAACTATTAACAGCAAAGGTTTTTACTTTAAGCATAGTGAATTCAAATATTGTCTTTTGTTAAAATGTTTGTGTAACTAACTACACCTAAAGTCAGAGAAAAATTTTCCCAACCAACCCAGCAGTCACTGGGGACTGATTTAAAGAGGAAAATATCCTTTTGTTTCGTTAGGAACGTGAGAAACTAGATGGCTGAGTTCCCTCTACAAGTAGCAAACCCTTAGGGACATGTTTGTTGGGAGTTATTCCTTGTTCAAATTATGAGCCTCTTTGTCCTTCATTCTGAATGTCAGTTCCTCATCTCCCATCTGGACTGTTGCAGTCAGCTCCACCAGCCCCTGCTCACCTGTAGTCATATAGACACGGATCATTTTTTCTCCTGTACCTAAGCTTCTCATTGGTTTCTTTAGGGTCACAGATTAATATCCAGACTCTTGGGATGGCATAAGAACTGCCTTCCTCCCTACCTGCCCCACTGTCCTCCCACACAACAGCAGGACCTCTGGCAGTCTCCACAGCAGAACAGCTATTCTCTGCCTCTGGGCCTTTGCTCATGCTCATCACTCTGGGCTTCATTGCCTTCCTCCACTACAATAGTACTGAGATTTCTGAATGACAACACTATTTCCCAGTGATGTTCTAAATAGACCTAATGGAAAATACTGGAATTAAATGAATCCTGGCTTTCTGTAGGTATAGATGACATACTCGACTAATGTTACTGACTTGAGGACTGCGAGCTGTGCCCATTTGTCAAAGGGCTTAGACTTACCCAAGTGCTTGATTCAGGGCCTCTAGTGGATCAGAGCTTCAGACATCAAATGAATCAAGTTGATGAATGAGATTTGGAGTTCGGTAGTAAAGAGGACTCAGTGCTTGAGAGCAGACTTCTGCATAAGACATTGACTATTGTCTCCACCTGGCAGGAATGAGTTTGTAGGAGTTTCTGAAAGGGGAACGACAGCCTTATTCTGAAAAACAAAACAAACAGAAATCCCAAAATACAGTAAACTTGCACTATGAACCAGGCACTCTGCAAAGCATTTTTGAGAGAAAGCCTTTATCCTGAAGTCTCCTGCTCCCATAGCATGGTGTGGAGACCTAGCCACAATGTTCCAGTAGGCTCTGAACATCTGTGGAAAGAGAAGAACAGGGGGAAAAAAAAGAATGGAGTCTACAACTCATGCCTGTGGCTCATCATGACTATCCAGCTGTTATCAGCATGAGTTGATAATGGAACTTTATCCTTAATGTATAATTTAAAAATGAAATGATCTGTTTTGTGGGTTACATTTTTTTCTAGTCTAAAACTGTTCATTTCTTCTGTAAGTCTTCACAAAGTAGCTCGCTGTATTTTAGAATTGAGCAGCTGAGTAAATGGATTCATGTTCTTGAAGCCAAGGTTCTTGCTGAGAAACAAGGGACATACAAATACAGGTGGTGGCAGGTGAGAAAGAACCCTGTGGGGGCGAATAGGGATTTTACTGTGAACTCAAGATCTCTAACATATTTACACATACACGTATGCATGTATGTGTATGCATATATATGTGCATGTATTTCCTTGTTCTGTATTCCAAAAGGGTCAAGAAGCAGATATTCCTATAGTAATTAGGAATAAGCACACCTAAGCAACTGCAACTTAATCTCTAATATCATGGCTCTCTAATATCATGGCCTTCTAAAACAAACCACTTTCCTCAGGGAAATGTTAATTCCAGGGCTGAGGCAAGATGCTTGTGGGATATCAAGAAAGTAAGAAACTGCTTTAAAAAAAAAAAGATATCTAAATGATGTAGAAAACAGTTTGAAGAGGCTTCTTTTGGCCAAATCTGGGATAATCTGAGCACCAAAATAGTTTAGTATAGTATTAATTATAAACAGTTGGGGAGGAGGAATTAAGTCCATACTGATAATGGATGAATGAATGAATGGATGGATGGATGGATGGATGTGGGGAGAGTAGGATTAAGAAATGCCAAGTGTGAACTAGTAAATGCGTAGGGAGTGCTGGAACAGGAAAATTGAGCATATTATCACCATTATAGTAAAAATCAGATCAGTCAAGATGTCAGTGGATGCTAAATCCAAGCAGAAGTGTATAGGAACAGGATATCTGCATGGTATATGTTAAAATTAATCCCACAGATTGTTTATTAGTTGTAAGGGGGAAAAAATAATTACAAAGTGGAGAAATTGGACCAAACTTTGACCAGAATCAAAATTCACATCACCATTGAAAGGCAGACAAACATCATGTGCTCCAGATGTGATATCCTTAGAACACAGCATCACCTGGATCTAATCATTAGGAAACATCAAATAAGTGCTCTATTGAGAAAGCAAGGGTAGGGTAGGGAGAATGATATCTTCAAAAGTATCACAATCATAATAGACAAAGAAAGGCCGTGGAAGTGTTTCAGATTAAAGGAAGCTAAAGAGATGTGGCAACTATATGCAATATCTGACCCTACACTAGATCTTGTATTTGAGAGTGGGGGCCGGGGTACAAAGGGTGCCTAATAGTCATTATTGGCTCAGTTGACAAAGTTGGAGTATGCATTGTAGAATATCATATCAATGTTAAATTTACTAAAGTCAGTAACTATAACTGTTGCATGAATATGGTTATATAAAGGAAAATCTTTGTTCTTAGAAAACATGTACTGTAAAAAGTCCAGCAAAAGTTTAAATGGTTATTGGTGGGGGGCTGTTAATATGTGTATTTTATATTATATATATTTACATATTTATATATGTGCACATGCAGTTTTATACTTAAATACATATAAAATAGAGACATAACGTGCAAAAAAGAGATCGTAAAATAAAATGTTAATAGCAATAGGTAACAATAGGTGAATCTGGGTAAAAGATCAAATTGTATATGGGTGTTTTGTACCATTCACACTCTTGCAGCTTCTAAATTTGAAAGTATTCCCCAATAAAAAGTTAAAAAATTTTAAAAACTTTATCATTACCAAGTCAGATTGCTTTCTAAATAAATATTTTTTATTTTCTGTTCTTTCTTCTCTTTCTTTTCTTATTCTCTCTTCTTTCTCCTGCACTGCTTTAGAAGTCCAAGGCTGGTGAGAAGGGCATCTCGGTGGGGCAGACTGTCATCACAAAGCATCGGAACACCCGGTATTACAGCTGCAGAGTGATCGCTGTGACATCACAGACCTTCTATGAGGTCATGTTTGATGATGGCTCTTTCAGCAGAGACACATTCCCTGAGGATATCGTGGTGAGTTCCTGGGGCACCTGCTTCCAGGTTTACTTTCTATATAACAAACCAGCTGACTCTTTAAGGAATCTTTCTTTTGGTTTTTGGGGTCACTCATTTCACTTACTACTGGATTCAGGTGTGCTCTTTTTTCACTGCAAAGAAATATTGTTTTCTGGGAGGTTCCTTAGTCTTCATCATTCTGAATAGTCAGTAGCCAGGTGAACTTAGACTTATCTCCTCACTTTCAATTAAATGGAATGTATGTGACCAAGAAACAGAAAATGCGAATTCACCTGTCCTTTTCTCTTACAAGTGTTAGCATATTTGAATTCCTTTATTACTTCTTTTTCTTTATACTTAACTGGAAAATATACTTTTATTAATCTGACCTGACAGTGACATCTGTGATTTGACAGACATATCTGTATATTTTTCATGTGGGAGTAGTAAATATCACATAGAAAACAAAGCTGTGACTTTTACTGAGTTTCTTAACTGTGGTCTGGAATGGAAAGTGTATGTATGTGTGTGTGGGTATGTGTGCATGTGTGCATGCATATTCACTCGTGTGCCTGTCTCCTCAGTGAACACCTTGAGGCTTATTCAGAAGAACTAGTGACTGCGTCTCATGAGCTCATTTTTAGCAGGTAATGTTTCACAAGAAGGGCACTTTCCACAGAATGTTTTTTAAAACTGAGATCAGTTACATACCTGGGATCAGGGTTAGTCTAGCAGTCATCTTGTTGTCCCTTCTGTATTTAGGGGAAGTATTATTTGGCAGAGCCAGGGCTCAGAAAAGCAGTTGAAACTTTTGCCTTGTTCTAGGTCTATTGATGCTTTGCCCTTTGTACTTGGAAAGATGTCTCTTAATATATCTTTAATAGTAATACTTATACGTTACGTGCAATTGATAATTAAATTGAACCATATAAGATTGCTCATAAATATTTCTATAACTTTGGTCTCCTGGGGCCAAAGAAACATTGATTTAGTCAGCTTTGTTATACTTTCTTCTCTGTCCATTAAGAGGGACAAGTTTGTAAACAAAAGTGGCTTTATTTGAAAGATTGTAAAACAAATGAATTTAGACAAATTAATAATCCCGAATTAAACTTGATCATAAACCAAAAGGGTGAATTATGCTTCTTTGCAGAATTCTAACTGGAATTTCGGATTGCTTCATTGCCATTGCTATTCTTAAACAGTGACCTTTTGGTAACATGCTCTCCTTGTTTGACTAGGTCATCTCCTTAAGCATTCATTCCATAGTCACTGTGTACCTGTGCCAAGTATCATACCGGGGGCTGGCAAAGATAATGAGAAATGAGGTGTGATTCCTGATCACTCTAGAGGGGAAGCAAGCTGGTAAATGGTTGTTTTCTATAAGTGAGATAAATACTATAAATGAACCAGATGCACCTTACCACCTCTTTGGTCTAGAAGAATGAGTGAGAGACTCCACAAGTTTAGTAAGTGCTGACACTTAACAAACACTGACATGTACCACGTGCCAGAATGACTTCAAGTACCTGACATGCATAAACTAATTTTCTCCTCATAATTTTACATGCTAGATACTACTATTTTTCACATTTTGCTTCTGAGGAAACTAGGCACAAAGAGGTGAATAACTTTCCCAAGATCACACATAGCTAAGCTAATCAGTTTCAGAAAGAGTATTCAATCCCAGAGTCTGGATTTAGGGCATCTGTTCTTAACCCCAGGGAAGAAAGGACATTTAAGGTAGGAGAGAGGATTTGCAAGGCCATAAATGGCCCCCAAAATATACAGGAGACAGAGGCCCTTGGCTTTCGCCTGCCCTGCCCAGGCAATATACTTATTTCAGCTTCCTTTTGTGCAAACTATGAATGCTGGGCTGGCAAAAGAGAGAAAACTTGGGGAGTGTGGTGTGGGTGTGATAAAAGACTTCTGAACACTAATCCCTAAACCTGAGCAAATAGTTTGGTTTTGTCCATGCTAGTAGTTCATTAATCCTAAATTTCATTTCACTTCACAAGCCTCCACACACCCAGCCAGTTTTAAGCTTTCCCGGAATGTTTTTAACTTGTACATTAGAAAACAATGTCTGTGGTCCTGGAAGTTTTTTGAAAGTCCACAAGTCTTTCCTTTGACATCTTCTGTTCTCACTCTCTGTGAACTCAAACAGGTTGGGTTTTAAGTATGTGTGGGTGTAGTGAGAAGAACACGGTATCTAAAATTAGTAAGATTGTTCGGAAGCACTGTGGCATTGCAATCAACAAGAATGAAAAAGCAAAATTCTTTACAGCTTGATTAGCATTACTTAGTATATTTGTTAGAGGTTCAAGTGGGATGTGTGTGTGTTCTTGTGTGTGTGTGTGTGTGTGGTCATAGCTCTAGCCTTTGGGGGGCAACACGTACAGTGTCATGAGTGACAAATATTGGAGAGGGAGAATCTATCTGAATTTGTGTGAATGATAATTTCATTCATGGGTAAAAAAATATAGTCATCTGTAACCAGGTCTCTCTTTCATCTAATCTTTCCTCCCTTAATACTCCCCCTGCCCTAACCCATCTCTTACATTTTTGGTTACTTGTTTCAGGCCTCTTATACTAAGTAGGAATGTTTCAGTCATATTGTATTTTCAAAGTTCACATACTTTCTGATAGTATCACCATTTATAGGCTTCCGTAGCCTCTTCTTGTTATTTTGGTGCTAAATGAGATGTCCCCAGCTTTACTTCCTTGGTGGCTCTATAGGGAAGTTGTTTTTCCTTATAATATTGTCTCAGTCAAAGTTCTCCAGAGAAGTAAACCAATAGGGTGTGTGTGTGTGTGTGTGTGTGTGTGTGTGTGTGTGTGTTTGCGTGCTCACGCGTGCGTGAGTGTGTGTGTGTTTGCTATAAAATATATTAAAAGTGTGTGTGTGTGTGTGTGTGTGTGTGTGTGTGTGTAATACAGGAATTGGCTCACGTGGTTATGGAGGCTGACAAGTCCCAAGAGTTGTAGCTGGCAGCTGGAGACCCAGCAGAGCCAGTAGTGTAGTTCTAGCCTGAGCCTGCAGGGCTGAGAACCCAGGGAACTGGTGGTGTATTTCCAGTCCGAAGGCCAGCAGGCTTAAGATCCAGGAAAAGTGGATATTTCATTTTGAGTCTAAAGGCAGGAAAAAGCTGAGTCCCAGTTCAAAGACAGTCAGGCAAGAGAAGTTCCCTTTTGTGTGTTATATGAGAGAGGTCACTCCTTTCGTTCTACTGAGGCCTTCATTGGATGAAGCCCACTCACATTGGGGAGTGTAATTTACTTAATTCAGTCTATCAATTTAAATATTAAACTTATCCAAAAACACCCTCACAGACTCATCCAGAATAATGTTTGACCAACTGTCTGGGTATTCTATGGCCCAGTCTAGCTGACTCATAAAATAAACCATCACAAATACATTATCCTGAGGCATTTTATATGACTTTTTACCTTGTGGGGCCAGAAGCTCTGACTGACTCTGTAGCAGAATGTCATTTCTTTTTCTATAAAACAATGATCACATCGTTTTGGCCAGTTTGTAGCATGCTACAGATCCACTCCATTAGTCATGTGTTTTGTCTTGGTCATCATCTAGCTTCCCACAAGGTGGAGTCACATGGTATTTTAAGGCAAGCTTTTAAAATTTCAAAGATTGATTGGCATCTGCAGTTCTCACCAAAATTAATGAAAGCTACATGATTAAATTCTTCTGTAGTATGTCACCTAGAGAGCAGAATTTGATATTATATTTTAAGATAATGGATGTGTATAATTAAGCATATTATAAATATATTTACATGTAAATTATAATGATTCGCCTATATTATACAATGTAAATATGTTTATATCACCATTTTTCAGGCCATGTAGCTTAATGGTTATGATAGTCCCACTTCCACTTTTGAAATTTATCTATATCAGAACTGTCTTCTTGGAGATGGGGACCCTGCTTGGTACCCTGATGTGGAGTTTCATTGAGTGATAAGAAAATGTATTCAGGTCTTTTTCTGTCTCAGTATCGTGCAGGTTGTGGCAGAATAATTATTTGGTGGAAACGCTAAATGCATTCCTCAGAGAAATCTTGTTTTCATTAGATGACATACCTGTGACAACTGAAACTAGTGGTAGAAAATGATTTTTTCTCCTGTTTGTCTGAAAACTCTAATCCACACAATGTGCTTATCAGGTGTGAGTGCTGCTGGGAAGGTTCTTCTCAAATGAAATGTGACGTTCGTGTTACTGGCTACTGAAGAACCAGCTTCTATAACCTGAGGGTACTTGCTAACTAGAACTGCTATAAGGGTACAGCACAATTTCAGGTTTTTAACTATGGAAATCAAATTTAGAATATCAAGTTTAATCATCCAAAACTATTTATTTATGTATGACATAAATATCTTCCCTTAGGAAGCCTGATGCTTTAGTATAGAAAGTTACATTCCAATATATATAGAATTGCTGATTACAAGTCATTTTATAAACCCACAGAAGGGAAACCTTTAATGCAGGCTGGCTTGTTCATGTATGAAAATAAATTTGCCAGGCATTAAAATTCCTATGTTAGCATTATTTGACTAGAGAGAATATTTGAAGCAGTAGGGAGAAACATTCTTTGGACTACCAGGAAATTTATTTCCATACCTAAATACTTTATTTCTATGATAGCCAGAAAAATATTCAAAAATTTTTGTCTCTACATTACACCTGCAGAATATATCAGCCCAGTTAAACTCAGCATGCAATCTGTAGCTGTCAAGAGCAGTAATAAAAGATGTATTGCAACATGCCTCCATCTGTCAGTCTATGAAATTGCAACACATTTTCTGATGAACTTTTTTGTCTCCTACTATTTTGATGGAAATGAAAGTTTCTCACCCAAAAGAACTATACGAGGACAGAGTTTTCAGGGCCGCATTTTAACCTCTGCTAAAACCTGGCATCCTCTAGTTTATGCCCACGTTGACACTGAAGTGATGACTGCTTTCTTTCCTCAGAACTTAGAGCTCATTTTGAGGAAGGAAGGTGCAGTGTGATCTGGATAGTTTTAGGATGAACACTTAACATTCACCACTGTGTGTGAGAAGAGATACAAGACCATTTAGAAATTCGACAGCAAGAGTCCATCACTGAAAATTCCATGAGGGCTTGTTACATTTTTCAACCTCTTTTGAAATGTGAAAGAAGCATGAAAACTATACTTTTCAGGATGGTAGGGATGAGTTGCCATGGCCTTTAATTTCTGTGGACTGTAATGGTGCAAACTGAAGTTCTTAGAGCTAATTTTTTATCAGTTATAGTCAAGTTGCCTAAACTTTCACGCCTCAGGTTTTTTTCCCATTAAAAAGGAAATAATAGGTTCTATCTTCTAAGATTAGTAAAAGAACTAAATGAGCTAGACACCTGATACATAGTAGGCACAAAATCAAAATTTTTAAGATATATAATTTCAGCCTGTGGAACTCCTTTTTTCCCTTTCCTCCTACCCCCATCTAGTTTATACTGCCTTTTCTGGGCTTGAAATTTGCTTAGAAGATGTGTCCTCAGAACTTTGCTCCTCATTTGGTTAAGCGGGTATCTGTATGTGTGGGGTAACACTGCATCAGCTTTTTGTTTCCACTGGCAAGTGTAAATATAGGGATAACTATGAATGTTCTTGAGGCAGAAGAAAATATCTAGAGGGCTGAGAAATTAAAAAAATAAAAATAAAAATAAAAATAAAAATAAACAACTGTTCCCAGAAATAGTCTATGTTATGGGATCCGGGGAAGCATTTTTGGAACCAGATGCCCTAGATTTTCAAGTCAGGTGGACGTCATGGCTTGTCCCACACCATGTGTATTGTGTTCTCTCCAGACTAACGTGCCTTACTACCGCCACCCCCAAATCCCACTGTGGGTCTTCTGGAATTGATGGGAATTTGCCAGACAAGTCTCTAGAAACTTTGTTGAGGATTCTTCAGATATGGTCCACATGGCATTTAATTACTCAGGATGGTGCCCTAGCTTCTCTTTCTTAACTGAGGAGCTGAGAGCTTATGAAGTGAAGACTTCACCAAATTCCCATTGATTTTTTACTTCCTTCAGAAGCCTTTTATACATATAAAGGAATATCTCTTATTAGCTTGATCTTAATTGATATTCAAATTAAAATTTACTTTTTTAAGCCTTCAGCTTCAGCTGAAAAATTTTATTGTATTAATATCTAGTAATTTTTGCATAAAAAAGAACAAATTTATTTGTTCCTTGATTAATGTTTATAAAATGTATAAATTAGACATCAAATTCTAACCATTTTACACTTAAGTACTTAGATATCTTAACTGTGATTATAGATTTAATATATATAATTCTCACAAATATCATAATTTTTCTAAGCGCTTAGTATGATAATGCAAATAAATCAAATATTAATTTAGTTGTTCAGACTTACCTAAGTATTTCATACATCTTTAAAAAACAACACATAAAGCAGTCCAGTATTTACAAAATGTTACTATACCTTTATAAACAATTTACAATGGGTAGCTTGTACTCAAGCACAATTTAATTAATAGGTAAATAAATAGAAAGAATGTACCTACCAACGGGAAGTAGTATTACTGTCTTGACTAGGAGTTTACTAAGAGAAGATAATCAAAAGACCTCAAGGCCATTCAGAGGCTCAGTCTGGTTGTACCTCTGAAGACTAAATGCACAGTTGCTTGCTGAGCAAGGGCTACTAACTAAATGAGGTCAGTCTTCATCTGGTTCGTCAGTTCTCTAAACCATGTGCCCTTCGTTGAATCCCTAATTAGTATAATTGTCATGAACTGTCTCAAGTTAGTGGGTTAGATATTTACCAGGCCCTGGGATTTTATTCTCTTTTATGTAATTCTTGTATGGCTTTTCTCTTTAAAGCCTGGGGCATACTAATAGAATGTTGAAGCCTTTATTTGAGTTGGGCTCTTTCTTTTTTTAAATAAATTATATGATCTCACTGACCACGATTCTGTAGCTGTCATATTGACAGTTTCCATTTAGCATTGGTGATCTGAAGAAAAAGTTGTTGTTGCCCTGATGTCCTATGCAGGGGATTAACTAGTTGCCCTAAAGACACACTGTCAGTTATGTTTTTCTTCAAATACATACCTTCCTCACTTGACAGTATTTCTCTGATTTCTCTTTTGGTAATTATCTCAAAGAGATTGGTTTGGGGAACTTATTCCCAGGAGACAGATTCCTGGTGTTTCTTTCCCATCCTTGTCTTTCTAAAGAGACTCAAGGTATTGCATCTCATCTATAGTCTTAACAAAATTGAAATAACTGCCTTAAACTTGAAGATCATATTATTAATTTCCATGACTTCATCATCTTTTTTCAATGTGGAGATGGTAGATACTATGAACCAAATTAGTGTTTGGGAATATCTGAGGTCCAGCACTGTGCCAGGTACCAGAAGGGGATTCCATGGCATATAAGCCCAGGTGTAGGAGTGATCGTAGATGTCGTGGAGACAAAATAAAATGCCCAAGTGGGTTTGAAAGACTAAGGAAAAAGTCGTTCCTAGAAACATTCTATGCCATGGGACCCTCGGAAGCTCCTGGACTTTCAAGTCAGGTAGCCATGCAGACATTAATATTACACTGTCAGAGACAAGGGTGACCAAGAGACACCTCTTGTTAGTGAGGCCACCTCGGCTATGGGAATCTATGCTCCATCCCAGCCCATTTTTGTTATTTTGTTCATCACTGATACTGTTACCTCAGCCCCACTCAGGAGTTGATCTGAAATATTTTACAAGGAAGAATACCCAATAAAGTTCATTGAAAGTAAGTTCAGAGATGGAAATAATCATGATGAGCCCGAGTGTTTAAGGATATCACACTGAGGAAGCGAGATGAGCTGGGTTTCTGAACTGGAATTATTCTTTATGTATTCCAGATACATGTATTTTGTCAGATGTTTTTCATTTTTTTCTCCCAGTCTGAATAATATTTCACTGTATGAATATAACATTTTGTTTATCCATTTGTCAGTTGATGGACATTGGATTATTTCCAGTTTGGGGCTATTGTGAATAATGCTGCTATGAACATTTGCTTTTAAGCCTCTGTGTGGACATATGTTTTCATTTCTCTGGGATAGATTTCTAGGGGTGAGATGACTGAATTATATGTTAAGCATATGTTAAACTTTATAAGAATCTGCCAAACTGTTTTCAAAAGTTGCTGTACCATTCCACATTCCCACCAGCAATGTATGAAGTTTTAGTTTCTCCACATCCTCACCAACACCTTTTGGATAATCATTCTAGTGGCTGTGTACTCAAATTTCAGTTTGATGAAGCCACATTTATCAGTAGCTTCTTTATGGATCATGCTTTTGGTTCATATCTTAAGAAATCTTTGCCTAACTCAAGGTCACAAAGATTTCTCATATATTCTTTTCTAGAAATTGTATGGTTTTAGCTCTTACCTTTTGAACTATGATCCATTTTGAATTAATTTTTGTATGTGGTGTGAAGTCTTAAGTTCTATAAAATGGAACATACAACTTAATGTATTGTGATAAGTATTAAATAAGAAATTTATAACCATCATAGTGCAGCACCTTAAACATAGTAGATGCTCACAAAAAATTGGTTTCTTTTTGCTCCTCGACTTAACTCTCTCAAAATTGCACTACAGAAGGGAAAAATACACTTTAGTTGTTGTGTGTGTGCGGTTTTTTGTTTTTGTTTTTTAATCTGAACTTCAAGAAGCCATGTGGACTTTTTTCAGATCTACTTAATATCAGGAGTATTTTGTAAATGTGTATTGTATAGGTCTTTAACATGATAGTTTCTATACCTTTAGAGAAAGAGTAGAAAATACCAGATAAAACAGTGTTTCTTTCTGTGATGAGATCTTAAATATGATAAATGTGCTTAGACATAAAAAATACTTTGATATATTTTAGAATAGTGTTTCCAAGAGCATATTTTAAACCAAGACATGTATTATTTTTCCAAAGAAAGAAAGGAGGAAAGGAGGGGGGACAAAGAAATATTGTTTTTTGTTAGCAATGTAATGGAAATTAATGAAGTGCTTATTTACTTAAAGAAGAAATTAAACTCCAAATTTTCCATTTTAAATTGAACTTACCTGTCAAAGCACTTGTCTCATTTTGATATATAACATTCACTAAGCTTTGAGGCTTCTTAAAAACAAGGAACCATGTCTGAGTTACTTTTACATACCAGTTCTCAGTACAGGACCTAGTTTATAGTAAATGTATAATAAATAATTATTGAATTGAATAAAGACTAAATAAATTAATAGTAACAGCCATCACATAGTCAAGTATTAAATGTGTTATTCTGTTATACTTTAGACAATTAATATGTTATTTAAAATTCATTATTGATATCAAGAATTATTTTTAAATTTGAGTCCAAGTTCATCCTATAAGTTCATGTCCTTTCCAGGTAAAGAATATTTCACTCCGGGAGTAGGGCTGGGTTCCAACAAACCTTCAATGTTTTTGGCTTCCACGTAAGATTTCTTTAAAGAAGAAGGTCTCAGGCCCTGAAAATATTTGAAACCACTGTTTCAAATGAAATGAATAGTTATGTATTTTCCCTCTGCAGTGAGAGTGAGAAATCTCCATGAAAAGAGAGCTAAGGAACCCATGGTGTTAATGCCTGTGTCTGCCCAAGAGCGGGACTATTAGGAAATGTCTTGAGTTGTCCTAGCAGGTCCTCCCATGAATGTTCAGCTCTGAACTGTGGATATTAGTGACATCATTTCTAAATCTTAGAGTAGGCTAAATAAACTTCTATTTAATAGAAAATACAAGCACAATTAAAATTCCTTATTCCTTTTAATAAATACATGGCCAGATGTCACTGTTGCTTTACATCATAGTATCAGAATGTCTACATTCATTATCAACCCTTGTATTCTTTTTTAAATCAAAATGGTACACTAACTATCTATGATGCAAGGTTTCAGACTTTTAAATCTTTCCTTGTTCTAACTTCATTTTGATCTCAATGAAATACTGTGACCCTGAGTGTCATATAATCATGTATGTTTCATAAATGCCTTAAATTTTCCAGAGCTGACCCTTCCTATCGCACATTTGTAAGCACAATGTTCTGCATAGAAGTTCTGAAATATATAGCTAACATTGAGAACTTCCTGAGACAAATAGTCAACAGAGAGCTTCCTGTTTACTAGCCCTTTTACATTATTTTTCACCTCTACCCAACCCCAGGTTCAAGCACACCAGGATATAGCACATAAATTGGTGACACATCCCAGAACATGTCATAAATTAATAGCATTTATGTTCCTATTTGACCATGGGGTTTAAATTATTTTGGTAATTGAGTGAACTTATTTGTTTGGAATGTATATCCAGTAGAAGTCAATAATGTCTACTTAGTGACGAACTGACACTGCTTTCATTTTATTATTTCCTCTTCAGACTTTATTTGAGAGAGATTAGATGACTTTCACTGGTGAGAGAGAACCAGCAGTAAATCTGGCCTTTTGTTTTACTAAACAAATTATGTTTCAAGATCAGAGTATGTGAGCAAAGGGACAAAAGTAATGATATAAGGAAATGAGAGAGATTGGAGTAAGTGTATTTTTTCCCATCAATTTCTGGTGTTTCCCACAGTCAGAAAATGTTCTCTGCTAAGGAGTAGGTAAAAAACTTGGAAGCTATGACCTGCTATAATTGTTGTCGGTTGTATGTGTTTCTGTAGGTCAGCTGCCCTACACCCTCTGATTTCTTGGCTTCTGTAAAATGGAGGATATTACATTTTCAAGTCTTCTGTGCTTTAGGTATCTTATCCAGGACCATTAAAAAACAACAAAAAAATGCTTAACTCCTTCTAAAAGTTATAATAGTATAATGTGTTGAATAATGTTTTATACATGGTTTTTTAGATCCAAATAAGATTTTCCACTAATAATGCTGATGTGACCTGTGCCTGAAAAATACAGATTAATGCAGATTAATGGCTAATAAATAGCTTGGTAAAAAGGGAGAGGGGTTAAAATTATGCATATTTCCAGTAATTTAGTCATAAGAATATTTTATAGGTTATTGTTTTTTAAACATGCCTGATATTTAATGTGACCCAGTGTTTCTTTATACGTAATATCCTTTTTTGGGAGGGGGGGTGTAACATTAAATTGGATCTTCTAAAAGTTTACTGATTTATACCATAAAAATAGTGATTAGCACAAAACAAGTCAGGCTTTAGTAATGGCATTCCAAGCAGTCAGTATCTGAAGCTCTGTTGAAACAGGAAGAACTGTAGAAAGGCTGTGAATATGAACACCATTGACATTAGGTGAGATTCTATAATGAGATGAGATATATAGTTTGGAAGCCATCTCATCATGCAGCAAGGCTGTTAATAGCTATACGTGGCCCTATAACTTTGCTTCCTCTTCTCACTAGATATTTTATGCCCTCCCTGGACAAGGTATTTTTAAATAATTTGTGTGTGGAAGTTAATATTTTATTTATACTTTTAAAACTTAATAATAGTAAACCCCGTTCCTGTGTTATCTATGTTGAAACTCTACCACATGTCATTAGTTATGTTTCTACAGGGTTTTGTTTGTTTGTGTTGTATTTTGCTTTTGTTTTTGCAGGAAGTTGGAAGGGCAAATATGTAACCATTATCTAAGAACGCATTCTTCCAGGAGAATTGTAATGAGGATGGGACACAGTGTTTGTAGTGCTCAAGTCCTCTTCTTTAAGAGTGAGGGGTTTGTATCAATATGGAAGGACAATGTAGAGAAGGAACTCCTGTTGGGCTAGACCTTTGATAAGCCACGTCTGGGCACCTACATGTGATTTCTGGATTCTGTAGACAAAGAATATCTTATTCTTCAATAAGTCGTAGCCTTATCAAGTTTTTTTGTAGTGAGCACCTACTCTGGAAATATGATGGCAAGAAATAAAATTGAAATGGTTTCAGCTCTCGTGGAATTTACATTCTAATGGGAAAGATTACCATGTGACAGTCACAGTAATAAAAATGTGTTTCAAAAAAATGTACTTCAAATTGAGATAAGTTCTGGGATGATAGGAATATAATTCTATAACAACATGTAATGAAAAACAACCCTTTTGTAAATAAACAATCATCGTGACTGAAGATCTATAGGATGTGTTAACTAGACAGAGGGCAGAGGGAGAGTATTCCAGGCAAAGCATGCACAGAGGCTGTTGGCAGAAAGGAGCTTGGTCTGCTCAGGTTGCTGAAAGAAGTAAATAAAGAGCTTAGAGAAGGAAGAAAGGGCCAGACTAGGTTAGGCCTTGAAGACCATGTTAATTCGGTCTTTACTCTGAGAACAGGGGAAAGCCAATGATTGTCTTAAGCTTAAGTCAACATGAAGACATTTATTATGAAGCATTTTCTTTGGCTATAGTGGAGAAGATGAATGGGAGAGTGGGCTGTAGTGGATGATGGGAAGCCAGTTAGGAGAGCATTACAGTAGATCAGAGGAAATGATGTAGCTTGGACTAGGTAAGGAGCAGTAGAAGAATTTGAAATACTTTTAGGAAATAAAATGAAAAGGACTCAGTGGTGGACTGACATTGAGGAAGAAAGAGGTGTCATGGATAACTCCCAGGGTTCTGGCTTGCTTGGCCAAATGGAAGGTGAAGCCCATTGATGAGACTGGGAACATTAGAAGCAGCCCAGGTTTCAGGGCCAACATTATGAGGTTAGACTTGTCCGTATGGGGGTTCCTTTCCTTCTTCCCTGCTTTTCTCTCATCTAGAGCAGTAATTGAATTTAGGACCATTCCAAGACCCCTAGTTTGAAATTCTTCAGCACGGCAGTATGGCCACCAAAATTGATGAGTCACGTTTGCTCTTTATGAGGCTTCCATCTTGACACAAAAACATTTAAATTGAGATAACTGCACATATGTAGACTTGGCCTCACTGTTGTGTGCATCTTTCTTAATCCATAGCTCTCTTCAGCGCTCATTTACCTGATTTTGTTTCCCCCACACACACCCTTGTTTTCTATATTTGTAGCCTGGGCAACCCATTCCCCAGGACTTTTACTTCCCTTTTAATTTTAGTGGCTGTGCCTTCCCCACCCCAAGGCTCCCCCATTCTGAACCAGTATAAGGGTGTTGCATCTGCTGTGTGCCCTGGGAAGAGCTCTCATTTTCTGGAAGAAATGAACTGTATGATCTTCCAGAGTCTGGAACACCCCTCGTATTTGAGATGTATATACTTTCTTTAAAGGAAAGGATCACTGACTTATATTGGTATTCAAAATGTGTGTTAGGAGTAATAACAAGAATTAGCAGTTAATATTTAACACTCCCCTATGCACAGTATTTTGCATAACATGCTCATGGCTGGCTAAAGTTCAAGAAACATAGAAGGATATGAGATGAAAAGTACAAGTCCTGCAGCGCCACACACCTACATACAGTACCACCTGCTACTTGTATAGCCTTCCAATATGTTTAAAATGCATAGACAAAACTTGTACGTGTGTGCGTGTGAGCACACGCAGGCATACAGATCTTTGTTTGTTTGAATGCACCTGGCATATTGACTTGCTAAAAGCTAGTAATCTCATTCTGTGTACTGATGGATGTTTAAAACTGGTTGCCGGCAAAACCATCTCCTTTTATCTTCCTCTACCTCCATTTTTCCTTTTTCTCAGTTTTATACCTGGGGTCTTTCTCCCCCACCTTTTAGTTTAACCTATAAGAGCCAGGCTCATCTATTCTGGCTCCATCAATACCTCCACTGACCTCCTCTTTCAGATGACTATATATCCTGGGGCTCTGCTTCCTTTGGGATATTTTTGGTTCACAGTTGCCAGTACATGCAAATTTATATCAATTAAAAACTGTGAGTATCTACTTCAAGGAAAGTAACTGAGGACACTAACAAAACCTTATTTTTTGTTTGTTTGTTTTTATTTGTTTTTACAGGGGGAAGATTGAAAAAAACATAATTAAAATATTAATTGACTATTCAGTATTCATTAAGCAAATCAGGTGTTAGCAAGAATCGGGCTTCGAAGAAAGATTAATATCTGGTGTGAAAAGAACAAAGAGGTTACTATTTCAAAAGTTCATTAACTGTCAGGAAAAGGGCACAACATAATCCTCAATGTAATGCTGAACCAGGCATTTCAGGCCAAAGTGTGATCAGTAAAGCTAAATTCACCACCTCCCTCTAATGTGTTTTTACACTTTTGGATGAAAAACTCAGTTTGGAAAATCTGACAGTAGTGTGTTATCTATGTATGATTTTCATTTTTTTCTGGGAACCTACAAACAGAAAAATTCTCAATTTTACATTAAGATTATTTTCGTTTGACAGTCTTTTGACAACACAAGAATTATTTGGGGAATTTCTGAAATTCTGCTTTTCTTTGAAGGGTAATAATGTTGAGTAAATAAATTGATGCATTATCCTGTCCTCAACCACCTTATATGTCTGTTATTTGTGACAGACTAGCCTCTGTGGAAATAGGCTAGTAGTAATTACATGCATCCTGTTCTTCATTAGACAGTGTGTTAAGAACATGATGGTTTAAGTTTATGCATTAAACCTGAAAGGAAGGACATGTTAAATTAACAGAAATAGAAGCAGTAGTTTACATAGAAAGTATTTATAGAGTTGTTCGCATTTTATTGCTGTGCTCAGACACATTTGCAACTTTGAGGAAATTCTGGATTGCTTCATTTGTGTATGTATGTGTGTATGTATATATATGTATGTATATGTATATATGCACACAAACACATATATATATACACAAATGTGTGTGTGTGTGTGTGTATGTGTGCGCGCGCGTGCGCATACACTTCAGGGCTCCTCTGCTTCTGAATTTAACATAATATGAGCTGACATTTTTTGACCAATCATATTCTCATAAATCCTTTCGTTTGTCTTCATTCCTACCTGGTTCTCCTTGTTAATTCTTTATTTAAAATACTATCCAGATGTTACTCTTTGTCTCAAAACCTTGCACTGCTGAGCTGTGAAATGCAAAATTAAATTAAATTATAGCCACCTCTTGGTGAGTTGTGACTCTCTGCAAGTCATTTCATTGTTTAGTCCTTCTCTTTAAAATGGGGACATTTGGCTTAGGGGATCCCATAGGCCTCCTTTGATTCTGGCAGGGGAGAAAAACGATGAGTTATTCATAATCATCTCTGACTATAAGCATTGGAATGTGACCCCCAGCCCAGCCATCTCCTCTTTTGCACACACACAGTCCCCTTTCTCAGGCCTTAATGACTACCTGTGTGGGCAGCGTGAGGCCAAGAGCTGAAAAGTAACTATTTATTTGGGCACACAGCCCCACTCTACAAAATGGCATGCCATTTGTATATTGCAGTATCATTTGGAGATTAGAGGCCCAAGCTCTTCTTAGGTCTCAGCCCAGGAGTATTTAATTCTTGACATATTTTTGCACAAAATGATGTCTTTTTGTATGTTGTATTTTTACTACAGAAAATTTCTAAAAGCCTTTTCAATAGCAGTAAGCTGAGACCCATATACCTCTGTCTGTCTCATCAATTCCACACTTTTTGCTTCACCCATTTGGGAGTCACCCAGTTGGTTAATTTAAAACGAACCTTGTGAGTGTACCAGAAAATGAGGTAATGCTGCACGAGCAGGTCTCCTCCTTGGGGTGTTGCTCCAGAAGGATGTCCCCTTTCTTTGGCCATAGAGGAAGCTAATATTATAAAGCGAACGTAGTGTAGCCAGAGAGTGACTGAGATTAGATTAAGAGAAATAATAACTGTCCATCTGTGTCTGATTTTTCTTCTATTCTCTTGCTTACGCCATTCCTAACACTTTGGTGAAAGAAGATGAGCACCAGACAAGAGCTTGAGAAATTTAGGAATCATTATCCTAGTTCTGCCTATAACTTGCTGTGAGACTTGGATAGGTCATTCAATGAGAAACTATTAACCAAGGTATCTCTTGTCTAAGAGTTCAAGTAGCCATGGCTTAGTTCAGGGCTGCTGCATAAATAAGATAGGCTAAGGGTAACTGTGCAGTCCCCTCCCACCTCAGCCTTTAAACCACCCTGTTCCTTCCCCTGACCCTCTGTAACTCCCTCAAATTCCCACCCACTGTATGAAGTTTCCTCTGTCCTACCCTTGGTGAGTGGTTCTAAGGCCCTTAATCAAACACTGCAAGTGTCAGATAGCTCACTACCAATTTATTGCTATAATTATTAGAAAGCATTGGCTTCTTCACGTGGGATCTATATATTGCCACTGAAATACTCCAAGAGCCAGTCTTAGTTTGTGAACTCTAGAGCAAAACTGGAAAACAAAAACCCATTCTCTCTTCACTCACAGCTCTTTCCATGCTTGTAGAGATCTATCAGGGTCCTCCTGAGTCTTCTGAAATTCAAACAAAGCCGTCGTCCTGTCTCAGTCACTTAATACATATTGGTTGTGTGAAGGAATGAGTGATTTAATGAAAACAAAGTGATTTTCAGAGTACTCTTCCTCAAGGACACTCAGGATGAAATTTTTAGACAATGTCCCACTAAAAAAATTGCTCTCAGGTATGAGAATACAGTGCCCCAAACCCAGTCTGACCATGCAAGCATGCCAGCTATTTGTTCCTTTGATCTGGCCACTGAATACTTACCACTGCAGTGAAGAGGAAAGTTAAATAAATTATTTATACAGCTATTAAAAATCATGTTTTTGGAGGATATTTAATGACACAATATAATAAATGGAAAAATCATGCTCAAAATTGTATCTACAGTATGATCCCAATTATATATAAAAATATAAATATGCAAAGGAAAAATCCTCAAAGGAAATGCATCAAAATGTTACTGATTATCTCTGGAGAGTGTAATCATAGGTGATTATGATTTTCAACTTTATTACCTTCTTATAGATTCCATATGAGCATTTTTTTTTCTAATCAGAAAAATAAGTTATTTTTAAAAAAAGATCTAAACCCTTTTGATAATCCTTTATATACTGACTTATTTTCCTTGATTTACCTTATCTGGGTTCTTTCAAATTCTTGTGTCAAAATTTCATTTTAGTTCCTACATCTCTTGTGGCATCTTGAAGGTCTCTGGGATATAATAATCACGCAATGTGCTATTAATCTTTCTGTTAAATACTTCTGCTTTCCATTGTAGTTCTATGACAGGAGTTCTTACATTTATTTTTTTTTTAATTTTATTTATTGTCACCCCTTTAATTCCCACCCCCCACCATTCCACTCCTGATCCATGGATCCGTGGATGTTGCCATTTCCCCTTAAAAACTGGATCTCTGAAGGTGGGGCATCTCCTCCCATAAGTTCATGGTGCACACCCGCGGCCTGGCGCACCTAGGGTATGGTCTGTGGCTACCTGGGGCGCAAACCCAGGACCTTCTGCATGTAAAGCAGACGTGCTAACCACTACACTATGGAGCCACCTCCTTTGTATTTTTATTTTTATTTTTATTTTTATTTTAATGCCTTCATTTTCCACTAGAATTGCATGAAGTTAAAATCTACATCTGTTTTTCTCATTACTAATCCTAGAGCATACGTATTGAATGAATGGCTGACTGCCCCACTGCCTGCCTCCTAGCTGTGCGACCTGGAGCACGTCATGTGCTTCATTACCTGTATCGGAGAAGGTACCTACTGCCTACCTACCTGACCGGATTGTTTTGAATTTCAGCTGAGATAACATGGTCTGATTATTTCTATAGTTGGTTATTGGCTTCTCACTGTGTCCTTTCTTCACAATTTTAAATCCCAAGGGTCACCTTCTCCCAAGGTTTTTTGTCCCCTCCCTATCATCCTCCAGATGGTCCTTGTTGATATGAATTATATTCAGTCACAGTTCACTTCATACTCACCAGCTGCCAGTCACTGTGCTTTGTTTTACTGTTCTCTCCTTTAAGCATTTAAAAGGAGAGCACCCAACAACCCTGAGAGGTTGTATTATCTCCACTTGATTGATGAAGAAGGAAACCAGGACATAAAGAAGTAAAATATCTTGTGCCTGGTAACAGTCTTTGACCCTAGGCGGTGTGACTTCTGACCTTGGAAGCACTAGTTTTTGCTGCTTCAATGTGATGTGTCCTGTGTGAGTTAAGTGTGCACTGTGGCAGATAGAACATACACTGCAGAGTAGAATGGGAATCT
Organism: Macroglossus sobrinus; assembly: GCA_004027375.1. Classification (NCBI taxonomy): domain Eukaryota; kingdom Metazoa; phylum Chordata; class Mammalia; order Chiroptera; family Pteropodidae; genus Macroglossus; species Macroglossus sobrinus. The sequence continues at coordinate 478,142 of PVKZ01000274.1, read as the reverse complement.
GCAGAGTCAGGGCCAGCACTGGCCTGGTACAGCCACTCTGATCTCAAAGCCCCCTGCAGGGTGTGCGTGTGTGAGTACAAACCAGCCTTCTTTCCCCACAAGGCCTATCTTAATCTTTCCTTTGTTTCCGTCTTTGTTTTTCTTCAGCTTTTGGAACTGATGTTTATTTTTAGAAACCACTACAGAGAGTCACCTCAAGCCTATCTTTCTCCATTTTGCCACATAAATTTTTAGTGACATAATAAATATTTTGTTCCCCTCATACATTTTAGCTGATAAAAAGGGGGAAAGCTCTGTCCTATAAAGATGGAAGTTTCCCCCTCCTCCCTTTATCTGAGTTGGAGGAGTTATATTCCAGGGTCTGCGGGAAGAACTGGAGGAAGATGCCACCAGCCCAGGGCATCCTTGGAAATGGTGTTAACTGTCTTTCCAAGGTGAGAATAACTGGATGTGTAACAGACATCCATGCAATCCTGGGCAATGGAGTTGACACCAGTTACTTTATCCATAAATTTGAGATAAATTCTGGGATTATTATTGGAGCTATTGTAATTTAACATATAAAGCAGTTAAGGTGCTGTCCAGCACATATTAAACACTCAGGTAGTGTTTATTGTGTGATTATTGGTGGTGGTGGTGGCCAATGATGTTTAGTCAGCTCCTTGGTCAGAGGACCCCTGAGCATATGACTCCTAGTAGCACTTGGAAATTATATATCTTCCATACCTTTATCAAAGGAGAAGTTATTGAAAGAAAATCTAAAAAGAAGTACCAGTAAGCTTTAAACATGTAAATCTCACTTTTAAGTATTTTGTATATCAAAGGCTTTTAGGAGTTAAACCTGAAAGATTTTATATTTTGGCTCCTGGCATTGGCCCTGGGATCTTTGGTGGGATCATCCAGAACACACTTGAGAGATAAGGAGTCGGGTTACAGCTCTTCCTGGCTTGGCTGCACCACTCAACAGAGTCAGTGCAATAACATGACCAACTGTGGGAGCCCCAGTAAAATCAAGTTGCTGATGCCAGGGCCTCCAACAGCAGTTCCTGCAAAGTGCTGCTGTAGCTGCCAGCTTGCTCTTCCCTTTGGTGCCTGTCTTTAAGCGCCTTTCTTGCTTTCACTACAGCTTACCCAGCCAGACAAATGCAAGAGGGTTTTAAATGGGTACTCTGTGATTAGTTCAGTTGATATGGAGGGTGATTTAACATTTAGGGAGGCATAAGGAATTTTGTTTAATCATAAAGAGAAGGTGCTTGATATAGTTGATATCATATAAGGGTGAGTCATGGACACAGAGAGTTCCTACCTCCCTGCTGCTTACCTGTTATCACTTATGGTAGGTACCTCGATATGTCATGTATATATGTTTGAGTCTCCAACTGGACTCTGAATTCCTTGGGAGAAAGGACTCCAAAAAGGATATTTTTGTCTGTTTTCCAATATTGAGCTCAGCGCCAGGCACAGATGAGACACTCAGTATATGCCAGAGCAAGGGAGACAAAGCCAGAAAGGAGGAACAGAGGAAAAGAAGTACAAGGTCTCTCTGAGAGGCCTGTAATTGGTGAGTAAATGATCCTTTCACTTCCATTTTTACTCTCCAATTCTAGGAATGGAGAAAACCCTCTGCTGGCATTTCAGAGATGTCTCCCTAATCCCTTATGCCCACAGATGCTCCCCAGTGTCACCCTTGATTCTAGTTACTGACTCTGCCATGCTTCCTCATCAAAAGAACCAAAAAGTTAATTTCCAAATTAAATTGTCTAACTTTATACTTTCTATGCCTTTTAAAGCTTTTGGATGCCAGAATCTCACCTATTTCTAATAACATAAGGATGCAACTTCTTTTAGAAGTATACCTTCCGATGCTTAATGCTGTAGTAACTTTCAGAAAACAACTTCTATCTCAACCTCAGTATCTTTACCAGGCATTTGTTCACTCTTGGCTTATAGCAGGAGGGAAAGTGTATACTAACAAACTAGGTGGCCCTCAGGAATCCACCAAATGTCAGTGCTATTCTTTCTGTGAAGAAGACACTGTCTTTCAGAACACAGATATGGTTAAATGTCAGGATATTGGCAGAGTGGCTGGTGGAAGAGAATTTAGCTGTTTGAGGGAATAAGGAGAACATTGCTTTAACTTAATGGAGAAAAACAGAGTATCTCTGGGTAGAGAAAGAGTGAGTGTGTGTGCGTATGTGTATATGTCTATTTCCCTTAAAAAAATAAAACGATTGAAAAGGAAAACTGGACGTCAGACTTGGAGTTTTCTCAGAATAATGAGTATCAGTGTCGAAGCAGGTTGGCATAAACCAATTATCCCCCAGGCTGAAATTGCAGGTTTTCATAACCAGCACAGAACTTAAGATATCTCAGTACAGGAGCATTCCAAGTTTTCTCTGTAGGTAGGTTAGAAGGTTCTCACTGAAGGAAAGTTGCAGTCAGAAGCAGCAGCATGGAATTATTTCTTTTTCTTGTATATAGAATGTATAGTGTAAACTGGGAGATGATATTCTCGTGCAGTAATTCTCAGTTTGGCTGAGCATCAGGTTGCTTAGTGGAGGACATTTAGCTTGGACCCCACCTTGGACCAACTGAATCAGAATTTTCTGTGGTGGTGAAGATAAGATTTACTGCACTAGAGAAATAAATCTGATGTTCAATTTTTCAAAGTTGATGAAATTAACTTTATAAATAGTTAATAAGCCTTTATATCAAGTGATTCCTGTTCTAGGAGTCTATTCTAAGAATATAGTCAGTAATTTGGACAAAGATCCTTGGAGAAAAATATAAAGTAACATTGTAGATGGTAGGGGAAAACTGGAATAACCTATATATCTCACAATAAGAAAGTGTTTAAATTAATTGTGGAATATCCACAATGTTGCATATATTCAGCCAATAAAGTGGAGGTTTTAAAAAATAATAACTAAGATGCTCATAACATAATTATAGGTGATAACTACCAAGGTATAAAATTATACATGTATAGAAATAGACAAATATTGAATAATTAATATGTATGAGATACTTAGAAGCAATCAAATTCATAGAGAGAGAAAGTAGAATGATGGTTACAAGGGAATAGGGGGAGAGAGAATGAGGAGTTAGGGTTTAATGGATATGGAATTTCAGCTTGGGATGATAAAAAATGGGCTCTGCCATAGGCATGTGGGTGATGCTGCTACTCATGCCTTCTCAGGGAGGAGGGTGGTGATGGTTGTACAGCATTGTGAATGTATGTATGGCCACTAAAATTGATACTTAAAAGTGATTAAAATAGGAAGTTTTATATCTATTTTACCACATTAAAAAGAAAGCTCCCTTCCCTCCAAATTCTTTGGAATTAGTGAAGGAACATGGCACGAGCTATATTTCAAAAGGCAGCCTTGGCCGCCTCTTTAGAGAGAGTTTGGTTGTGCACTCATGTGGAAGCAAGGAAGATTACAGCTATGAGAAAAAACATAATGTACGTATAGGATGTTCTCGTTTTTAAAAAATGCTTATAAGCATAGAGAAAATTCAGATGGCAATAGCATTTACTTCTAGATGATGGGAATATGGGTTGTTTTTCATTTGTTCTCCTATGTTTAAAAAAATTCTATAATTTCCCCCAAATTAATTTATAGTAGACACTCAGAACAAAATGTTATTCTTAAGAAAAAGCTTATTAAAACATTTTCTATATTTGTTGATCTCTACATGAAGGACAATAGTAAACTACTGACTTATATTTCACAAATAGTCCAGAATTTAATGCATGCAAATATGGTGCATCCCCTTGAAAGCAGTCCCTTTGAGAGGCCATTCTATAGAGCCTACCATTGTTCAGGATGCTTGGTGACTTATATTTAGAGCCTGGGATACATTTTTGTGGATATACTGAAGAGGGTACATCTTCAGAGTGTGGAGTATATTGAAAACCTGGGGACAGTAGCAAATCGTTTAGGTCCAAGCCTACTGAACAGGTAGGTGGTGCCACGAGTACATTTTCTTTTTAAAAAACTATTTATTTTTCAATTATAGTTGACATATTATATTAATTTCAGGTAGACAACATAGTAATTAAACATCTATATAAGTTACGAAGTGATCACCCCCATAAATCTAGTACCCCTCTGACACCATACATAGTTATTACAATATTATTGACTATATTCCTTATGCTATACTTTACCATCTCCATGACTATTTTGTAGCTACCAATTTGTACTTCTTAGTCCCCTGTTTTTCAATGCCACCCCCCTAACCCCCCTATCTTCTGGTAATCCTCAAAATGTTCTCTATATATGAGTTTGTTTTGTTTATTTAGTGTAGAATCCACATGTACACGAAATATCTTTTTCTACCCCTTTACTTTCTGTGTATGTCTTTTAATCTGAAGTGAGTCTCTTGTAGGCATCCTATGTAAGGATTTTGTTTTCTTATCTATTCAACAACATTAGCTTTTGATTGGAGCATTTAACTCTTTTTCATTTGGAGTACATGTTGATAGATATGTAGTTATTGCCATTCTTTATTCATATTTTTGATACATATTTTTTTCTTCTTAAAAGAAGTCCTTCCAACATTTCCTGTAATACTGGCTTGGGGGTGATGAACTCCTTTAGCTTTTCCTGTCTGGGAAGCTCTTTATATGTCCTTCAGTTATGGGTAGAATAATCTCAGTTGTAGGTCCTTGCTTTTCATCACTTTGACTATTTTGTGCCAATCCCTTCTGGCCTGCAGTTCTGTTGATAAATAGACTGACAGTCTTCTGGGAGCTCCCATGTAGGTAACGAATTGCTTTTCTCTTGCTGCTTTTAAGATTCTCTCTTTGTATTTAATCTTTGGCATTTTAATTATGTATCTTTAATTATGGACCTCTTTGAGTTCATCTGGTTTGAGACTCTCTGAACTTCCTGGGGTTGTATGTCTAATTTCCATCATTGGGTTAGGGAAATTTTCCTGCATTTCTTCAATTTCTTGCTCTCTCTCCTCCTTCTGTTACCCCTATGATGCAAATATTGTTATGCTTGATATTGTCCCAGAGGGTCTTTAAACTATCTTCAGTTTTTTGGATTCTTTTTTCTTGCTGCTGTTCTGCTTGGGTGTGCTTCACTACTCCATCATCTAAATCGTTGATTTGGTCTTCTGCTTCATCCACTCTGTTGATTCCCTCTTAAGTACTCTTGATCTCACATATTGTATTCTTCATTTAGGACTGGTTCCCTATTATGTTTTCCATCTCCATTTTTATGTTTTCTGTGTCTTTGTTAAAGTTCTCGCTTAGTGTATCTACTCTTCCCCTAAGTTCATTGAGCATCCTTATAAAAAGTGTTTTGAAGTCTACATCTGGTAGATTGCTTATCTCCATTTTGTTGATTTTTTTTTCTGTTTTTTCATGTGAGACATGTTTCTTTGTCTCCCCATTTTGGCTGCCCCCCTGTGTCTTTTTTTATGTATTAGGTAGGACTGCCATGTCTCCCAGTCCTAGTAGAGTGGTTTTATGTAGTAGGTGTCCAGTGGGGCCCAGTGATACCATCCTGGGAGGGGATCAGCTGCATGCCAAATTCAGCCACAGCCTGTGTACCTTCGGGGCCATCTGGTAAGAGTCACCAAGCAATCCACAGATGACTGCCACCCATGCTGGGCTTATAGGTGCTTCAAGAGGCCAAACCAGGAATCAATACCAGTTGCCACTAGTGTAAGGCAAGAGGTACAGGGCACACCAAGGCCAAATGCTGGTTCTTTAGGTTTTGTGAGCTATTGAGAGATTTTAGGAAAATCCACAGCAAGAGCTAAGACAGGCTATTTATATGGAATAAACTACTGAAAGTGGCTTGGGTGGGCCTGCAAGTTGGGAGAGGCAGAGTCTTAGGCAATCACCTGGACGGAGTGACCTATGTTAGCCTCGATGATGGCAACTCAGATATGGCGAGCCTGCCTCTGCATCTGGGATGAGGGAGGGCTTAACAAAGGAATCATGGATACTGCCAGCACTTCTGTGAGAGAAATCTCCCCCTCAGCCCTCACTCTGAAGCCTGACAACTCAGTTTCTCGCTGTATGTCCCTGGCACTCCTGAGCAGCCCCCCAATGCTGGAGCACATCTCTGCAAGTTTTCACAGCCAGAGGTTGTGGTGACTTTTCTTCCTGTCACTGAAACCCTGGCTTGGGAGCCCATTATGGAGCTGGGACCCCTCACTCTTCAGTTGGGGGAAGGAGTTTTACAGCCAAGATAACCTTTCCAATTCTTATTCATCACATGTGGTTATGGGACTGGGCTGTTTCACGTCTCTGCCCCTCCTACCAGTTCAAGATGACCTCTTGTTTTTGTCCCTAGCTGTAGGGCTTCTGTTTAGCCAGATCTTGGGCAACTCCCTGTGATAGTTGCTCTGTAGTTTCATTATAATTTTTGTGTGGTTGTAAGAGGAGGCATGCATAGCCTTACCTTCTAGGCCATCTTGACTGGACCCCTGTTCCCTTTCTTTTTGTGGGATGATTTTCCTCGTAGAGGGAATTCCTTTGAACAAGGATTGTTGGTCTGGGAAGCCCTCCAGTTTTATTTTCTATTGTTAACTGAAAGGTATCTTCTTGACTTTGTGAGAAGAGGGTTCTGCCATCACCCAAACCAACAGTTACTTATCGGGTTATCAGTTGTAACTAACAAAATCTGATTGTAACTGATTTAGGCATTACATAAATTTAAAGGAAGGCTAATAGGAAGCCCACAGAATCTCTAGGACTTCAAACGAACAAGGTTAGAAAATGGGGAAGAACAGGAGGTTGCTCAGCTGGGACATGGGCAGGACCAGGCCACAAACCCCATCCAGAGAGGGTACAACTATTGGTCAGCCTGGACCTGGGCTCTGCCATTGGCATATGGGTGCTGCTGCTACTGTCAACTTCTTAGAGCATTCTCTCTACTGTTTCTTTGTGTCTCTGGTCAAAGGTTCTACATCCTGGGCAGGTGCAGCCAACTGGCCAGGCCCCCTTCCATGCCTGCTGCCAGGGAAGCTGGGCAAGGGAGTATCTGGTGTTTTCCAGTGCCTATAATGGGAGGCCAGCTCTGCCTCCCCCTGAGACTCTGAGGGGAGAAAGGGGTTCAGGTGTTGGGAAGCCAATCAAATGACATATAGCCAGTACAATTAGTATCTGGCTATCAATCTTGTTAAACCCTGCCAGAGTCCACTAACGAGCAGGTGATTATCCCTTAAAATGCCAGCATCTGCTGTCATCATTTCGCGTCCAGTCACTTAAGCATTTTTTCCAAAAGGGACTGTCACAAGCCCCAAACTATATGTAGATTAACTCTTGGGAATTCATGTACCATATCTTCATCTGGTGCAGGCAGACTGACAGGGCTGCCCACTCTGTGGCTAATACTTGATAGGCATTGAGGCGGGCATGGTGGGGAGGAGGGGTGGTAAGACAAGCAGCATTCAAGGATAACAGCTTGCAGAGCTCCATTTCAGTGGGCCCAGTAAGAGTTCCAAGAACGTGACTTAAGAATTCAAAAAAATCAGACTGGCAGTTGGGCTCTTCTCTGTAGCTGATGGAGCAAGTATAGGAGTTTGGCCCTGACTTTGGCAGGAATGCAATATGACACAGTCCTCTTGCCTAAGCTGATGACCCATCTCAGTCCTTTAATCATAGTCCTTTAATCATAGCCAGAATTCCACTCTTGACTGTGATTATTATTTTCACATCATCTATTTAGTACTCTAGCTACTGGTTTTGTGGCAGCTCCAGACACCTGTGTCCCTGTGGACAGGACTCTGGCAGATTTTAGGGTAGTTTACACATCCTTGGAGGCAATACAACAAATTGTAAACAGCTATTTATGTCAGGTGAAGGCAAACTGCTTCTGAAGGTCTAGACAGCAACTGAGAAAAATGCATTAGTCAAGGTTTTTAATGCATATAATTTTCCAGCAAAGGTGTTTTACTTGCTCCAACAACACATTACAAACTGCATTAGTAAAGACCTCGTTAGCATTTTACATCCTTTAATATAAAAGATCTCAAATTCTAGAATGCTTTAAAAAATCACCCAGGTCACATAGAACTATGGGGAAAGGGGGCTTGAATTTTCATTTTTAATGTGTTTGGGACCACAAGTGATTGGGACCACACTTTGAGAAGCTGTATGCGCTCTGTGGTTTGATTTCTCGTGTACAGCCCAGGGAGATGTGAGCCAGCTGAAGACTTTTAAGAGGGAGGGCCATTCAAGCTGTGGTTTTCCACAGACTAAATCCTCTCATTTTCAGATATTTTATTTTATTTTATTTTATTTTATTTTATTTTATTTTATTTTATTTATTTTTTCAGATCTTTAATTTTTAACAGATACCTTTTTTCCTACATGATCTCTCACTCAGAAACCCAATATATAAATCAAATAAAAGTTCTCTTCTGGTTGAAGTGATCATGGGGGCCAAAGTTGACGTGCTTCCTATAGATTTCAGCCCTTTCAAGGGCCCATGAGCTCCCCCTGCCTCCCCTGCCACACACAGACACACAAAGCTGTGGAGCTCAGTGTGACAAGACTCCAAGTAGGGACAAGATGCCCTCTGTCTCTCTAGCTTGGGGAGGTAGACATTGTTGACTCCTCTAGTGTCTCACACAGTCAGTAAATAGATGCTGGATTAGTCATTGTGACAATTTTGAGGACACCCAGCAGCCTCTGCTTTGGCGAGATCAGGGAAACCTAAATATCAAACCTTTCAACTTCTCATCAGCCCACATGCTCCATTTCTGTTTAAATGCTTTATACTCCATAGAGGGTAAAAGGTAGTCAGAAAGTTTCTGGAAAATTCAAAATTAGGGACAGCTGATAAAGTTAAACTATTTTTCTGTGGGGGAAACTAGATGTTACAGAAATAACTCTTGTGTTTTACTGTGGGCTGCCTTAAATCCATTTAGAAAGTAACTGTAGTGTAAATAATGAATAATACTAAATGAAATTATATGCAAATCAAATATATCCACTTAGAGCTAAACGACCTGGCAAAGGATATGAAGGTAGCCATCATGGCGAAGAATAGTGTCTCCTGGTGCTGCAGGGGAAGGGGGAGTTACAGAACAATTTTCTGTTGTATAGTTGGTTGGTTATTTTTCTTTATTCTTCTACTATGAATAAATGAAAGAGTTCTGAAAGCAAGAAGATTGAGAAAGCAAACTGAAGCATCTTTTCTCAGTTCTTGATGTGGAAGAGTGTGATCTTGATCTTTGGCCGATACATAGCAAAGATAGGTTGTGGCAGAGTCCAAAGAAGCCCCTTGAAGTCAGGTCTTTCCAGTGCCAAATTAAGATTTGTTGTGAGTAAAGGGTTGATTGAAAATTAGTAAGAAAGATCAAGCTGTATCTCAGACATTTCATTTTCAAACACCTTTAAAAAAAATTATTTCTCACTTGGTAAAGTTGGATACACTTAGTTCATTAATAAAGCTATGGTTTTATGATAAATGCCTCAAGTATACTTTATACTTTGTTTAGACCAATTTCAAAAAAATTTTTTATGAGTTTATTTGAGCCAAACCGACTGCATATGCGGGGAAGCAAGATCTCCAAAGCTCCGCAGAATAACAGTTTTGCAGCTTCCTTTATGCATTTGAAATTGAGGAGGTAAGGTAAGGAAGATTGCATAGAGGCCAGAGGAGTGGGTTGGGGGGATAACAGGATAATTAACAAGCTTAGGCTACATTTCTATGGGCATTATTACCACATGTTGGTGATATGGTACCTAAAATTGCAAGTCAGGATTTGTTTTGGAGGGTTATTTTAAAGGTTAGAAAACCTTTTGAAGGTTAGATCTGTAACATTAAGTATGTAACTTTCCCCATTTGGTAGTGGTTTTTGGTGGGTGAATAAATGGGGAGTGTAGCCTCCATAATTCCGTGAGTCCTTGACTTATCTCTGTTGGGATTAAAGAAGGGCCCAATAAATAGAACTTCTCATTCTTCCCGAGTGAAAGCAATATAGAGAGACAAAGGAGTCAAGATTTGGAGATTAAAAATAGCTCCTTTATTATGAATAAAGCAGATATTGTAGAATGCGACATATCTGTGAGCAAACACGTTTCCTAATACTGGACCTGAGAATTAGGCCTCCAAGTGGCAGGTGGTGCAGAAAACCACCAACTCCTCCAAAGAGAAAGGGAAGGTAAAGGGTTAAGACAGTTACCAAACTATCCTGGCTTACAGACCCTGGGTATCTCACCACAGTTTTTACAGTGTCTCAAGGCCAAGAAAAATACCAAACTGTTTCATCTGTTAAGTTAGGTCTAAACAAGCTATAAGTAGTAGTAAGCTGGGGGTCTAAGTGTCACTATGCTTCTCCTGAAAATATCCTACAGGATATTATTGTGGCACCCAGGGCACTGATTGTAGTGCTTAGTTTGAAAACTACAGTCTCCTTCAGAACTCAACAGTAAAATTAAGTCACTCCTTATTCTCTTAGAAGAGTGAATGAATGAGGAAGTAGAAAAAAGTCAGGGGCATTACCGTGATGGAGCTTCCTCCAACATGGAAGAAAACTCTTTAGGAGAGGGAAAAAAAACTTGCTCTTATCCCCATCCCCACAGCATCCAGGTTTCAACTCACAGTTGTCCCAGAGCTGATGTGGCTTTCTAATCTAGGAGACCGGACAGTGTGTATTTAGAAGCTACACCTTTCAAAGATGTTCTCAATACCACATACCTGTTTGGAAGAGAAATGGAAAGTGAGGTGATACTAAGCACCTTCCAGCGGTGTAGATAAAATACATTTTATACCCTACCCTTTTAATTCCACATGCCTGAAGTCAAATATTATGAAGACTAAAAATAAACTTATTTCATTGGACTGAGTTAGATGCAGACTGTCAATTCTACAGAGCCTCTGAGTACACAATTTTTCTTTGCTTGCAGCTCTAAATGGAAGCACAGTCTGTAAAGAGAAAAATGAATAGTTGAGCTTTTCATGTGTACTCTGACCCCAACAATAAAATGGCCACTCTTTTATAATGCAAAATTTCTATTAATAATGAGAAGTAATACACAGTGAATTTCTAATCATAAACAACTAAATATTTCCCGTGTGTGCCTCTGATTTAAACCACAGAAGCATGCCCCATCTGCATTTATAGCTTGACTGGTCAAGTGTGCTTTTCAATCAGGTTGACCTCATCAGTAATATACCAGTATTAGCAGAACATAAATTGCTAAACGTGCAGAAAACTTACCAAAGTTGTCAAATATTTAATTCCTTTATATTAAAACTTAATTGTACCGTAGTGAACACATATAAACTTAAGAGTTTACAACTCTGTCTGTGAAAACACTATTATTTTACCTACACACTCCCTCCTCACGGCCTCCCCACCCCCCATGCTCCAAAAACAAGCACCTTCCAGGATGAATTACTGGGGAATTTGCTCTGAATTGCTACTGCCTTCAGAGGAGGTGGTGTTGAGTAGAAGACCTGAAGTGAGGAGACTGGTTATGGCTATTACCGTGACTACCTGTGCAAGGAAGTAGGTTAGTCACTTAGTGGGAGATGGCGCCAGAAGAATGCCTATTGGGGGATGTCCAGGGGTTTTCAGAAGAGGCCTGCCAAATGGAATGCAACGCTTCCACCTCCACCTGCCATGCTACAGATGCTCCCTGCATTTTTTTCTTTGCTACTTTGTCAAGGCCTTCCAGCTACCATCTCACTCTGCTCCTTCCCCAACCCCATCTATACCTGGGTGTCTGTCCTCGGCTCTTATTCTCCTATTCAGTTTCACTCCTCCAGAGGTCATGACAATTTAAAAGAGCTTCCTTGGAGGCTCAGTTTCCTTGTCAATAAAATAGGGATAATTAATAATCTCTGCCTACTTCATGGAGTGATTATGAGGATCAAATGAGATATATGTTAAAGCATTTTGTTAACTGCAAAATACTACATAAATGTCAGGTGTTATAAATCATTAGCTGGTCTATTTCTCAGCTAAAGCAGTTTCTATGCATATTTTACTCACCCTCTGAACAATTCTTTGTCAAATAGCAAATGTAAATGCTGCTATTTTCTCCTGCTTGGATTATGGTGGTTTCTTTGCAACTTTATGATGTAGGCTGAATCTTTAAGTACTCCTTTGGCTCATATCTCTTCCTCTGAACACCCATGCAAGATCATAATCCATAAAACACAGAGGCAATAACTCCTTTTAATTGCCAGGAGTTCATCATTTGCTAAGTTCTAAATGCAGTCACTTAGACACTTGCCTTGAAAAGCCTGTCTCTGTTTATTCCATAGAGCCGAGACTGTGTGAAGCTGGGCCCTCCCACTGAGGGAGAAGTTGTCCAAGTCAAGTGGCCCGATGGCAAGCTCTATGGGGCAAAATATCTCGGACTGAATGTTGCCCACATGTACCAGGTGAGTGCTGCCCAGTGTGATGCTTGCTGAGACAGACAGGAGAAGCCAGAGAGCAGAAAGCATATTCAGTGTGCCGCTCAATCAATAAGCCACATCAATTTGGAGTACCTTTTATTTTATAAAGGAGGCAAAGATTTGATGTCTGATGACCCAGATATTGGAGTTTTATTACCACATTTGACACTGGGAAACCCTAATAACATTTGATGAATGGTAAGGACTATCGTTAGTCTGGAAAGATAAGCAACTAGATGGTAAGCTACTTCCCTTTGTTTTTATTGAATGAGAAGAGACTAATTGGCTTGTTTATCTCACCATAAGCCAAGGCAGTGATGGCTGTTCATCAGCCAGCAGCCCCTGAATTGGTGGCTTTTGCCTGAGTTAGATAAGACCCCCATTTGGCTTTTCACAAACCTAAACCAATAGTGCACTGGTACAGATGTGGCCAGTTATCCACCCAAGCTTAAAGGAGTGCTCATTTAATGAAAAGTACAGCTATCACTTGGACATTCTGTTCACTAGGGAACTCTACATTTTGTTAATATTCAATTAAAAAATGAATATTATCCCTATTAGTAATGAGATTGAGTTAAACTGTAATAAGGACAGCAACATGGGTAGCACACATGAATTTATATTCCTTCAGAAAAACTTTTAAAAGGGACACATTTATTAGAACCAATACACCATAATACTTTCAGTGACATTATGGCAGAAATCAACATTCTCAGACTAAGCAGTAGAGTAAAAACAGGAGGATTGAAGAAATAAGAGAAAAAGCAAGAAGATTCAGTTAAAAAACAGCTTGAGAATGATAAGACTTCCAGTTTCAGCAGAGAAGTTGTTCAAAGATTGATAAGGAATAAGGGCTTAAATGGAAGAGTACATTATAAGACACAGCCTCAGGAACTCTGGAGCACAGTATAATTAAAAATGTTCAAAGAAGTTTGGAAAACTTAGAACATTTTTTTAAGGTCTAGAAAACCCAAAAGTGGTGAGGGAAGGATGTTTACATATACATATGTTTTGCATATGTATGTGTATGTACACGTGTGTGCCATTTTCCCCTTTGTATTGATGACATTAAGATGTAGCTTTAGGTCATTTATAATAGGGCAGGTACTGAAGCTGCTTTGCATCAGAATGTCCAAAATTAGACAAAAATCACAAGACAGGCTGATAATCTTGGAGACTCCTAGACAGAGTATTATCACATCATTCACAAGAAAGTAATTACCTTTAATTAAAAAATAAATGTTAAAGTGGAGCATCTCACATGTAACAAAGCTGTCTGCTACATTAAAGGTATCATAATGAGGACACGTTGAAATTCAAGCTAATTAGAAATCAGTATGTTAACTTCAGTTGAATTTCTGATGGCCTATCAGCATAGAACTATGAGCATATTTATAGACTTAATGAAAAAGTTAAGACTAATATTAAAATTGTCTCTCAAGTACAAGTAGTCTAAAATTCCTCATTAAACCAAGTGGCCTTTTGAGATCATTTTGTGTTTTGTGTCTGACTATTCATGTTCACTGTTGAATAAGCAAAGACATTTATAAAAATAGACATAACTAAATACATACTACACAGTGATAAATATTATCCTAAATACATGCATTTTTCGACCTTTGTAGTAGCCTTATAAGATAGGTGTTTTTGACTCTTATTTTACAAATGAGGGCAAAAGGGCTCATTGAATTTAATAATTTAAGAGCATGCAGCTGGTAAAGGGAAGGGCCAGAATTTGCTCTCAGCTCTGTCCCAACTACAGTGAACAACCTGATTTTAGCCCTGAAAGTTCTGCATCGCAGGAGACTCCTCAGTCCTGAGTGAACCAGGACAGTTGGTCACCATAGCATACTCCCTTTTTAGTTTATAATTGCCTGTTTCTCTTTTAGAACTTTCAAATGATCTAAAATAAAAAAAAAAAAATAGTAGGCACAAGTAGTTCTAGCTATGCTATCAAATTGTATAAATGAGATGACACCTTGGCCTAATTAAATATTAAAGAAACCATTCTGGAAAATAAGGCCTGGAAGAAAAGCCTTCCCACCTGGCCTTCTGGAAAGTGACAGGGAGAGCTTTCCTGTGACTGAGACTTCATTCTGCCCTATTGTTTCATCTTAGTCAAATGCAAGCAGGACATGGATAATAAGTTTAATTATATATTTTATTATAATGTTTTCTAAACTAGCACATTTTTTATTAACATTGCTCAGTTCCATGGTTTAACTTACCTTTTAACTAGAAGTGTAAGCATATTTTTATTCCTTCTGAGCCCTTAAAAGTGTTCAGATAGATAAGTTATGGACTTCAAAAATATCATAAGTGGTTCAGAGTTAGACCATATTAGATATTCTACCCTGTTTGCTCACATTTTGTTATTTTCTCCTAGAATAGTTTGTGTGGAATTGAACCTGAACAAAGAACAATCCCTTCGAATAGGGTATTTGATGAATTTCCCCCAGATGCTCTGGGTTTCTGGTAGCCAATGTCACTTAAACCATCTCTGAGAAAATCTCCTAAAATGTTGGAGAAAAACTGGTTATGGAATTATTGCTGTCATTTGGCTAGTTTGAAAAAAAAAGTTTTAAACATTTTAATTTTAGGTGATAATATATTTTTATGTATTATAAATAAACTGTGCTTTGCACATTATGAAGTTGAGAACCTGAGATTTTATTGGCCATTTGGTTGAATTTGACAGAAGTGAGTTTTGAACATTATAGCTCTGTGAGAATTTGAAAAATTAGTTTTGGGAGAAGAATTATACAAGTGTCACTATATCATCATTTTTTTTTTCATAGAGCAACAATTCTTTCTCTTTTTTTTTGTCAGAATCTCTTGAAGAAATGAATGATACTGGCAGGCCCAACCTGTCCTAATGTTAGATTGGCCACAACCTTACGTTCTGAGAAATTACTCGAGCAGGAGCTACCTTTTTTTTTGTTTTTGCTTTGGGGAGTAAAGTTTTTATTTCACATATTTCAAGACACTAATTTTCAGGAATTTAGCTTGTTCTTGTGTGATAAGGTAAAGGCTTTTTCTTCCTTGGCTGTTGGCTGATTGCCTTGTTTATTCTGTTCCATCCTTGCTTTCTTTTTTTGTGTAGTTAATTAGAACACTGACAAAAATGGCCAGTGCTTGTTTTTTAATACATATTATGATGATTTATTTTTCATTAGGTTGAATTTGAAGATGGATCCCAGATAGCAATGAAGAGAGAGGACATCTATACCTTAGATGAAGAGTTACCCAAGAGAGTGAAAGCTCGTTTTGTAAGTGCTGTCAGATGTCACTGGATCTGTCATGTGATTCCCTTATCCTCTCCCTCTGTTTCCCAAGTCCAGCAGGAAACATGCTGAGGCCTCTGGATTGATTTTGAAGAAAACCAATGCAACTTGTCCCTTATTGAAACCAATTGAATGCAAACCTCAAATTTGGCCCAAACAGAAAAACCAGTGTAGGTTCCTTACTTTTCTTTCCAGTGAGGTCAAATGATGCTTTTCTGTGTTAACATTTATTGGCATACAAAAATAGTTGTTGAATATATGCTCTGTCTATGCAAGGCACAAGGGACCTATGGGGGCACCATCAAGTCTTGTTAGTAGAGGCGATATTAAAAGAAAGTTGTTAGTAGATTAAAAGGGACTTGGCATAAGTGAATGTCTAGTTTCCCATACCCTTATCATATAATGATATACTTTGCTGATAGTAAAGTTAACTCTTCTATCTTTCTCCTGTTTTAAGTCTAACAAAGACCTAAAATACTGAATAACTCATCAGAAGTTCATTAATGTATGTGTCAGTTCATAATTAAACCATGCTGTCTCTTTTATAGCAGAAGAAATCAAGAAAGCCCAAATACTAGTTGTGGGAATACTAAAGTAATTTAGTAAAAAAGAAAATGCTATTAGTTTTCAAACCCTGTACATACCGTTAAGAGATAAATAAACATGGAAAAATAACCAAAACTGAAGTTGTTAAAAATATATATAATTCATAATAACTTAGTTTTCATTGTTGTATCATAAAATATTTAGTGGACCCTGAAATTAATCAGTTGTACTCAGAATTGCATCTACTGCATCTGCAAAAGGATATATACTGAACAGGAAAATTTGAATGAATGGGATTTTTCTGACTAAAATTTTTCTCTGAATAAATGCTACCTTTAGTTTTAGTTAGTTGCTTCCACTAACAAAACTGTGCATGCTTATGATACACTTTTCTGCAGGGGTAGATTTACCATATATTGATTGGGAAAACCATGGGTTTCCTTAAATGTTTAGTTGTACATTTAGCCCTTTCCTATCAGGTGGAATCCTAAGAACAGGCAACTGCATCAGGCATGACTTTCCTTCTCAACTGCATCCTGACAGGAAGGTCCTTCAGAGTAAAATAGTCAAGAGGGGCGTGATAGTAACAGTGCTGCTACCCACCCACAGGGTCACAGAGGGGACCACATGCCTGAAAATAGATTATCTACCAGATGATATAAACTACAGGGAAAGAGAAAATTAAATATTCCTATTGTAAAGACATCAACTAAATCATAACAAAGACCTAAAAAACTAAATAACTTGTCAGTGTTCTAGGTCTTGAAATCTCTTAAGAACAGCTTTTGTTTTCAAGATGCTGGAGATGGCTCCCTCTTGTTCTGTGCTCCTATCTTCCATAGATTCTCCCTCCTCTCCCCTCTTCTCCCTTTCCTCCCCTCCCCTCCCCTTTTCTTTTTTTAAAAATTAAAAAAAATTTTTTTTTTTTTTTAAATCGCCTAGTGATTTTGAGGGTGGGAAATGGAGTAGGTAGCCCTCTGGAAGGCTCTCAGGTCTTTGATTTTTTTAATCCATGTATGGTTAAGCATCCTGCCAGCCAGGTCTTACAGATTTCAAATGCTATTTCTTAATCGCATTAAAAGAAATCTTTTTGCTTTCTGCTCTGATCACAATCTCTTTGTTCCACAGTAGATTTGACTCTAAACCAGAATGTCTTCCATGTAGCTTTTTTTGAACTTCTGATTTTTCTAAGGTTCATTTATCTGAACAATTATACCAACATTCAACATCTTTTTAATTCTTATAAAAATTTTAATTTAAAAATGGCAATGAAAAACATACAAATCACATATATGCTCTTAATATAACCTGTTATGTCAAACAGTTGAGCCTGGTAGAAAATATCCTCAGGAACAAAGGCTCGCAGTCACTAAATCCAGCTTGCCACCCCTGTTTTTATTGATTCAAAGACTTACATGCTCCCCTTGTAGCAAATGGCTTTTCCTTCAGGTTGGTATATAACCCTCTGGCCCTTGGTTGGTCTGTCTGTGACTGCTATTCTTTTTCCAGTTGGTGAAACAAATCTAATTGGAAAACTCATTGATGGAAGATATTTTATGACTAGAGAAATCTCTGTGTGTGTTTTAAGGAGGGGTGGGTTAGCAGCCCTTACTGGGAGGCCTTCGTGTTTTAATGGCTTGTGCTCACCCAGACACACGCTGACTTCGGAAGAAATTTTTCAAAAGAGTCAGCAGTCCACCTCAGTGATTGCGCTGGGTTCTTCCCCACTAACTTCAGAAATAGCCCTATTACCTTTTATTGTCTCAGAGAATAACCATAGCAACGGTGCATAATTAACTAGAGCTACTGGTAAATTTGTTTTATTATTGTGTTTGAGAGGCTGACTTTTGCTGTTCTCACACAGTGGCAACACTTTCATAAATGTTTTATTTTCTCCTTTGATAACTTTAGCACTTATAAAAGGGAAAGATTACTCAGAAGAAATACTTTGACAAAAATGAATGAAACAAAAATCTTTTCTCCTAATAGCAGAGGGTACTCAACCAACCCACAGTCTTCCTGAGTGAAACAGGGTCCTGTCTGGGGGCCCCCTGAGGCAGCCTGTACCCTGGACAACCATCTCATAACTAGCAAGGAATATGCCCAGCTGTGCATTTGGGCCCATTTCTTAATTTTCAAGCTTCTTTGTAACCATTCCATTGCTTATCTCTTCTTTATGATGACTGTGTTTTCAAGCCCTAAAAGCTGGACTCTGCCTCTGTTACCATCCAGGGAAGGTGACCTCAGTGACACAGTAAGACACAGTGCATGTCAGTGTTATTTGAAGTGATCCACCCTGATGAAAACCAGTTGGAAACACATTTTAAGAGGCAAAATAGTAAAGAATTAGGAAGCAAAAATAGTGCTTTATAGTGTAGACTTTACCTGATCATAGCAGAAGAAGCCTGTATTCCTTCCCTCAGCTAACATTACTGAGTAGTGATCGAGTGCTGGGCATATTGCTTGGTGTTGAGAACATGTATAAAATTCAGTACTCGGTCCCTTATATCCTCACCCTTGAGGGTTTCAAGGAACCTCTGATGATGAGAAATTTATGTGCCCACATTCCTGCCACTGTCCTCATTCTACTGCATTGACATATAAAGGAACCTAAAAAAAGGTCCCTCAAGTTTGCCTGTGGTAGAAAGCATGGAAAATCTTCTGTATAAAGACAACTGTGTGTATAGAGACTGAAAGGCACAAATGAGCCAATAAGGTGTGTCCGGGACCTGCAAACAATTCACCCTGACCAGAGCATGAGGTAGGGCTATGCCAAGATATCAGTAGGTCCAGCCTAGAGAGCTTGGATATTATCTTGAAGGCAGTAGGGCTCTTGAAAGATTATAAGCAGAGATGTGATATAGTCAGAAGGTTTTTAGAGAACTTTCATCTAGTAATTCAGTAGAAAAAAGCCTGTGGGTGTAGCATTTGTTGAAGTGCTTTAGGAGAGGAATTGGAAGGGCCTACCTGCACCATGAGTCTAGTAGGGATAAAGAAGAAAGGATGGAGAGCTTCTTGTAGGGAGGGGTCCTGGATAGAGAGGGGCAGGGAGCATTTTACAATGACATTTAGGTTTCTGATCTATGTAGCTAGATGGATGGAAATAGTTGTGCTATTTATGGAATATAGGGAGGATAGCAATGGAGAAGGAAGACTTTGAGCTCAATTTTAGGGCAGGTTGATTCAAAATGCCCCTAGGATAAACACTCTGAAGAGCCTGCTGAGCAGTTGGACTTGCAGGTCTTAGCACAGGAGGAGGTCTGGACTGGATGTCAGCATCCTGGGAGTAGATACAGGAATTAAAGCCATAAGTGTAGGCGTGAAGACTGGGGAAACATATGCGGATAGGAGAAGGCCAGATGTAAAACCCCAGGGGTATCAGAATTGGAGATAGTTAAGAAAGGGGAACCCCTGAGACATCAACAGTGAGCCCCCAGAGGAGGAAGAGGAAAGGCAGGAGGAAGGGCTTATAAAATGACAGAGAAGAGAGCTTCCAGCAAGTTAGGTGACAATAGTCAAAGAAATGTGGGGTAAAAAAGTATCATAGGGACTAGGACTTGGACAAGGACATATTCAGGGAAGTTTGGGGGCAGAGGCTCAGAATAAATAGGAATAGTGATGAATTAGAGATGACTATTGACAAATTTCTTAAAAATCTGGTTGGGCAGGAGCCCAAGGGACAGAAAGTGAGGGAGATTTAAATGAGAAGACTTTTAATCCTGCTTATGTTGAGGAAGGTTGCTGGGGTTGGAGATCCTGAAGAAAGTGGGGCTAAATGGAGGCAGGAGGCTGGAGCAGGTGAGATGACTCCAGAGGCGCCTGTGTGGGGCCCTTCCACCCTGGACTGGCAGCCTGGCCTCAGCACCCCAACCCCAGCCACCCGAATCAAATCTTTGTCCATTCTTGTCGCGGTCGAATGCCATACCCTTCTGCAGTGTAACACTAGCTAATTTTAGTCCACAGCCTCCGATATGCGATTTGAAGACACATTTTATGGAACAGACATAATCCAAGGGGAGAAAAAGAGACAAAGAGTGCTGAGCTCCAGGTTTAAGAACGAATATGTGGACGATCCTGTGTACCGCACTTTTTTGAAGAGCTCTTTCCAGAAGAAGTGTCAGAAGAGACAATAATCTGCATGCGCTGCTGCAGGCAACAGAGCAGCTTGGGCTGGAAGAGGGAAGATGCAGGCACAGCCGTGGGGCTGTGCCGTGTGTTTCCTTGCAGTAGGTGACGGGGTGGGTCTCTGATAGTGGAAAATTAGACTTCCCAGTGTTTGGTCGCCCAAACCACACAATATGCATATAATTAATTGCATACAACAATCTGAAGTCATCCCCTAATTTTGCTTTCACTTGTGAGCAGTTGTCCTTTATGATACAAAAGGATTTTTCTGCGTGAAAGGAAATAATAGTGACTCACCCATCAGATACAGCCACTGCCAGAGGAGGTGGGGCCTCACGTGTGGCTTAGACCCCTAGTTAGGAAACACATGGAAACTTCTCTCCCCAACCCCAGCCAGTAGGAGCCTCAGCACCCAGGTGGGAGGGTGATAATTTATATATTTTCCACAGTCAGGGAAGGACTCTCACTTATTTGTTTTAAATGGCAGTTTTTATAAAACATTTTTAAAACACAAATGGCATGTATGGTAATGAGATTTACCCGTGTGCTATCTATATTTCCCTGTACAGAACTTTTACATTTTTTTATATCCTTATTACTTTTGATTATGTCTGATGAGAACTGAGTTGTTGGCCTTCGTGAAATTTTTGGCTCTTGAGAAAGTATTCTTATGAATTGTATGGGAATTTTATATATTAAAGAGGGAAATCTGGGTCTGTTATTTTTAAACACTTTTTTTCATAATACATATTCTGAGTAGATATTTATAAAATATGTTTCTTTCATTATGTGTTTGTAAAATTAGAGTTTAAATAAATATGCTTTGATGCATAGTTTTGAATTAATATGATTTTTCCTTTTTAAAACAGCCTGAAAATGTACTAGTGTTAAAAATAAAGGTTTTCATTTTCTCCACTCTGTCTTCTGACTTGCTTATTTGTAAAGTTTTCAACCAGTAGAAAAACAAGTTTTGTTTGGGAGCTGGCTATCAAGACATCCTGGCCCCCAGGTTTGTCAGACCCTTCTCTCATAGACTGTTTACATAACTGTGGACACATTGTCAAGCATTTATGGCATATGGTTGGAGATAAAGGCTTTTCTGCCTGCCTGCAGTGCCAGTTGGAGTGTTTTCCTGAGCTGCTTCTTCTAGGCCTGGAGGAAATCTAAGCACCAAGAGTCTAGAGCTCTTGGTCTCCAGTTACCATTAGAAGCTGCTGCCTTCAGTTTACAGAAGAGAGCAGAGGACACGCAGCAGAGGGATTGCCCAAGGTCACACAGTCCCCAGTGAGGCATCAGTTAACTGATGCTGCATAACAAACAAGTGCAAAATCTCAGTGGCCTGCCACAAGAAGTACTTCTTTTGCTTATGAGTGTGTAGGTTGGCTGATCCAGGCTGGGCTTGGCTGGGCAGCTGTGCTGACCTCAGCCTGGACAGCTCTCACATATCTGCTCCACATGCCTTCTATCAGGCCACTGGACCCAGTGAGTAACCCAGGTATGTTCTCATGCCAGTGGCAGAGGTAGAAAGCAAGTGAGCCCAGCCAAGTAAGCACATTTCAGTCCTGTCTGTGATGTTTAACATGGCATCGGCCAAATCCCAGAGCCAGTGATTTGAGGGCATTTCACAATTTCATGGCAAAGAGTGGGCATATTGGGTTACTGGATAGAGAGTAAAGAGCTGAAACAGTCATGACAGAACCACAGTTAAATCTCAGTTCTCCAGACCGCTTGCTGGCTGAGTGCTGAGTTTCCAGAGTGCCTTGTGGCTGAACTCTTGAGCTGGGGAAGAGCTCACCAGCTTTATTTTTAAAGACTGAGCTCTCCACATTCTCAGCGAGTATAGTCATATATTTTATCAAGTAATCAAGCTCGCATTTTCTATCTCCAGATCTTGAATGGAACTGACCCACTCTCTCCATAATATGCCAAGAAAGTAAGCCTGTGTAAGGCATTAACGAGAATTAATCTAAATAGGATCATTCGTTTTGTACACGTTTGCCTGTCAGCAAGATTTCTGATTGGCTGCTACAGGGAGAAAATGTAGAGTTCTATGTGATCTCAAATGCAGCTGTTTTTTAAGGTCTCACTTAACTAATGTTCCTATAACCAAGTACAGCTGTATATGGCCTTAGCAAAATAGTGCCGGCCACAGGTTCACTTTGGGTCTTGAGAAAGGCACCTTTGTTCCACTGCATTCTGCATAAAGTGTTACTAGCTCCGTTAACCAGACAGACCTTTCAAGCTTTTTCACTTACTGTATGACACCTCAATTGTAATTTTAATTTCTTTACATTACACTAAATGCATTTTTAGTGTATATGTGGCATGAAATCAATTGAGATCTTTCTAGTATTAAAAAAAAAGCTAGCTGTGATAATTTTAATGTAATTCTTATTGCAAGCCCTTTCTTAGGAGATTAGAGGATTAGTAAAAACCGCCTGACATATTTTACAACATTTTAGTTCTTTTATGTATGTTTGAAATGAGAACAATGTTATCCTTATCAGTTTACTTTTATTAAGGTACTTTAGTTCATCTAGAGAGAAATTGAGAAGAAGCATTCACTAAAATACCACATGCATTCTCAGAGTACATTAGAAATTGCTACTGGGTAATAAATAGTGTATGAAAACATGAAGACTCAGGATGCAAAAATATGTAGGAATGAACGGGTCTGCCACTTCTCCCTGTACCGGTCCAACATGGAACAGGCCAAAATGCATCTTACTGTAAGTGGCCTGAAGGTCTGTGGGTAATCATACTGTAGTAGTATATGCTTCAAGATAACACTGTGCTTTATTTTTGCCTTTAAGTAAAAGATTAGAAATGAAACAATCTTTATTTCAGATATTAATCAGTCCCCTAAACTTGAAGCTAACGAGTTCCTGAGGCATTCTCACTACATGAAGTAATTGGTTGGTGGTAGCAAGACTCAATTGTAATACTGACTCTGGGAATTCAGATGGCAGTCATTGGAAGTGTTAGCATTTCTAGCCTACTGACTGGTGGGGAGAATGATTCCTGGTCTCTGAAGAGGTCTGAACTTTCCATCAAGTGGGCTGACAATTTAGAAACCCTATGTTCCATCCTCAAAAGGTGCAAGTCTCCTTGAAGAAATGGATCTTTGTCGGGTGAAGCTGATGTTAATAATGTGTTGAGCATCCAGCCTGTTTGGCTCCTTAGTGGCATTTTACTTATTTGACTTCTCCAAGAAATTAGCAAAATAAGAATTTTTTCCCTCTTTAATGGAGAGACTCGTAAAGTCTCAGGTTCAGTAATTTTTGAATCACTTAAACTTCTCACTGCACGAAGAAAAAAGAGGATTTTAAATCTGACCCAAACAAAAGATATTTGATGAAAGAGTATGAAGCTCAAAAGACAGGTTAGCACTAGAGAAAGCATCATCTTTATTGGTATATGTTTAAAAATACATGAAGCTTACCTTTTGGGAATGGCAAAACCATAGGGATGGAAACGAGATCAGTGGTTGCCAAGGACTGAGGTGGGGAGAGGATTGACAACAAAGGATTTGAAAGGGCTTTTGGGGGTGATGGAAATAGCTAGTGACCTTGGGGAAAAGCATTTCAAGTGGTTTTGGAAAAGAAATCTATTAACATTCAAATTGGTGTTCCCTATTGGACTTGTACCCCCTCTTCCCTCCTTTCAGTATTTTTTTCTTTGTCTTTAGTTTTCCAAAGTTTGATAATTACATGTCTTAGCTTTGATTTTTTTGAGTTTATTTTGTTTGATGTTTGTAGCTTCTTAACCTTTTCACCAAGTTTGGAGAATTTTTCAGACATTATTCCTTGGAATATTTTTTTGAAACCTTATACCCATTCATCCTTTCTTAAACTTCAATGACAGAAATGTTGGGTCTTTTGTTGTTACACAGGACCTTGATGATCTTTTATGTCTCTTTTCTCTATTCCAGTTGAGTAAATTCTATTGATCTGACACTGATTCTATCCTCTGTCATCTCCAAATTATTATTGAGCCCCTTAGTGAGTTTTTTATTTGGGTTATTGCGTTTTCATTTGGTTCTCTTTTATATCTTCTATTTCTTTGCTGAAATTATCTTTTTTAAAATTTGTTTTAAGAGTGTTTATAATTGCTCATTGAAGCATTTTTCTGATGACTTTTTTAAAATCTTTGTCAGCTGATTCCAATGTCTAACTCATCTCAATATTGGTGTCTGCAAATTGTCTTTTCTCATTAAATTTTGATTTTCCTGGTTCTATTATGACAAGTGATTCAGCTGTAACATGGACATTTTAGGTATCATGTTTAGAAGACTTTGGATTCTATTTAAATCTTTCCTTTTAGCAGGCAGACGCCCTGTGTTGGTTTGGTGCTCAGGTCCTGACCCACTTTTGTGGGTGGTGGTTCCAACGACAAGTTAATTTTCAGGGCTATTCCAGTGCACTTTTGATCTGTTTGTGTGCTACCCAGAGGCCAGTCTGCAAACCTGGGTTCTATTCTGCCTGGTTCAATTCTCAAACCATTTGGTACATTAATGTAGATCAGTTCTGTGTGTGAGTTAGCTAGTTCCTGTGCAGGTTTAAATTTTTTTTTTTTTTTTGAGCTCCCTGGTCTTCAAGATCCTCCTTTTGTTCTGTAGTTTAGAAGGTGTGGGATGCTACCTCCCACTGCTGGGAAACCCCACTCAGTCTTCACTGACAGCACGCTGGAAATGCCTCCTACGACCCCCAGCTGCCACTAAATTGGGGGGGCAGGGGTGGAAGTCAGTCTCCATCGACACAGTGCTAGGGGTAGGGGAGAAGGGCAACACTGTCCTGACTCACTTGTTGCTACCAAGTGAGGGGCAGAAATCCAAAGTGCCCACTTCATCTCTACTAAGACTATACAGGCAGGGACCATTTCTTATGTTTGGGGATAGTGTATTGTTGTAAAAGTTTTTGTCTTGCTATTCTGCTCCATTTTGGGTCCTTTGACTAGAAAGAACAGCTTTTCTTAGAGCTTTAGAATTTTTTTCCTGTATCTGTTGTTAGTGGTTCCAGATTGTAGGCTTCTCCAGTTCCAAGTCCAGAATATATGAGAGATGAAAAGCAAACCTAGACAACTCACCCTGTGTAGTTCCTAAATCCCCAAATCCCCAACTAATCTCCTTGTCTCTTCCAATATTTCACAGTCCTCTATCATTGTTCATTGTATCATGTCCAGGGTTTTAATGATACATTGCCAGGAGGAGCAGGAAGAACAGTCATCTCAATCTTGTCCAGAACAAGAAGTCCTCAATTTTTCTTTTAGATGGGAGAAAAGAATTTCTTGCTAAGGGTGAGGGACTGGTTTAAAGTCAGATACTGAAGATCTAAGAACAGTTGATGAAAGAATCCTGAAGGGAGGAAGGGGATGGAGAGCAGAGGTGGATGGTTGGCTTTTCACAGGAAAGGGAAGATTTTGTTCATAAAGACTGAATTCTTGATTATAAGAGCAGAGATGACAGATTATAGAATTGTTTGAGGAAGGAGCTTTCCTGATGGGTTTGATATGTAGAAAAGGGTATGAGAGAATTGAAGATACTAGAAAGAGTGTTTCTATCCATCAGTCTGGATTGAATAAAAAAGGTAGTTGATGTCAAAATGGGGATTGACTGGAAGATACAGGGAAACCTCAGAAGTACAAGGCTATAAAAGACTGAATAACGCCCCACCCACCACAAGATGGCCACAGTCTAAGCCCCAGAATCTGTGAATGTGTTACTTTATGTGGCAAAAGGGACTTTGTAGTTGCTATTAAGGACCTTGAGATGGAGAATTTATCCTGGATTATCTGGATGGGCCTGACAGAATAGAAGGGTCTTCATAAGAGAGTGGCAGAAGGATCAGAGACAGGAGGAGACGTGATGACAGAAGCAAGGCAAAGTGAGTAGGGCCCGACGCCTGGTCTCCTAGAATGTGGAAGAGGCAGGGAAACAGATTTTCCCCTAAAGTCTCTTTAAGGAACCAGCCTTGCTGACATCCTGTCTTTAGCCCAGTGAAACTGATTTCAGACTTCTGGCCTCCAGAAGGGTAAGAAAATACATTCCTATTGTTTAAAGCCACTAAACTTGTGGTAATGTGCTGTTTCCATGGGAAACTTAAGACAACAGCTAAACAGATATAACAGGAGGGAGGGTGAGAGCAGGTTCTCAAGGTCAGAAGTGGTAGTTGGGGAAGGGGCATTCGTTTAAGGTTTCTACAGTTGGGATTCAAGTGTTGACAATGTTTAAGAGTGTGGTTACCGGAGTGGAGTGGAGCTTCAAGTCATTTCACTGAATTAACTTGTTTCTTTAACTGGTTAGTTTTTAAAGTTTGATAATCCATGTAACATAAAATTCACCCTTTAAAAATGTACGATCCAGTGGCTTTTAGTACATTCGTGATGTTGCACAACCATCATCACTATAGATAGATAGTTTTGATTGAACACCATTTATTCCATCTTTATTATATTACAGAATTTAAAAAATATATTCTGTTTGTTTTTGCTGCAGCTCCTGGAGACTTGAGAGTCCTAAGGAGAGTATTTTCATGAGAATATATTCTTGAGTATGAAGAATTCTTCTGAACATATTAAACATATTCACCTATTTTTAAAAAACTATACACTGCAGCAAATGGAGACTTGCCTCCTCTTGCTTTGGCCAGGTTTGTGCTTGTGGGGGTGGTTGTGGTGGGTCTTTTCAGTAGCAGACAGATTACAAAGGGGTAAAGCACCTTCTGGCCACAAAACAGCCTTGGAGGCCAGGCCCAGGGGCCTGTGGGTGAGTGTGGCCCTCAGCTTGAGCAGCCACCAGGAACACTGGAGCTCGGACCTTTTGCAGCAGCTCTCAGGGGAAAGATGAATCCAGCACACCGCCCATATCCTACTGGTAGGAGGCCTGCAAATTCCAGGAGAAGTTGGTTCCCTCAGTTCACTGCACCTCGGTTTTTTCCCAGAATTTTATGGGTGATCCATTCCTCCTCCCTCTCCCTCCCAGAGGTCCTCTTCTCTCCTGAGTAGGTGCTCTTTTGCTCCCAGAGATGTTTCATAACTCATAAATCATTTAGAAGCAAATTTGACCTGACTTGAATGGATATAAGCTGTTTATATTCTTTATCTTTTAGTATGAATACTCAAACATGTGACTATAGAATATTCATGTGTGTTTTTAGATAATATGTGATATTAGGCAAAATTATCTTTATAAAATCCTAAAAATTCTGAACTCATACGAAGTAAATCTAGCTCCAAGGATTCTGGGTAAGGAACTGTGGCCCTCTCATTTTATACCCACTGTTCACCCACTGCTTCATGGTGCCTCATTTCCCTCCATGGTCCCCGTGACCCCCTGCATGTCCCAGACCCTTGTTGAGCTTACCACTCATACTTACGCACTCACTGGGCTGGGGACCGATGATGACATTTGTCTGAGCTTTGGTCACTAAGTTAACATCACCAGGCTTGAGAGTTGCTGTACTGCTGACCGGGGGTGGACATTCTGCCAACTGAGGATAACTGTGAACACAGCAGGGCCCCAAGGAGGGAAATGCTGGCCCTGTGTCATTCTAGTGGCTGCCCGTGGCAGGACCAGGTGTCACCAGAGGGTGGGAGGCTCTTCCGAAAAGCAGACTCGCTGCAGGCTGCTCCTCGCTTCCCGGACTCTGGAGAGCAAACAGATTCTGCCTTGTGGCTGCAAAAAACAATGCACTGACCCACCTAGGTAAGGAGAACACTTTTTTCCCCCCGAAACAGAGATTTGACTCTAGGGAGGCACTGTCCGAGGCCTGTGAGGCTGGAAGTTGAAATGTCTGCTTAGTCTGTAGAGTGCCCGGCATCAAGGCTTTGAGGCCACCCGCTGTGGGCTCTCAATGTGTGACTTCACCATGATATGCTTATCAAGCTATTTATTTCATTTTTTCTCCCCAAAATCAAAGCCATAATGAGAAAAAGGGCCCCGTAGTCATTTCTGCATATTTTAGTAACAAAGAAAATGGATGTTGATGATGATAATAAAAACTGCTGTTCATAAATTTTCACCCTTTGTTGCCATTTATAAAAGAGACCTTATGTGGTGAGCTCCTTAGTAGCTAAACTTTATTTTGTCAAAGGAAATAGAGTCAAGAGAGATTATGTTTCATCTTTAATATGTCTGTTCAACAACAATGCCATTATCCTGAGTTTCAGATAAATTTAATTGGACTTTAATGAACAAAATAGTTGTTTTATGCAATTAGAATCCCATTTAAATGGGTTAGAAAATGAATAGAATGGGAAATGCAGTTGACTTGATTTTCCTCAAGACTGACTCTCGGCCTCTTTCTGCCTCTGGGTTTTCTCCCC
Source organism: Macroglossus sobrinus (assembly GCA_004027375.1). NCBI lineage: Eukaryota > Metazoa > Chordata > Mammalia > Chiroptera > Pteropodidae > Macroglossus > Macroglossus sobrinus. The sequence goes on along the minus strand of PVKZ01000274.1, from coordinate 449,479 downwards.
CTACTGAACAAGAGACTAATATTTTTAGACTTTAAGAATATTTTTGACTGAAGTTTTTGTCTTGGCAATAGAAAATGCCTGGGACCTCCAAGGAGCAGGGAGGCAAGGGCAACTGGCCAGTGGTGTCCAGTTCCAGAGAAGTAAAGTAGAAATGCTCTTCCGGGCCACTGTGCCCAGACTTGCACACTGAACCCCCTTTCACTCTGAGGTGAGGACAGCACCTAACAAAAGGTATTGAGCTTCTCTCCACCACACAGTAACTTGGCGACGTGGCATGTGGGTCGACATTGGAACCTCAGCTTCTCTATTGGTTCAGTGGGAATAATACCTGTTTTTAAGCATTCAGTGAAAGGATATACATAATAGTATTTGGCACATTGTCCAGCTTAAAAGTAGGAGCTACTACTGTTATTAGTATTACTGCCCTCCTTTATCATCATCACCTTCGTCTTTAATCTTACAGCTTCTTGGGACTTGATGTGATAAAGACCATACAACTCACCCATCTTAGGTTGGTGTTTCTGGTCAACAATAAGCTTTCCCAAGTATTGCCCTACTCAACTGAAGGAAAAAGATGAGATGAAAGTAAAAGAGCAATTTGCTTAGGGAGCTGGGAAGGTTGGCAGAAACTGATAAGGCATGATATGGGAAAAGGTGACATGAAATTCCTGCAGAGGGTCACATACAATTATCAGTTTCCCCATCTGCGATGTGAAGAAATTAGATCCATTCCTATGGACCTTTCCAGCTTTGAAGTGCTTAGGATTCTGTAGCTATTACAGACTCTTCTGTTTAATGGACCGCATTCCAATGATCCAGCCCATGCCAACAAATCCTGACTTGCATCAGAATAGCTGAAGCTTCCTGCTGCGAGTTTCCTATTAGCATCAGTGTTGACTCAGTGCTAGAATGTGGCTTCCTGAGACACAGCAGAGGTGAGAATGAGGACCAATGGGGTTTGGCACAGCCATAGTAAACATAGCCTTCCCTGTGCAGATTAGCTCTGACCAAGGTAAGAAAAGGAAAATCAAAGAAAAGAATTATTCATGTTCCCCTTATCTCATCAGACTAAAGGTTTTAAATGGTTCTCAGTGAAGATTTAAAAAACAATATTACTTTCATTTTAACTACAAGATGCCATTGCCATATTCTAGTCTCCTATTAAATGCTCCCCATTTATTGCTGACAGTTCCCAAGAAATATCTCACATGTGGTCATATACAAATCTTTCTGTTTTCTACATGGTGACTGCCGTTTTGCTCTGTTCCTTCTCCAATGTAACTTCGGAAATGTCAGCTTCCTCAGGTATCACTGTCCTAGGCTGAGGGAGCAGGCCTTTCTTCTGTATCCTGTTGATAAAACTGAAGCTACCCCATACAATACCCAGAAACCAATGTGGGTGATGCCATGGTTTTAATGCCTAAGGTACAGTAATGTCCTGCTGGCCCCAATGCTGGCTAAATTTGGGGATCGTAGAGTTAGGCCTGCACCGTGTTCTCAGCAGAGGTTGACACTCATTGACATTACCCTGCACCAGCCCTACACATCTCTGAAGCAGGAAGAATTGTCATCTTGTCCTGTGCCACCTTCTGTGCCTGTGCTTATCTTGAATAGTGCAACTTCATGCTTTTAACCTCTCAAAGAAACTTTGTATGCACTATGTCTTTTGGGTTTTTTGTTTGTTTCTTGCAGTCCTTGCTTTCACAAGGGATTAGAGCTCTATTGGGCTGAACGTTGGAGGCTCTTAAGGGCATGAAGAACAAAAATTCACTTAGATTGCTTCAGTACTGCTGGTCTTACTATAGGGATAAGAGGCTGCAAAACTCAGCCACAAAGCTGAGCATCATGGAGATGAACTTGGCTGGCAACAAGGATGTGCTGATTGGGACCTATTTGTCCTGTTGGGTCCTCACCCTCAGTTCACTGGTCTTTAACTTTTTCTACCATCTGCAACCACCTCTGTCACACAACCTTCTATTATGGCCTTTCCTGCCACAAGGCTTTTGCTGCCAGCTTCACCCTTTGATTTTTTTTTTTTTTAGCTTCTGTTCTCAATACCTCTGACTCTCTTCCCAGATGTCCAGACCAAATCATTAATAGAAAATAAGTTTGATGAGGACATGGATTTTGGTCTCTTTTGTTTTGCTAAATCCCTAGGACTTAAAAGACTGGTTCTACCACTTAATAACTGTGTAGCCTTGGGGCAAGTTACTTAGGCTTTTTGCTCCTTTTTTTTAACCTTCAAAATGGGATGATAATAGCAGTTAACTTATAGAGTCGTTAGAATAAAATATTTATAAAGCACTTATATTAGTATCTGACTAATATATGTTCAGTAGAAGCACTTGTTAAATAAAAATAACTGATAAAGTATCTACACATAATACTCAATAAATATTTATTGAGTCAATTCAATACATTTCTTGAAGAATCAAACTGACTTAATTAATTGCCTTTTTTCTATTTGAGAGCTCTTATTCAGGATACCGCACATTTTACATCAGCCCCTGTTGACTACCCTTGGGTCAGGTTCCCACTCCAGGCCATTTATTGGACTAGGAGGTTGTAGTTTTTTTGTTACCAGAAAAATGACTTATGTAGAAAGAACCCCTAAAAGAGGGCTCTGGAATTGGTAGGTACTCTGGGGAGTGCCCGTCTAGTCTGATGAAGACCTCATACCTTACTCAGAGTCATCACTTCCTCCAATGGCTGGGTTATTGTTTACAGATTTGTGCACCCACTCCTACTCAGAGCAATTCTTTCCTAGCAGAATTCTCTGTTCTTCCTGCTGAGGTGTGTAGTGGTATCTCCCCTTGACTGGCCAAATAGGCTCAATCTTTTCTTGCTCTCTATGGTAAATAAAACACGGAGTTATACAGCTCCTTTCTCTTTCTCCCTGTCATTCTTTGACCTTATTTAGCTCAGGGACCTTCAGGTCCTAGAAAAGAGGCCTCCTCCTCCGTGCACTACTGTGCATTCATACGCATATACCTGCATTTTTATGCCAAGGTGCTCCCTCTCTGACCTAAAGCTATTTGGAATTTATATTTTCTAGCTAAGAGGCCACCTGAGAGCCAGGGATAATATTTCTGGGGCTGCCAATCAGATAACAAGCAGAGCTCTTTATTATTCTTTCCTTCTGGCTCCTAAGAGAGGTAAGTTCCACAAGAGGTCCTAAGTTATCAGGAAGGAAGTTTTTCAATTTAATTTTTTCAGGAAGTTGAGTCCCTTAAGTCCCACAAGCTAAAGTGGAACAGTGGAGGGAGCTGGCAAGGGAGTCTGCATTATGTGAGTTGGCAGACCAGGTAACGATGGCAGAAGCGAGGTCCATTAAAGGCCTCGAGGAGGAGAAGAAGGGGTGAAGAAGCTATTAGCTTAGGCTGTGGCAGACTTGATGGCTGCTGTCTGGATGGATAAACTGTTACATTCCAGGAACTGGCATTTGATTATCCTCACCGTGAAGCCTGGGAGACACCTCCAGATCACTTTTATGCCCTTTAGCACACTGGTGCTCCATCAAGCTACATATGCCAGGATCACCTAGAGAGCTCTTTAAAAATACAGATTCTTGGTCCACACTCCAGACTTTATCAATCAGAAACTCTTGGAGTTGGAGTCCAGATCTTATGATTCTTTAATCCTGCAAAGATGGTCCCAGCATGGCCAATCATGGGCCATCTGGGCAATGTGTTGGAAATGGATCCAATTCTGTTAGATCAAATGCTATTCTGGGTATATTATAAGAGCAGAAATATTGTCGCTTGGAGAAAGCATGGACCAAAGGAAAAGCATCATCTCTGGCATTCCAAGACCTGCGTTGTAGTCTTGTCTCTGGCACAAAGATGGACTACTCGGGATAAGTCATTCGACCTCTTTAGGTTTCTCATTTGTAAAGTGGGAACAGTAGCACCTTCCCTGTCTACTTTATAAGCTCTGTTCTTTTAGAAGCCAAAGGGAATAAATATATGAAAGTGCTCTAAGAACTGAAAAACATTATTCAAATATATGACATATAGCTATAAGAAGAATGATGCTATTGGTGTTCTCTGACAAATTTGTAGTGAATCCTATGAAACAACCTTGTGTGAATGCCTCTTCTGATTCTGCCCTGTGTACAAAAAGTACACAAGCAAGACAAGTTTATATTTAAACTCTTTACACTTTTTTGAGCCCACCAATAAGAATCAATTACTAGCCAAGATATGGAAACAACCTAAGTGCCAATCAACAGAAGAATGGATAAAGAAGATGTGATACAACACTGGAATATTATTCAACTATGAGAAAGAGGGAAATCTTGTCATTTGCAACAATATGGATGTACCTTGAGGACATTATGATAAGTTAAATAAGCCAGACAAAGCCAAATACAGCATGGTATCACTTATATATGGAATTTTTTTTAAAAAGTCAAATTCATAGAAACAGAGAGTAGAAAAGTCATTACCAGGGGGTAAGGAAGTGATAGAAATAGGGAGAGCTTGGTAAAAGGATACAAACTTTTAGTTATAAGAAAAATAAGGTCTGAGGACCTAATTGACTACATGACTATAGTGGTAACGCCCTATTATAAGTTGAAATTTTCTAAAAGTGAAGAACTTAAATGTTTTTAACAAAAAATAAATGAATATGTAAGGTGATAAATGTGTTAATTAACAAGATGGTATGAATTCATTTACAATATTTACAATGTCAAATCGCCACAATGTATAATTTGAATATCTTACAATTTCATTTGTCAATTATACCTCAGTAAAGCTGAAAAGAAGAGAGAGAAAAGCATTTGCTGGACTCCCAGATGAAGATGGGAGAAATGAACACGTGCATTTACTTCTGTCCTTACCCTAAAGGTTAGTATAATGACAGTAACATAATTTTTTATTGCATAAAAACACAAAGACAAAGAAATGGGAGAGAAGGCACTACTTTTTAAATGACAGCTGGAAATCCAAAGGAATGCCAAAGAGTTGGTAGACTTGAAAAAGCTGAGTCCTACGCTGGCAGTGGGGGAAAACCAAGAAGCAATGCAAGTTAATACACAGAATCCTGTCCCTGCAAGGATCAGGAATTAGTAATTCCATATACACCTAAAAGTGAAGATGAGAGTAGGGCTTGAAATAGAAAAACATGTTGAAAGATTGTTTAAGTAAAAATTGCAAAACAATTCAATGAACACCCCAGAATTACCCCCCAAAGGCTCAGGAATTGGTGATTACATGTTGGTCTAGAAGTAGAGATGAAGGTAGAACTGAAAATAGGAGAAATGTTCAAAGGTTGTGCAAGGAGATCCTTTCTCAATACTTTGCATCAAAAAGACCACCTCTTTTCTGCCCCAAGAGAAAACTGGAAGTGTGATTTCTGGAAAGTGTTAAGATAGAACTTTGGGCTAGAGGACAGCAGGTACAATTGAGAGCAGAACTCATGTTGGATACAAGGAGATTAAATGAAAATTCACAAACCGAGACTCTTCCTTCACTTAGTTTCCAAAGTGCTGGCAACTAAGCTTATCTTCTACAGACAGGAGAGTAGAATCTAATTAGCCCAAGTGAAAAGATCTTAAGATTCTCACATTGGAGAATTCCCCCAATAAAATAGTCAAGACATTTTACCTAACAGGAAAACCCAGAGTTGCCAAATCCTTGCCTTGAGCACTGAGCTTCCAAATAAGGTTTTTGTGAGGGACATTAGAGCAGCTAACATAAGAGCCAGACACAAAACCAACCAAACAAAAAAACTCAACTGGAAGAAATTGGCTCTATTAAGGGAAACTTAAAACAAACAACCTCCCTCCACCAAAAACCTATTATTAATAGCTTCAAGAAAATGAGGAGAAGATGCTAAAAAAGGAACATTCAGAGAACCTAAAGAAGTTTTTGAAAATTGGTATAAAATTAGGTAAAACTCTAAAAAAATAGACCAACACAAAATATAAAAAAGAAATATAAAGAACCACTCCTGCAGGTTAAACATCCAAATAGGAAGGAGAAACAGAGGTGAAGAAATTACTAGAGAAATCAAATAAGAAAATTTCCCAAACTTTTAGACGAGAATTTTAAATGATAAGGACTCACTGAGTACCTGGAACTTAGTGATGAAAGGAGTGCCATATGAAAGTCATCAGTTTGGAATTTTAGAATTGTAAGTACAAAAACTAAGAGTTCATATAAACTTCCAGATTTTATACAAATAAATCAATTATCAGAATGGCAGGAAACTTTTCAACAGCAGTAATGGAATCTGGAGGACAAGAGAGTAAGTTGAAAAATTATTTCCAACCTTGAATTCTATATCCGACCAAACTATCAATTTAGCTTGAGACAGAAAGGTATTTTCCAGACTTATAGTCAATTAAATAATTTATCTCTCATGTTGTATTTTTTTCATAAAGTTACTAGAGAATGGGTTCTATCAAAATAACAGAGTAAACCAACACGGGAAAGACATGGCTTGATAATTATTCTTAGTTTCCTTCTTTAGTTCTATTCTCCATCCTTCTCTGCCCCAGGAGACTATGTACTACATTACTTAGGTTCCCTTGCTGACTGATTTATAATTCGGTTTGACCAATAGAGATGTTGGGACAAGATCAGCTGGAAGCAACTGAGGTGATACTATTCATTTCCCATGCTTTCTCCTTGCTGGACCTCAGTAGGACAGATGATGTTTTCTGCCTAAGATTATGACTCCCATTGGGTGACCCCTGTGCCATGGCTACAACTCTTATCAGGTTCAGATAACAGTATTTTTCCCTTTGCCACTATGGTTTTCTACTGCTGGTCAAGGAGGTGAAAACATAGAATCCTTAATGTGCTTAAAGGTATTGAGAAGAAAGATACACAACTGGAGGGAAGATTTGGGTTGAATTAGTGTCAAGAACATAAAAAGCAAACAAATGAAAAACAGTATGAATATTAAATGAAGAAAAACAATAAGTTATGATGCTGGAAGGAAAAAGTAATTATAGTGTACTACTGGCTCAGTAATAATGTAACTGAGATTGACCTAATCAAAATTACCATATGAGTTAAGATAGTGGAATATAGAGAAGAAGCAATATGCTTGTCAGTGAGAGCTGGTGACTTTGTGGTGGCAAATGAGGTTTACATCTTCATCTTCCTCAGTGGGAAACCAGTAAGTAATATTTAAAAATAGAAACCAAAGAAATAGCAGAATATAATATAAATAGTAGAAATAATCAATAAGCAGATTATTTAGAATAATACCAAAAGAATAACTGCCTTTGGGGAAAAGGAATATTGAGGTGGAGAATTACTTGTTTTGTTTCTAAAACAAGACAGGTAGAACTAGTATCTCTAAACAATGATCAGGTGTATATTTGATAAAAATAAAACTAATTATCTTTAAAAAGCGAAGAAAGCAACCAACTTCCCAATTCTATTTTTATTCCCATTTCAAATACCAGAGCTCTCTAAACTCCCATAATGCCTTCCAGAAGGGCAGAACTCAAAACAAAAAAAAGGTAGCAAGGATGGAAAAACTCTGTGGGGGGTACCACCCCATTGAGTTGGCTGACAGTCCACCAGTGACAGAGAGAGGCACCAGATAGACCTGCACCCACGGAAGCTCCAAGTGGAAATAATCAAAGAACCCAAGCAGAACAGGCTGAACTGTTCTAGATGTCAAAAGATAACCTTAAAGGAAAGAGCCCTGGAATTGTACAGAAAGCCGGGTTCCTTTAGCAGGGCCTCAAGTCTGCGTCCAAGCTCTTGGCAGCTAAAAAACAAAACTGGGGCATGAATCCTTACACAATCCTGATGATCAGATTAAATTATGGAAAGTTCCCCAGAGGAAGCAGAAGAACTTTTCTTAGCAGTAAATTTTCAAGGAAGTATCTCATGTGGGGTTTTAATAGGAGATATTCAGTTATAGGTGTCAAGGCCCATGGTACCACCACCACAGGAAATATAGGGGTATATTGCCTGCACTTCCTTTGACAAAAAGCCTGAGGCGGAGAGCTTTGCAGAGGCTAAGGTAAGAGCTAGTAGCTTGGGTGTGGGTCTTGATCAGAGAAGTGTCCAAGAATAACTGGCTATAGGATTGACTAAGTATCAAAGACAGAGTATGTTTCAGAAATCTCAGAATTGGAGACTGGCTTGACTAGCAGGTAAAACAAATATGGGGAGCAGTTTTACAGACAGAAAAGTAAAGCAGGAAAATGAGAGGAACATCCTGTGGGTGTGAGGATAGCCAGTGTGTTTCAAGGCTGCCAAGAGAGGAATTGATCTAATGTTTAGACAGAAATCTCTGCTTTTCCCAGGCATTGGGGAGGGACAAGGAAAACCACAGGTACCTTGGAACTATCTGCTGAAGGCTTCTGTCTTGAGAGTAAAGCACGGATCCCAGGACACTCTGGGCCTGACAACTAAGCAGGGCGGCGGGGGGTGTGGGGTGCTGAATTGTGTCCTGTTTCCTTTTTCAGTGTATTATTATACCCAGAGTATTCTACACCTGGCAGAAAAGTTGTTATCCCTTTGATGTGCTTGCACTTCAAAGGGAGTCTTGAGAAAATAGCCTCTGGATTTACTAACCTTAAAAGTGCTATGGAATCTAAGAGAACAAGTTTATTCCAGTTTTGAGGGTAGAGAGGCTTTCTGGAGGAGGTCGCTTTTGGATTTAAGGCTTGAATGATGTGGAGGACACTCATGGTAACATAGACTGCCAAGCTCCCAGGGACAGGAAAGATAACAGTTTGGGTGTAGTTAGGTATGGCCAGAATGTAAGCTGTTTGAAGGAAGTTGAGAAAAATAAAGATTGAATTCAAGATGAGGACATGACTTGGAGGGTCTTGAATGCCAGGCCAGAAGAGCAGCAGGCATCTGGCGGCTGGCACCACCGCTCATGAACCATGGTAGGGATACAGAATCAAAGGTAGAGTGGTAGTGGTGCTATGTGTGTGTTAGGAATATTATTTCTCTGTCTATTGCCTAAATACCATTTTTGATCTTGGGCAGCCAGACTGTAATCTCTCTAACAACTGCTAACATTACTTGAACTTGTACTGTGAGTCAAGGCACTGTACTGGGTACCTTACATCTTCAGTCAGTGGAGTAGGTATTGTTTTATTATAATTTTTTAGCAAATAAAAACTGATAAAATTTGGGCATTTTGCTCGAGGTCACACGATAATGATGGAGCTGGGTTCAGAACCCAGCCCTGTGCTTTAGTTCATTAGCACTTAGTGCCCTCCTTGAAAAAGCCTGCCTTTCTTTTATATCCTTATCGAACCCAAACATCAGTACAGAGCAGGTGCTTGAAAAGTTCCTCTTGGGCCGCTGACTGTCAGAGTAGGTTGCTAAGAAGACTAGCCTGGCTCGGGCAAGAAGGGCTACTTCCCTGGATATGGGCTGGGGCTCAGTTGTTAGGGGTAGCAACTGAGTGACTTCTGTCTCCCAGCCTCAGCCTATTTTCCCTTCCCCTCCCAAGCTCAGGGATCTCCACTAAGATCTGCTGAAGTCCCATTTCTGGAGACAGGGCCCGGAAAGGCTGATGGGTAGCTGCCTGCCTTATGGTGGGTTTGTGGGAAGGGCTCCTAGCTCTGTTGTTGGCTTTGAGACATCTAGTTAGTTCAGGGACTAGGCCATGCTAGTGCCTTTTAACTCTTAAGGGGACTGCTCTTTGGGTCTGCAGCCCCTGCAGCTCTAAGTTGATACTGGCTGAGGTTTCTGGCATGACCAAGGGTGTCTATATCTACAGAGACATTAGTTCCGAGATATTCTGTTCTCAGTTCCTGAGTCAGGATGGGAGTGGGAGGCAGTGATGTAGACTCCTCATGGTAATTCCTATTCCATCATAGGGAGCCTAGACACAGGCTTACCAGCCTTACCTATCAGGGAGCAGGTAATTAGATACGCTTTCTCCCCACCTGCTATCATGTTGTCTAAAATTTCATTCCTAGAAGCCTATATAATTTCTGCCTTTTGGAGTGTCCTATGAAAATGCAGACCCCCCCTGACAAAGACAATATTTTAAATACCTTTTACCTGACTTAGCTAGGAATATTTGAATAAGAAAATTATGGAACACCTAGAGTAAGAACTTTAAGGAAATAGGATGGAGCTGGGTTGGAAGAAATGGGTAACTAATGGGAAGAAATGGAAGAGGGACATTAAGTGGAGAATTTTGAGGCACTTAGGGATAGCTTTACATGACCATGTCAGGAAACACAGGTTCTAGAGTTTAAGTTAAACAAAAACATATTCATCAAAAAATTTGTCAAGCCAGGGGTAGAGAATCCATTTATCTATCCATCCATCCATCCATCCATCCATCCATCCATCCATCCATCCACCCATCCACCCATCCATCCACCTATCCAGCCATTTTTCAAGCCTATAACAAGGGCCTACTTCATGCCTGGTAATGGTCCATGTGCCAGAAGACTCACTTAGATGATCCCTTCCTTCTAGGAGTTTCTAGTTTGGTGGCACAAGAAATAAGATATATGTAAAAATGACCTCCAAACAAGATACTAAGTGTTAAGTTTCACAAGACAGGGATAGATAAAGCATCCTAGGAGTTCCAAGGTGGGCAAGCGCGAGGATACTTGGCTAAGCTTCCTGGAGGAGGTGGCATCTTAGCTGGGCCTTGAAGAGTTGATAGGATCCCAGCTTGTGGAGCTAATAAAAGACATCTGGACATAGGAAGGGAATGGGAAACGAAAGGAGATAGGAAATTGCAGAGTATGTTGGGGGCTAGGAAGTGGTTGTGAAGGAAAAATTAGAGATAAAGTTAAAAAGGCCCCAGCCTTGACTCTAAAGAGCCCTGAGGCTTTGGCTTAGGGCAGACTCTGTTCCCAGAAGGGGGATTGCTTTGTTGTTATGCCTGGAATAGGCTAGAAATGGTGAGCAGAGCTTTGTGAGACAGAGAATGCAATGGAAAGGGAGGCAGACAAACCTGTGTACAATTCCCAGCAAGTTAATTGGTTTCCTGTACCTTCACTTTAAAAAAAAATCTCTAAAATTCTGTTTCTTAAAAAAAAAACCCATTTAACCTAAGTAGGCCTAAAATCTTTTCAAATTCTTCCAAGTAGTAGAGGCTGTGGCCCATAGCACTCTCAAAATTTTTTAATATTTGAGTTGCAGAGGGACGAGAAGCAGTGTTTGTTTAAACTCTCATGTGCCTTGCCTACCACAGAGCGGACACATTCTCTGGTTGGTGGGGGCCGAGGGTAGTGGAAGTGACACTAATAGGGAACCAAGGGACACTTTCCATCCGTGCTCTATATCTTGAATGTAGGGCAGTGTTAATCTTAGAGTGGGGATTGAGCCTGGGCAAGGGCAGCCCCACTTTGACAATTGGCTCAGAATGACCTACAAGAAGTATGTCGTCAGAGCACCAGAGGTTAAGAGCCTGTTTTGTCAATGTTTATAAAAGTGAAAAATTGGAAACAACCTAAATGTCCAAGAAGAGGCAATTGATAAAAAAAAAATATGGAAGAGGCATGCTCAGAAATATTGTGAGACCATAGTACCAGCATAAGTTTATCTATGAAGTAATATTATAATATAGTCAATAAGTAGATTTTAAGGCAACATGTATAATATTAGCATATTACAAATATCTATATGTTCCCTTCTACAACAATTAATAAATGTCCATTAACCTACAAAGACCTACCACTCTATGTGTGCACAAAACTCTATTCATTCTATCTCCTCTAGAGCCTGGGTCCAGTAGTTCTCTCCTCCTTTTAACATTACCATTTCCCATCTCTTCTCTGGATTATTGCCATCACCTTAAAAACATGCCATACTATGACTCATTCAAAAAAAAATAAACTATAATAGACAACCTTTTTTAACACCCCCATTTCCTACTAGTTACCATGTCATCTCTCTGCTTCCCTTCAGATCAAAACTTTAGAAAACAGTTATTTATATTTGCCTCTACTTTCTCTTCACTCGTTCTCTCTTAGATTCTCTCTGATCATGTTTCTTTTCCTTCTGCTCCACCAAAACTACTCTTGTGAAATCATGAATGCCAAGTTTGGCTCTACTTTGTCATTTAACCTTTCAGCAGCCTTTGTTACAGCTGATCATTCCTGCTTATAACACTTTAAATTTAGCTTCTGGAACATCAAACCCTCCTGGTTTTCTTCTTATCTCTTTGGCTATTTTTTCTTAGATGATTTTGCAGTTTTCTCTATTTTTCTCACCTTTTTTTTTTTTTAAGTTCTCAGTTTATTAGTCCTCTCATGAAAAATATGCTTAATCACCTCATATGGTCACTGATGAATCTTTATTCCTTCTTTTTGCCAGCACCAACATTGGCTTTTGAAGTCCCCTTGACTTTCTTCATTCTGTTCTTGTGTTCCTTTCACTATTTTTTTGAGGTCTTTTTCTTCTCAGATAGGCCATGTCTTGCAAGTCCATGTTTCAATTCATTTTTGTCTTAGGTACCGTTTCCTTCTCAAGGTGAAAGACATTGATGGCCATTTGTTTTCATTGAAGAAGTCTATTGGTCATGAATTTCCTAGTCTGAATAGTTACTGTGTCATTCATGATGGCGGCTGACCATCAAACAGCCAGAGAGGATGAGACTTTCTCTACCTCTTAATGTTACTTGGCTCCAGGACTCAGTCCCCGGACCTCTTTGCTTTTCTATACTCGGTAGAGGATGTTGTTCAGGTCGGGAATAGTGGAAACCTGGGTGAAAGAATGACTGAAACACTGGGAACAAACAATGAGAGTGCTAGGATCTGCTAGAGGGAATTCTAGTGTGTCCACCCTTGGACAATGGCCAGAGCTGGAAGAACTTCTTTACCCTGGACCAGAGACTTTAGGGGGGTAAGCTGTAAATCATCATGACATGCTTTAGCTCAAACAGCAGAGAGCAGATTTGCTAGTCATAGATCTATGGTGATATTTATTTTGGTCAAAACTCACATTCATGCCAATCACAATGATGTACTTTGTTGCTGGCTTTCTGGAGAGCTCACCAGAGAATGTCTCAGCCAATGGCTCAGTTTGGTACCACTTCTGGGCTGAATCCTTTTACCCCTCCAGCCCCACAACACTACCACCAAAAGCTCATTAAATTAATTGAGAATAAAACCTGAAGGTTCTGCTTCCTCTTTCTCCTTTAAAACTGAAATAAGCTCTAAGCAAGCAGCTCCCTGCTCCTGTCCTCTGGCCCATCCTCATTCCTACAGGATTTCCAGAGCCATTCTAAGCAGAAAATGTCCCAAGACCTCAAACATACAAGCAGCGACAAGGAGGATAAAGATGGTCATTGGCTAAAATTTCTAATTAACAAAGTACCTTCAAATTCAAAAAGACATCTATCTCTTCCCAAGCCTTGAGCCTCAACTGTCTCTCCTTAGGCATAATTAAAGGCAGATAAGCCTTTGTTTCTGGTTCACCTAGAGGCACTCCCAGAGCACATGGTCTTTTGAATGCTCTTCCCGATGAAAAGGAGAGAGCATAAGGAAATGAGTTTTTCATTCCTAGGTCTCTAACCCAGTTGTACCAGAAATGTCTATCATGGTGTCCATCATATCCATATCCATCATATCTCTCTAAGAGAAACTGTTCTACCTGTTCAACTGACTGAACCAGGAGTGGGGACCTGACCCAAAGGCAGGTAAACATTGGCTGGCCAGTGGCCCATGAGGCGGTGTGGTGCTAGAGATTCTGCCCCAGCAGGAGACAGCCAGGTCAGGAAGAGTTTTTTCCTTCAGGAATTGGAAATGAAGAAGATCTAAGGCTTGATGTATGTATCTCACAAGCCAAGAGGGGTCATTAACAAGCTGAAGTTAGGATAAACCAAAATTATGAGAAAGCAAAAAGTGTAATATGGTGTTGAGGCAGTTGAGTTGCTGAGTCATTAGAAGAGGAGTGGACGTAAGTAGACATAAACACTCTTACTGGACATCAGTTGTCCTCAGTGGAACTATTTGTGGCTTTGGTAGTTTCATACTCAAAACTTTGAGCAACTTCATAAATTGACTTGTGGTCGAAAGGTTGAAGCTAGGTTTATTTGTTTGTGTTTTTTTCCCCCAGGAATACATAGAAAAGGTGGTGTCTGTGTTCCTGTGGGGCCTCAATCTTTCAACAACATCGCTAGCACATCCTTAGTGTTCAAAATCAGTCCTGGCAACATTGCTTTTCTCTGACCATCTTTGGCCATCTGTAAAGCTATTTTCAATTGAGCCCCTTTGAGGCTCTGAAGAGGATGACGTTAGAGGCAGTTTCCATTTTCTGTGTTTGGCTCTATGAGCACATTTGTTCTGTATTGAAAGATAGTCCTACACTTAGACAGGCACATTCCCCTCCCTTCATGTGTTGCCACCTTCCTCCAGGGAGATCCCCAGTGGATTTACAGTCCACCAAGCACAGTTGACCTTTGATAACAGAACCCCCTGGGTTTATGTATGGGAGGAAGAGACAGGGATCAAATCTCCTCAGACACTTTGCTTTTTATTGAATCTTGGGTTCTGCTTTGGCTCCTCTAGTTTTTGCCTTTAATCACATCCACAGAATACTCCAAGAAGAAGTTGCAACCAATGAGGATTTCAAGAGGGAAGTTGGAAGTCGTATTATTTTCTAAAAAAAAATAGCTGCCCTAATTGGAAGAAGATGAGAAGATTGTAGGAGTACCTCCAGTTCAAAGGTTTTTAGGGATACACATAAAAACAATGTAAATCTTTTAAAAGCCAAAGAAATGCACAAAGTTCAATCAGTATAGTAGCTTGACTAGATGTGGTAAATTTGCCTGAAAAGATGAAAGAATTGAAAAATGGTCCCTGTCATAGACACATGGGAATCTATGTATCCCACCAGTGTTAGGCAAAACTTCAGTCACCATGCCACAAGGAACCTCTTCTGTAGTTAATAAATCACAGTAAGAAATGACAGAGCAACTCCAAGAATATTTGGGAAGATAATCCAAAAATTGTTTGGGATTATATAATTAGCATCTTTTAACCTCAGATATATAATTAAGAATAGAAATTTTAAAGAAAACTAAAAATACATTATTAACATTTTTGCATTAAGGAATCTGTGAATGTTTGATCACTTCCCAAGCTTAAAAATAATTTAACCTGTTAGAATAAAGGCATGTCTGGTAATTTCAATTTCATATGTATGCTTCCATTAATTTATTCAAATTTATGATTTTAAGTTGAAGTTACTTTATAAATAGTATTGGAACATGTAAAAATTAAGATTCACTGAATTTATAAGTTTAACTGATAGCTTTACAAGGGTTAAGTATTTAGTTTTATAAGCTAAATTAGACTATCGCTATGCTCCAAAATGCTATAGGTTGGTAATGATAGTGAATTTAACATCCACATTACTTTTCTCTCTCTTGAAACCTTATGAAAACTATAGCAAAGGAATTTAAAAAAAAAGACAGAAGCCCACAAGGATGAAGAAAAATGACAAGGAGACAATGGCAATAAATTTTGGATGCTGAAAAGCAGATGGATGATTGTTAATTCATTTAGCAGATGCTAGAACCCTGAATCTTAAGCCTGAAACGGAGAAAGCCAAGAATATCCTGATCTAAACCACAGAACCCTCAAAAGACTCAGAGCAGAAACTGGGGAAGAATATGGGGCATAGTGGCCAAAAAGGAACATTGGTTAAAGTAGTTAAGGGCCCTAGATCTCATTCCCATTGCAAACCTCTAGGTTAGTGCCTCTCTCCATTCCTGGAAGAATAAAAGTGAAGGTTTCTTTTCTGAACAGAATCAAACAGATTCTGGACTGGGGAACATGAAGGCACAGGTCACAGTGTGACCACTGTGCTGAAGAAAGGAGCATAAATGAACGTATGCACACAACATACTGAGTGCTGAGACCCCTATAGCACCCCTATTCCCCTACCTCCACCCCGGTCTTCCTTCTCTATCCAGTTTCAAGGACCATGGAGAGCTAAGCCTCTATCCCTCACGTAGGAGATTTGGAGAGTGTACTCTGAGAAATCTGACCAGCTCAAGAAGAAAAACCTAGAGATAGCGGGCGGCATCAGGGATTCGTCATTAACGGCCCAGCCGAATCCCTCTAAATGAAGTTCCAAGTTGACAAACCCCACCCATATGCTCAGGATTTCTAATCTACTCTTCACTTACTTTTAATTTGCTCTTTACTTGCTTGAACAGACAATCGATGTTTGCCAGACATCTGAGGAAGGCTTTTATACAGAAGACAGAGACCAGGACAAATCAGTGAGTGAGAGGGAGTGGAGATGCACAGGGGAAGGAAATGCATAAAAAACATGATTGTTGCAATGATCAAAAATAAGCACAGACATTGTAGCCATGAAACAAGAACAGGTGGGATAACAGGAAGATTCAGGAAATAAAAAAGAGTTCCTGCAAATGAAGATCATGATAGCACAAATGAAGGAAATCAAAAGAGAAAATAAAGGTGAGGAGTTCCTCCAGATAAGGAACAAAATAATAGAAATGGAAAAAAGAGGCTAAAAGAAAAGCAGTAAGGGATCAATTTAGGACAACCAATATTTAAATAACTGAAGTTCTAGAAAAAAGAAACAAGAAAAACCATAGCTGAGTTAATCATCACAGAAAGAATTAGAAACAGTCCTTAGATCTGTAGGATAGGAGTTTCTGGATTAAAAAGAATTCATCAAGTTTCTAGCACCATGGATGGAAATAATCCACATTGAGTCACAGCATTGTACAATATCAATTATGGGAATACATATCTGCTAGAAAGAAATTTTTTTTAAAGATTCAATAATTAATAATTAAAATGGGATAAAATTTTGCAACAGCCAAAATGGAAACTAGAAGACAACCAAATAATCACTTCAAAATTTGGAGGGAAAATAATTTCCAACTTAGAATTTCCTACGCAGACAAACCATAATTAAATGCGCAGGCAGAAAGAAGGTATTTTCAGACACAGAAATATCAAAAGATTGAGTGACCATGCATACATTCTCAGGAAGCTAGCGGAGGATGTGTGTCATCAAAACAATGAAATTAATAGTACATCCTATCAGGAAACAACTGAAAATGTTGAGTTTTTATATTATGATTTTTTTTTTAGGGTGAGAAAGGGGGTCACTCAGTCCTGTGTTAGAATGTTGGACATTTGAGAATGGTTAGGATTTAAACAGGAGGAGACAATTCTGAAGTATTCTATTATTAAAATACAGAGGGATAAAAAAACTGGAGTGCAGCATAAAGCACAGCTGGAAAAAATCTCCTTGATGGTGGTGACAGGTGGTATCAGGGAGCCCCAGGCAGAGAGGACAACCATTGAGACCCCAGCAGTGAGACTCAAGAGGTAGTCAGATTTTTATCACTACATCATTGGTCATCATACCGTCATTCTAAATCAGCTAAACTACTAAAGGACGTGCTCCAACAAAATAGGAACATAGACCAAGAAAGAGCAAGACATGAGATCAAGGGGACAGGGATCTTACTCATGAGAAGACAAAGAGAATTCTTGGGATGACAGTAAATTGAATCACAAGTGACAGTATACAGCTTAGACCAGCCCAGGCAGAGAATAAAATTCTCTGGGAGGGAGGTCTCCAAAGGGAAAAAATGTCAGTGTTAAATCCTCACATAATATTTGTAAAATATTGTACTGAGATTTGTGGAAATTGTGGGAAGTAAAAGCAAAATGTATAAACAAACAAAAAAACTCTAAGCAATTTTTAAAAAGTCAAGCAATTATTAACTTCAGAGAAAACAAACAAAAAAAAAAACCCAAAACATAACAAAAAAGAAATAGAACAGAATCATAGCGCCCTATGATGTTTGGCTTAGAATAACGTTTACCTAGACAAGTAACGTGACCACTGAGAACTGCTTCAACCAAAGATCTTGATATAATTAGTGAGATAGTGGTTTGGAGAAGCAAAGAAGAAGGTGGCATGAGAGAGCAAAATCCTCTTCTGTTAATATCAGTCAGGAAAAATGACTCAAAGTGAGCTACTAAAAGTTATTGGTATCTGCATATTATTTAGAAATCTGAAGAAGTATGTATTCCAAAGGAAATGGCTGACAGGGTCAAGAGTAGCTGCCTCTGGAAAAACAAAGACTGGGTAGTGAAAGTGGTGGGGCAAAGAAACTATTTTTTTTGTTGTAAAGCTTGTTGTACTATTTGGTTAGGAGTTATGTCCATGAATTACTTTAACAAAAACAAACACAAAAACAAGTTAACAAGATAGAGTAGAACATATTACATTTATAAATATTATTTAAAATGTCTAACACTTAATTAAGTGTGTAAGTAGGACTAGGTTCAAACAAAGGCCCCTAAAAGTGATTGTCAGATTTTCTGGAATTATATATGATATAATAAATTTTGTAAGTTAAAAGTAAAAGCTTAAGGAAGAATTAGGTTCAATTAATTTGAATAAATTTAATATTATTCTTAAAAAAGCAAAGTAACTTCTGAATATCCTTTTCTCTCCATAAAATCCCATCTAGAGAATGAAATTCCCTCATGTTGTCAGATTTAAAAGCCTGTGGTAAGTGCTGGAGGAGCAGAAGATGGCTGGGAGTGCATAGCTGACTCAGCTTTGAAAAAAAAAAGTGTTCAGCTGTGGGCTTTTCAGTGTACCATATATACACTGTGGGGAGAGATGGATGTGGGCACTCCACTATCTCACTCACCTGGAAGCTGTTTTCCTGCAAGTGATTCTGCATCAGATGATTGGGATGGGCTACTGGATCTTGAAGCTCTGTCTGATCATTCCTGGGTCACCTGTTGTGCTGAGCAGCCTTCTCCACCGCTCTGGGCAGTTCCCAAGGGGAGAGACAGCAAGGCTGACAAATTGCTTTCTCAGTCCTGTCAGTGACCTTCCCTGCCCCACGGACTTCGGGGAAATGAGCAGGGACTGCTAATTAGAAATGGATTAGGGGCAGTCAGGGGATGAGTGGGGACCAGAGGCACAGTTCAGAGATTTTTGTCTAAAGAAGTCCAACCTGAAAGGAAGGATAATTGTTGAATTAGACCACACACTAATGGACACTCATTTTAGAAGACTACAAAAGATAGTTCCATAGCTGCCCTCAGGAACCAATTTTTTTCCACATTTTCTAGTCAATCCTTCAGCTCGTCAGAATGTGGAACAGGGAAGACTAAATTTAAACAGGCAGGATAATTCTAAAGTTAGGGTAGTGCCCCGTGGTCTGCAGTTTTGCTTTCCATGGTTTCTGTTACCCGTGGTCAACTTCAGTCCGAAAATATTAAATGGAAAATTTTATAAATACACAATTCACAAATTTTAAGTTGCATGCTGTTCTTGGTAGTGTGATGAAATCTTACGTGACCTGCTCAGTCCCACCTGGAATGTGAATCATCCCTTTGTCTGGCAGGTTTATTCTGTAGATGCTATGCTACCTGCCTGTTATCAACTGTCCCAGTATTGTAGTGCTTATCCTACCTAAACCCTATTTTACTTAATAATGGCCCCAAAGCCCGAGAGTTGTGACGCTGGCAATTCAGATGCCAAAGTGAAGCCATAAAGTACTCCTTTAAGGGAAAAACGTGAACGTTCTTTACTTAGGAAGGAAGGAAACAAAAATCATATGCTGAGGTTGCTAAGATCTACAGTAAGAACAAATTTCTATTTGCAAAATTGTAAAGAAGGAAAAAAAAATTATGCTAGCTTTGCGGTTGTCCCTCAAACTGCAAAAGTTATGGCCACCATGTGCAATAAGTGTTTCGCTGAGATGGAAAAGACATTCAATTTGTGGAGGAAGACGTGAGCAGAGAATGTGTTCCAACCAACAGCACTGTGTTGCTCCAGAAAGCATTGTGTCTATATGAAGACTTCAGCAAGGGATCCCCTGAGACAAGTGAGTATATGCACATAACTTTGATTACAGTTTTGTTATAATTGTTCTATTTTTTATAGTTATTGTTGCTGATCTCTTACTGTGCCTTAATTTATAAATTAAACTTTATATATGGTTTGGTACTATCCAGTTTCAGGTATCCACCAGGGGTCTTGGAACGCATCCCTTCCAGATGAGGGGACAGAACTTCAGAAGGACTCCTTAGGCAGAGGTCTGCAAACATTTTCTATATAGGGTCAGATAGCAAATATTTTAGACTTTGCAGGTCATCTGATCTCTGTCATAACTGCTAAACTTCCATTTTAGCACGAAAGCAGCCATAGATTGTATGTTAGTGAATGAGCGTGGCTGTGTTACAATAAAACTTTATTTACAAAAATAGATAGTGGGCCAGATTTGGCCCACAGAGAGTAGTTTGGTGATCACTGCCTTAGATGGAAGTGTGAAGAGGTAGAAATGCTAAGGAACGAGTCTCTAATGGTGAAATTTTAGGTTGTTTGATGAGTGGGTGACTATCAGTCAGAACCTTACCTGTTTTAACTACTGAAGACTATTCAAACTTGCTTATCCAAAAGGGAATCTTTTTGTTAATGTAACTGAAAAGCTAAAGGTTGAACTGGCTTTAGGAGCAGTTCTAAATGACTTCTTTTTTTTTTTCTCACATTCTCCTCTGTTGCAGGCATTCTCAATCAGCTTTTCTTCTCAGTCATAAAATGGCTAAAGGCTAGATCTTTCCAGATATACATCCTGTAGAAAGAGCATGGAATTCGTGGTAGAATACTTGAGATGCACTCAAAATACACTGGCTTTAACCCAGCTATCTATTCAGTCTCAATATCTGCTAAGAGAAGTTTCTCTACTTTTCTTCTTCAGAAACATTCTGATTACTCTAGGGTTTTATTTTTCCATATAAACATCAGTCAGCTTATTACGCTCCATGAAAAACCTTCCTGGACTTTTGGCTGGAACTATTTTGAATCTATAGACCAGTTTGAAAAGAATCAACATCTTGATAGTATTGTCTTTATATCATAAATGTGGCATAGATTTCTCCATTCGTTTAGGTTTTTAAAAAAATCTCTTAATAATGACATAATTTCCTAGTAGAGTTCTTAGATGTTTTGTTAGATTTATTTTTGATTCTTGATATTTTTGATATGGCTGTAAATGTTGTCATTATTAGTTATCTTTGCTCCATGCTACTCTAAAACTAAGTGACGTAAAACAACCATAAACATTAGTTATCTTCATAGTTCTATGGGTCAGGAATTTGGGAGTATCTTAGTTCTGACTTGGATCTCTCATGAAGTTACTGTTGGCCAGGGCTGCCACTGTCTAAAGATTTGACTGGAGCTAGAGAATCACTTCCAAGGTGGCTACTCACATGGCTAGCAAGCTGGGACTGATTGTTGGTGGGAGGCCTCAGTTCTCTCCCATGGGGGCCTGTCTGAGGTTAGCCTCAGAAGTCACATAGCATCATTTTGTATTAGAAGACACTAGTCTGGCTCATTTTCAAAGGGAGGGAAATTAGACACTACATTTTGAATCTTAGGAGAAAAAAAAGCACGATCTGCAAGTGTAAGGTTTTTTGTTTTATTTTTGCAAAGCAACCTTTATGCTTAAACATAAATTGACATTTGCTTTTCTTACTTTTATGATGTGCTTCCACCAGATACTTGAATAAATCCCAGAGAAAAAGGTATTGTTTCTTTAATGCTGTTCTTGCCATGGCCTCTGATGGTCTCTGAATTTCAGCCATACTGAACTGATTTCTGCTAGATACCTGAGTCTTGCTGTCATTCATTTGCATGTGCTTTTCTCTTTCTGGGACACATTTCACCTGGATTCCTCCCAAGCTTTCCCTGACCTGAGTCAGGTCAGATCCCTCTTTATAAGCTCCTATTGCACCCTGTATTTTCACCATCGTAGTTTGGTCCTCTGGCAGCATCAGCATCACCATCACCTGGGAATTTGCTAAAAATGCAGATTCTCAGGCCCCATTAACATGTCCTGAGTCAGAAACTTGGCGGGGGGCAGTCTCAAAATCTGTGCTTTATAGTTCTCCAAATGACTGCGGTGCTCACTCAATTTGAGAACCACTGCTTGCCTGTTTATTGTTTGGACCCCATACCAGAGGGAAGTTCCAGTGGGCTGAGCTGTATGTGTCTTATTTACCTGTGTCTACTAAGCCAATTGTAGATGCTTTGTCAGTTCTGCTGAGTAGAATCTGAAAGACAAAGTTAAGAAACAGTGAAGAAACTTGGTCAGGAAAACAGCCAAGTGCCTGACTTCTGCCTTCCTGCTTCCACTTTCCTCCAGTCACTTCTAAAGTCAGCCACCCTAGATGCTCCAGGATTTTTGTTTGTTTGCTTGCTTTTTGGCAGAGCCTGGGGATTCATAACCTTCTAAATAAAATTGCCTCTCAAGAAGTCAGTGGTCTCGGGGCCCCAGACAGGCACCATCAACTTGAAGGAGTGCCCTGGGATAGGATTGGCAGCTGGGTTGAGCGTGGGTGGTGGGCTCTGTGTTAGTGAGGGGACTTGGCTGAGTTCCGGCAAGTCTATGTTCCTCTCTGGGGTCTCCTAACAGCTTATGGTGGGGCAGGTGCATTATCTTCTCCATAGGAACCTGTAACACAGTACAGGAAGTATAACAAGACAGGGTAGAAACCAGATGACTGTGAGAGCACCAAGGGGACCAGCAGGGGGTCATGAGGGTAATGACCCAGTGAAAAGAGTTGTTTTCTTTCTTTCTCCTCTCCCCTTCTCACTGTTCTTCATATTCTCCATGTCTTGATGTGGAACTCATCGTAAGTGGTTGTTTCTTGGCAGGACAGTGGAACCAAGAAGAACCTTTTTATTTTTTATTTTTTTCTTGAAATAAATCAAAACACTCACTGCATAGTTTTAAATTGTGATTTTTGGGGACCAGGTTTCCCTTTTTTGTGTATGGAAGGGGAAAAATTTCCCATTCATTTCCAGACTGACATTTGTAATGACATTCTTGTCTGTCTTCTGCATGAATGTGGAGGTTGTCACCTCTGTTTCCTAGTGTCCTGCGGTAGCCTGCAGATGAGAGGGCCTCCTTCTGTGATTTCTCCTGAAGGGAATGTAGACTACTGATGTCAATCACTGTGACCAGACAGTGGTGACAGTGCTCCAGAGTGGCAAGGGTTGAAGATGAAGCCTGCTACAGGGAGCCAGTCAGGGACCTCAACTGAATGGGAGTAAGCCAGATCTCATATTCCCGATTCTTCAGTTCAGGAGTTGGCGAACTATGGCTGTTGGGTTAAATCCAACCTGCTGCCAGTTTTCATAAATAAAGTTTTATTGGAACACAGCCAAGTCTATTCGTTTACATATTGTCTATGACAGCTTTACCACCACAATGGCAGAGCTAAGTAGCTGTGACAGAGCCTGTCTGGCCCACAGAAGCTAAAATATTTACTATTGGCCTTCTGCAAAGTTTGCAGATTGCTGCTCTGGTGGAATTTTTATTTCCTCTATATGATCCCAGCCCTTGGCCTTAGCCTGGTCATGTTTAAAAGGTCCAGTCTGATTTAATCTATGTTAGTGGACTTGAAATATTCAATTTAAATGTTTAACTTAGAAATAATTTAAAATTTATAGAAAAGTTGCAAGAATAAGAACAACATAAAGATGTCACACACTCTTAACCAGATTTACCTATTGTAAACATTTTACACTAATTTACTTTATTATTTGTGCTCATTCTACATACAATTTATAAGTGATATTTTTAATCATTTGAGGCTGTTACAGAAACCAAAACTCTACATTTGGATACTTCATGTACATGTACAGGCTTCCTAAAAATCGTGTTTTCCTCTTTTTATAACAAAGTATACTTCAACTTTACTAAGGTTAACATCGACAATACTTTCATCTACTCCACCATTCATGCTTTAGTGAATGTCCTCTAGCATTTTTCCCCTCTGGTATAGCATTCTGGATTCAGGATCGGGAATTGCATTTATTTGCTATGAACCTTAGGCTTTTGAGGTCTGATTCTATTATGGAATAAAGCAATTCCTATATAGCTCATCTCCCCCAGAAAGCTGTAAGGAAAAGGCAATGTTTTCTCTGGTCCTTTAGAGCTCATACTCGGGAGCGCTCAGAAGAGTCGGGATCGTTCTAGGAACGAGGAAAACATCCATGGATAAAGACTTCTAGAACAGCAGGCTCCTACAGCTGCCTACCCATCCTCTGAGTATGGAGGCAATATCATGCGTTTGGAGACCGAATGACCCCCAGGGAGATGGATTGCCTGATGAACCTGTTTTTTCTCTTGCTGCAATGAGCCCGAGAGACCCCTTTCCATGATGGATGTCAGCCTCTAAGAGGAAATGTATGTCAGACCTTCCATCATCTCGAGCCTCTGGAAATGAATGAGGGCCTTAGAACCCGCATACAGATCTGGAAGCTGTAGATGTGAGGAGAACCTGAGCCTGGCGACTTGTTAAGGATCGATTTCATAACAAATTAATATTAATTATATAAAGTTATCATTTAAAACATAATTAGTGATCTTTTTCAAATAAAAAGAGAAAGATATTTTTCATTAGCATAAGTGAGTTAAATAAAAATTTATACCAGATGCAATAAAGTTCAGTTTGGTATATGTGTAACATATATCTATGTAATCTTGCAGAAGTGTGCATATATATAACACACCACTTATTTAATCGTTTATTCCCTTTTTTAATCAATGATTTAGTAAGGGTCCATTGTGTGCTAAGTGTTGGAGCTGGAGAAATGAATTGCACATTCCTGAGTATGCTGAGAGGGGCCATTTTTTCTTTATTACATTTGGATTTATCTTTCAGAAAGTATTATTCTCGCTGGCCCTCACCTGGGCCAAGAGAATGCAGGTTTGAAATTTTGAGCTTCTGGGGGGCAGTGGCACTCTTTTGGAAAACATGATGCCTGGCAACCGTCTGTGGCTGAGCTGAAAATAATGGTAAGGGTTTTAAGACTAACGATTCTTCCAGAACAACCGGTCTGACAATGAGTAATATGCAGTTTGATGTGAAAATTAGAAAACTGGCAGACGAACCTGCAAGAGGGAAATTGGATTTCCAGAGAGACGAATGAGAGGCCATGTGGCTGAGCAGAGTTCATGAGATGCAAATGTGTTCTGGGAGTTGCAGGCCTCCCTCATTCCCAGCAGGTAAACGAGGCCCTATTATTTATTTATTTAAGGGCAAAAAGTGAGAGTTCCGTGGTTCTGGTGTTTCTTTTCAAAATGGATGGATTTGACATGGAGCAATGATGTGTTCAAAATGAAACCACATCATTAAATATCACAGGCATTTATTAACACAGTTTCCTCCTTATTAGAATAAAACAGGCATTATCCTATCAGGTCCCACGTGACTCTTTTTTGTTGTTGTTCTAGCTTTGGTAGAATCTCAGTTTCTGGAAAGCAGGGAAAACGAAACCAAATCTGAGGAAAGCAGAGATATCTGGGGAGAACGGATAACAGGCAGATATTCATGTGATGAGGTATGGAGAATGTCTAGGCGGTAGCTTCAACGGGGTACTCCATTTTAAATGTGGCCTGTTAACTTACTGCTCTCTTTCTTTTCCTCCTTAGTGCTCCCATGATCTGTCCCATTAGCTCACCCATTTGTTTCCCATCCCGTTTCTCCTCTCATTCCTCTCTCTCATTGCACATTATTGACATCAACAAAGGGCTTCCATTCTTGTGTACCGTGACTTCTCACCTGGACCTTGCAGTCTGTGGGGGAGGTAGAAACCTTTGTGCCAGGGTTCTCTGAACTGCTCCATGCCTGGTGCAGCTCCATGCTCAAAAGATGGTACAATTTTGAATGTCCATGCTCAATCGAAAGAAACTGACTTGAAAGAAATGACATAAATCCATTATCACGGCTCTGAAACCTCTTCCTGCTCCAGGCGGAGAAGATAAATTACCACCCAAGTGATATGAAGTTAATTGGAATATTTCATTGGATCAAATACATCACAATGTCTGGAAATCTCTCCTCTTTTAAGATGAAATTAAGGAATGGTTATCAGACCAATAATAGATACTATCATTTGCATACATTTCATCTCAAGAGACTTCTGAAATTAGGCAATACTCAAGTGGTTAATTGTTCTTTATACTCCTAGCATATCAAACAACAGCTCAGATTGTGGAGGACCCACTGGTGAGTGAGATAACTGGCAGGAACTCCCAAGGAGGGTATGGCCATCCTAGGCATGATGGGGCCTTTTTACCTGTTCCCACAAGGCCATTGAACTGGCAAGTTTATTTAAAGTAGCTTTCCTTCAGGTTTAATGATTCCAGACAACTGGAAATTCAATGATGACAAAAATGTCAGAGTTTTTCCCTCCCTCATTAATTGTCTCTTTGCATCTAAGACTTATATTCCTTGAAATAGGCTCTAAAGTTGTCATCAATTCCATTTTCCCTCAGACTTCTTATAGAGTAGATCTCTGGTCTCAGAGTTTGTGCTGTAGATGAAATTAATTTTCAGTGTCTACTTAGAATGTGTAACATCGGCAGAATGACTTTTCAAAGTCCTTCTTGATTTCTTCATAATCCTTTGAGAACTTCAAGAAATACTAGACCTATTTTATTTACTCTGAACTTCCCAACCCCAGCACAGCCAGGCATGGAAATGATGTCTTTCTTGCTGAGTAAAGAAAGAGATGACTAGTCCATCTCCTGTGGTGGCATTCTTATAGTTCTCAATGTTACCTGTATAGGCTACTCTATAGATATACTGTTGCTGAGCCCACATGAATGTTGACTCAGTTAAGCACTTTTAGCTTCAACTGAGGGATGTCCAGATAACTATTTGCAAAGTGGGCTCCCTGCAAAGATACAAGGGTATGTGAGGTAGCATTAGAGGTCATCTTTGTCATGCAGTTACCTCTGTGACACAGACAGCGTCACCAAACATTCTATGTTCAACCTTGCACTTTCAAGCCTCTCTTAGATTAGCGCCATGTGATTATGTGTGTCCAATGGACAACGAGGAAAAGAGACATGGGCCATTTCTCAGCACAGGCAGTTGAGACTCAGAGTCCCCATCTTCAATTTTTTTTTTTTGTCTCTTTCATGATAGCTTTGAAGACTACAATTTTAGACTGCTTCATTCTAACATGATGGAGACCTCATCAGCCTGGGTTTCTGGGTGTGGAGCAGTTTCCCCACCAATTACATTACAATTACAATGTGAGAGAAAAAAAAAATCTTTGTTTTATTAAGTCACTGAGAGTTAATTTGTTACTGTAGCATAGCGAATTTTGACGAATACATCCCCAGCAGATTTCACCTTTTATCCCACTGGCTAAGCCTAAGTTATATGGTCACTCATAGCCCCAAGGAAGGCTGGGAAAATGGGAAGATGATTGCTGATTGGGTTAATGGAAGTTGGTCTACTCCACTGAGGCTGTTTTGCCCAAGAAAAAAGTTGTTTTTTTTTTTACAAAGAAGAATTGAGGAAGGTACCAGACACTATTCAGGCTAAACAAGGAAGAAAAAACACTACAGTGAAAAGACAGAGGTGGATACCTAGGCATTTTTGTAATTCCATGCCTCAGACTAAGTGTCCCAGAAACACCTGATGTTAAGTGGTTCCTTCTCTGAGCAATCAAGATGCCTGGTTAAGTGGCTGTTAAACAGCCTCTGCCTCCTACCTCCTGCCTTCCGCCACCCCAAAGGCTGCTCTAAAGGTAGGGAGGAAAGGGATTCCCGCTATCCCTTCGCCAGATCTCTCTGAGAGGTTATGAAGCTGAAAAGGGCTTCGAGGATCTGGCGTGAAAGGTACCACAGAAGTGCAAATGCCTGCAATTCATCGCAGGCTGAATGAAACAGGAACTGAATTGCTTTAAACTGGAATTTCAGGTCTTGTGGCTGGTGTCTGGGGTTCACACGATATCCCCCCCTCCCCCCTCCCGCGCGTGCGCGCGCGCGCGCGCGCACACTCACACAAAGTACGTTTTTTCTGTACTGACTGCTATTTGTTCCCTCAGTTTCCTACCCAAGTTAACCCTCAATGCTCTCCCTACCCAGCTCCTCTGGAGGAAAGTTTGGCTTTGAGAATTTTATCACTTCTTTCCCTGACCTTTTCTTGCATTCACTCCTACCACTCATCTGTTCTCTCCACCTCAACACCTTCCAGGAGGAGAAACTGAACCTCTATCAGCTAGACCCAGGGCTTGGCTTCACGGTGGGAGTAGGGTGAAGTCTGAACATAATGGTCTGTCTCACCCTCAAAAAGTAACCAAGTTATTGGGAAGTGTGTAGAAAGTGCATTTTCCCAGCCTCAAATAAGAGCCACTGATATGGGACTTTGAGGGCGAGTTCCTGAGGTCTGCATTTTCCCAAGCTTTTAAATGCCACAAACGTAGCTCAATAAAGATTCCTGAAATGATGAATGAATCCTGAAACACTCATACTGTGCGTTCCTATGCTAATTGACTTTTCTATAAGTTCTCGTTTTAGCTTCAGCAAACCCTAGGAGGTAGCTATAATTCTCAGCATTCCTCCATTTTCCAGCTGAGGAATCTTGGCTAAGGAACTCAGCCAGGATTGGGACAGATTCCACACTGGCACCTGATTGAGTTGTCTGTTTCTTCTCCCCAAGGATTAACATTTTTAAAAGGATTTCAGGGCAAGAACCCAGTGGAATGGATCCTTAGTGGTGATGTTTCTGGCAGCAGAACTGGTGAGAGGCTATTACCCAATGCCGGAAGTGTCAGGAAGAGTTAAATCTTTTTGACAATTCAATAGCCCCCTTTGGGTTTGCCCAAATGGTACCTGTTGTTGAAGTCAATAGAGCTTACAATTTAATTTCATCTTTGTGCAAACAATCTCTCTCATTAGGGGGTGGAATGATGATGGGATTCTCCCAGCCATGCAGTTTCACTTTCTATAGGGGCACTGCATAAGCATAGTCACTGTTTACTGCAGAGAGAGGGAGAGTAACCCCTTCCTATCCCCACCTCAGGCTACTTGTAATGAGGAAGCCGGTATCTGGGTAAGGAGAGGTGGGGGAGTCACTGAGTGTGGATGAGAAGGGGTGAGAAAGGGGTCAAGCTGCACACAGGGTTCCTAAGAGATAGTTCTGTCTTTTCCCTCTGTGAGCTGTCACCTCCAGGTGCAGGCTAATCATTATGTTCAACAGAATTTGAATGCTTCCATTATCCAAATGATGAGAAAGTGGCTTTCTGTCTATTAGGATGAACTCTCAGCATGGGCATGAGAGACTCTTTCTGTTTTCAACTCTGAGCTAATGGGACCCTTTGGTTCAATAATAAAGGTGAAGATGATACTAACCAGCAGTAACAGCAGTGCTACTAGTGGTTACCATTTGCTTGCTACTATGTGGGTGCATTACATGTGTTTCTTTAATTCTCACAACAGCTCTGGAAATTAGGAATCTCATGCCCATTTTACAGAGGTGGAAACAGAGTGAGCTAGAAGTAACTGTCTAATGTCACATAGCTGGTAAAGGAAAAAGCCAGAACTTAGAACCCAAGTTTGTCTTACTTCAAATGTGTACCTCTTCTACTGTCACCTCGTCACCCATCCTCCAAATGTGTTTCAGTAATGAGATGCATCCCAATTACTCTCTATGGATTAGGAGGATATCCATGATGACCAAAAATCACTGCACATTGCATCCAGAGTGTTGAGGGCATTTAGTTGCTCCCTTCCCTTCTTCCCAGGGAATTCCTTGGGGGAACTGGTGGGGGATACTATTGGAGATTTCATTTTCTTTTATGAGTTATTGGTAATAGAGTGTACGTGTGTGTTTGCATGTTCTGGCAATACTGGTGTCTGATGTGTGACCTGTTTTTTATTAAAGTTATAACTTTTACAGGGGGTTGGGGTTATTACTGGTGCTTTGGGAGAGCAGGTGTCAAAGTTGGACTCACTCTGGCATGTGGAGGGTGATTTCAAGTTCTTTGCCTGGGAGATGTATATGTTAATAGGAAAAATGCTCTTTCTTCTCTTCAGGCCAAGTTCTGAAAGATTATACTAGCTCTATGGATGCAAAAGAAAAATAAAAGAACAGGCATAAATAAGTCTAAGAGGCAGACTTGGAAGAGAAAGAAAAAAGCAGAAAGAGTAACGTTACTGAGGAATGCCGTCAAAGGGAGGGTAGTGCCCCTTTCGACAGCACTGTGGAGTCCTTGTGGTATGTGGCAAACTAGGGACTGCCAATTTACTTTATTGAATGAGTGAATCGTGGCCCTGAATTCAACAGGTTATTAGAGTCTAAAACTAGAGCTATGCAAAACTCAAGTCTCATATATAACTTCCCTTTCTTTAACTTCATGCTGAACAAGAACCTCCTGATGGTACAACAAGATAAGCCTGTTTCCAGGTCATGCCGTGGAGTGGATATTTGTCATTATCACTGCTACCCTGTATTTTGTGGACTCCTATCTTACATTTTGATTGTTTTTATCATTGATATTTTTCATCTTCCAACATAGAAGAAAGCAAACTTGCATTCCAAGTTGCCTTTGAGGCTAAGGCCAGACATGTGAACTAGGTTCCACCAAGAAAATGGGCCACATAAGGAGGAAGGTCACATTTGGAATTTGCCTTTCTAGAGAGAATGGCAGGATACAACTGGATCTTCAGGAGTAGTGGTATCAGCAAAGCTATTAACAGTAAAAGCCTGTGGTCAGCATGACTAGCTCAGTGTCTTGTGCTCTGTGTCCACCAGGTAGGCTGGGATGCCACATTCTCAATGCCAGTGGGACTAACCTATGAGTGGTTCAGTATTGGCATCTGGGTTTATTTCATGGCTGTAGAGCCTCTGAGCTTAATCACTGGCTCTGAGTTTCTGGAAATTCTGTGAGTTTCACAATCTGTGTAATAACTTTCCTTCTAGCTGCAACTAGCTAGAATTGGTCCACTTGCTTGCAACTTAAAATTCTGATCTACTTGGGTGCATATTTCTTTTCTTACTGTGAATGAATCAATGATATTCTGTTTCTCCTGATTTTAGCCCACCCTGGGACACTGATGAGATCTAAGTTTCTGAGTCTGCAAGGCAGACAGTGTCAAGCCCTGGACCCTGGATAATGATAGATTTTCTAAAAAAAAAAAAAAAAAGCCATTGGAGAAATGTCTTCTTGATCATATGGCTTTCTCCAGGTAGCACTCTTAGCATTGCTGTATTTTATTCTTATTCCCCATTTATAACCTTTATTAGTCAGGGTTCTCCAGAGAAACAGAACCAACTGGATTTATATAGCTACATAGAAATAAATTTATTATAAAGGGTTGGCTCACATGATTATGAAAACCAAAATTCCACGATCTGCTCTGTCTGTAAGCTGAAGGCACAGGAAAGCCAGTGGTGTAGATTCAGTCCAAACCCAAAGGTCTGGGAACTGGGAAATCCAGTGGTGTAAGTCCCAGTCTGAGTCTAAAGGCCCGAGAACTGAGAAGGGCCACTGGTGTCAGTTCTGGTCTGTGGCCAAAGGCCCAAGAACCAGGAGAAATAATATCTGAGGGCAGGAGAAGATGGATGTCCCAGTTCAAGCAGAGAACAAATTTGCCCTTTCTCTGCCTTTTCGTTCTATTCGGGCCCCAACAGATTGGATGATGCCCACCCACATCGGAGAGGGCAATTTTCATACTGCCTGAACCAGCCGGCTAAGATCGAACAGTTCCCGAGAGGGGGAGTGAGGATTGAGAAAAAAAGAGAGAGAGAGACAGAAGATAGAGCTGGGAGGGCTAACAGTGAATACTGCGCCCCGAGTTTATTTAGCACAGCATATATATACCCTTGGAAGAGCAGGAGAACCAACACCCACACACATGCAAATGATTGCTGACCTTTACATAAGTTCTATCAAAACATCCTTGTTCCTGTTTTCGTCTCTTACTCCCTGGGGCAAGGAACATTCAACTCTTTCCATTAAGCCAAACTTCCTCCTTCACTAACAAGCTATCCATTAACGAGCCCACCTGCTCTGCAAACTTCTAGCTTAAAGGCAACTCCAACTCTGTCTGCAGGGCATTCATCAAGACTGGCTCCCGACACATTACTCAGTCTATCTATTCAAATGCTAATCTCTTCTGGAAATACTCTCACAGACACACCCATAAATAATGTTTTACCAGCTATCTGGGCATCCCTTATCCAGTTAAGCTGACACATAAAATTAACTGTCATCAAGTTCTTTATATAGTTGCTAGAATTTAGAGGGCCACACTTTTGTAGTGATCATATTGGTCCTTCTTTCCATCTTGGCTTTTACACAGCTCAGATAACTTTATCACCCTGTTCAAGAATATTTAATAGCTTCCTGTCACCTATGGGGAAGATTACAGACCCTGGGCTTCAGCATTCAAGCCTTTCCACATTATGGTACCACTTTCCCCTGAGTTCCCAATACTCTATTACCAGTACCCAATTACAATGTTTGCTTTCTCTTTGATTTTTTTTTAACTCTGCCCATTGATTTTGCTTCTTATCTTCACTTGCATCAATTTGTCCTACATCTCTGTCTACCAGAATCTTACCCCTCACTAGACTCAATTCAGATTCCATTTCTTCAGTGAAGACTTTTTAATGACTCCCTACAGAAATATTTGCTTTATCAACTGTAATTTTCTCTATTGTTGAGAGTGTTTATTCTGTCATGCCTTGAACAAAAATGAGTTTGTCTATTTAGGCACTTTCCTAATTATATTGCAGACTTCTTAAGGACAAGACTACCATGTCTTAGAATTCATTTTGTTTCTTCTTGTATGATTGAATATTAACCCTTGGATATGGTACATGTCATCACAATCAATGAATAAATTAATTAGTGAATTGTTCACAGTAGATACACTATCCGTCAAAGCAAAAACCAAAAAATGTTTTTTTTTTCTTTTTTATAGAGCTTCAAGATTGGGTTATTCTTGTAGACCACTGATAGGATGTATAAGTGTAGAGACATGCATTTATCGTATTGGAGGAGGAATATCACGTTCTAGCCACACTCTAATGTTAAACTGTGGGTAAGAGAAAAGGTTTGTCCTTCCTTTAACATGTACCTTAATATGTAGACTAAGTAGTGGGTTTTGGTCCCTTCAGGGGGGATGTGGGAACAGAGATCTTAAGATTACAAAGTCTTGGTTTCTGTAGTGTTGATTCTGCTGTAAACAGAATGAGAAGGAGTGATTGTGGCCAAGTCATTTATCTTCTCTGGACCTTGTTTTCCTCTTCTAAAAGTTGAGTCATGATGTTTCTGCCTCACTTGATTTCTGAAAGGCCAAACAAGACATGGATACCTTGGAAATGAAGAAGAAGGTGGGGATAGAGATCATTGGGAAGGAGAGAGAAAAAGGGAGTAATGAGAGGAGGAAATGTAGTGGGATAGAGAATGGTATAATAGAACTGGAAATGGCCTAGAGGCACTATAGATGGAGTGTGCCCTCTTCCATCTGAAAAATACCAGGGAGTCTTTCTGAAAGTGTTTCTCAGGGCTATACAGATACTTCTATTTGCCTACCAAGATTTCATTCTCTGCAGTTCTTCACAATCAGAACCCCTGCTTGTTAGAAGGATCCACCTTGGAAAGAGTAAGTGCTTTTTCGTCTGTTGCTTTCCTCTCAAGCCTGGGTCTGGGGTCTAGGAAACTCTGCATGCCTTGGAGAATCAGTACTATTGAAAGATCAATTGTGAACTTTCTCATAAAAAAAAAAATCAGGGCTTAAATAAATATCATGAGACTGGAGGCTTTTTATAACTTAGGGTATAAAAAGATCTCTCTGTTATCTCCTGGGTAAAGTCTTTTTTTCCCTTCCTCCCCCCTTTCTCTCTCCCTCCCTCTCTCCTTCCTTCCTTCCTTCCTTCCTTCCTTCCTTCCTTCCTTCCTTCCTTCCTTCCTTCCTTCCTTCCTTCTACAGTCGTGTAGTCAGTGTTGGTAAGTAGCAGAGAATATGCCACGATTTTCTAAAAGACTTATAACAAGAATGTGAGTTTATTTCATGAGTCCAGGACAGCACATTTTTACCTACACTCTTACCTTTGCTCATTACTGCTGTGGCCTCCTCTTCTTCTTCATTATGATGATGAATTTTCATCACGCTGCTTCCCAAATGAGAAAAAATTTTAAAACAGCCAGGTACAGTTTCATCCCTGTGGTCCTGCTTTGTACCAGTCAGACCAAGAACAGGGCAGAACATTTCCTGTTCATTATCACCTCATCATTCATTTCCCCCTGTCTGAGTAGGGTCAGTGAGGTGGGGCTCTGAGCTGAGTGTAGGAACTGAAGTGCTAATGAAGAGAAAGTGTTCAAGCATGGATCCTGCTCTCTCACTCAGGCCCCATTGAAAATGGCACCATCATGAGATTTTTTTTCTTCTTATTGCTAAGTATGAATGAATTTTAATGCTGCTGTTTCTAGATGTAGATGGCTTTAGTTCTAAGCAATAAACTGTCCTATGGAGAGGGAAATTAACAAATATTAGGTTGATGCAAAAGATTTCTAACTCTTTATTAAAAAAAGACATAATTTGTGTTTGGGGAAATGTTTTAGAGAACAAAGTATAGCAATCAGTCTGGTATATGAACCAAGTTTCTGTTTAACAAGCAAATCGGAGCATCCTCTATGTTTTAAGCTTTTGGCTAGGTAGTAAGAATACAAATAAATATTTAACATTTATTAGGTGCTTTCTTTAAGAGAGGTACTCTGAACTAAGAGCCTTTGTGATAGTTTTATACTTTGTTGACTTAGCTAAATTAAAACTATAGTTTCCAAATTTCCTTCTTGGCATGGTTGTGGGATAAGGATAACTACAAGAGAGATTTGCATAAGATTTGGAAGGCAGAATTGAAACAGCAACCGGTGTGCTCTGGAGGGCTGCTGTAGCTCTTGTACTTCATCAATGACCAGGCTTTCACCTCACTGGTGTGGGACAGCAGTGGAGCCTTCAGATCTTCCAGCACCCACAGAATCTCGTTCTTCATCCCCTGAACCAGATGTACATGCATCTTTATGGTGAGGAAACTGCATCTTTGAGGTAGAGGTGATGAAAGGCACGTGTGGGCTTACTTTGTCCTGTAAGATCAAGTTTGTCCTTACGGGTTCCAATTTTCCCTCTCTTCTACTTCATGTCTGGCTTTTCTGACTGCTGCGTATGCTGACCTATACAACTCCAGCTCCACCTCGAGATATAGAGCCAATAGCCCTCCACACACCTCACCAGGTGCTTTGTGTGGTCCCTGTTAGTGACTTCTCTCTGATCTTCCAGCACTCCTTTTATTACAAATTTCTCCTACAATAGTATCAGGTTTAATCTGTATACTCAATCTCTTATTCCATATCACTCATGTGACATTGGTTTGGGCACCAGCAAAGGCTTGAAGGCTCTCAAGGAGACTAATAGTGAAAGTTTGAAGGGCAGTTGGGAAGTTGATATTGGAGGATGGAGAAAAGGCAACCCATGACATGTAATGATGGAAGGTTTCGCAACACTGTGGTCTGCAGGAATTTGAAAATAGTAAATACACCTAATGAACTAGTAGATTTGATTAAGGAGATCCTGGAAGAATACTGAAAGTGCCAACTGGTTTCTTTTTAGCAATATATGATAAGGTAGAGATAGAGATAAGCTTTAAAGGAAATTGTTAAGTTTTTCAGCAGAATTTAGAAGAAATGTAGAGGACCGAAGCAAAAGCCAGCAAAAGGACCTCAAAGCAAGACATACTCTCAAGGAAAGAAACAAACTCAGGGTAGTAAAATATTGTCTTAGAGTCAAATAAAAGTCAAAGGTATGACTGTAAAACTTGATGTTAAAAACTCAGAAATACTAAAGGGTGTGTCTATAGACCTCAGGTAGATAACAAGACTTCTAAGAATCTTAATGGTGTGCCTCTTGGATGTTCTTGGCTTGAAAACAGAGCTTTTAAGACTCTTAAGAGACTTATTTCATAGCCACCTGGCACATGGTAGAAAGGGGCTTATCACAGAAAGAAATCTGGATGTGACATTTGCTCAATAGAGTAGATTATAATTTGATATGTAAGAAGCATAAATTTTTAAAAGAACATGAACTGAAATGAACAGAGATAATTCAAATTGAAAAGAGGCCTCTGGGTCTTTAAATTAGAAGTAGGAAGAAAGTAGACCAGAAATAGGCTGAGATAGTTATTTAACTGGAAATCCAAGCCATTTTGTATGGAAAAGGAAGAATGACTGAGAGTGTGGTGCTGAGAGCCCAGAGAGCAGAGCTGAGAGCCACCTTACATGACTGCCTCTCTAACTGATAACGAGGAGCTTGCTCAACCCAATTAGGAGAGCCAAGATATGCCATAAGCCTAATACTCTCAAGGACAACCCTCAAACAATGAGAACCGTAGTCACTGGATAAATGCTCTCGCTTCCATATTTCTTGATAAGCATATTCTTCATAGTCCCTCAGAGTCTCCACAGTGGAAATGAGCCACAGTTGTAATTTCCACCATGGAAATGAGCCACAGTAATAATCTACTTATTAACATATTTTATTGACTTTTCTCATTTTACTTCCTCACTTTTACCATTCTTTTATTTATACTTACTGGGATCCTTTTCCAAATAAACCACCTGTACCTAATTCTTGTCTCAGGGATTGGTTTTGGAGGAATCCTAATTAAGAACAGGAGGAAATGATTACCTGTGATTGGGAATATCTGAGGTCATGTCTCAGAAGGGGTCTCAAGGATTAAGGAATGTATCAGGCTAGCTGGATGTGTCAGTGTCTGGTGGTGAGAAACGGGGTGCTGAATTGATGAATAGTTAGTAGTTTGTATTACTAGCTGATACAAAGCCTTTGTGTGGAATAAAAAAAGTGCCCCTCTCTGGATAAATGCCACTTGCTGAACATACAGATATTTGTCTGAATTAGAAAAAGGTGCACAGGGAGGAAGGGGCACCCCTTCCCCCAAGAAGATGAAGCCTATCACCAGAGATTGCGGCTTAGCTCATGGGTTGGTTTGGATTTCAGCTTCCTCTTGACTCTTGTGCAATGTGAGGAGACGAGTCTGGGCGAGGTAGGAAGAGCTGTTGTGAGATGGGCATGTAGGTTGTGCTTCAGAGAGGTATCCTGTAGGTAAAGAGCTCTGTTAAAAAGTTTTAAGTGACCTCATTAGATTTGTGTTTTAAAAGGATTATGTCTGCCTAAAATGAGCTTAGGGTTAGTGTCAACACAAAAGGCAATGATGATGAGGTCTTGAAATAAACAATATCTTTGGGGATGGGAAGTAATGAACATCTTTTCTCAAAATTGGGAAGGTAGAGTGGATAGGCACTGATGACAGACTAGTCAGGGGCGGGGGTCAGGGGCAGAGGAAAATATGGCAGACATTTTAAACAAATGGTGGTCACTTGAAATTCTATCTGGTGCCTGTATTCCCCAGCCTCTTTGCAGTTAGGTGGAGACCTGTGGCTAATTACTGCCCCATGGGCTGTAATTTGAAGAGATATATGAAATATATCCAAAGAGATCCACGAGGAACATGTGGTGTAAATAAAAAAGAAATCATTTTGGTTAAGCCATTTTCGTTTGTCACCGCAGCATAACCTAGGCTATTGTGAATCTCCAGGAGACCTCAAGAGTAATGCGTAGCTTTTGACAAGGATGGCTGGGTGGATAGGTAGGTCACTGAGGTATCTTGGAATGTAGGGGTGCTATGTCAAGAGAAGAGAGATACATTTTCAGGTCATCAATGGAGAGAATCATTAGTGACTTTTCTGGAAATAAAATCATCAAGACAAGAGCAACAGAAATTGATCATTGCACGGGATTCATTGAATATCTACTCAATGTCCTGGCCTGTGCTGATGCTGGGAGAGAAAAAAGAGTGATTCAGGACAGATCTATAGACTTTGCATCCTGTGAACTCATAGTCTAAATGACAAGATGAGGTGCATCTAGATGAAAGTCAAACAAGCATGTCAAACTAGTGGCCTAGAGAGAGAGTCAGTCTCCGGACCCAGGGACGAGGACATAACTGTGCAGAAGAGGTAGGTTTAAGGTTCCTTTGGTCAGATCGAAGAGAAGGGTACCTGCTGGGACATGCTACCTCACAACAGGAAAACCAAGCTTAATACACATGTGTCTTAAAGGATCTAGAGAAGTCATAAGAAAATATAAAATAGAGCCTAAGCCCGATGTATATTTGTAGCAGTGAAGAGAACTGAAATTAACACAAATCCCACATAAAAGGCAGTCCAAAGTTTTCAAGCCCCAACCTATCATTTCAGATTTCTTTCCCCTCATTTGCTTCCCAAAGATAGGCTCCTGGATATTCATGTGATAAATATCTCTATAGGCTGGTGATAGAAAGGGATACTGGTGCTAGGGGATGCTGTATCGCTTAGAAAGGAGAATTACTATTTTTTTTAATGCATCTTTTATTCTTACCCCTCATGAGCAATCTTCTCAACAGGAACGTGTGAATATACACAACAAATTCATTCTCTTTCTCTCTCTCTCTCTCTCTCTCATCCCTCGGACTCTCCAATTCCTAGTCAGAAACACAGAACTCTGGCCATAAGTGCACAGAGAGTACCACCTTAAATTCCTTCCTAATGTTATGGGTTACTCTATAAGAAGGCATGAAAAGGCAGATTTTTTTCCTATGGGAGTATATTTGTTAATCTATTGTTAGCAGAACCTGCAGGGTTTGTAATCTATGTGCTTATTTTATTTAACACCAGGATGTATAGCTGTATCAGCATTAATGCTTCTCACTGGGGCTGTCTCTACCCTCCTCCCACTCTGGTGGATGTCTGAACATCCAGTCCCTCAGTGCTGAGGAGGCTATTAAATTAGCTTAGATTGCAGGTGGGCACTAAAGAAATTGGAAAACAACAGCTGATCCAAGTCATGGTGCCCTGTGAACTCTTGTGAGGGGGATGTGAGTTATAGACTCTATCATGAGATACACCATCTCCCCATCTGTGGCCCCAGAAACACCAGCTCCAGAGTATCTTATGAGGAAAGAAAGAGGAGTGCTGGGCTCTTAGCAACCCCTGTAGCATCATCTCTGCACGGAAACATCCAGCCTCCACGGCCTATCTTAGGCAATGTGTGTGTGTTGCGGGAGTGGATATGGAGTGATGATTTCCCCCTCATATTGACCCAAATCAAGGAGCTTCCATGCTACAAGAATGTGGACAGGACTGAGAGAGGGTGGGAGGAAGGAAATGGTAAAAAGAGCCAACATTTGTTTGGTATCTACCTATGTGCCAGGCATTGTGCTTTGCTTGCAGTGTTTAGATGTGATGTTTCCTTTAGTTTTCCTAAGAACTCAATGATGTAGGCACTATTGTCTGCATGAATTTTACTGAGGAGGAGACTGAGGTACAGAAAAGAAGCAACAATCAGCATTTTAACTTCGGCAATCTCACTTCAGAGCTTGTACTCATCATTACTCTGTTGGCGGGCAGCAAAAATGAAGAAAGGGGTAGCAGTAAATAGAAAAGTGCCTAAAATGGGCAACTGCTAATGGGTAGGAGTAAACCACAGCCTAGTCTCTGGGAAAATACCAAAGCAGGACCTAGAAAGTTCAGTAGAACTGAGCAAAGAGAACTGGTACTGCCTTGGGTCTTTGACTCACTAGGGAGCACGATGTAGATAAAAGCTAGCTGGCTCTGCAGACATTATTCTGCCTCTAAGCCCTTACCGAAGACATATTCTTTGGATTAGGTGGGTTGGGAGAAGAGATAATTTCCCCAGAGTCTTCAGAATGGCTAGACTGGACTAAGATGAACCTGAATCAGCAGCTACAGCAGCACATGGAGCAGTGGTAGAGGCCATAGATAACCTGGTCTGGTTACTGTTGTCATCACTGACACCTTCTTTTGAATGTCAAGTTCCCAGTAATAAATACGATAATAGTAGTAAAGCGACTATACATGTGACACTTTATTAGATGCCAGGCACTGTTCTAAGTACTTCCCCATACTAATCACTTAATCCTGACAATAACCCTATGAGGTAGGTGTTGTTATTTCTGTTTTATAGATGAGGGAACTGAGGCACAAAGATGCCCAAAGTCAGCTAGAGAGAGGCAGAGTTAGGTTTTGACTCAGACAGCCTGGCACTGGTGTTTAAGCCTTTAACACTCGAAGCCACCATCTGGAACTTGCCATCTGAGAGATGTCAGGGATCTTGGCGAATGAGAAGAAGTCCTTGCGCCCAGCTAAAG
The DNA here is from genome assembly GCA_004027375.1 of Macroglossus sobrinus. Taxonomy (NCBI): domain Eukaryota; kingdom Metazoa; phylum Chordata; class Mammalia; order Chiroptera; family Pteropodidae; genus Macroglossus; species Macroglossus sobrinus. The sequence continues at coordinate 409,458 of PVKZ01000274.1, read as the reverse complement.
AGCTATGCACATTAGCAGAGGAGAAACATTATTCTGCGTTTCAGTCAAGGGGAACGGTATTGTTGGAGTAGGGCACGACACATGAATGGAGGGTTGTGGCTGAGCTTTCTGTGGTCCCTGGGGGAGGGGTACGTGTGAGCAATCTCTGCTTTCTCAAATGGTCTGGTTCTTTCAAGATTCTACTTTGGTCACTATCAGTGGAAGTAATTCCCTTTTGGCCAAGGGGGCAGCAGATTTCATTTTGGAGAAGTGGTATGGTTAAGCTATAAATACACCACCTTGCCACTGATTCTGAGCCTGCAACCTCTGTTCTCTGTCCTCCTGGAAATTTGTTAACAGAAGTCTGAGAAGCTGATCTGTGCCATGGGTGATGTGGAGCTTAACATTGTAGGAGAGGAGGGTCTAGTTTGTATTACGGGGACCTGGAGGCACCATGGAAGGAAAAAAGCACAAAGCAAGAGTCTCCTCGGGGGCGAGAGAAAATGGACAGAGTAACCTACCCAGAGCTTAGGGCAACCTCACTTCAGGTAGAAAAATAAAGTAGGGGAAGCTACTGTTTATCAAACATCTTCCCTCCATTTTTTAGGGGGGCAGGAACCATATATATATGGTCTCATCCAGTCTTCTCAACTTCTGTGAGAGAGTGATGGTAGTTTATTGTTCTCATTTTACTCATAAGGAAACCGGAGCTCAGAGAGGTTAAGAAACATACCCAAAGATGCCCAGCTAGTTAAGGGCAGAGCTGAGATTTGAGACCAGCTGAGATTTGGCCTTTAGAATCCACTGGTACCTGTGGATGCTAAGCTAGCACACCCATTGCTCTGTGCAGGTAAACCAAGGCACTCTGCTAGTCTCTACAGGTAATCTAGTATACCCTGCTGCTCTGTGTAGGTGAACCATCATATCTCACTGATCTGTGCAGGTAAACCAGCATATCCCACTGATCTTTGCAGGTAAGCCAGCATGTCCCCCTGCTCTGTGAGGGCAACCCGAGAGTTATCAGGCATGGTCTTTTAACTGGTGGATGGGATTTTACAGGATAAGACAGAGAGAGAAAACAAAATGCTCACTTTACAAAGTGAACATTATAGGGAAAGTTGAAAGCACCCTGCAGAGATTTAGCTTAGGATAGAGAGGCCTAGAGAACTGCCTCCATATAGCCTTGAGGATATGAAAGTTTCCTTGGTGGCACTTTAAAGATGTATTTGTCCTCAAAATAGGAGATGAGGGATATCCCAATTGTATTTAGGTCAGAGTCTAATGGGACAATTTCTTTTTTACTGAAAAGGGAATTACACCCTGGAGATTGTAAACCAGAGTCCTTTAAGTAAAAGGAAAATGCCTATTAGGGTACTGAGGGTTGTCAAATCCAGCTGGGCTTCCCAGCCCTAGTCTGTGAGCTGCATGAAATACAGACTTCCAGCTCCATGTCAGACTTACAGGCATCTGGGAAATGAGCTCCAATGTAATTTTGACTCACCGGAGATTGATGTCCACTGCCAGAAGTTTTAAACCTGCTCTAGAGCTATAATTTCCAAGTATGTGTAGAGTTCTTCAAAGCCACGACCAGTCAACTACTTAGGCATTCTGCTAAATTAGGTTTTCTTAACCTGGAATTCATTGCTGGCTTCAAGGGGCTCAAGAATCCTGTAACATTGGAAGTAAAATTCTGTGTGTATGAGTGTTTTTGTGGAGAGAGTCTATTATATTCATCAGATTCACAAAGAGATCCATGATTACTATACTATTTAGAACCTCAGCAGTATATGTTTCGGCAACTGCTCTCAGCCATTTAAGATTCTTAAGAAAAAAAAGGCTCATTGATTTATTGATATGTTTTTGGTTCTGTGTGTGTGTGTGTGTGTGTGTGTGTGTGTGTGTGTGTGTGTGTGTATTGGTGTGATTGGTGGGGTACAGAATGATGCTACTCAGAGAAACCTCTCAAAGTGTTTATAATACTTAGCTCGAATTACTCAATAAAAAGTTATATGTGGTGAAAAAAAAAAAAGAAAGAGAAACCAAACCATTTAGAAAATGAACAAAAGGCATGAACAGATGTTTTATCGAAGAAGATACACAGATGGCAAAAGGCACATGAAAAGATGTTCAAGATCGTTAGCCATTAGAAAACTGCAAACTAAAACCACAGTGAGATATCACTGCATACCTATTATAATGGCTAAAATTAAAAGTAGTGACTGGTGAGGATTCAGAGAAACTGGATTATTGGTGTGACTATAAGATGATACTGATGTTCTAGAAAACTGCTTTGGCAGTTTTTCAATGCAACTAAACATAAAACTGCCGTATGACCTAGTAATCTCTCTCTTGTGCATTGATCACAGAGAAATTATAATTTACATTCACAAAAAAATCTGTACATGCATGTCTGTGGTAGTTTTATTCACTGGAGCCAATAACTAGAAATAACCTAGATGTCCTTCATTAGGTGAATGGTTACATGCAGCAACTTGGATAATCTTCAAGGAATTTTGTTTAGTGAGAAAAGCCAATCTTAAAGGTTATATACTGTATGCTTCCATACGTATGACAAAATTATAACAGGTTACCAGGGGTTAAAAAGGGAGTGGGAGGGAGGGAGGCATGGCTATAACGGGCCCATGAGATACCCTTTTGGCAATGGAAATGTTTTGTGTCTTGACTGTATCAAGGTTAGTACTCCAGATGTGATGTTGTACTATGATTTTGTAAGATGTTATCATTGAGGAGAAACTGGGTAAAGGATAGATAGGACATCTCTGCATTATTTCTTGTAACTGTGTGTGAGTCTACAATTATCTCAAAATTAAAAATAAAGAAAAATTATATCCACCCAAAAAAGGGTAAAGGTTTACCACCACTAAGAGTATTCCAAAGAATGTGCTCTGTGCCATGAAGGCCATTCTGAAAGATTTGCAGAAGTGCCTGGGGTAGTGGTGACAATGCCAGGACAAAGTGCAGCCTTCCAGGGTTCTTGGGAAGGGCCACTAATCACCTGGATGCATCAGCGCAGGTTAAACATCGGCCTCATCACTAGCATGGCTCTGCATAAGAGAGAAGATATGGTTCTGCAGGGTCTTTTATGTGGTTTTGCTTACTATCTTCCAGCATCTTGGGAGTCTGGGATACTTTCCAGTATGGACGTGATCTTTTTTAAAGGAATCAGTCTGGGTCAAATGAAACTGAAGGGACTTATTGAGTGAGTGTGAGTTTTGTGTACATGTGTGTGAGCCTGCATGTGCATGAAAATCACATTTGCAGTATGCTAGCAACGAGTCGGCTAGGTGCCTTTATGTGCATTATTCCACTGAATTTTCATGACAATCCTCAGCCAGACCTTCTTATTCCCATTTTACAGATGAGGAAGTGAAGGCTTGGAGGCTTGGAAAGGTAAAGTAACTTGCCTTAGGTCACATAACCAAAGAGTAGCATAGTGAGTACTGAAACCAGAGTTTTCTGACTTTAAAATCCATGGATACCTCCAGCTTACCATGTGCAAGTCTTCACAAGTGGTCACCTGCAAAGGGAAACTTGCAGGAAGCAAGACTGGAAAGAAAACCTGAAGACTTTTTCCCCTCTGAGACTAAGTGTTAAGCTGGTGGTTGAATGGCGGTGGATTTAAAGCAAAGCTATGTCAGGGAATCTTCCTGAACAAAAGTAAAAAGAAATGATTTTTCAGAATCCTTGTGGAACCAAAGGCATACTGATTCCTCTAGCCTTTATCAGCACTTTCCTCTGCCAACTAAAAATGTCATGTGTTTACAATTTTATTTATTGAGCATTAACTCTAGTCACTGTCCTGATCATTTTACGTGGGCTATTGTAAATTCACCCAACAACCCACAAGGTTGTTACTATTATTCTCATTTCGTGCATGAGGAAATGAAGACGGAGGAGCTAAGTCACTTCTCAGGTCACACAGTTAGTGTAGGAGAAACCAGATTTCAAAGCCAGGTAAGCAAACTCCAGAGTCTTCTCTTAACCACACTCTGCTACCAACACAAAACAGTGTTGGTGATGCCTTTACCTGAGCATCTTCCTCACTGATAGCAGTAGAAGCTCTGGGACTTGTCCCAGTGTTGTATGGCAGCCAGATTTCTCAGAATGCTGAATTAGTGTTTCATAACTCTAGTGATGTGCTAATTTAAATTTGAGAATACCAAACCTTAGTCACCCTCAGTAACTCAATGGATTAGTAAGGAGCCCTTTGATTCAGGTCAATATTGAAAGTTTCTTGAATTGAGCAGCATTCTGAGTATCAAACAGATGACTTGCATTTTTATAAGTGTCTCGAGCCATTAGGATGTCCTAGGAGCCCAGATCACACTTTGAGAAATATTGATGTACAGGACAGAGTTGGGATTGCCGGAAAGATTATTTCCCTAGTACCTTCTCTGGTGAAATTCCCTAGGGACTCAGTAGAAACAACTCTTCATAAGTTTTACTTATAGCCAGAAGTGTGGGAATTTGCTTAGCTTATATGATCATGGCAGTGCATTTGTGTTGCTGACCATAACAGTCAGATGTTCCAGCCAGTCTTCCCAGGGACCCTAATTCAGAACTAGTTCTTGTGAAACAGTTTAGGTTATGCCTCGCAGCTCAGAAGCCCTTGAATTTGTATGCCTGGACAAGGAATGGGGACATTATCTCACCAAAAACTTAATCGTATTTTCTCTGACACCTGGAGAGACCCTCACAACAGTCAATACTTAAAAGTAGATGGTCTCAAGCTTCTGTTAGGAGAGATTTTCAGTAATTAAAGAAAATAAAAATTTTATCAAGATTCAACATTTCCCATTTATAATTATCTTCTTGAGGTCCCTTTGTAATTATTTTTTTAAAAAAATATCTTTCATATTAACATATTTAATCTAAAATAATGGTTTGCTCCAATTGGAGATGAATAAATTTCCTGTGTAACCCCCTTGGAAAACATTGTTTTATGCTTTGATACATTGATGGAGCAAACACCAAAAAGCAAGAAAGAAAGGCAGGATTGTGCAGATATTGCCAGGTAATAAAGCAAATTCAATTTAAGTCTTTCCAGCTTTATGTCACAGGCACACATCAAACCAGCCAATCTGCATTTTGCCAGTTTTCTTAAGCTAGGCTGTTGGTTTATTTGCTGATGTCCTACACCGTGCCAGACACTTATTAGGAGTTGAGCATGGTAGAATGAAAATAACAAGTGTCACAATTTTCATGAGTTTACAGTTTGTGGAGAGACAGGCATTCATCAAATAATCACAAGTGAGTTTTATTTCCCAACCGAAATGAACATTAGGAAGCAAAATAACATGGTTTCATGAGAGTGCGTGAAGGAGTATTGGGAGATCATTCTTCATGGGTCCTTCACGTTTCTGCATGTGTCGTGACAGCTTTTGCTCTGGACTGTCTTTTCAAGGATATTTGTAGAGCAGCTAGCCTTAGAAGATGGAAATAGAAATAGTATCTCCCTCTGAAGCAGAGGGAGCATTGTTTCCTGGTCAATACAATAACCATAATTCTTTTTGGGAAATTGGGCAGGTTTGCTGGTAGCCCCTTATAAGATTGGGAGTTTCCTAAAATTGAGGTTCCTTAGCTGTAATACAAACCCAATATATGTGCAGTATCCACCTGCATCTCCCTCGTGGGACTTGTGGCTTGGGAGTAAAGGGGATCTGATGCGAACACAGAATTCATGCTGCTTGTTGTGTAGTGAATAACAAAGACCTATGTTTCAGGTCCACAGATCTTGTGTCTTCTGCCAGCATCCATGAAAACTGTGGCAGGCTAACATCACTTGAAAATAAGGTAAATTCTCAGATCTTCTATGGTTCTTGGCACAAATGGAAGTAGGACTAGAGCTCAGTGTCACTCACGGAAAGCTGCTTGCAGGCTCATTGGTATTGAGATAGGAAGCAAAGATAAGTCACCAGTGAATGCTTTTCCTTTAGGACAGAAAGCGAATAAGGCCAGAGCCACCATCCTGACAGCACCCCCATCTCCCTACCCACAGAACTGGAAATCCTGTTTCCTATTGCTGTAGAGTATGCAGAAGGGTAGAAAAAGGATAAGATGCTGGACTGCTACTCATTTTCATTAATATTAAGCTAAGAGATGGGGGAGCAGATCCCATTTCCTCAGACTTCATCAAGAAGTGATCAGGTTCTTGGGGACCAGTAACAGCAATTCCTCAATAACAGATTCAGTGGCTGAGACTGCTCCTGAACTTCTAAACTCAGGATTTAGCCATCCTCGAACTTCTAGTTTCCATTTTTTTTTTTTTTTTTTTTTTTTGTGAAATGTGGAGATATTTGTCTCTTGTTCTTTCTGCGGGCTTGGTCAGGACCATGTAATGCCACCCACGGCTGTATAAAGTTTGAAATAGTGAGGGAACGAGGTAAGGGGTAGAGGATTGGCTGAGTCAGGTCTCAGGGCTGGATCTTGATTTTCTCATTTTGACAAGCCTCAGAATGCCTTTTTTAAAATGAATGTTTTTCCTTACCATATTTTCCAATGACAGGTTTACATAAAAAATTTTGTATTTCAAAAATAGGTCATTTTAGCAAGTAAAGTGAAAGAACCCGGATGGTTATAAGTGTGCAAAGCTCTTCTCAGCCTCCCTCCACATGTGTGAGTCTTCTAAATTATGTTAGACTATTGATGCAAAAATTATAATACTGTCTGATGTGGTTCTAAATGTATGTAGAGGAACTATTGAAAATTATGTCATACAGGGGGAAAGTAAAGTTTTTATACTTCATGGTGTAGAAACTGGTAAAATATCGACACCAGTATACTCACAGGATTGAGGATGGCTAGGCCTTTTTCAATTCAGTACCACAGCACTAGGTGCAGTCCCTGCATTCCATATGCCAAAAATATTTTATGAATTAACCAATGAGAAAAAAAAATAATCTGAAGGTCACAAGCTGAATCAGTCTGTTTTTCCTAACATCACTCTACCCATTAAGCAATTCTACCCCAGACAGACATCCCACAGGAACCCCAGAATTTCCCTTCAGGTGGTGTCTAGCAATTGCTAAATTTCTTTTTGCCTTTAAGGAACCACTGTCCTTTGACTCAGGAAAATAAAATACTCTTAGAAAGGCTGGTTTTGAAGAGGCAGGTATCAGTTAGGCCCCCTCAAGAGCACCCTGCATTCTGAGAGCTTCTCAGCAGCCTGAAGAGAACATTTACAGCAGCGCATGAAACCTAGGCCAACTGTTTGTCGAGTACATTTCATTCTGGGCGCAGTATTATTTCCTTCAGCTCTCATTTACCTTGATCTTCACTCTCAAATAGTTTTTAGCGTTTCAAAGGCCATACCCCTCCCTCTTCCCCTTTTCTCACTCCTTTTTCCTCTTCTTAACATACACACCTGTAGCAGATATTTTTTTTGAAAGGAATAAATTTTAAAGAGAGAAAAACATAGCGTCAGGAGAGAAATATGGAATAGAAAATAAACACAAATGTAAGCTGTTTTGATACTTGTTTTATACCTACAACAAATAAGCACAGAGAATGCCCTGTACAAAAAACAATAAAGGTTTAACCATGAAGGTATTCCCTTAGCAAGGCTGAAGATTTCAGTGACTGGTATTTAGGTTTTAGGCTACAGTCCTTGTTTTTGGACGGATTGATAGGGATGTGGCACCAAGTTTGCTGTTGCTGCGGCTTTTTCTGAGAACAAGAAAGAGGTCTGCCCAGCCCTGTCAAAAGGACAGTCACATGCTCTACTGGTGACATCTATTTTTTTCCCTTCTGAGGAGATGACTCAGCATTTCCATTTTTCTGATGTGGATGGAGAAGCTCTGCCCTTGATTCTAAAGCTTTATCACAGAACTTCACAGCCACACAGCTATTCATGGCTTCTCACCTCTTGGTGGTATGGTTTTTATGTTTCTTTCTCACAGGGTAGAACAGACGTTTAATATTTTATCAAAAGTACCTGGGTGTGGTGGTAAGACCCATCTAGGGGCAACCTGGGGCTCAGCGAGAGAGGGAAACTAATCTGAAACTGGTCCATGGTGTTCTGTAGCCAAAACCTACCTCTAGAATCTGTTAGTCAAATCCTTCTAATATAGAAATCACTGGACAGTCGGGGACTGGGTTCCAGTCACTGACAGGATGTGAGACTTTGGGCAAATTGCTTAAACCTTTCTGAGGCTCAGTTTTCAAATTTATGAAGTGACCAACAGGAGGATATTCAATGGTCTGAAATATATGGTAATAGACATCCAATAGTATGCAGCCATTGTCAAGTGTTTCAGGCAAAGATTTCATCTTCCAAGGTCATCTCATGGTCTAAGACAATTGCTAGAACTCTGGTCCTCCCTTCTGACTTTCAGAAGAATAGGAAAGACAGAAAGAGCAAACAGGTCATACTCTGCCATTAAGTCAGTGCCCATTAAGCATTTTAGCTACAAGGGAGGCTGGGAAATGTGTTTTTTTAGTTTGACCACAGGCGTTCTATTAGGATGAGCAAGAAGAGGGGAAGGAATGGGTACTGGGTGAACTACCAGCGGTTTCTGCCACAGGCAATGATCCAGCCTGGTGGGTACAGGGAATATCAGGAGTCAGAGTAGGGGACCCTTGTCCAAATGAAGGTGGGTGTTTTTTCTACAGCATTTTTTTTTTTATTCTGTCAGTTAGTTGGGCCTGAGTCTATTTTGCCTTTTAGAAGGGACTTTTTCAAGGCTCTGTTTGATCCAGAGTAAAAGATAGGAGGCTTATGTGGAAAACAAACCACCCAGCCAGCAGTAGGGCACATATGATAAATTATTGCAGGGTTGTGGGTAAGAGCAAAGGAGCTATGAGCAGTAATTCTCATCTCTCCTCCTCTTTTATGAACACAAGGCCACACGAAGTTCTTCACAGTGATAGTTGTTTTAGCACCATGGTTCAGAGTGGCTGACTTCTGGAGGATTTTAGAATACAATGTTATTTACCATTTCTTTTATCCAGATGATGCAGCTGGGACAAGATAGTGACATTCTGATGGAAAATTTCAGCTACACGGGCCTAAGATTTTTTCTACTTCCTTCTCTTTTATCCTTCATACTCAGTCAATCAATAACATTGATGATTTTTTTTTTTTTCTCCACATGTCTTCTGCCTTCACCCTTTCCTCTCTGGACATATTGCTAATGGGTCTGGGTAATTGCCCCCTCATCTCCTAAAATCCCACACTCATCCACTTATCTTAACTAACTTACTCACTCTCCAGAGCAGACAACTCTTTATTAAATGTTTTTTATTCTGTTCCCCACCTGCTCAAAGCCCTTCTACTACTTCCTCTTTTTACATGAAATTATCTATTTATTCATTTTACATGACATTATTTGCTTATTCATAGGCATAACAATGAAAACAGTTGGTGGGTGAAGGTACAGATTACTCAGATGAATTACAGATTACTCAGGAGTGTTAGATTCCTCTGTAAAATGGAATGCCTAGGCTTTATTTTCTATACTGATGAAAAATTTAATCTTTAACACTTGTTCTCAGAGAACTAGAATAATGGCCCATGTTGTCTTTCGCATGGCTTGTTTCATATATTTTTGTACAGTCCTATCAATTTTCTGCTGTGCGAGAGTGTGTGTTTTCTTGGCAGTTGGGTTGGCATGGGTTCCTACCCCCCCATGCTATATTTATTCCTTCCTTTCTTCGTTTATTAATTATTCTAAAGTGTTTTTTCCCTCTAGAATTTTCTATTCACCAGGCACTGTGGTAGCCCTGGAGCATAAATCTGAAGCCCTCTGCTCAGTTCACCTTTTAGTTGCTGAACATGAGAAACCCTAAGGGAAGGGCTCTCAATGGCCGGGGTGGCTGCAGACACATTGGGGGCTCAAGTGCTGGGTTTTTATTACCAATAAATAGTTCAATATATTTAAATAACTAGTACTGTTATTCTTGTGGGATCAGCTAAGTAGTAACTGTGGGTACAGCAATTGTACTTCACAGGGCCACCCGTTACTGGTGTGCAAGGCATGCTACAGGGGCATTATCCACTCAGAGCAATTATAGATGTGTAGAGTTATAATAACTTTCTGGCAGACAGCAGTCAAGTGTTTCAAGGAAAGAATGCTTTTTTCTAATTTGCAATAAGTTGCCATTTGGGTTAGTGGTGGGGCTGGTTGCTGTGAAGATTAAATGGGATGACCCATCCCACTTGTTTAGAATAATGCAGGTTTATAGAAAAATCTCAATGTAAGTTAGTTATTACTTTATAAATGAAGTGATACAACACTAACGTATGCAAATAAGTAGTTATCATTCTACTTCAAACTTCTTGTACCATACTATTTGCAGGATTTAAAAAAAAATAAATTCTGTCTTTATATTTTCCTCTAGTATTAAAAATTTTTAAACATTCAAAAAATTTAAATTATACATTGAGCATCTATGTGCCCACAATCTAGATTTAAAAATGAACATTTTGCTGTATTTCCTTTGTCAAGTATCTACCTATCCCTCTATTCATCAATTCATTTGAAAATGCATTTCAAAAGAAGTTAAAGGTGCCAGTATACTTTTCTCAAACTTCATAAATATCATTAACTAGAGTTCAGTGTTTATCTATGGTTCTTTTTGTTTAAAGTAAATTTTACATACAATGAAGTATACAAAGTTTAAGTAACCATTTGATAAGTTTTGACAAATGGCTGGAGGAGGTCATTGAGAGGACATGACCCATGAGCTGGACCCCAGCAGTAAGAGGCTACCCGCACCTCCCCCATCCTTGAAATGTACCTTCTGCTCATGGTTTCCAGAGCTATTTTCAAGGACCCAGTATTGAGAGAGAGTAACGTGTTACTGAGACCATCTGGACGGTATATGTGACCAAACTCGGTTAAAGCCTCTATATAAACGTTTAAGATTCTGGAGGGTGGGTGCAGAGATCTACGTGTCTTGAGGCTGCCCTGGTATGTAATGTCCCTTGCTTGTTAAACCTGCCATTTACCAATCTGGAGTGATCTGCCTTGTTCTTCGGGCTCTCCTTGCCGTGTGTGTGTGTGAGTGTGTGTGTGTGTGTGTGTGTGTGTGTGTGTGTGTGTGTGTGTGTTGGGGGGTGCAGTTTGTGAACTAACACAAATGCATGCACTTGTGTAAATGAAAACATTATCTTCACCCAGAAAATTCCTCATGTCTGTTTCCAGTCAATGACCACTGCCACAGCCCCGAGTCAACCACTGTTCTGACTCTTTCACTATAGATTAGTTTTGCCTGCTTTAAAATTTCGTATAAATGGATTGTTACAGTATTTATTCTTTTGCATATGACTTTTTCACTCAGCATACCGTTTCTGAGATTCATCTATGTCGTTGAATGTATTAGGCTTGTTCCTTTTAATTTTTGAGTAGTATTACATTATATGAACATAACAATCTGTTTAGCTATCCTGTTTATGGACACAGGAAATGTTTTCAGTTCAGGGCTATTACAGACAAGACTGCTGTGAAAATTCTGGACACATCTTTTTATGGGCATATGCTTCATTTTGAGGGGATAAATATGTAGGAGTAAAATTACTGAGTAATAAGGTAGGTGTATGTTTAGTTTTATAAAAAGTGCAGACCTTTCCCCAAAGTGGCCATACCGTTTTTTTGTTCCCACTAACATGTGTGTTTACAGTTGCTCCGCATTCTTGCCACCATTTGGTGTTATCCGTCTTTTTCAGTTTAGCTATTCTACTGGTTGTGATCTGGAATTGTGGTTTAATTTGCATTTCTCTAATGACTAATTTCTAGAGCACTTTTTCACACATTTTTTTTTTTGCCATTTGTATATCTTATGTAAAGTGTCTGTTCTAATCATTTACCCATTAATTTTTTTTATTTTGAACATTTAGACTTACAAGAAAGTTGAAAAAATAGTACAGAGTTTCCATATATGCCTCATCTAGCTTCTTCTTATGTGAATATCACAGATAACTATAGCACTATTATCAAAATTAGAAAATTATCATTTGCACAACACTGCTAACTAAACTATAGACTTTATTCAAATACATCAGTTTCCCTACTAATATTATTTTACTGTTTCAAGGTTCTGTCTAGGATCCCACCTTACTTTTAGTTTTTATTTCTTATGCCCTTCCCCCACTTAAAAAATGTGTTGTCTTTTTGTTAGTAATTTCTAAGTATACTTTATATATTCTTGATACAAGTCCTTTGTTAGACATAGACTTTGAAAAATTTTTTCCAGTTTATCAAATTTAATGAGCAGACATTTTTAATTTTGATGAAGTCTAATTAATTAATTTTTTCTTTTATGATTATTGCTTTTAGTGTCTTATTTAAGAAATCTTTGTCTAACACACTTGTGAAGATAGTCTCCTGTTTTCTTTTAAAAATGTATAGTTTAGCTTCTATGTTTAAATTTATAACCCATTTAAAAATAATTTTATGGATGGTGTATAAGGCTACTATATTTTTCTCCATATGTATATCCAATTGTTCCAGGAGCATTTGTTAGAAAGATATCCTTTCCCCACTGATTATTTTGGTTCTTTGGTTAAAAGCCAAATGATTCTATGTGTCTGTCATTGATCTATTTTTTCTATCCTTATACCAGTACTACATACACTGTCTTGAATACTGTAGCTTTAGAGTAAAGCTTGAAGTTGGTTAGCAAAATCCTCTGAAGTTGTTGCTCTTTTTCAAGATTACCTTGGCTATTCCAGGTATTTTGCATTTACATATAAATTTTAGAATCAGCTTGTTAATTTTTACATAAGAGGCTCTAGCATTTTTACTGGAATTTGGAAAGAAATGGCATCATAAAAAGCTAGTCTTCTAAGTCATAAACATGATTAAATTTCCAACATTATTTCTAAATAGTTTCTAAATTTTCATATTATTAAATTCTTCCTCCTTAATTTCTTTTAGCAATATTTTATAGTTTTTATGTCTTGCACATATTTTGGCACATCTATTCCTAAGTATTTTGTGTCTTTGAAGACATTGAAAAAAGAGCTTTAAGGCATTTTATTTTCCAGTTTTTGGCTACCAATATATAAAAGTAAAATTGATTTTTGTATGTTGACCTTGAAAAATTCTTAGTTTTAAGAATCGATTTGCAGCATTCTTAGACTTTTCTAAGTAAATAATGTCATCTGTGATTAAAGACAATTTTACTTCTTTTCTGATCTTTATGCCTTTTTTTTTTTTTTTTTTGTCTTACTGTACTAGCTGGGACCTCCAGTATAATAATGAAGAGAAAAAATAAAAATGCTCTTTTCTCAATTTTATGGAGAAATAATTCAACATTTTATCATTAAGTATAATGATAATGCTGTTTTTTTTTTTCTTAGATGTCTTTTGTCAGATTGAGGTAGTTTCCTTTTATTCCTAATTTGCTAAGAAATTCTAGCAAGTAGACATTGAATTTTGTCAAATGCTTTTTTGTGTCTAATGAAATGATCAAAAAAGTTTTTCTCCTTTTATCTGTTAATAAATTGAATTATATTGATTTTCCAATATTAGACCAAACTTACCTATCTGGGATAAACTCCAGCTGATCATGATGTATTACCATTTTATTTGTATTAACATTTTTATTGCTTTATTTGATTTACTAATATTTCATTGAGGATATTTTTGTTGTTTATACCCATAAAGGCTATTATTTTGTAATATTTTTTTTTGTAATTTCCTTGTCAAACTTTATATTAAGGATATATAAGCCTTATAAAACGAGTTAGAAAGCAAACTCTGAAAGAGTTTGTGTTAACATTAATATTAGTTGATATGAATCTTAGAGTTCATGGGTAAAATCAGCTAAACCTGGAGGTTTCTTTATAGGAAAGTTTTTGATTATAGATTCAGTTTCTTTTATAGATACAGGACTATTCATATTTCCCATTTCATTTTGCATCATTTTGGTGAGTTATATTTCTTAAGGAATTTGTACTTCTATCTAAGTCATAAAATTTTTTCTTTAAGTTGTTTATTGTATTCCCTTTTTGTTCTTTTAATGTCTGTAGAATCAGTGATAATATCTCCTTTTTCACCTTCATTCTTGATAGTAGTAATTTGTGTTCTCTCTCATTTTTCCAAACAATTATTGGCTTAAATTTTCTGTTTCTTTTTATTTACTCTTTATTATTTTCTTCTACTTACTTTGGGTGTATTTTTCTTTTCTTTTTCAACCTCTGATGGTAGAATCTTAAGTCATTGATTTTTGTGACAGATTGCATTTTCCAAAAATGGCCATAAAAATATCTTTCATCCCACCTGCTCTTCTAGAACTTAATCACACCCTGTCAAGAGTAAAGTCTAATTTCCCTCCCCTTGAGCTTTGGGGGCTCGTGATTGACTTGTAATGCAGTGGAAGAGATGCTGTGTAACTTTTGAGTTAGGTTATGAAAAAATGATGTAGCTTCTGCCTTGTTAGCTGTAAGTGTTATGCTTGGAACACAAGCTTTCATGTAAGAAGGCCAGTTACTCTGAGGCCTCAGTGCTGTGAGAAAGCCAAGCTATGTGTAATGGCCATGTGTAGGTGCTTGAACAGTCCTAGCTTTCAAGTCCTCCCAGCTCAGGAGCCAGACAAGTGAGAAAATAAATATTAAGATGGTTACTAGATCCAGCCATTACATCCTCCCCAGCCTTTAAGTCTTCACACTTCCTGCATCTTCACTTTCTAGATGTTGTAGTAGCCCAAGATGTAGCATCCTAAGTGGTACTTACTGAGGCCTGCCCACCAGCAAAAGACAACGTAAAAGATAAAACTCACCCAGGGCCAGTCTATTCTTCAACGTATCAATATCCCTCTAATTTCTGCCCACTTCTTGTGACTCTAATGGTTTTGGGTAAGTTGGTCTTATAGAAACTCCTCTGCCATTCTTTACCAGAAGTGAAAACTCAGCCTCTATCTTTTAAATCCATGAAATGTCACTATCTGCTATATTAACAGAGAGTTAATCTATTCAATACAAATATTTAGTATTTGTCACAATTTTGGTAATTTGTTTAAGACTTTTCTGAAGTTTTAACATATTGGGAGTCTTCCTTCTAGAAGGCTTGTAGTCCCTCTAAGCCTGGGTCTCTATCAGCTCCCAGAAAGTAGCATGAGGAGAACCTGAACCCAGCATCAGCTGCTCTCACTTTGGGGTTCACTTTGGGGGTCCACATGTCCCACCCTGGATAACTGGCCCTGGGAAACTTAGCAGAGTTACTTTGATCCCTGGGTAGACTTTTCAGAGAGTAGATAGAACTAAACAGACCCAACAAGGAAGGAAGAAAAAGGTGAAGACTCTAGGACTCGAGGGAGAGACTGTCCTCTAGGAAGAGGTCCTTAAAGCAGCAGGCTGGAGGTGCAGGGACCAATCAGAGAGGGCTTCACCTTAGGCCATGGTGCCTTCTACAACAAGAGGACATTCTCCTCTGCATTTCTGTCTATCTCCAGACTGTGCTGAGCTTGTTTTACTGGATGCTATTGTTTTTCTGTGATACCTTGCTTTTGCTTGCATTATTTTTAGCTGGAGGAGAACATGTGTGTGTCTACCTCTCCTCCAACAGCTGGGAACAGAAATGGCTTTGTGGGAAAGAAAAACCAAGGACTATCTTCAAAGTCAATTGGAGCCAATCGTTATAAGTCAATTCTGTTCAGAACATAAAATGTGGATAACGGCTTAACAGATACATCACACAGCTGAAGAGGGACCCAAGATGAAAGTGAAGAAGAGTTAATGGTGCAGAGAGAGGACCAAAGTTTTGGATTAGGGTCATACCCATTCAACTGTGGAGGTTATCACCAAGAGTTTGAGAAACAAACAATCCTCACATAGAGAGGTCTGCAGTGTTGAGTGTGTGTATGTGTGTGTACATTTAGGAGGAGTGGGTGTGGGAGCTGTGTGATATGAGAGAACAGGCTAAATATAGAGACTAGAAGAAAAAAAATAGGAGTCTTCTCACTCTCTCTTTTTTCTAATCTCTATACTTTTTTCTTTCTTCCTCCTTCCCTTCCTTCCTCCCTTTCTCTTTTCCTTCTTTCCCTCCCCACTCCCTCCTTTCTTTCTCTTTCTCTCTCCCTCTCTCCCTCCACTCTTCCTCCCTTTGTCCTTCCCTTCCTCCTTCTCTCCATCCTTCCTTCCTTCCTTCCTTCCTTCCTTCCTTCCTTCCTTCCTTCCTTCCTTCCTTCCTTCCTTCCTTCCAAGTAAAGCACATATCTTACTTATAGTATATTGCAAATAATCAAGGTTTGGATTCAAGCAGCCCTATCACTATCTACATGATCCGAATTTTTTAATCTGAATAATGTGAAAAAGGTGAGCAAAGCTGAAGGATCTGTGTAATAATTGATAGAGATAAGCTATCCAAAAGCGCCTAATACAGTTTCTGGCAATAGCAGCTGCTAAAGCTGGCTTAGTTTTCTTCTCTTTCATACTTATCTCTTTCTTACCAGGTCAGTTTTTTTTTAAATGCATAATTCAAGCATTAATTGGGACTATTGTTACAGTTCTAGTATCTGTGTTTCCCAGAACTACAGATTCATATAATTCTTGATGTGAAAGGGATCATGGAGTTTAAGAGACTTACCCAATATCTTTCAACTTGTTATTGCATTGACAAGTATTTATTTAACACTTTTTATATGCCAGTCATTGTGGAATACAGCACCGTGGGATACAGCAGTGAACATTATTGACCAAGTCCTTGCCATTGTGAAACTTAAAACCTAGTAAGGGAAAGAAGCTTTCTTTAAGCAAAATATAATACAGATAACAAATCAATCATAACTGTGCTAAGTGTCAAGAAGAAATAAAGAGCTCTGTGAGTATAGTGGGGAATCTGATGTAGACCAGAGTATCAGGAAAGGTAGCCACAGAGATGTGGCACTGAGATGAGACCTGGAAGATGAGCTGGAGGGAGCTTGGTGAAGAGTTGGGGGAGAGGAAGGGAGATATATCTGAGAAATTGAAAAGTGTCAGTGTAGTTGGATAGAGGCGAGATGGGTCGGGGAGGGGTTGAGGGAATTGAATGAGTTGCATGGTTGGAAGCTGTTGAGAGGGGAGGCTCAAGAGAAGCTAAAGAGGTAAGCTGAGCCAGCAGTAGACCATGCTGTGGAGGTGTCCAGGGAATGGGCAGTGCAAAACAATACATAACATTGGTCTCCGTAGGTCTTCTGGCTGATTCTTGTCAGCTCTCCATAGGCAATCTAGGGTTGTGGGATTGTGTGTAAGGTAAACAAATGCACAGAGCTGATTGCGGGCTTGAAGCTAACATTTTTAAGGAGTCAGGCTCAAGGAGTCATGTCTTTCCAAGTGGATTCATGAGAGACCAAACAATGAATCCAAGTGTTCTTGAAATAGCTTTCTAGTTGGGAACTAGCCAGAGTGGAATATTGACAGCAAATTGTACATATTTTTATTTTGTTTAAAAATATATACTTAACCTGCTTTCAAGAATGATCTCAAAGAATACTTTTTAAAAATATCTCTACCCAATTCACTGTTAACTGCAGGGAATTCCTCACAGAAACCTGTAAATAAGCAATTCTGGGATTAAATTAGCTCCCAGCTATCTTAAGCAAATATCCTACAAGGGAAATTGTATTATCTAACTGGCCAGTTGATTCTTGGCTTTTTTCAGCTTCAAGAAAGAATTTAAATGGGATCCCTGTGTGTTTCTCTCATTTCAAATCCTCTAGAGCAGATAAACATTATCATAAAACTGGTCAAGGATGAAATTTAAATAAGTAGTGAACGGAAAGGATGACAGTAAGAGTTTCCAACTCACGAAAACAGACAAATTAGTTTAATTAACTGCAAAATTTGGAGGACAAAGATATAAAGAGAATTATTTATGTTGATATGTAATGTATGCTCAATATTTTTGTAAACAAACCTAGTAGGGGAAATGAACCCCACCAATATAATTATCCCTTAAAAATATACCATCAAAAAACAATTTAAAACCAATAACACATTTTTCTTCTTGTAAGTTACTGTCCCTTCATAAGTGTAGATGACATATCTCCCCTTACCAAATTGGGTCTTATTCTATCGTGTCATTACTCTGCCAGTCTGACTGTGGGGATCATGGTGCCTGTTTGGTTGGCTGAGTCATTATCTAAATGGAGAAAATAGAGGCTGGCTTTATGTTAAAAGCAGCTGTCCTTTCCTTTTCCTCATAATTGGAGTGGGATGAAGGACTTTGAGTAGACAACAGGCCATATCATAGAGTGGTGGAAAGGCATTACGTTGGCCTGGTAGTTAGCAAGAGATGCCTCCAAATCATGGTTGCTAGCTAAATTCTACTATCCCACCAACCGCAGCATGAAACCACATAGGTACTTCAACTTGCTCTTCTGTTACTCCGGTTATACAGACAAGGATTCATCCTGACATGGTAAAGTAGAGATCAGAATGTTTTAAATCCAGAGAACTAGGTAAACAATCTGGCAAGGCCGTGGTACAATGTAGTTTGTCTGTTTCTCTAGGGAACATCTATAGATTTTGTTTATCTAGGAATCTTTTTGTTTGTTTGTTTGTTTTATTTTTTGAGAACTCTCCTTTCTTCTCGTTTCTACCTTTCTTCTCCTCCTTGCACCACCCGCCTACTGTTCCCTGTGGATCTGTCAATCACGACAGGTAGATCTGTCAGTCTTGATACGATATACTCTGGCTACTACTGTAACTCAGGTCCTGACCAATTGTAATGCATTCTTTCTCTAGACAAAGTGATTGGTCCACAGTTAGGTCCATGAGCCAAGCAGGGCCCATCAGAATTCTTTCTTGGCAGTGGTATACAGACAGTGAAGGAGGAAATACCTTTCTTCTGGAGAAGATAAACTGGAAGTGACGCTGGGGCTGCTGCTACCACCACCCTTTTTGCAACCTGAGACGACAAGCTGAGAAGAGTGAGACAAATAATTTTGGCATAATTAAACCTCTAATTTCAGTCTCTGAAATTATAGCCATTCCTTCCTTCCTTCCTTCCTTCCTTCCTTCCTTCCTTCCTTCCTTCCTTCCTTCCTTCCTTCCTTCCTTCCTTTCTTCCTTCCTTCGTTCCTTCCTTCCTTTCTTCCTTCCTTGCTTCCTTCCTTCCTTCCTCCCTCTCTCTATTCCTTTCCCCCTTCCTTCCTTTCATTATTTAACAATTTTTATCGGGAATTTATGATGTTTCAGACATTCTTCTAAGGATGAGGGAAATTATGGTGAACAAAACAAAGTTCTTGTTCTCTTTATCTTTATATACCAGGGAATGGAAATAGACAACAGATTAGTAAGCAATAACTGCAAATAGTGATAAATACTGTGAAGGAAATAAAATAGAAGGTGATGTGATAAAGCCTAACTCAAGGTGAGGAGGACAGCTAATTTAGCTTGAATGTTCAAGGAAAACTTCATTGAGGAGATGATGCTTGAACTGATGCCTGAGGTACAAGAAAGAACTAACCCGAGATCTGGAGATCTGGAGAGCAGGAAGTCCAACAAAAGAGAGAACCAGAATAAAACCCCTGATAAGGAAAAAATTAGGGGGTTAAAAGAAGGAAAAAAAAGTGATGGTAGACAAAAGGTAAATATGAAGGAGAAGGTGGAGTAAGATGGGACTGGGGACTATGTAAAGCTTCCAGTTTGTGGCTAGGAGATGAGATTTTATCCTAGGAGCTGAGGGAAAGGTTTAAACATTAGGAAATGGATGACATTAGGAAATCTGAATTTAAAAAAGACTGCTTTGGTTACTATATGGAGAATAGTTATAGGGAAGAAAAAGTAAAAGCCAGAAAGCCAGTTCAATGTTTTGCTCTTGCATTACTTAGGATGATTGTAACTGTAACAAAGCTAATAAGAATATGATTATATTATTAATACACAGCTCCAGAATGATTCTCCAGTCTCATAGTTATCATTCAGAACTCAGGCTCTTTCCATCTTTTAGCAAGTTATGCTCAGCATAGTATTGATTTTAGGGCTCTAGTCTCTTGCTTACTGGTTGGCTGCATGAGTTCTAGGCATCTTATGCAGACACGCAATGTCTGGATGAAGAAGCAACTGTCCTCTAGTGTTCTTTTTATTAGCAGAGAAATTCTTTCTAAAGTCCCATTCTACCCCAAAGACCAGAATTGGGTTACATGTCAAAGGAAAATAGAATTAGCATGTTTTTATTAAACCCTTTGGGGTTCACTCCTTTCCATAAGAACAAGGAAAGGTGAACATCTGAACAAAATTAGAATTTACTAGCAAGGGAGGCAATTACCATTGTCTGCCACGATTGACTTGATTCCTCTGAATAATCCAGATAACTTTTAACATAGTTTTAATGCTCCCCAACCCCGATCTTTGTCCGTGTTAAACTCTTTGATAGAATGAGAGACCTTGTGCAATGATGCCATTCTGAACATTTCCATCACCATTTGGACTGAACTTTGAAAAACCACTATAGGAAACTATAATTCATAGTGGGTTTTCCTGAATTTGTCATTTAGCAACTCTTCTTGACCAATGAGCTTTCCTTTGTTGTTGTTGGGTCAAATGGGGCCAAAATGGTGATTGGCAAGTTTGGGTGACATTGTTGCTGTTTGTGGGTTGGTCCTTTCGAGATTGCTATGAGATCAGTTCAGATCATCACTCTCTTGGTCCATTTCCTCATCCTCTTTGTCATTTTCATTTTACTCATCAACAAGCCCATTTTCATTTTTTATATGTTGGCAAACTGACAGTTTCTGTTTTTCCTGTAACCAGCTGGAATTAATTTCTTCTGATTGTTCTTGCTCTGGATTACTTTGGTCAAGGTTCTTGACCAGCAACTTCACCATGAAGCATTGTGTTTCTCTTATTATCTTCATTGCTGCTGCTAACCATCCTCAACCACATTATTTTTCCTCCACTTATCTGGGAGAGGGTTCTTTCTTAGGGAGCCCCCAGAGAGCAATTCTGGATTCCTTTCTAAAGCCAGTTTGCTACTGCTATTCTATGGGGTATCTTATTGTCATCATAGTTGAGCCAATATAGTCATTTTATACTGGAGTTACTCTGTTTGTTTTTTGTCACTTGTTATTAATGTTCCCGACTAAATATGCTTGCTGTGTATAGACTGAATTCTCAATGGGAAGAGGAAGATAAGTATAGATAAGTAAGGCTTAAAAAGGAAAATTGCCTTGTCCTATTTAATCAGCTGAGTCAGAGAGAGTGCTGGGCAGAATTTTCTTGGCTGTCAGTTTAGTGGTCTTTCCACTCTCTTGAAGCCTGTGAAATTTTTTTCCTTATCCAGCTTCACTCATTATTTAAAATCATTTAAGTCAAGGTCACCAGGCTCTCCCAAGA
This sequence comes from Macroglossus sobrinus, assembly GCA_004027375.1. NCBI lineage: Eukaryota > Metazoa > Chordata > Mammalia > Chiroptera > Pteropodidae > Macroglossus > Macroglossus sobrinus. The sequence continues at coordinate 388,202 of PVKZ01000274.1, read as the reverse complement.
GAAGCAGACAATGGCAAAGTCCACTCTTATTCATGGATCCTACAACTCTAGCATCACGCTTTATTGAGTCTCTAACCAGAAGTGCCTCTTAGCTGGACATTGGGTCTGACTTTATGTATAGATCAGGTGAGTAGCTACCCAGCTGGAGAGATTCAAGAAAAAATTACAAGACCTTATTGCTTTCCATCTTTCCATAAGCAGCCAAAATTACAATATCCCTAAAGAAAGCAAAATCCAACTGTCAATCTGGGAGGAGAGAGGAAGGATGCATAGCAACTCATTATCATATCAACTTGAATTTGTTTTTCACATTAGCTGATAAATTGAGTCACTCAAAGTGGTAAGGAAATGGACTGGCTGATGGTTGAATAAAATGCAGTCCAAGATAAGATCACAGACTCCTTGAGTTAGAAGGGATTTTCAACTATGTTTTATTTTCTGCCTAAGATCATGTAGTCCAGGGATGCTTAATCTGAGATCTAGACTTTAGGGGGTTTAGAAACCCTCTGAGATAGCATGCACAAATTTTGGTAAAGGAGGTAATAAGTTTCATTAGATTCTCAGAATGGGTCTATGACAATATAGAGTTAAAGTCTAGCCTCACTCCTTTCCATATGTGAATTCTTATAGCATCCCTTCCAGTGCATGAACTCTTCAGGGCAGAGAGCTTCTCCCTCCTTCCCTCCTTGCCTCTCCTCCTTCTTCCCTTTCCTATTTCAGAAGGCAGCCAGTTTAGTGCCAACTTCTCAAACTGGAGTAAGCAGAACCCTGAGGTATGTGAAGAGGGATGGGAGGCTCTAGAATAATCATGGACCATATTTCCAGAGTGAAACGTTCACTGGAAGATTTGGGAAAAAACCCTCAGTATTTAAGGAAAAACCTTAAGTAAGACAATAGAGCAAACATATAAAATTTGCATGAATTCATAAGCTGAACATGAGGCTTACATGTAGCTGCTCCTTTGGGCTCTGTCTGATTCACCCTGATGCACGAGTTCACTCTTCCTAAGCAATTTAAAGGATACTTCGGTAGAAAAGTTGCAGGGGTGCTGGTATATTAAAAAGGATACGGATTCTGGAGTAGAAACACCTGGGCTCAAAACTTACTTCCACTTCTTAGTAGCTCTGTGTCCTTGGCAAAATAATTTTAGCTTCCATGAATCATCCTTTCCTCAGCTATAATAAATAAAATTAATAAAACCCTCTCTCGACACATTGGAGACTTCAAGGAAATGAGGACTGAGGGGTGCCTGGCTCACAGTAGACCTGTTCAAAAAGATAGTTTTCCCTCTTTGTACATGATGAACTGAAATATGCCTCCAGGAAACTCTCTCTTGTTGATCTTAGCTCTGTCTTCTGGGACCTGGGGAGTAAATATCCCAGATCTTTTCCTTCCTCCAGTACAATCCTTCAGTCACATGTAAAAAAAAAAAAAAAAAAAACAACTGTGGTAAGTATGCATAACATAAAATTTATATTCTAATCATTTTAAAGAGTACAGGTCAGTGACATTTAGTCCCTTCATGATGATGTGCAACCATCACCGCTATCTAGTTCCAGAACTTTTTCATCACCCCAAACAGAAACCCTGCACCCATTAAGTAGTCACTCCCCCGTTTTTCCTTTTCTCCAGCCCCTGGCAACCACTGATCTGCTTTCTGTCGCTATGGATTTGCCTCTTGTGGATATCTCGTATAAATGGAATCTACAGTAGGCAGCCTTATGTGTCTGGCTTCTGTGTTTTTTTCAAGCTCAGAACAAAGAAGGGATCAAGGAGAGCTCAGGTGAAAGGATGGCAGGAGGTGCACTTAGGGATTAAGAAGGGCAAAAACAAACATATTTTAGCCCCAATCCCTGATCTTATGCCTGGCAGTCAAGGCCCAGCCATGCTGCTGAGGGCCACAAGGCCTAGCGTGAGCATCTGTGCCAGTTTTCTGAATGGTGAGTCTGAGGCTGGAGTACTGGTGGGTCCAAAGCTGGCTTGGGCAGCAGGTGCTTGGGAAGCAATCTTTCATGCTCACCGAGTCCAGCTGGATGCCATGTGCTGTTTATCCTTGTATGGCACAACGGAGCCTCATTATAGGTGCAGCACTCAGCCAAACATTCACAGGAAAGACAAACCAGACTGGCCTGGCCATGGCCTTCAGAAAGGCAGAAAGGCTGCTCATGTGTGCTGCCAATGAGCTGTGTGGGCCATTAAATCACTCCCAAGGAAAATCTTGTTTGAGCACTAAAGGTCACGGCTATGATTTGTTTGCAATTCTTTGTCAATACGTTTTTCTAACCAAGTACCACATAAAGAGTGCATTATGTAGGCTTTGGCACTGCCTGCATGCCCAGGAAAGGGGACAGAAAAATCTGTGGTCAGGCCCCATTAAATGCACCATTTAACACTGTGCCATCACTCTCCATCCTCAAGTCTGTCTTTTGTTTATTCAAGTCTTAATTCATGTGTGTGTATGTGTGTATGGGAAATTTGTGTAATGAGAAGTTTAGGGCCTCATAAAAGGCTTTAACTAGTTTCACAAAGATAGTCACAAATGGCTGAATAGTAAATATTGTAAAGACCCAAGGATGTATGAGAAGTTGGGAGAATAAAGCTCTGAATTGTGTATGTGTTTTGCTTTCACAAGTTCCTGGTTCCAGGTTGGTTACAGTAAATCACTGGGTTAAGCACAGGGATTTCTGCTTTTCCCCTGCGTCCTGCTCTGTCCCTTCTCACAGACAGGACCTAGAAAAACCACTGCATAGACTCCATCTCAGGGCTTGAGAGTCGTGAGCATTTCACGGGGTCTTTTAGTAGCTGGTGTTGGGTAATAGCTCAAGCGATTGGGTCTGTCTCTGGGAGCAGGAATGCCTTTGAATCATGCAGCCTTGATCATGGCCACTCAACCACACAGAAATAAAGGGGAGTTTCCAGTTGCTCAAGAAGCAGCCCAAGTGAACAAGCATCTTTCCCTTTGAAACCTTCAGCTAACTCCCCACCTTCTCCATGAAGCCCTAAATAACACAGAAACTTACTTTTTCTACCAAGGAAAGTAAGACTTGGGCAGATATGGTAGTTCTGACAGCATCAGAGACCTAGGCCCCTATGATTTTTCTGCTCTTCCATTCCTTAGTGTGTAGTACTTGTTTTAGCTAGGGCTATGTTTATTGCATTTAGTGTAAAAAATAAAATCATGTACTTTTAATTTATTTCTTCCATGAAAGAAGTCTGCAGGCATGCAGTCCAGTTTGGTGATTCCTTGATGTCACCAGGGACTAGACTCCTTCTAGATTATCACTCTATTGTTCCCAGACTGGGGCTCTCATCTTTAGGGTTTAGGACGCTGTCCCAGCTGTCAGACCTGAGTTCCAGGCAAAGTGAAGGAAGGGAGAAGGGCACACTCTGACCTTGTTAAGACTCGGGGGAAAAGTGCACAGTTTGGAGGCCAGAGAGGTGAGGGGGACAGCCAATAGTTGAGATCGAGTTAAGATGAAGTGGTTATTGTATGGATTTCTTTTAAAATGATATAGAAGAACGAGCCCATGAATTAGAGCTAGGATGCTCTGTTCAAATCTAACTAGGTGATAAATATAAACTTTGGCTTCAATTTCCTCATTTATACAACAAACGGGTTAGATGTTGTAGAAACCACACCATGAGGCTGGGCTCCCTTGGGACAAGGATGTGGAGGGCTTCGGGATGAACCAAAATGGGCTTATTGGCAAGTGAGGGATCCACTGAGAGAATGAGTCCAGAAGGAAAATGCTGGGTGGGATCTAAGAAATGGAGCAGAAAAGCTGAGAGCCAGCAAGGCAAATAGCATGTGGGGCTGAAGAAAGAGTAGGCTGCAGAGGAAATGGGAGAATTAAGTTTGGAATTGAGGTAGCCAGAAATCTAAGTACCCAGTGGTAAAATGAGCTGTGTAAGAACAAACCAATTCAATGCAGGTGGCCCATCTGCCCAACATCACTCTGGTGTCTGAGAATTTTGAGTCTGGAGCAGGTCCTTGAAGCGGGTGGAACCTCTCAGGATAGGGATGCATGGATTTCAGGTCTCTCATGGCTCTAAAACTGCTGTGATTCCAAGTTGAATGTAGTGGTGATAAAGATTCTGAGAAAACAGAAGCTGCCTCAGGGAGTTGCTGCCTCTTATATCCTTGTCCTTCCTGATCTGGAGTTGGATCATAGGCTTCGCTGACTCTGGAATAGCAATGAACAATATTGGATTCAGGGTATTTGAAGAAAGAAAATTTTCTGTGAGGTGGAGATGAATGGGTTAGTCCAAACCAAAAGACTGTGGAGGTTTTCTGCTCATCTGACTTTTAAGAGGATGAGCTTTGTGTGATGTTTCTGGTTTTGAGGAAAAGAAAGACTGGGAGGGAATGAACAAAGGCAAAGAAATCTTCCAGAAAAATTTAAGTACTGGAGTTTAAGCTTTGTGCAGCTAAATATTATTTGTTGGGAATGATATTTTTTTAATACTTTCTGAGGATACTGAGAATTTTTCAGATGCTTTTAGGTAAGCAAGCAGAGGCAGGTACATGTGTCCATAGGCTAGGTTTTCAAAATGCTCCAGAAATCACAGTGTTCTTTGCCCAAATTCTCAATAACTACCCTAAATGTAATATGCAGTAGTTCTTGATACTTCTATATTTTATTTGTTGGACGGCATGTGCAGCAGGGAGACAAGAGCAGGAGGATAAACTGAGGGCTGTATTTTCTGCAAGGCACAAGCCCCAGCTTCTCGGGTAATGGGCATTTATCCTATCATGGTCGAAGATGTGAAGAGAGGCTTCTGAAGGGAACTGGGTCAATGCCCCCTGCTGAGCTGAACTTCAGTCAGTGGGCTGGAGGGAATTTTGTGGTATGATGAGAAAAACTGAGGATTGTGTTGTGTTTCAGACAAAGTAAGATGGCATTTTTATTTGCTTCTCTTGTATGTCTTGTGACTCTATCAAAAAATAGAATCAGGACATGCTTTGGCAGATAGACTTTTCTGTATTTCCAGGTGGACTCAAATAATTTATTAGAATTTATTTACAACAGATTGAATCCCATCTTTTTTTTTTTAATGTTAGAAAAAACTACCTTGTTGACAAGATAAATAGTAAATGAGTCAAAGGACCCTGAAAAACAATATTTTGAAGGTTTGCAATAATATCTTGAAGGTTAAATCATTAAATACTCATGATTTAATATATATTAATTTCATCTAAATTATAGTTTAAAATATGTAGGAAAGAAAGAACAGTTTTTCTGTGATCTGCAAAGCTTAAAAAAATAGTGTGCAAAAAACCACAGCTATCTACAATTTTGACAACATTCTCTTTAATGGAGAAAAGCCAAAAATTAGATCAAGGAATATCTTCTTTGGCACATTTTCGAGTATCACGGTGTATATTGATTATTTATTTTAAGGTGCAAGGAAGATACATGCATGATTGAATGAAGCAAAGGCAATCTGTGTTTTCAAGAAGGCAAGACACATACAGAAAAATAGGACATATGACTACCTAAGATAAATGCTAAATGAGAAGCCTAGTTCTGTTCAGAGCTTCACCATCTGCCTGATAACCCAGGACCAGAAACTTGGGATCACCTTTAACTTTTCCCTTTCCCTTGTTGACCAACATATGTTCTTAACTTTTGACCTTTGTTCATGTTGATTCTCCTCCCCTGAAATTCCCTCTGCCCTGTCCTTCCCATCCCTTAAGATAAAGGTTAAATGCCATCTACTATTCAGAGACTTTCTGGATGTCCTCAGCACAAAATACCTTTCAAGGCTTAAACCTGCTTGAAAGATTCTAGTAATCAAGGGTAGACCACATGGAGATTATCTTTTGTCTGGGCTAGACAAAGTGAGAATCCAGAAAGGTTTTACTTTTCCCTTGTAAGATCCAGAACTGAACTCACTCAATTGACCCTCCACCTTATCCATTTTCAGACCCTGTTGTTCATACCTTTATACTTCGCTTGCTTGGTAGGAAGATTAAGTGGTGGTACATCTTTTCAAGAGAGTGCTGGGCCTCTGGACCACACGAGGAGGAAGGGAGCAGGAGCAAAAGATGGATAGATGCAGGCTGAGGTGGGCCCTCGCCTGGGAGGGGGCAGGTCCAAACCATCCAACCCACCCCACTTCTCTGCCTTTGTGACAGCAACAAATGAAGCTGCTATCATATTTGGCTATCTCACATGCTGGGTTTCTCATGCAGTTAATTCCTGTGACCTTTGGTTCTTCCCTTTTTAGTCAGGCTGACCTCACTCTATAACTGCAACAGATGAGAACCTGACAAAGAAGCAGTACTTAGCTTTTTGAAGCTCATGACAGAAATAAGAGTCCTGAGAGGTAGAGGCGGGGAAAAGGTTTAGATTTTGTGTATGTCAGAAACAAGAGGCAGGGGAAGTGAGCCACTTCATCAAGCTGTCTAGACTGGAGAAAGACTCCTGGGCACAAAGCAGCAAAGTTGTAGAGAGCTAGGTAGTTAAATTCTAAGAGTGACTGAGTGCCCTATAGTTCAGCAGTGGGGTCCTAGGATAAAGTGGATCTATGTCTTGCTTCTCAGGTGAATATCAGGAAGGTATTAAACCTTAGTTTTCTTGTATCATCCAGCATGGCATATGGCATGTCTTTTAGCAGAGGAAACCTGAGATAGAAGGCCCCACTGACTCTCCCACAGCCCCAAGGTGGCATGGGAGTTCTCCCAAAAATCCTTGTCCCCATAGTAGAGAAGGCCTCTCACATCTCTGAGAGGGGGCTGATAAGCTAGGAGAGAACTTGAATTCCTGAAAATACCTGGACAAAGCCTAGAAAGAAAATCCTAGTTTGTCTGAGCTAACATGAAACTTCCATTTTCAAGAGGAAGAAGGTTTGAGATAGAAATGTGTAAAAAAAAAGAAAAATACATTTATTTGCTTATCTCAATTTGTGACCTAAAAAAAAATTCATATCTGCTATACAAAGTATAGTAGGAGATGACCATATATCCTTGTGTGTTGTGAGTGTCTCCTGGTTTTATTGGCAGGGTACAGAGACCCACCTATTAGAACAATTGGTAATAGAACGTCTGAGCAGCTCTTAGTTCTCTTTGATGGTGAGCTGAGCTGGGGGTGGGGTGGGGTAGGGCAGGAGACTTGAGCCTCCACTAGGGGCCACCAGACACCACAAAGCAGCGGATCCTACTGTCCAATAGAACATTAGCCACTTCTGTAGAGTTCCTGCAAGTCATTTAGCAGAAATAAGTATCATACTGAGTCCTAGCCTAAACATGCACCCTATCCTATATTGGCACGGAAATTTTTGGTGCAGGATTAAGAGGATCTTTGCTTTTAGAGAGCTTTGGTGAAAGATTTTCCTTGAAAGGAGAGAATGCTTTATTGCTGTGAATTGTTTGTACCAGTGATTCTTTTCTTACAGAGAAGCTGATAACTTAAAACTCACTTGGCACAGTCTCCAGTTTCCTCAGAGATATAAGAGATGGTTGCATTCTGGATAGAAACTCAGCAGCAGTGCCTTTTACACTGGACTTTGAGTGATTGCATTGAACTCTTGTCAGTTACCGTGAAATGTTCCCAGATTCGGGAACAGCTGGTAAGAAGATGCGTTACCTCACACATTTCTGGGACATGTAAGCACTTTAAAAGCCATCTCTTCAGCACTTGGGAACCTAATCAGGTGAATATCTCAATTTTGCTCTTTTAGATATGTTCTCTGAGTCTTAGGTGTGAGATATAGTAAAAATGATGAGCAGCTTGGAAATGCTTTCCTGCCCTGCCGTGGTGAGCAGTCAGCATCCTTTTTTTGTGGCAGACACAGGCTGGCCACCCTCATCCACAGTCATCTAATCTGAAAGCCAGAGGAAAATTCTCAGCAGATCCCGTGGAGTCCTAACTCTTTAGCGCAGCATCTGAGAACCCTCTTGGCCTAACTTCACCCTGATGTCAGCTTTCACCTCGTATCCCCTGGTAGCCTGATACTAAGGAAACAAAAAACAAAAAACAAAAAAAAACCAAAAAAGGCATGTAGTTTATAGAACACTGCTCCTTTGTGCTCTCATTTATACTGGTATTCAGAGTATTCTTCCTCTTTCTTCATCTGGTTAATACCTGCTTATTTTTCAACACTCTCTCCCTCCCTCCCTGAATCCTTTCTGAATTTACACGAAATCCCTACTCTATAGCCCTCATACCTCTGCTTCACCTTTTACAGCCTCTTTAGCCCTTTATGGGGCTTTTTAATCATGTGGTTGTCGCCCCTTCTAGACTGTAAGGTCATTGAAGGCAAAAAGTATGTCCTAGCTAACTGTGTATTCCAAATGTCTCTTGTGTAATAGAGCCTCAGGAAATGTTTATTGAGTAAATAAATTCTGCTTTGATTTCTTAAAAAAATCTTGTGGAGCTGCTTGTTTAACAGTGGAGCCAGGAAGCTCTTTTCCAGTAACCTGGATGTGTTACTGGATCTCTCTCAGGATTGAAAAGATTATGGTGCTATTCAATCCTGACTTCAGGTCAAGAGACCACCGAATCACAAAAATATTTCTTTCTTTCTTTTTTCCCGTAGTGATTGTTTATAATATTAGAATTTTCTTTTTTTAAAAAATAATTAATTAATTTTTTATGGTGACATTGGTTAACAAAATTCAATAAGTGTCATCTGTACATTTTAACAGTAAGGAATATATATATATATATATATATATATATATATACACACACACACACTGTATGTTCACTTCTCAGTTAGATTTCTTTCTGTCACCACATATATGATCCCCTTTACCCCATCTACCTCCCCCTCCCTCTCCCCTCTGATCACCACTAGACTATAGTCTATGTCCATGAGTCTCTGTTTGTCCTGTTCAACAAAAGTATTTCTTGAAGCAAAGAATTCACCAACCAAAAACTGGATAAAAAACTTGATTGCAACTCATCCTGTATGGTCTCTTTTAAGAGTTAATTGCTGTTAGGGATTCAGCTGACCACCGCCACACCCTCATCTGAGAAGATCCAAAGAGGCTGCTAACATTAACTCCTGGGAAGCCTTGCTTAAAGGGCAGGTTCCAAGCAAACTGTGGCATAGAGGAAATCTGTCTTTACCAAGCAATGTTTTCTCTCTCTGGTTCTTCTTCTGATCTTTCAGATTATAACCAAGAGGTTGGGAGTGACTCTTTCACCTCCTTTTAAAGACTATCAACTTCTCATGATTGATACATCTTGCAGCATATAATAATCACATGTTTGTGTGGTTATAGCCCCTATGAGACCCTGGGCTTCTGAAGGTCAGAAAAGTGTATCCTATTTACCTTTATATCCTTGGCCTCTGTATAGTACTACAATAGTCAGCACTTGATAAAAGTTAAATAAATGCATAAATAAAAAGTATATAGATTTTCTACCTTCAACTATGATTCTGAAATTTCCTTTAACAGAGGAGCACAAATTTCCCTGGAAAAGAAGATGTTCCTATCATTTTTAGACTAAGTAGAAGCACACAAAACTTAAAACACATCTCAAGATTGTGCTGATTCAGTAGTGGAACTAGAGGAGTTTTTTCTTTCCATCTGTGGCATACTTTATAATTTTAAAGGTATAGTCTCCATCTTTTCTCTTATTTGATCTTTCTAACGATGACTTTATAAGATGAGTATTACTCTCCACTTTTTACCAATGAGAAAATGTGTTCAGAGAGGTTAGTGACACCTCAGAAGTTGCACAGCTCACAATTTCCTGAGTCAGAGCTAGAACTTCAGTCTTTTGAAGATAACTCAGTGTTATTTTCATTATAATACACAGCCTTCCCAGCTCAGTCACCCTCTGCACCTAATGAGATCTCTGATGGTAATGCAATGCCAATTTTTGATGCAAACTTAATTGAAATGTTTTAAAACATAAGAGTAGTGTTTGTGTTTTCCATTGTTCTAAAAATTATACAGTAAATTATTGAAAAAATATATGACTGTATTTCAGACATATATGAATAGCACACATATTGCAAAACAGAATTACTAACATACTCGTAGCTCTCTGCTGATACAGTGTATGTAAAATAGTCTATATAATCTTAACTTTGCACTTAAACCCAACTTAAGAGCAAGGGAAAAATTCAGTAAGTGAAGATATCTGCAGCCTCTTTAATTTGTGTATTTACTGTATCTATAGTATTATGCAAATATGAAACTTGGTCATATCTATGCAGTGTTTAACATAGAAATGCTTGGGAAAATAGTGAACAAAATGCATATTGCACAGTAAATTTGGAAATTTGACTTTTTATAACCTTAGGCATTGTCAGATTCTCTACAACACTTTTAAATTCTTCTGCTTTATGGTTTTTACGTATCTGAAAAGATAAGTACTGTGTGTAAAATTGGATATTTTCCAAGCAATGTGTCTTTCATTTGCAGTTCCTGAGGAGCTCAGCTATATGCAGTAATATATTTATATTTTAGAATGCTGACTATGGAACAAAGAACTATACTTAAATATACAATACCTCCACCAGCATTCTCTGAAATGTTTGGATAAATGTGATTATGACTTTATATAATTTATTGTGTTTTTTCAAATTATCTTCATAATTCTCATTTTGTATTTTAGAAATTTGAAAAAAATCTCTTATTTCTACCACTAGAATATGGATTCCTTGAGGGCAATATCTGTAAAACATAGGATTGTGTTTAGTTACCAGTAGCAGGAAACTTTACCAAGGGACAAAAACAAATAGGGGTTGAATTATTTCATAGAACAAGATGTCCAAGGCAGCTGCAGGGGCTGGTTTGGTGGCTTAATGATATAAGGAAAAATTTTATTGCAGTTTTCTTGGTCTTTTCCTAATGCTTATTACCTCATGGTTGCAAGAGGGCTGCTATCCTGTCAGTCACCAAGTTGATAGTAACTGCAGGAAAGGAAAGGAAGGGCAGAAAACAGCTTTTTCTATCCTTTTTGTTTCCCAGAAACCTGCCTGTAGACTTTAAGTGACTGTCTCTTTGGCCAGAGACAATACTTGGCCACTGTCAATTTCAACAAAGCTTGGTAAGGTGGGTATATAACACTTCTAGCTTTTATGAGGTAAGGTGGCGAGGCCGGAGGTGGGTGGGAGTGACCATACGATTAGCCAGACTATTGAATGTTTTAAATCACTTTGATATGAAGATAATTCTAGGAGACTGGTACATTCTTGGTATTCCTTGTCGTTGTGAAATGAAAAGTCTGACTCAATATTGTCGGCCTCTGAGATAACTTTTTTTTTTTTTGGTCATAAGTTGTTGTGACGTTATTAGTTAAAGTCCTAAATTGCAGTTGCTTTTTAAAAAGTCTGTTTGTTTAGGCAGAGGTTAAGTGGAGATGCCTGCGGTGGGGTTGAGTGAGAGATAAGGTTTACAGTCAGCCTCTGCTACAGACTTCCAGAGGTAGAGACAGCATATCACCTTGAATTTGACTTCTTTGTTCAGGGGAGAATCATTTGCATAGAGCCTCTTAGTTATGCACACTGAAGGTGAGTAAATATTCCTAGCCCAAGGGGGGCATTAGAACCTTTTGTGCCTTAATTAGTACTGTCAGGTATGCAGAGCTGATTTATTGCGGAGAGTTTGCCTGAGTCCAGAGCCTCTGGGGCAGCAGGAGGCTGAGACTTCAACCCTTGCTTCCTTAGATTCACATTAAAGGCACCTATTGGCAGAAACACCAAGAGATCAAAGAAAACCCCTGTAAGGGTAGCCTTAGGCAGTGAGCAGAGCCCACACAGCATGTAGCAGATTCTGGAGGCCTAATCTGGAGAACAGGGGTGAATAAATGAATAGAGATGAGGAACAGACAAGGCATCAGTGTAGCACCAAAGTGCTGATAGGACTAGCAGGATGGGTATTCATTCCTCTGTGACATCTGTGCTTTGGGAGGCAATAGCAGAAGTGGACTGATCAAACTCTTCAGATCTCTGCTTGCCAGAGTTTGGTCAGTACAACTCCCCTGTGGACTGAATGAGCCCAGCGGTCTTGAGGTGGGCCATGAGAATCTAAGAGGAAAATCCCCAATTTATAGCTCCAAAGGGCTAAAATGGGGCCGAAGTCATGCCCAGGAGAAGGAAGCAAATGTCTTTTACAATGAGTACATAGATTATGCCATGAAGGTCAATGACATGAAGATAGTGCTAAGCTGAGGCTCTGCCGAAGAGTTTATATATTTTTAGACCTTCAGGTAGGTGGAGGTAACTAACGGCATTGCTAGATGACTGGGTATTAAATTATTGGATCTAGGGCCTAGAGGCACAAAAGAATATTAATGAAGAAATCTCTTTAATGAGAAGCGATTTCTGATGCAGATCACAAGATAGGAAGGAAGGGTTACAGAACAACCTGGGGGTCATAGTGTGTGTTTACACATAAATGACTGATAGTGACTAAATCAATAGGGAACAAGAAATGAGAGAGCTGAGAGTAGAGATTAATGGGGCTAACTATGTAATTTGTTTATTTTTGAATAGGTATGTTTACATGTTCCAAATTCAAAAGGTTTGAAGAAAGTGTATAATAAAAATGTGTTCTTTTCTATTCTGATTCACTTGTTTCCCTGCCTTAAAGACAACTAAGGTTATGAAGCCCTTACATACTTCTTGAGAGACATTTTATATGTGTGTGGGGGTGAGGGGTGTGGGGAGTTAGGGAGAGAGAGAGAGAGGAGAGAGAGAAAGTCTATTGCTGGAATATATTCCTAGTCAACCACATATTCTTACATGTAAAAACTTTTTTACAATGGCCCTGTTTGCAATCTATATCTACTAAACAGACCAAGAGGGCTCCAGCTGTGGTTATGAGGTTCAGTTGAACCTAACAAGCTTTGCTGTGATGGATAATAAGAAGTTCTGGAGAGCCGTATATTTTCCATCTTGCCTCACTCAGTCTTGGGTAGACTGTAGCAAGACATCAGCTAAGGAGATACCTCTAGATCCTCTAAAATTGGTACCTCTCACTCTCCCATATTCTTTGCAGATAAAGGAGATGTCTGATTTTAAATATTTCTACTCCAAAAGCACCCCCTTCATTGTGGTCTAAGGAAGTATAGATAGAGTAAAAGTACAGCGTTTGATAACAAAGTGAATAGGGCTGGCAGAACAGATTATCAGGCCAATGAGGAGCTAAAATTAAGACTTTTTAAAACTGTGGATCTACATGTAGATATTTGAGAGTTGGCTGTAACTGAAGTTTTATTGTTCAATCAAAATGCAATGCATCCATTAGCCTTTTAAAGTTTTAATTGAGGAGACATATTTAAAGTTTTAAATTACTAGATTTGTTTTGCTTTGATTGGCCACTATATAAAACCAGGCAGAGTCTGTCTAAAGTAGCACCTAATAGTTCTGCACCATCAATCAAAGTGTGTTTCTTCGTTTTATTTCCTACCTCTACTATTAACTTGTCACTACCAACCTGCTTTTATTCTTTCACATGGTGTGTGATGAATTAAACTAGTTAGCTGGCCAGATAGATTATACAGGGTGCATTAACACTTAGTGGTTTTGATGGAGTGCTGAGCAAAACAAAAGCCATTCCTTACAGAAGACAATTAAGCCTGCTGCTTGCCATGTTTCCAACTTTGTGTTTCGCACTTTCTCTGAGTGGGCAGATAATAGCCATGTAATCATTTTAGTGCAGACACATTTAATTAGTTTCTTTCTTAAGAGGCTTCTATTACTGTATAATGGTCAGTTCTCAGAGTAGCCAGTATCCTTGCATCAGGCTTTTCTTCCCCCTGCCCTGGTGTCTATTTTTGGAGAATGATTGAGAAATATTTGAAGAGAACTTAACTCCACTGGGTCTTTGTTTCTAAGAAATGGGCCTCTGGGTTTCTGAACAGGCAGCTCAAGAGGTTTTCTCCAATTTTCCATGTTTAGTTGACCAAACTTCCTGATGTTTTATTTTCTGCTACTAAGAGGCAGGACCAAATCAGTCAGGTACTGCTCAGATCCCTGACACCCACATGGTGAGTCTGGGGCCTGGCTTGTCTCTGCTTCAACAAGTAGGACAGGTAGCCTACGGTTGTTCTCTAGCTGATTTCCTTTGTTACTCAGGGTTCACACCAATTCTACTGCCTGCTTGTTTTAGTGGATCTGAATTTTAATCTTCATGGAAATACCATAAACGTTCTCTCAATTCTTCTGTGGCAAGGACAGAGAACTCCTTTCTCTGACTCTTATCCCCTGCAACCCAGACAGTGCTTCTGAGGAAGTCTGACACTTTTGGTCACCTTGACCCATGACTTTAGTAATGTTTGGTGTCCAGGCTCAGGACCCAAAGCATTTTCTGGTTTTCTCACTTCCATGTCCATTCTTAACTCCTGGGGTAGCTGGCGGGGCTCTCTGGCTCTTGTGGGTTAGGAAAAACTGGGAAGGAGCTGAGAGAAAGGCTGGTTCTCTGTTTTCCTCATCACCCTTGTAGCACTGGGGAGCCCGTGTTGCAGACTTTCTTCTGAGTCTCTCATTGTGGCAGGTTGATGGTCACTTGAATGGAAGCTGATCTCCAGCAAACTCTATCAGAGGCTGGCCTAATCCCCACCTGCAAGCAAGGTTGGGGGAGTGAGAGTGAGCTATGAGACCCTGGGCTTTTCTTCTCTGCTTGTACCTGCTGGTACAGGCTGGATCATGTTGATCTCTACTTCCCCACAGAATAAGAACACAGTACTTGGCCTATGCAACTGCTCAGTCACTACTCCACATTATGGCCACTTCTACTCGTAATACCCATAGGGTAGTAGCAATCACAAATGATGTCTTCAATAGGCATCAAAATGGGGCCTCTTGTCAGAAGTTTTTTAAAACACCAACCCCCACAATCTCTAACATCATTTGTCGCCTCTCTGAGAAGTGAAATAATACAATCTCACATTATTGATCTTCTACAATGTGTGGGTGCTTTGCATATGCCATGACTGATCTCAGCATTAAGGGCCTGCATTTATTAGTCTCTGTATCCTAGCTGGTGTTTTAGGTTATACACATCATTCAGTCCTCACAATGACAGTGTATTGTAGGGACTCTTATCTTCCCTGTGGCAGTATGTTCAAACAAACTTTTTAGATCAAAGACATTTGATAAAATAAAAACAGAAGCAGCAGCAGCAGCTGCTAACATTTGTGGAGGACTTAGTATGTACCAGGCACTGTTCCAAGCTCTTTGCATACATTAATATATTTTAACCACCACAGCAACCTTATGAGCTGTGAGGTAGGTATTATTATTTATCTTCATTTTACAGATGAGTAAAATAAGCCATAAAGAGATTATCTAATAGTCTTAAACTTACCTACCAATAAACCTTCCTGGCAGTGCTATCAGACAGGTGTCCTTATTCCCATTTTAAGTGTTAATAATAAGAAAATCAATAATATTTTTAGAGATGGCTAAATTTGAGCAGGTTGACCCAAGAGGAAGGCAACATTAGTTTCTCGTTCAGAGACAGAATTATTCTTTTGCTTAGGAAAATACCTTAGTGTCTGTTTGTTATTGAAAATGAGGTATCTGTACATTCCTGAAATCGAAGACATTTAAACAAAGATGAGATCACTGCTCTATATAGTAAAAATAACATAAACTCTGGAATTGTCATCTTGAAATTACAGAAGAACCTGGAAAAGAAGATGATAGGAATGGTGGTGGTGGTGGGTACTCAGTAACCCAGTGGGAGGTTAGGGTTCTTGAAGCAACATAGTCAGTGACAGATTTCCTGCGGCGGGAACCACCTGTGAATTTCTTGGAATAGGGATGGCTGCCATTCAGTGTGAAGTTGTTTCTGCATGTATTATAACTGCTCTTTATTAAGCCCAAAACTTCAAAAATAGTTTGCTACTCATGCAACCTAGTGCTGCTGCTCTGGAGGAGTGAAAGGAGAGGGCATGGGCCAAGCTGTCTAGGCGGTGACCAGCAGTGAAAGAATTTAAACACTTGGGCCAGAGCTGGGAGTGAGTCCAAAGCAGGTGATGGCAGAGAAACAGGCTGAAGTTAGACTCATTTGGAAATGGTAAAGAGCCCTGCAAACTCTTTCCCCCAAATGTATTCAGGGGAAGTGAACCGTATAAAGACATAAGGGGAAGTGGGAACAAATGATGACTTGTGTAATAATCAATTACTTTCTAAATTGGAAGCTGTGTATCCATTAGGAACTTAGCTTGAAGTAACAGAAAGCATTGTCTCAAAAGCAACTAACAACAAGAGAATTTATTATCTCACACATCAGCAGTCCACAGGTCGGGTGACTTCCTGATTGATTGATTCATTAGCTTAACCATATCATCAAGTATGTAATTTCTTTTACTTATTCTGCTATCTTCAGGGTTGGGGTCAGCCCTAGAATGGTAGCAGGATAGAGGCAGAAGTTGCCTCCCAGCCTTGGAACTTAGATGCCCGTGGAATTGAATTCTGCTGGACATGACCTCTTTTATTGTCAGACCTACCTACCTGTCATCACCAAATGGCTGCTGACTGGTACTCGAAGTCTCCTCTTTGCAGTAGTTCTTTGTTTCATAGCCAGTGTTCTCTAGTAGAATGAAGAGAAATGGGAGATGGGGAGAGATAAAACATAGCCTTTTCTAGAAACAAACAAATAAACCCAGGGTTTTGGGGAAAATGGTGTATTTCATGTTTGGGAGAAAAAATGTATAAGGTAAGCTTGGTACATTTTGCCATATTAGAGAGGAAGGATACCACTGAAGGCTTTGGGGATTGTGTTAAAAAGATTCAGAAGCCTACTTGAGAGACTTGCACTGGCCAAAGATGAAACAATTAGAAAATCTAAAAGAATATAACTGCAAATGGATTTAAATACATAAGATAGATTAATATACATAATTTATAATGATACGAAAAAATTGATAACCTTTGTGGGATGCCAGGGAACTAATCCATTATTTTGAAAATAGGCAAATAAGAGCAAAGAGCTCAATCTTTAACTTTTTTTCCTGTGTGACCTATACCTCAGAGCAACAAAATATTTGAGGAGAGAAAGTTTTCCTTCATAGAAAAATTCTAGTTACTGAATGGAGAATGATAGATTTAAAATATCAACATTTCATCCTTAATAAAATAATTGATCTAAGCAATTAACATCAATGCCTGCTAAGACCATTAGTTGAAAAGCTGATAGGGAGCATTCTAACAGATGAATTGGGCTGGCAACACCTGAACTCATTGATCAATATTAACATCAGGCTTTATGTACCTCCTGATGTGTTGCAATAGGAAGTACACAGCACCACCTATGAAGTCTACTTGCCAAAAAAAAAAGTATAATTAAGTCTTCCACCTTACAGGAAATTTTGAGGCATAAGAACAAAATATAATATATGGACTATTTTTAGATTCTGATTTAAACAAGCCAAATACAAAAAAAATGAGACAATAGGAGAAATTTGAACACTGAATATTTTATTATATTAAGGAATTGTTATCTTTTCAAATATGATAGATATTATAATTATATATTTTCAAAGCCTTATTTTTTATAAATACATAAAGAAATAATTACTTTTGAATTAATAAAAAATCTGGAATTTGTTTCAAAATAATTCAATGCATGTGTGAGAGAAATGAGTAGGGGTATAGATTGACAGCTTGTCTACATCTTGATAATTACTGAAGCTGAGTGATGGGCACATAGTGTTCACTCTAGTATTCTATTGGCATACGAGTGACCTTTTTCATATAAAATGTTAAAATAAAAGAATCATCTATGGTCAATCACTTTTGAATCATTTTAATTCTGGTTTCTGTTACTTTGACTGTAGTCAGGGGCCTTGATGTAAAGGCTTCTGGCAAAGACAAATGACAGCTATGCAGAGGCTGCCTAGGAAGTGAGAACTGCATTCCCAGGGCCTCTTTAAATATATGAAAACATTGTTTTTCAGGTCTCAGTCACATTGGTGTATAGATCTTACTTTTCTTATTCTCCACTTCCTCTCCTCTCACTTCTACCAAATTCTGGACTGGTGACAGGATGTAGTGGGACAAATTGGCTGTGGAGAGTTTGTTCTTAGTTAGGAGCTGTGGTATTGTCTGGAAATCAGCATACCCTCCTTGCTTACATTGTGATTCTGGGAGTTACCATAGATCATGAGTCGAAAATCCGTCCTCTTTTACTAGTGGTTAAGACTTGACATCACTTCTCTGCCACCAAAGTCTTGGATCCTGTTGAAAGATAAAGCTGGTGAAAAATGGCTGACTCTGTAACCTATTAGTTTTCAAGTTGAGTTTCTAAGAAAAAACTCATCCTCAGAGGGTTCTGCTACTCATCTGGTTATGGCCATTTTCATCAACTCTAATAAATATGTTAAATCAAAGGCTGGGCTATTAATTATAAAAGTTTCTCCCTTCATACTCTTGGCCTATGCTATGGTTTATATATACTAGAATCTAAGATGGCATCTAATTTAATGTATATAATTATGCAATTAATTTTAATTTGTATATGGTACATTGTCATGATATTTCAAGTAGCTCTGCTACTAATCAAATTTGAGAACACAGCACTGAGGTACAGTTATTTGCATTTTAGCATGAGTGAAGGATCCAAGGGTGAGTTTGTTGGGTTGCAGAATAGCTTCATTCTGGATGAGAACTGAGAATAGAAAACTCCAACTCAACCCTTGTCTGGTTTAAGAATGTGTTTCCTTGATGATAACATTTAAACAAAATGACTTAAACAAAGGTTAAGTGCTGTTAGGAGCATCACCCAAGCTGGGGGAGATGATGTTTAAGTGTAGTTCTAAGCTCCATGATTCCTGGGTGTGAGCAACTGGACCTGCTAGTCATAGGCTGTGAGATTTATTTTGTGCTTTAAAGGATATAGTTAGTTGTAATGACACAAAGATAAAAAATTTTCCTTTCATTCTTTATTATTATTATTATTATTATTATTATTATTATTAATATTATTATTATTTTTAGGCGAGGCAACCCTTGGTTGACCTCACTGATTGCAAGGACCTTGTCAACTTACAATCCCTTATTTTTTAATTTTTATTTTCTTATGCCTACAGCACCTGGTCTTCCTAGGTGGTCTCCCATCCAAGTACTAACCAAGCATGACCCTGCCTAGTTTCCAAGATCAGACAGAATTGGGCTTGTTAAGGTAGCATGGCTGTAGACCCTTTTCTTCTTTCTTACCTATGTTTAAATAGTTCAAGAACTTAGCCAAGGGATAGAGAGAATCCCTGGTAAGAAAGGAAGCTTTTAGCCTGGGGTTGGACAGTGAATAAATTTGAGGAAAAAAGAACACATTTAGCTTAATTTACATTTTTAATCTGGTAAACTGGAAGAAAGGGCGGATAGCATTTAGGCCATCAGCTAGTTGACTCTCATTGTTTCAGGCCTCTGTTTCAACCCAAAGTGGCCAGATGTTGCTCATGGGCATCATGTTAAAACCAGCATACTAGAACTCTGCAGGCTGTGACATTATAGTGCTTGATATCTGTTGATTGTCTACAATTATGTTCTGTAGATAGAATTTGTCATTTATTGCTACAAGTATGAGAACAAGTATCAAAACTATTTTAAATCTGTGTGATTCATTCCATTATATTTGGATCTAATCTGTGTGTTATTATCTCTCTCTCTCTAAAATCATTTCTCTCATAATATATACCAGACTTGTGTTGTTAACTAGCCATATGTGGCTACTGAGCACTTGGCGTGTGACTAGTCCAAATTCAAATATAAGT
This sequence comes from Macroglossus sobrinus, assembly GCA_004027375.1. Lineage (NCBI taxonomy): Eukaryota > Metazoa > Chordata > Mammalia > Chiroptera > Pteropodidae > Macroglossus > Macroglossus sobrinus. Next base: position 368,520 of record PVKZ01000274.1, on the reverse strand, counting down.
AAGCACCAAATTAGAAAGGGTAAGTATGGAGAAAAGAATATAAACTATCTCAATAGATTTTTTTAATGTTGATTACATGTAGAAATAAAAATATTTTGGTTATGAGTTAAATAAAACATTAAAATTAATTTCATTTGTCTTAAACATTTTATATATGACCATTAGAATACGTAAATTACTGTGTGGCTCCCATTATATTTCTATTGGGCAGTGCTGTGCTAGGACATACTTGTGGCATGTCTAATTTGTGGTACCTTGAGATCAGTGATGTGAAATCTAGAGCTAGAGTCTTAGGTTTGAATTCTGGTTCTTCACTTCATACACTTGTGGCTGTAGACAAGTTCTATTCCTCTCTAAGCCCCAGTATCCTAGACTGTGAAATGAAGAGAGTAAGAGTTGCTGCTGGACTGGGTGGTTATGAGGTTGCCTAAGATGGTGGTTGTTTCAAAGCAAGTTATGAATATTTTTCTTCTGTTCATGCTTCTGCCCCATTGCTCTACACCAGAGCTAACCCCTTCTCTTGCCAAGAATCATACTGTTGAAATGAGACATAGGTCTCAGCCTTCCCAATTCTCTAATTTCTGCACCCGAGGCCATCTTTTCACTATCTCCTCATTCATACTTGCACTCAACTTCACACCTATATGCCCCTTGAGCATTTGAAGGTAGAGATTGTACATTCAATTTTTTGTTTGTTTGTTTCACCCACAGTATTCTATGTAATAGATTACACTCACTAAATAATTGCTTAAATCATGAAAAAAGACAAAATGCCTTATCTAGGAAATACAGATTTGGTGATTATAACAAGTTTGCCTTTGGAAGCATGCTGAGACCCTATGACATCATCATCATGCAGTGTCTTTGTTTCTCATGGCAACCGTAGGATGATCAGATTGACTATTGACTGTTGCTTTTAAGCAATATACAGAAAGAATTCCCTACCAGAAGGAAGGCCATGCAATTTCTCAAAAATGAAGAGAATGCATAATGTCTGAAAATCTTTATTAAACATCATTTGTTGTTCCACAATTGTGCTTGCCTGCTTGCTTTTCTGTTTCTGTTAAAAGTAGAAACATGCTCCTTCGTGCCTCAAATGAGCTATGATAATAGTGATAGGATGGCACCCTTAAATCTGCTTCAGGGGGAAAGGACTCATAATGAAGTGTTCTGCTGACCCTCAATCTTTGCTCTGAGAGACAATCAGAAGGGGAAATGCACGCCTTCCTCTACAGTGCTGATGGAGGCTTAGCTGTAGGTATTGGGTGCCCCTCTTTTAGTTGTCCCCAAAGATCAAATGAACTGTCTCAGTCAGGACTCCAGGCCCATGTGGGTAAAAGAAGAGCACAAACTCCGGGAGGACAGAAGCAGAGCAGGAACTGTCCTTTGGCTTGAATTTTCATTCTCTAGGGAATAAAAGAACAGTAGACCCCCTTGGTCAGTCTCTGTTATAACACCTGTCTCACTAAGATTAAATAAATCTGAATGAGTGTTGGCCCAGACAGGGGTGGCTTCCCTGGTTTATCAGCTTTTAAAACTGGCCACCATAATATTCTGCAGAATGTTGTTCATTCAGTATTATGAGTACAAGAGAACTAACCTCAGTCATTTTACCTACAATGTAGCTTACATGTATCCCACCTGAGTGGAGTATTTCATGAGGATGATCCCAGCCCCAACTCAAATAAACTTCACTGTAAGGTATTCTCAGAAAGAAATGTATAGATAAAACCCAAGTATTAAGAGATTTCGTGTACTGTAGGAATTTTGCTTCCTGACTTATAAGGCTAGTAAAAATACTTCATTTCTCTTGGCAAAATTCAGAGAACAAATAATTTTACACAAACCTCAGAAAGGCACACTACACAAAGGGACAGGTAACTAGAAGGCCATTTGCTTCTGGCAATTTCCTCAGATAAATTTATAAAACTATTAACAGTCAACTCAACAGCCATAGGCTTTGGTTTGTTTCAGTTCCTCTGGAACTGGTCTTTTGTGTAAGGTCCCCTTTGGACCTATACTATTCTGTATCTCCATCTTCCTCTTTTGGGTGAAGAACACATATGCTGTTCAGATAAAAAGTGCTTTGTGAGAATGAAAATAATAATGCCTCAGTGACCTTCAGAGACTTCCTGGTTCCCATCATATCAATTTTGAACTCCTTTGTCAAGCTTTCAGGACCCTCTACGACTGTCAAACACATATCTTTTTCCCATGAGTACATTCTGTGCTCTTATTCCTTTTGTTCATAGCTTCTAAAATTACCTTCCCCTTCCTCATGTTCTGGATGACATTTAAGGCTTCACTTTAGTTTTACCTCTTCTTCTTCACTGAAGACTTCGCTGTTTCAGCTTTTCTGAGTATATTTAATCAGAACCCGTGCCACACACACACACTACACTGCATTATTGTTCCCTATTGCCTCAGATGTATAAACCGTATCTCCCAGCTAGAAGTGACCAAGCAACATTTGACACTTTACACCCCCCATACCTAGCTACTGATAAGGATACTTGGCTCTTACTACAAGGGGGACGTTTCTGACAATTAGAGCTGCATCACATGGAATGGAGTCCCTCAGGATATAATGAATTCATTGTCACTAGAGGATATTTATTAGAGACCATTTGAAAGGGCCTTCCTAGTGCATAGATCTTAGTCAATGTTTCATACATATTTCATGAATGAATAAATGTAGGATGTTGGAAAAGAGATTCAGAGAGTTGGGAGGATCTGATAAAATTCTTTAATGCTGCCTCTTGTTATTCTATAAAAATGATTGCTCATTAAAATTTGAGAATTTGTTGTATTCATGGAATCTTTTCTCATTTGAAAACGGTTTCACATTCATCACCTCTTTTGATTTTAGCACATTTGTGAGGGGTGGAAAACTTCCTCATTATCTGAGTGTTACACATGAGAAAAACAATGGAAACATAACAAGTGCATGAGAGGAGAGAGACACAGAAATACTCGGAATGCATTGGTGCTCAATGCTCCCGTCTCAGGGCGGTCAGTGGTGGAGGGTCTGGGGGAGCAGTCAGGGTAATAACGGCAGATTAGTTCGTAGCCTACTTAACTTCTCTGGTATGGGTCTAAACTCCTTATTTGTATTTGGGCCTTTTGCACTACCTAATAAGTCAGGACACTATGCAAAATCAGCAGATTTCGCTCTTGAACAGGAAAGTTAGAATTGCAATTTGGGTGACCATTTTTAGCTGAGTCATAGTTACTATTTGTTGCCCAGTGATGGAGTCCAAACAACACTCTGAAGATCTGAAAATTCAAAACCATGGATCTTAAGAGGGTATATATGGAATTTAATTCCTATTTTGATAGGATAGCATATAGTTAAATTATCAGATAACAAGGAATTCTTATTTTAAAAGTAGAATGTGTTGAAGAGCTGAGGTAAATCATAGCTGTTTTTGCTTGTACTGTCTTGTAAACCATGATAATATCATGTCAATTCAGCACAAGGTTGTCAATCATATATTACATGCAAATCATTTTGCTGAGCACCTGTCAAAGCTTTGGCTATGTTTCCTCTTGAAGAGGATATCATGAAAAGACACAGGAGAATGATGAATCAATCAGTGTGTATGATATGTGGTTATATTTGTTTTCTATTGATGAAAATGTGATAAATTATCACAAACTTAGCAGGTTAAAAGAACATATATTTATTATCTCACCATTTCCATGGGGCAAGAGTCTGAGCACATCTTAGCTGGGTCTTCTGTTTAGAACCTGACAAGGCTGAAATTAAAATATTAACTGAGTTGCACTGCTTTCTAGAGCTCAGGACCCTCTTTCAATCTTTCTTGGGTTGCTGACAGAATTCAGTTCCTTGTGGTTGTGGGACTGAAGTCCACATTCCACAACTGACTTTCACCTAAGATTTGCTCTCAGCTCCTAGAGGCCACCCAGTTTTTTGCCATGTGGTCCTCTCACAGGCCCTCTTGCATTGGCAGCTTAGGTTTTCAAGACTGGTGAAAGAATCTTTGACTTCTTCTGTCCCTCTTATTAAGTTAAGACTACCAGAATAATTTTCCTTTTGATGAACTCAAAGTCAACTGATTAGGGACCTTAATTACATCTATAAAAATTCTTTTACTATTGCCATAAACACAATTTAATTATAGAAGTATAATCTTACCATATCTCACAGGTCCTGCCCACACTAAGGAGTAGGCATGCAGACCAAGAGTGGGAACGTTGGGACCATCTTAGAATTTTGTTACTACACTGCGTGAACAGAAGGCAAAAACATTGTTCTGATTGTTAGGAGTTGCAATGGGATTATGGGAGGGCATGTTTTTCCATAACCAAATCTCTCACACCAACTGGGTGTCCTACAATTCAAATCAGTTCTGGAGTTAGCATTAGATCTCAAAGGTTAATGGCTAGGTCTCACCAGACCACCCTCCCCCACCCTTTTACAATAATTAAGGTACAATTGCCATGACATTTTATTAGTTTTAGGATGTAATAATTCAATTTTTGGATATATTGCAAAATGACCACCACAATAAATTCAGTTACTGTTCTTTACCACACATAGTTATAATTTGTATTTCTTGTGATGAGAACTTTATGATCCATTCTCCTAGCTACTTTCAAACGTGCAATACAGTATTGACTATAGTGCACTAAATTTTCATGTCATCCATTTGTAATTAGAAATGTGCACATTTTGACCCCCTTCACCCATTAACCCCTTCCCCACTCCCTGCCTCATACAACCATCAATATATTCTCTATATCCATTAGCTTGTTTATTTTATTTTATTTTATTTTATTTTTTAAAATTTCATGTGTAAGTCAGATGATACAGAATCTGTTTTTTTTTTTTTTTTGTGTGTGTGTGTGTCTGACTGAATTCACTTAGCATAATGCCCTTAAGGTCCATCCATGTTGTCACAAATCAGCCCTCACTTTGGATGCCAGCTGCATCCAAAGTCCAGGGGGCCACCTGAACTGCTGCCTGGTGAACTACAAATTTGGGGCATCTCATGACTGCCTCTCAGGTTTAATAATTCACTAGAATAATTCACAGAACTCAGGAAAACATTGTATATCTACAATTACGGGTTTATTGTAAAAGATTAAATGAACAGCCATGTGAAGGGATAAATAAGGCTGCAAGGTCTGGGGAGATGGTGGGCACAGCTCACCATACCATCTCCAGATGTACCATCCTTCCAGTAAGTCCACTGCTGTGTTCATTAAACCAAAGGTCTTCTAAACCTTGTTGTTACAGAGGTTTTATTTATATAAAGTTTCAGCGTGTAGGTGTTCTGGACCAGCAGTTGCCAATATTTTGGGCACCGGGGATCGGTGCTCCTATGAAAATCTAATGCCTGATGATCTGAAGCGGAGCTGAGGTGATAAGATATGTCCCATATTGTCTCATAACACTGGGGAGCAGCTGCAAATACAGATGAAGCTTCACTTTTTTGCCCGCTACTCACCTCCTGCTGTGTGGAGGCCTTGTTCCTAACAGGCCATGGACTGGTACCAATCTGTGGCCTGGGGATTGGGAAACCTGTTCTGGACTGAATTTTGTGTCTCTTTCAAATTTATATGTGGAAGCCCTAATCTCTAATGTGATAGTATTTAGAGATAGGGCCTTTGGGAGATAATTAGTGTTATATTATAAAATGAGAGTTGAGCCCTCATGATGTAATTAGTAGCCTTATAAGAAGAAGAGAGAAAGAGAAGTTTCTTTTTTTCTCTCTGTGCACGCACCAAGGAAAGGATATGTGAGAACACATAGGGGAAGTGGTCATCTATAAGCCAGGAATAGGACCTTCAACAGGAAGTGAATCAGCTGGCACCTTGATGTTGGCTATCTAGCCTTTAGAACTGTGAGAAGTAAATTTTTTTTAAAAAGCCACCCAGTGTATGGCATGTTACAGTAGTTATAATTGATTAAAGTATTGGCTCCATGATTGAGTTCAGTCTCTAGCCCCTGTCCTTTCCTAAGGATTTCCTTGGTGGCAGAAGGCTGAAAGTTCCAAGGGTATAATCAGGCCATGGTTTCCTCAGTGACCAGCCTCATCCTGAGGCTAACTAGACCCCTTCTCCAAGAGTCATCTCATTAGCATAAATTCAGGTAAAGTTAAGGAGGCTCCTTATGAATAACAAAAGACACTCCTATCACTCAGGGAATCCCAAGGATTCTAGGAGCTCTGTGTGAGAAACCTAGACAAAGACCAAGTATATTCTTTATTATATCATAGAGGATATTACCAACTTCATGTACCAGAATCTTGACAGAAAGGATCAATTTGGCCCAACCAATTCAGGTGCTTCTTAGCAATACCTGAAATATATATATATATTTATTTCAAAAATTTTTACTCAACACTAAGTTACTAACTATATATATTTGGGTGATTTTGTTTTAATTTTAATTTTTCTATATGAGGAAATGGTTAAGCAGTGTTATAAAGGGGATATTTCTTTCCTTGTTTTGTTCTAGATTTTCTTTCTCATTGCATTCATTGTTATTTCTGATCTCATACCAGTCTACCTCTGACATGGATTCATGGTAGATTGGAAGTCTCAATTAGGCATCATGACTGATAAAGAACCTTAGGAGAATTGTCAGTCTTCCCAGATGCATTTGCATTATGTCTAAGCTTTGTGGAGGCATCTTCATCAGCTAAGTGTCTACATGTGTAATTTGTCCTGTTTATATTTGTAATTGCATTTCTTTCCAGTGCTCATACTCAGGCACATTGCCCTCAGCTGTCATTCGATATTTAATAAGAGCTGCTTTTCCCTCACTGTTACTTTAGTGGAGTTTTCAAATCTGTTTTTGTTTTGAGGACAAGAAGAGTCATCTTCATTCAGAGAAATGTTTCAAAAGTTTTCACAATTTTTCTTAAGATATGTCCCATATTGTACTCTCAAATGTATTTATTAGCTGCAGCTCTGTGTCACCATTTCATTTCCAAGCATGCTTGTGCTATATATGTAAACTTCTCTAAACTTTTCCTCAACAGTTCCTCACTGATTTAACACAACTTTGAACTAACACTGTGTACAGAATAACAAGTGTCCTCTTTATCCTTGAGTGTCACCAGGCAATAAGCTATGCCTGTCAAAGGGTGTCGGAGATAGTTCAAGGTAATTGTCAGAAATAAGAAAGGAGAGGAAGAAGGCAGAGGAAAAGACATGGGAAGGAAAAGATGAAAGAAGGGATGAGTAAAAAGAGAGAAGAAGAAACTAGTCAACCTGGTAGCAGAGGACCAATCCCTGCCCCACCCCCCCAAAAAAAACCCTGCCCAACCCATCAAACCCAATAATCCCAAGCTACTTCAGGTGACAGTCAACGATGAAATCTATCTACAACATAATTTTAAAAGTAATTTAGATTTTTGAGGTGTTCTCTTGTAGAAGAAATCCATACCAGGCCCCACAGGGGCTAACTGAAGACTGGGATCCTAGATAGGGGACCAAATGGGGCAGAAAAACTAGGAGGAGTGAGGAGAGGTATGGGTGAACTGGAAATAAACTCCAAGGTGGAGTGAGAGACAATTATGGTGTTATTTGTGAAGCAACTTGCCTCAGGTCTCAGAGTTAGGGGTGACAGGGCAGGACCTAGAGGAGGTCTCCCGGTCCTGCTGTGAAGAACAATGAACTCTGAGGACCAGACCATGCACAGGGGCAGCACATCTGATTATGTGACTCTGACAAAATGTCAGAGAAATGAAAACAAATGGCTGAGCAGTCTCTGGGGAGATAAAGACTTCAGTTATTAAGCTCTCCAACCAGAAACATTGCGATTTAGTCATCTAGGATGATTTTATTTCATCTTCTATTATGGGCTGTAGCACATAAATCTGTATTTTATTGCTGGAGTGAGATGCTGGAGAATTTCAAGATGACTTTTGGCACTGTCTGAGTTGGCTCACTGCTGTGCTGACAAGTGCTTGTGGAAAATTAGCAGCAATGATATTAATGACCTTCTTTGGGGCTCTTTCCCCCCACCCTTTTAGAACTTTGCTTTGTTCTGTCTTCTGAAAACAAAAACAAGGGTTCCTCCCCTCCCCCAAATTCTCCTACAAGTGAAGTTAGAGAGTGAGGTGATTGGGAGGGAGAGGTGGCAGTCACGTCCTAGGACCTTTGTCGGGATGTCAGTTGTACGTGACATATCTCATGCCTGGAATTTTCTGTGCTGTGTCTGGCTGCTGGGAAAGGGAAGGAAAACAGGAAAAGGGGTGTTGAGGAACATGAAAGCATAGCTAATTTCTTTGATTAGCACACTTAACTTAGTACAATATTAGAGTGTAAAGGAAGGTGAGAAATCGGGATTAGATGGGTAGAAGGGTGAGGGATTTGAATACACACACCTATATACACACCATACACTCATGGGATGGTAAAAAAAAAAAGCAGTTTATATTGGCACCAACTGACTTGACAATTGATGCTCTTATTCTCTGTTCCACAATGTCAAACACTCTCCTCTCAAAAGTTGATTTTATTCTTCCCTCTCTGCTATTGCTGCTTTCTCATCTTTTTTGTATAGCTCCAATTTTATTCTTTTTTACTAAATTAGCTCCCCAAGGTGTGCTCTTCCTGCCTCTGCGTTTGGGCAACCACATCTATTCAATGTCATCTTTCTATTGATGACTTCCAAAAATATATTGCAAGTTCTGTCCTTTCTTAAGCAGGGATAGACATGGCAATTCAGTCCTGGGTGAGGTAAAGGGAGCTGAGATAAAGGGTGGCTAGTCCTTGCAATTGTATACTCGGGTCTATAGGGGGCAGGATGCTGAGTTATGTATAAGGAACAGGCTGGAGTTTTGTCTATGTGCTGATGGCCTCTTGATTTGTTCTGACCCAATTAAATAAGTAGGGACTGGTAAGGACTTGGAGGCTATCTTGGAATTCTGTGCTTAGAAAAAATAAATTTAGAGTAGTGATTCATGTGAGCCTGGGAGTCAGAATGTTTGGATTCAAATCCTGACTTGACCTTGTCCTCACTGTGTGCTCCTGTACAAGCTTGGTGAGTGGCCCTCTACTTCTCTGGCTCCTTATATGCAAAAGAAGATAATAATTGGATCTCTCCCCTAGGGCCCCCATGAGGATTAAGTGAGATGATGCATGTAAAATGCTGAGCCCTGCACATAGTAAGGACCCACTAAATCTTAGCTATCTCAAGCCATTTGGCTTGTTTCTCTCCCAGAAGAGAGAAGAATGTCTTTTCTAAGAAGCCTATGGCAGAAAGCAAAAGGCATTAATGTGGAAAGCTCTTTCTTTTGTGAAATAGAATGCAGTAACCCAGGTCTGGGGCTTTGTGAAGGATTCATTTATTGCTCATTATGAATAGGTTGATGAGAAGTAGGTGGGTTAAAGACGAGTGAAAAGCTTTATGATGGAGTTTATCCTGTTTTCTGCGGCCAGCTCTCTGAAAGCTGATTAAATGAGACTGGGGCTGTGCAGGGCTGCCCTACTTAAGGCTTTTGTCAGCACTTCCTTTGTAGATTCTCATTTCCAGGGCATAGAAATGGCTGTGTTGAAAATATTCTCTGAGGGCTTGAGCTTGGTGTGGAAGATCTTTATCAGGCACCAAATAATCTTGTCAAGTTTTAAAAGAAGAAGAGAGAAATAAAGGAAAAAAATGTTGGAGGGGGGAATAAAAGATTAAGACAGCAAAAGAGAAAAGTATAGAGTGAAGATGTGGAAAGGTGAGGGAGAAGGAAGGAGAAAAAGAATTCTTTTTTTTGAATTCCTTAGACATGCACTTTAAAATAGCACCTCTATGTCATGCATTTCTCCAATACCTTTGTCCATTCCCTGTGCTCTTATAATTAATTGGAAAGAGCTATGCCACAGAGCTTCCTGCTGTCTGTCTGTCCCTGAGGTGTATTCCCTCTTCCCACTAGCTGAACACACTGTCAGTTGCTTGTTCTTCATTTCTGCCAATGTGGAGTTAACCATACTCCTTTTCCTTTAAGGAGCTATACCAGCATGATCTCTGGTATCTTTCAAATTTTGGGCTGGTGTTTTTGGTTCCCTTTAAAGATTCTCTTCTGGAGGATATCAAATGAGCTTAAAACTAAAGGCGAGGCATGGGCAAGGATCTACGAAGGAAAGTAAGGCCACAATTAGGTCTGTCTGGATACCCACCATAGGAATTCTGGAATCTTGGGTACTCTCAGTGTGAGGGCTCCCAATCCCTGTGACAGAATTCATGGTGGTGACTTGAGAGGATCTAGGGTTGGCTTTGCAGTGTTGGGCCAGGCATGTACAAAAGGGGGGTAAGTGACAGAGCCTCCACTACTATAGGGAAGTAAGGGGTTCTTACTGCACACTGAATGAGAATCATTGGGGATACTCTGTCCTGCTCTGAGAACTCTGAGAATTAATGAGTAATATACAGAGAAGAGCCACATTCTGGAGCTTCCTGTTGCCTTTCATATTTGGTCTGGTTCTGTCAACACTGGAAGCAGTAACTATGAAAGAGAAGCCTAAAAGATTGAATGCATGTGACTCACTTTGCTTTTCCTTCCTAAGACCCACTAAAACAACTGGAGATGTATAATATAATTACAAACCCACAGGTACCAAGAGAAGAACAAAGGAGACAAATGAAAAAGAAAACTCTATGTATTTCAGGAAGCTGGAATATAGAGAGGACAATGGTAGCTGATTTAACAAAGTGGCAAGTAGGAACTTAGTGTCCTTAGATGGTGGAGGAGATAGTCTTGCAGAACTCCAGAAATCCCAGGGCCTGATGGGAGAAGTGAAGGAAAAAGCCGAAACCAGCTTTTTTTGGCTAAAAGTGAATACAGGGTGGATGGACTCCAAGGTACCTACCTTCTTTTTCCACACATCCAGGCCATCACTCATCTGAGTATATGGTACAGAGAGACAGGTGGTAGTGATGAAACTCAGAGCTGAAAATGGGAGGGATTTAATGAAAATGCAAAAATTAAAGAGTAGGACACCCTCATATCCATCATTTCCCACAGCGTTTCCAGAAATTCTATATATAGGTATGACTATACACAGGGGATTGGATGAGCCTCCTCTGGAAGAACTTGGGGTCTCACCAAATAAAAGAGCCAGTTTATGAGATGTTCACCTGTAGTAAGAGTATTTAGTTGACATGTACATTGTATTGTCAATCAGCTTTTAGCAATTCATTTCTAGATCTGAATGGCCAAGCAAAGAACACAAGATGTTTGAGAAACTCTACCAATTTATAATAAAGAAACAAAAATAATGAATATAGAATTCCCCTGCCCCAAGAAAAAGAGACAATTCAAGGAGGAAAATAAAACCTAAAATGTACATAATTTTATTTTAAGAGTAATGGGGTAGATATTGCTGGCTGGTGCTCAGCCTTTAGAGCTGATGTTAAAGGCTTCACTGGCAATGTCAACTGACCATGATTTTGAGTGGAGGAGAGTGATAGGTAGCATCTAATCCCTAACCTTTGCCTCGAGGGTTTTGGTATGTCCTAGAGAACTGATACAGAAGCCAGATCAGAACATTGCCTTTAGCAATGAGGGGCCCTTGTTTGGCCAAGGCCAGGGTAGAGTCAAGCCTGAGAATGAAGAGGGGACCTATGGCCAAGGTGGAAGCTGCCTCTGCTGGAGCCTGGACAGCGCCTCCCACCAGTGGGTGAGATGGTTCTGCTGGACAGGCTCTGACTGCTCCAGGCAATGGCTGTAGGAGTGATCACTGCCTCCGTCACAGAGCCTGGTGCTGGCAGAGTGGAGAGATTCAGAGAAACAGTGGAGGATTTTTAGGTACTTACCACTTCCGGAAAAGCAGGAGCAGTGCTGGAAATTTTTACTGCTGCATGCAGGAGGCCATGTAAACAAGGGGGTGGAGATGGTATTCTACTTTTGTTTTTTCTACATGCCAGTGTGTAATTTGATGGACTGGGCTCTGCAGTAGACAAATAACCTCTCCTATGGGGAGGTGTGAGTGAAGGGAGAAAAGAGAACCATAAAAGTCTGGTCAAATATTACTATCTACCATGAAGAGGAGCATATAAACTAGCTCCTATGGAGAACTAGAGATGATGAAATGAAAGTCTCCCCAGAAAGGAATGAGGGGTATTTTTCCTCTCCTATCAACAAGTAATTACATGTAAAGGAAACACTATGAGCAGTCTTCGTAGAAGAGAGCTGGGAAGATGAGTTTCTGGGGATTTTGACCTAAACAGTCTGCATGAGGAAGCTAACCCCTGGTCTCTTAATAGCAGATAACATCAACTGGGATTTAACAGGTTAAACTACTCAGATCAGAATTAGCATGGGTCCCTAGACAGTCTTATGTTCTAAAAAGTCAGAAAAGCCTGCCGCCATTTCAGCTCTTTCAGGCTTAAATAATTTTGTGACTATGAGAAATATATAGTTTCCATGAGCCTCAGTTTCCCTATGTGTGAATCATTACTTGGAACTGTTGCAAATATTAAATGAGAATTCATTTGCTTCATTCATTTGACAAGTCTTATTTAAGTTTTGTTTTTTTTTGGCATCTACTGTGGGTCAGGTGCTATGCTATGCATGTAATTAAAGAACTCAGCACTACACAGAAGTTAAGAAATGTTGGTTTCTCCTCCCAGACTATTTTAGTTCTTTGGATATTCAGTAGTCCCAGTCAGGGCCTCATGAATGCAGAGCTTCGTTGTAGCGGACTGTTTGGAAAGCAGGAGAAAGTCATTGTAGGTCTTTTATGCTCTGGCTAGGCTTGCATTAAGACTGTTCTGGCACTGTTTTCATCCATCAGAGCTGCTGCATTGGTTTAACTGTTTTGAACTCTGCCAAGAAACAACCATTTCCTGCCCAGTCCTGGCACCTCTAAGCAGAGCTCAGCTCCATCTTGGGGACACTTATAGTGACAAAAAGGTCCTTCAGTGTCTGGGGTCTTTGCACTGTGGACAACTGTAGCTGAGGTCACCTCCTTTCCTCAGAGAAAGAAATGGTCTGAGGGGATGCTATGGGTCATGGGGCATGCTTCTGTCTGCTTAGAACTTGACAGAAAGCAGCTGAATAAGGATGACTAGCCACTTAATGGACATTAATTACTGCTTGCAGCATCCTGTAGGTCAGAGGACAGGAGTATTCTGATGTCAGGGCTGACATGCTGTGGCTGGTGACAGGCTGGCACTTACATTTGATTAGGGTTGTGGCTAGTTTAGCACAGCCAGAGGGACCCAGCTGGAAATTCTGAGACTTGTCTCATTTGTAGAGGGGTAGTTCACAGTTACTTTCTTCTTCACTGAAATTTGTTCAGTGAGCTTTGGTCTTTGTTTCCTCCATCTCACACCTGAATACCCCACATGGATTTAGCCAGGATCCCTGAGGTGTGGAGGCTGGTTTCTGAGTTCTACCTTCTTTGATGGAATTAGAACCAATAATTTAGAAAGTGTGGGTTTATCCCAAGTTCTCTTTTGCTGAATGCCTGTCTTGTAGCTTTGCAGTACTTCTGCTTAAGTGTAGAGGCAGATTAAAGAACACAAGAGTAATTAATGGTGTTACAAATTGGAGAAGCAAGTAGTAGTCCTCCTAATGCTAACCTTTGGTTCCTGCAATAAAACAGAGATCTGTATAGGCTCCTATACAGTGCATCATCTTAAAACATCATCTTCTAAGCATTTGTTAGTTCTGTTTTTTCAGCCAAGGCACCATATGGAAGGTGCCAGTTGTGAATATTTATTGGGATTGAAATGGACTCTTAAGAGGTGAATGCTGAGGGGAAGCATCTTGTGATATTAATAGAGCCCATATATGCCACTCAGAGGATAACTGATGGGCCGGCCTTCCCCTCTCCAGGAGCTGGGGAACGGCTCCTTCTGGGGGTGGTTTGGAGCCATGTAGGTTGCAAAGCCTTTCATCATCTCCAGCTGTTTTCAACTATAGATACTTGAATTCAAGTGCAGGTTGGGGAAAAGTTGCCGGGCAGAGAAAATAAGAGGCAGGTTTCCCTCTCATTTAAGTGAAGAGCTTAATATCACAAAGAGAGCCTTCAAGCTTAGGCAGTGCCCATGGGATGAGCTGGGCCTCTCTCCATTTCTGTGGTAAATCCATCAAGACAGAAATGGGTCTTGTTGCAAAAAGAGGGCTCTGGAAGTGAACACAGTCAAGCTGAAGGAAGAGCTTTCACTTTTGATCACAAACGCATGGAAGCAGCCAAAGACACTGAAGGTACCTTGGATTTGCTATGACGTTTAAAAATATTTCTCAGTAAGAATCTCTAATGTGGACATGAGAGCAGTTAAATAGGAATTAATACATAATACATTGTATCTATTGATAAATGTTTTTATTTTCTAATTCTTTTTATTAAGGTATAATTTTCATAAAGTAAAAGCCACACTTTTAATGCACAGCTCTGTGAGTTTTTGACAAAAGCATCAAGTCATTTAACCAACACTAAACCCAAATATACAATAGTCCCATCATCCCCCCCAAATTACTCTGTGCTTCTTTCTAGTCAATCTCTCAGGCCCTGACAACCTCTGATCTGTTTTCTGTCTATGGTTTTGCCTTTTTCAGAATGTCACAAATGGAATAATATAGTGTTTCAGTCTGGCTTCTTTCACTTAATATTGAAATATTCTTTCATTGAGATTCATCCATGCTGTTCATATATCAGAAATTCATTCCTCTTTTTTTTTGCTAAGCATTCTATCCTAGGGATGAACTATAGTTTGTTTATCCATTTCTTAGAAGGGGGATGTTTAGAATGCTTCCTGTTTTTTTTTTTTTGTGGCAATTATGCATAAAGCCATATACAGGTTTCCAAGTGAACATAAGTTTTTATTACACTTGGGTCATAATCTAGCTGTGGGGCGGCTGGGTTGCAAGTAAGTGGTTAACTTTATAAGAAACTGCCAGTTGGTTTTCAGTGTGGGTACATTTTCTATTTCCACCAAAAAGGGATGAGATTTCCAGTGCTCTACATCCTTGACAGGACTTAATATTATCATTTTAAAAAACCTAACCATTATAGTAGGTATTTAGGTTTATCTCATTGTGGTTTTAATTTGCATTTCTCTAATAACTAATGATATTGAGCATCTTTTCACATTTTTATTTGCCATCTGTATGTTTTTTTTTTATGGAATGTCTTTTTATCTTTTATTTATTTGAAAGTAAATTGTAAATTTGAGAGAAAAAATGGTATTTTGTTTGATTTGAATTATTATTATTATTAATTATCATTGGTTAAGCTGAAATTTTCAGCTCTCTGTTAGCCTGACTAGCTTAACTATTCCCCCTCTCCCTAGCCTTTAGCTGCAGGAAAGACATTGAGATCATCATTTAGTGTAGAGAGAGTCACGCAGCAGAAAACTATACTATATGGAACATTTTTCCGGATGGCTTTGGAAATAAAAAATAACTGCTTCTCTTCTCTCTGGAGGAACCTGCCTGCCCCATCCAGTGAAACGGGGTCATTAAGCCAAATTCCCCTTATAGGAGAAGAGACAACCATAGAAGTTTCTTTTAAGAGAGTTAACTTTTTTTCCCCTAGAACTATAAAACAACAGAGGATTATAGGATTCTGGGTTTTAAAATAGCCCTAAGATTTCCTCAGGGCAAATATTGATTAATTGTGACTTGAAGTCTTAAATCAAGAAGGACAATGTGCTTCAGATGTCACATCCAAAAATAAGAAGTTTAGGCATCTGTAAGTTTGAAGTAGTTCTTGTCGATATAAGATACAAATAGAAGCAACTGCAACCTGTATTACTTACCTGATTAAAGAAAAAATAAACAAGACCTTGAAATATTTTCCTGTTTTGGTGGGCTATACTTGTAGTGGGCTTCTTTTAGGATTTTTCCCAGCTTGCAGTGTTTTCTTTCTTGAGAACCACCTTCCTTCTCATGCCATTTCTCATCTTCTGCAGGCCTGGGACTTCATCAGCCTTGTTTGTAGTATTAACCCTAACCTCCTCCTTGGCCAGAATTGATGTGATCAAAGATTACCTGACTCAGCCTGAGTCAAACAGAGCTCTGCTGCTGCTGAATCTGAAATAATATCAATTTGGGTAATGTAGCATTTCTTGCCATGTAGACTTGAAGTTAGAGAAAACCATTCTGCAAATAAAATAAAAATGAGGCTGGTTTTTGGATAGACCAAGATTAAAGACAGAGAAAGGGCACTGCCTAGATTCTTAATGGTCCAGCCTTTTCCCTAAACCCCTATGCACTTGAAAAACATGAAACACTTCAATATGCTTTCACTGAATTCCCTCTTAGATAAAAGTTAGCTTAAATTGGCTCCTAATATTGTGATTAAGAGAGTCTCAACTGAGGTAACATTAGATGATCTTGGCTAGGAAGCCCTTCTTTCTGAGCTCACATCCTGTAAAAAATCCTGAGTCCCAAGGGACACAAATGCTGGGCTTAATAATGTCAGAAGAATAACTGGAATTGAGAATAGATGCTGTCAATTGGAATGTAGGTATCAGTGAAGAAATGGAATTACTTCTTTACTTTAGACTTTAGCTTTGGAATGGATCTTAGGGTTATACAATTCATTTTGTCCAAATTTCACACAGAGTAGATCTCTTTCTTGAATTTGGCAGATGACTATCTGACCTCTTATTATACCTGTTGGTTAAATTCAGGGTCTACACAGACCTAAAAATATAACTTTATTTTCTGTTTTAAAATTCACATTTCTTCCTCCAGACCCTCTTCCAAATATTTTAAGATAGTTATTACTCTTAATATTCTCTTGGGATTTCTCTTCTCATTCACTTCTAAGGCCATAAGTAAATAATGAAGACTTTTTTTTGCCAGCAGGCATTCCAATTTGGATTCAGAGACACTGATCAAACTTACTTTTTACTACCTGGTTGTGTGCTTTTGACTTATACTCCCAATGCCTTTGCTCATATCTTTTTCTGTTCATTGTAGTCTACTCCTAGAAGACCCTGTCTACTTGGGGCAAGGACATTTTTAACAATATGAAAAAGATTTTCCTTATACAGACTTTGCTTATGTCAGAAGAGTCAGCTCCACTGTTTGTGGGCTTACACAGACTAATGGTGAGAAGAATAAAAAGAAAGTGCCTATGACAGTGTCTGTGCATATTAGATGATCAATTTATTTGATGAACTGAGTGAATTATTGGTGACTGAGTCAAAGCTGTTTCCTATAAAGAAAATTTGTTTGCATCCTTTTCCTCCATACTAGAAAGTGGTTTTGAAGCTTGTGATTAGATTTCTTTCCCCTCACTTCAGAACAATAGCTAATGAAGGGTCTACGAGAACCTACATTTTGTAGCTAGTTTTAAAGTGTCACAGACCAGCTGGATTGGAAGTTCTTGGAACTCCAGAGTTGTTGGGCTGTGTCAGCCTGATGAATTATGTAAAACCTGTTCTCTCTTAGTATTATTAATCATCCTCAAGCAAATGAAGACATGCTAATTAACTTGTGGTGGTTTTTACCTGCAAATGCCAAATGAACAGAACAAAATTAAATCTTCTATTCTCTTTAAAACCAGCACCCTGTTAAACACCCTATGACTTATCCCATTCAATTTGGAAGATGTGATTCTTTGGAAACTTAGTTTGCCTGTGGTTTCAGAATCCTAAAGTCTCTTTCTTGGACTATACTAGCCCAAAGTTTTATGCGTAATGACTTAGGAAATGAATGGATGGAATTTATTGTTATGATTTACAGGGGACCCAGGATACACCAGACCCTGCATTATATAGTTTACCCATGTTATCTCATGGTAGGTATTACTAAAGCCTAGAGATCAGTATTATCATCTAATTGTAAAAATGAGAAAACAGACATTTAATGTAAATGTCCCATTTCATAGTATTGAATTAGAATGCTAACCCAAGTCTGTCTGACTTCATAGTCCATACTTTTCCCACTGTACCATGCTTCTCTAAGGAGACCATTCACTGCATATATGAACTTTTACCAGCTGGTTCCCTATGTGTTGTGCATTGTACACCTTGTACTATATTTGAAAAACTAGAGTTTCGCATTTTATTTCCTGTGTAGGAAAACAGGTTTAGAGAAAAGACTTTTAGGGTTTTCGGGTGATTTTCATTACAACAGCATCATGTGTAATACTACTCCATTCTCACTTGCAACTACATGGGTATGCTGATGCTTCTGAACAGGTTATTTCCTTTTATTAACAATTAAAATACTGTTGCTGAGGTAAGAGATGCTTTTCCATCCACACCCGTGAGTTTACCATGCCAGCCATGTTTAATGCCAGCCTCTGAAAGCAAGTGGTCCCTGAACATCCCAGCAGGACACTGGGAAGATGGAAAGAAAGTAACAGATTCTAACTGACCACAGATAGTTCACCAGGGATGGTACTGTGCACCTTATGTCCTCATCTAGTTCAGTGTTCCTGGTTTTCTTCCCTATCACTGCTTAAGTGACTGTAAAAATGAAATTGAAGGCTCATTTGGGGGATATTGACTGTCATTACTAGTTTTTCCCTCAGTAATTACCTGGTATGCCCACATTGGTGAGAATGCTGGCTAATGCTTCATGGATTATTTAGGTGTCAAAGTGGAGTTCTCTACTATGTCTCTTGACAGCAAACCCCGAGTCTGGACATGCTGCTTTAGCATTGACTACAGAGCTGGTCATGCTCTAGATGAGAATCCAGGAAGCAGGGTCCTGGCTGAGATACCTTTTTGGGGACTTGGAGCTTCTTTTCCTTCATGTATGTTTGAGTGGTTACCAACCCTCTTTCAAGGACTCAAAGGCACTAGAACTGCTGTTAGAGGGGAGGACCATGGAACACTTTGCTGCTTCTTTGGGTGACATGTAAATTATCTTCACTGTTAGTTATTTCACTTATTTTATCCTCCTCAAATTATAGGCATACTAGTGCTTTATATATGTATAAAAATTTCAGACTTGGACATTTCTCTTCTTCACTATTTTAAACAGAGATTCCTATTTTAACAATGAGTTAGTGAGATGCACAAGAGCATGCACTCTTGAATCTCTGTCACTAACTGTATCACGTAAAGCAAGTCACATTCTCTCTAAGGTGTGTTTTTTTCCCCTCACCTGTGAAATGAGATAATTATATCTGCCTTAGAGGGCTATTCTGAATGCAGATTACATGTGAATGAAATTAGCAGTCTGGCATATAGAAGATGCTCAAAAATTCATGTTTTCTCTTGCTAAGATGAAAACCATTGCTTTTTGTTTCTAAAATTCCCTAGAGCACCCCATTATCATCCCCGCACACCACACATAAACACACATCACTTCTCTGTGTTTCCAGGCAAATGTTTCAATACCACGTGGTAGTGCTTGCAAATCGCAGTCAGCATTAATAAGTTAAAAATTTTCTTACATTTCTTTTTTACTCTGCCGTCTTCCACAATGTAGAATAAGAAAAAATATGAATTAAAATTATGTTGTATACAGTGCTTAATTTTTTTTCTTGACTCCTAATTAGAATCTCCTTGCATGCACACAAACACAAGTACACTTTGCATTTTCTGCTCCTCCTTCAAAAGGAAAAAGTCCCCATTGCACATGTTTTTTATTGTTGAGTGTGTTTCTGCTGGGATCAGAAATAGTGTAAGTGTCCACTCTAAAGGCACAGTGATGCATGTATTGGGTGGCACTGTCAAATCCTCATGAAAAAATGAGAAAAATGCTCTCACTATTTCATGGGCTAGTCAAGTGGAAAAGTGGCAAAACTTATTGGGAGAGGAGTGACAAAGGAAAAAAAATATTGTTGTTTTCTTGTAGAAGAAAGAAGGGATATAGGAAGCGATGGACGAGTCTTTATTTTTCTACAGAATAAATTGAGTTTGTAATTGTCTTAGGAAGAAAATCAAAAGAAATCCCTCTGAGTTCCCCTTGCCCTTCATAGAGAAGGAGTACTAAGTTGCCTGTTTTTTTGCTAAGCTCTTTCCAGAGACTTATCACCTCTTCTGGAGCCAGTTCTAAATTTCTGGACTTTGTTCTCTCTTTTTTTCCAAGTCATTCTTTCATCAATTCTAGATTTGCTGGCTTGAAACCACCTGGTAATGTCAGCCAGATTCCCTGAGTATGAGTGAGGTGCTACCCTGACAACATAGGTGTGCTACACTACCTTTAAGAGTGCCCTAATGATCTCTGCCTTGTGATATGCACACCCTGTGCATTACTTTTCATCCTCCCCTCTTCTCCCACCCTAATAATATGCTGTGGTTGAGCTGTGTAGCCAACAGAATATAGTAGAAGCAATGGTATGTCAGTTAAAATTAAATTATAAAAGATGCTGCAGCTTCCATTCGGGCCACTTGTTCTCTCTTGGATCACTTGCTTTGGGGGAAAACTAGCTGCCATGTTTTGAGAATACGCCAAAAGCTCTGTAGAGAAGCCAAAGTGGTGATAAACTGATGCCTCTGGCCAATATTCATATGAGTAAGTGTTCTTGATATTGTATTTTTCAGCCCCAGTCCAGCCTTCGGATGACTGCAGCTCCAGCTGATAGCTTCACAGCAATCTCATCAGAGACCCTGAGCCAGAATTAGCCAGGTAAGCCAATTCCAGATTCCAGACTCTCAGAAACAGTGAGAAAATAAATGTTTGTTGTTTGAAACAACTGTCAAAAACTGAGAAGGATATGAAATCTTACCCTACTTGTAAGCTAACAAATTAGCCTACCACAGTTTTATGGACACTAGAATTCACAGAACTCCTCAGTCAGAGACAGAAAGAAAGCTTGTATTATTCACAGCACAGCCATCAGCATGAGCTCATGTCTACACTGGTTCCTATTGCCCTCTAAGTCTTACAAGGGTGATGCAGAGATACACACAGGTGAATGCTGCATACACAGTGGATTTGCCTCATAGCTGAGGAACCCACAGCTTAGAAAACCCCTCTTTTTTTTTATTTAATAATTTTTAAATTTCATTCCATTACAGTTGACATTCGATATTATTTTATATTAGTTTCAGGTATACAGTGTAGTGGTTAGACTTTAATTTGTGAAATGATCCCTCCAATTAGTATGGTACACACTTGGCACTGTGCAGTTATTACAGTATTATTGACAATATTCCCTAAGCTGTATTTTATACCCCATGACTATTTTGTAACTGGCAATTTGTACTTCTTAATCCTTTCACCTTTTCCACCCACTCCCCACCTGGCAACCATCAGTTTGTTCTCTGTATCTATGAGTTTGTTTCTGTTTTGTTTGAGAAAACCCCAATCTTTTTATAAGAGGGTATGAAAAAAATCTGTTCAAACTTTACCCTGGGGGGAGACATTATTCTTATTATACTGGATGGCAAACAATTCTGGCTTCTGTCCCAGAGGGATACCCTATCTTCATCTCCCAAGGTTGTTTGCTATGCAAATATTTGAAAAAAGAACTTAGACTAAAAGTGGTCAGCTCACCAGAAACACAAGGGGCCCAATGGAGACTTGCCATCATCAGCTACTGAGTTTTGGAATAATTTTCTGTGCAGCAATAGATAAATAATGCAGTGGGGATACCTGTGTCTGTCCCTCACCTGTAAGAGACACTGTGCTGATGGCATGTGTGGCAGAGTCATGTCAATTGACACAGAATGAGATCAGGGTCTTTGACTTTAGTTAACAGGGGAGGGTACAGGAAATCCTCTGGTTTTGGAGGATGATAAAAAGTGAGAAGAAGATAAAGAAATGTAGGGAAGGTGGAATTGATTGGATTTGACATGCTTAGCTTCCTCTGAAAACAAAGGTTTTAGCTAGAAAATGGTTAGATTCATTAAATAATTCATTTCTTAGCATCTCGCTCTAGTGAAAATCTTTATCTTTGATAGTAAACTTTTTTTGGTAAAGTATAAGGGTGTTGCTGGTGCTTGTTTTTCATACTTTCTCTCCAAGTGAACAAAAATTATGTGTACTTATTTTTGAGCTAATCCACAGAGAACAAAATTTAGAGAATTTTTTTGAAAGGTACATGAAACTTTTTAAATGGTTTCTTTTATTTGTTTTATTCTTTGAAAATATGAAATATCTTGGTTTTCTGCCATTAAGCCATATCTTTTATTATTCTTGTGAAATCAATTGAGAGGACAAAGAATTGAGAGTGATTTTAATTTAAAATAATATTTGGTTTATATTTTCATGCAGTTTAAGAAAGCACAGTTTTAGAGATATTAGATGATCCTCTTATAGAGTCATTTTTAGAGACACAGAATAGCATCCAAAAGTGTGTGAATGAGCTTTGATGGGCTCATGAGAAAAAGAGGACCTGCGATGCTCAGTAGACAACATACTCCATCCAGGCTTCCCCCAGTTGGGTTTTATTGATTGACTGACCAACTCAAACATGTTTTATTAGTTCTCCAATATGTAATTCCATAGCTGGTTATCCGTATTTTCACTAGGATCTCTCAAAAAGGCACCTAGGACAAGTTACAGTCTTGATTATTGTTTGGGAGATTTAAGAGCATAAGTTAAATACAAGCTCTCTAATTTAATTTGTCTTAGTCTCTTCATCTCATAAATGGGAACCATAATACTTATCTCTTTACTGTTGTGAAGTTTAAATATGCTAAAGTAAATAGTTTAGCATTGTTCTTGGCTTATAATAAATGCTCAGTAAATTGAGGCTAATATTATTAATCCTCCAAGATATTAGAAATGCTCCTCTATGGGTTATAATATTAAGTCATTTCAAATGCAGTACAGTCCTATTAGATGGCATCCAGCTCTGTCATGTTCTATTCGATTATATTACAAGATCGATTCATACTTATTTCTACAGAGGTCTCATTTTTATATTGTTAGGTATGTGCCTCCATTCCCTGACTTACAGTAAAGTCTCTCAATAAATGCTTGGTCTTGATCTTGTCATTCTGATACTAAATCAATAATAAATCCCACCCAGTTACCAAACTTTGCAAAGCATGGCTATTCTCAGAGTATGGCGATTTTAATGTTTCCTTGAACAGGAAGTCTGTTTATGGAAAATTTCCCTAAAGGTTGGAATTCCTGATGAATTCAACCTGTTTCATGTCTAAAACCTACAAACTTGGTCCAAGAGGAGCCCAGAACTGTGAGTTACCCTGAAGGTGTGATTAGAAACGTAGTGCAGAGAATCTTTGCTCTTTTGGTGAGATCTTTTCAGGAATGAACAAAAAGCCCCTAGTGGTGTTGGCAGCAGGCATTGTGACAGTATTTCCCAGGCTTGTCACAGTCTGGAGAAAAACATCTTGCAGCTCTGGCAGGAGAGCAGGCCTTTTATAACCCAGAGGCTTCAAGGTGTGTTGGAGAGAGACTGAAGGTGTGGCAGATAACTATAGGTGCCTCGGGCATATTCCCTGGGAGCCCATCATTCCTTCACATGCCTGTCCTATGGCTTTTGCTGTAAGGACTTGTGAATCTTTGCTTAGGGCTTTCTCTGGCCATGGGGGCATTCTCAGTCTAAGTCTGGGGCAGGTTGTAAGTACGGGGAGGACTTAGCCCTTGGAACTGAAAGACTTGAAGACTAAATGCCAAACTCCTTTGCCATTCATGTGGGGAAACTCCACGGTGTTTTCCACAGTTTTCCCCAGTGTGATGGAGCCCTCACTTGCCCAGAGTGGTGCCGTATTCCACAATATTTTCTTTATCTGCTTCCTTCTCTCTTTCTTCTCACTTCTCTATTCCCTAAACAATACTTTCTAGGATTATATCCCAGACAAGCTCATATCCTGTCTCAGTATGACTTGGAGGAAACCAACCTAAAACAAAGGATACACTCTCAAAGTTTTACTTCCTTGATCAGTGATTAAAATGTGCCCTGTGGGGGCTCATTCCCTAGGAACCCCACTTCTTTGTATCTCATAGGAAGGAGAGAAAGAAACAGGAGACTCGAGGTCCTAACCATTCACAATATGAGTGATTTCAAATCCTTCATTTCATTATATTTCATTTCATTATATTTCGTTTTAGTTCTATGATATAGTATAATCATTTTATAGATGAAGAAACTGAGGCCAGAGGTAAGTATTTTGATTGAGGTAATTGATTGAAGCTTTCAAAGATATCAGTCTAGATCCCAGGACATTTGCTCTAAAATGTTCTTGTTTCCAGTTTGTTTCTGAAGCACAACGTGAACAGATTAGTGGAGGAATAATGTACATCTCTGCATTTTGTTAGACATTTTTAAAAGAAGTGTAAATCACATCATTTCACTCCAAAGGTTTAGTATACCAAACAGAATGAAATACAACTCCATCTTATGGCCTGCATGGTCCTACGCAATCTGGCTTCTCCCTGTTTCTCTGGTTTCACCTTGTACCACTCGTTCCCTCTTCACGCTATTCTGACCTCCTTGTGTTCCATGCACACAGCCAAGCTCATCTCAGCTTGTGGTCTGTGCTCTTGCTGTTTCCCAAACTTGGAATGCTCCTCAGATCTTTGCAGAGCTGCCTAACTCCTCTTAAGCATTCTCGTGTTTGTGAAAATATGACTTCCTCAGAGGAGAATATTGTTCCCTTCTTAGCAAAAGCTAAGCTAAAGCACCTGCTCCCTGTTTCCCTCCTTCTGCCTTGCCCTGTGCATTCTTCCTCTAGTTTTTTTTTTTTAAATTATATTTATTAATTGCTTGTTTCCTAACCCTATTAGCTGTAAGCCGATTGAGGGCAGGGACCTCACTTGTCTTGTTCATTACTATTTTCCCAGGGCCTAGAACAGTGCTTGGCACACAGTCGTCAAATGAATACATAAATAAATGAAGGCGAGACAGTAGAGAAGAAAAATTCTAAGCATGTATATGTAAGGACCTTAAAGCATATTTTGTATATAACTAAGATTTATTTACCCAGCTCTTTGTAATCAGCAGAATTAATATAATTTGAAAGCGAATGCATCTTACTGACATTTTGGAATCTATGTGCATGCATTAATACCAATCAATTTAAGTGTGTGTTTCACAGCATGTCATTCAGATGAGAAATGTTGAAAAGGGAGAGGGCGGACAGCTTCTTAGCTTCTTTTTTTTCTGGCACATTTAACATCATTCCAGTAAACTGGGCTCTAGGTTAATTAAAGATTGGGGTGCGGAGAAGGGGTATGGAGAAAGTCTTAACAATCTTTTACATCTTGGACTTTACTTTAAAACACAAAAAGATGTTATTGTGGTTAAAAGGCTTATAGTTTAAGTCCCCTGAAATTGTTTTTTGTCTTTTTTTTTAATTTTGAGGTTTGTATTTTTGATCAATTATTTTTAGGAAAATGAGAGATAGAAAATGATATGTACATCTGTGCTCAAAAATTTGTTTTGGTAATATTCCTTTTTTTGATTATGAAATTAACTATATTCATTTGAAAATTTGGAAAGTAAAAAAAATGTAAAGAAAAAAGTAAAAATTACCCATCTGTTTATACCTTAACAATGACTGCTAACATTTTGATGTGTTTCATTCCAGTTGTTTTTCTAGGATTATGAATATCTATATGTACTATGTCCTTCAAGTCTAAGATACTCTGTTATAAAATGCAATATTGTTTTAAGAAAAACAAAGTTAAAGATACATTTCTGTTTTACTAAAAACATCGCAATTACGTACCATTTTCTTCTCTCAAAATTTGAGAGTATCTTTTCTTTTCATTCCAAATCTAAATTTAATTCAAAATCACTTTTGGAGGAGCATAGCTATACAGATCAGCCCTATTATGTGCTGCTTCCTATTATGTGTGCTTCAAATCTTGACTCCAGTGACATTTTTATCTATAGTCTAATGTCAAAATATATTAAAAAAATGTGATTTTATCTGCATTTTCTTTTTGTTTAAACTCATAATTTTTCTGTATTGAATTGCAAGTTGCTCTTGAAATTCTGCCAGAAGCTTTTACTCATGTATTTTCACTGTCCAGGACTTCAGCTACAGAAGAGAGAGTTAAGTGGCTTGCACAGGAAAATGAGAGAATTTATTTCATTGCTCTTAAATGAGAGGTAGAGAGAAAAGCGAGAATGAGGTAAGATGTGCTCATGAAATGTGAGGCTGGTTGATGTAACAGGCACCTGGCCTGGGGAAGTTTTCCCTGTGGTGGAGTGGCTAAAAATAATTTTAAAAAATGATAATACTTAAGATTCAATTTGAAATAATTTCTATATTATTAAATAAACAACTCTTCCTTCTTCTTTCCAAATTCTAATTCTATTATGCTCTGGAATGGTTTTCCTTTCCTTTCCTTTCCTTTCCTTTCCTTTCCTTTCCTTTCCTTTCCTTTCCTTTCCTTTCCTTTCCTTTCCTTTCTTCTTTCCTTTCCTTTCTTCTTTCCTTTCCTTTTTCCTTTCCTTTCCTTTTTCCTTTCCTTTCCTTTCCTTTTTCCTTTCCTTTCCTTTCCTTTTTCCTTTCCTTTCCTTTCCTTTTTCCTTTCCTTTCCTTTCCTTTCCTTTCCTTTCCTTTCCTTTCCTTTCCTTTCCTTTCTTCTTTCCTTTCCTTTTTCCTTTCCTTTTTCCTTTCCTTTCCTTTCCTTTCCTTTTTTTTTCTTTTCATTTTTAATGGAAATTGAGGAAGGAGATGAGCTAAAAATCTAAACTCTGGGTAGATGCAAGTCAGAACAGAAAATGATCCTAGAGTTGAGGTGATTATGAATATATTACTGCTCAGGAAATCTTATAAAGGATTTTTTTTCCCCCTAAGGCTTGCATTTAGTGGCTTAAACCAACTTAGTTCAACAGGTAAATCCAGGGAATCTTTATTTGGCATGCAGTTCAACACATACAAACATGCCCTTATATCTCTGTATTCATACTACCCAGTTTTGTAACCTGATTTTTTCACTTAATATAATACCATAAACATTTTTCTATATTATTAATTATTCTGTAGGAGCTAAAATTTTAATTGATCATCTATTTTATAATCATAGTATGATTTAAACATTATCATAGACTTAAGGGGCATAGAGTAGGTGAATGTAAGTAAAAATCTGCAGCTAGATGCTTGGCCTTCACTATACCAGCTGTGTTGCTTGGGCAGGTATTTTTATACCACTGTCTCTGTGCTGACACAGTATTATCCTTTACAAAAGGATTTGCAGTTTCAATGGCCAAAATTGTATGTAATTTAAAAAATTATGTTTCTTTAATAATTAGTTAATTTGAACCCTATTATACCAATTTATTCTCCTCAGATCAATGTTAATTTATTTGAAAGAATATGTGTCCATGTTGCTCTGTTGACAAAGAAAAGTTATGAATCATTGTAGAGAAGACCGTTCTGCCCAAAGAAGTGATATTGGCTCATGTGCATGATAAAATAAGTTGTATCTATTTCTTTGAGAGCCAATATTCCAAAGTTACCCACCAATTAGGATTAAACCCATCAGAAAGTATCCAGATGAAAAATCTAAACAAGAATAAGGTAGAGAAATACTTATGAGAAAAAAAGCAGAAAATCCGTTAGCTGCCAATTGCCAGGCAGTTTATATTAGAATCTTATTAAGGAGTGATTTAGAATAACTGAGCATCATCAACTTCATAATAGTGATGAGCATAGCACAGGAGGGGCTGAGTACCCAACCTGCCAGACAATCTGGCCAAGTTTACTGGGCTGGGCATGGAAACCATGGAAAACAGTTATACTCAGGCCTAATGGCCACTTCTCAGCAGATCATTTCATTAACAAAATTGGCATAACAATGATAATTGATGTATTTCTGAGTGGGAAGAGGGAAGATTTTATTGAATAGAGAAGTTTATGTTCTTTGCTTTCACTTTTTAAATGAAAAGTAAGATGGTATTTTTTCGAGTGTTTTGAAAGGTGCTTTATAGAAAAGGTTATTATTATCGCTGTCTTAAGCCATCTCAGGATATCTGTGCCTGCATCAGACTGCAGAATATTTCTGTGGCCTCTTTTGTTCCCCCCATTTAAGAGTCACCTGTTTACCTATACCATGTCTACAGAGTTGCCCTCATAAAGAAGGATCACCTGTGGTGTATCTGTGAGCCTGAGAAAGCCAGAAGGTAAGAGGAAGGGAGAGGAATTCACAGCTAAATCTTAGATGAGAGGGAGCAAATTCAGGGCAATTTAAGGTTGGGAAATTTATGAGTTGTTAGAAGCCAAGTCCTCCCTGACTCAGTTGGCCAGGCTGCCAGGACTGTGAGCTAAAGGAGAAAAAGGTGGTGAATGGACTTCCAATTCAAAAGGGAGGGCTGTGGGCTGAGTGAGAAGCTTTTTAAAGAGGAGGTGGATGGTCTCAGAGAGACCTAGATATCGTTTGACTCTGTTAAAGATACTGGGAGAATATAGAATAGATTTAAAAATAACAAAGCTGTCCAGGCCAGACTTTGGCTCAGGGGAGAGAAAAGAGAAGGGAAATGGCAGAGATCAACAGCCTTGGAAACAAATGCTTTCCTGGCAGCCAAAAGGAATGATTAGAGAATAAGAAATAAAGAACTGCAAAGGATAGAACTCCTGTAAAGGAGGAATGGGCAGAAAATGGGAATGGGTTAGCAAAGACACAGCATCCAAAAAGAACTCTGGAGATGGGGATTAGAGCAGAATACTACTGGGGTTTAACATAAATAATTTTTTTTCATAATCTTTCAAACCCACAGGAGACCCCAATTCTATCTTCCTTTCTGCATATACACTCTCACTTCTCTTCGACAAAGTATCTAAAAGAAGGTTATGACCATATAAGTTACTCTTAAGTATATCAGCCTGCAGCTCCTAAGAACAGGACCAGTTTCTAGGCAACCGCAGTCCTATTACTGTACCTGAAAAAAATATCAACTTAATAACATCAACAACAGAGTCCAAGCTCAAATTTCTCCATTTGTTTCTAAAATGCCCTTTGTAGATGTGTATGCCTTCCTTGCCAATCCAGGTTCCAATCAAGGTTCAGGTATAACAGCATTTGGCAGTTATGTCATTTCAGTCTTCCCCAGTTTAGAAAAGTCCTATTACTTTCATTTCCTTTCTTTTTTCTTTTCTTTTTTCTTTTCTCTTCTCTTCTCTCTCCTCTCTCTCTCATTCTCTTTCTCATTCTCTCTCTTTCTCTTTCTACTTTTTTTCCTATCTTCTTTCAGTTTGTTTTTTAAAGTCAGGCTTTTTGAAGTATAATTTACATAATTATAAAAATATTTTTTTAAAGTTTACTTCTTTAATGTATAGTTCTATGAGTTTTGACAAACAGATAATTATGTCATTACCATCACAATCTAGGTATAGCAGTTTCATCACTCTCCAAAATTCCTTTATGTTTTTTTGCTGTCAACCCTCCTTTGCCCCCAGCCTCTGATCTATTTTTTTGTACCTATAATTTTGCTTTTCCAGAATATCATACAAATAGAATCATACAGAATGTAGTCTTTTGAGTCTCAATTCTTTTGCTTAGCATAATTCATTTGAGATTCATTCATGTTATTGCATGTTTAGTCACTTATTTCCTTTTATTACTGAGTGTTATTCTGCTGCATGGTTGTATTATAATTTGTTTATCCATCAACCAGTTGAAAAAGATTAGGGTTGTTTTCACTTCTAGGTGATTAAGAATAAAGCCACAATAAACATCCAGGATAAGTTTCAGATGAGCATTTTTTTTTTCTCTTGGATGAATACCTAGGAGTAGGATTGCTGTGTGGATAGTAAATATAAATTTATCTTTGTAAGAGACTGCCAAACTGTTTTTCAAAATAGTTGTATGATTTTGCATTACTCTGACCAATATTTGCATTCCAATTGCTCTGCTCCCTTTGTTTTTAATGACTTTGATTCCTTCTGAAAGGTCATGGTCGTTGGTCCTGTAGGGGACCCAACATTCTTCAGGTTAGCCCTTCATAGTTAGACTCAGGTCAGTATTTCTGGCAGCATCACCACACAGGTGATGTTGTACAGCTCCCACAGCATCACGTTAGGAGGCCTGCAATGTCGAGCTGTATTCTACTTTTGGAGATGCCAAACCTGCCCTTAGTTAAGGTTTTAACAATCATCTCTCTCCATAGTAAACATTAATTTTCTCCCCTTTGTAATAAGTAAGTCATCTGTGGGTAAGAGGTTACTTTGAGTCTGTGTGAATATTTCATTTCTCAATAAGCTTTCATTCCATTTGCTTTTGACTTTTTGGATGATTTTGCCTGAATCAACTCTTATATTGGGTTTCAGAGTGGTGATATTATATTCTATCATTTCTTCTACATTTTTCAGCTGGCATTCTTTTGTAGAGAGAAATTTTTCTCACCTTTCTCTCTATTTTGTTTTGAATATCATGATGGACTTAGATTTTTTTCCATGTATTTTAATTCATTACCATCATTGTTCTTTTTTTATGATCAGATATGACCAGTGGCTGTCCGCTTGGGCCAGCTTCTGGGGTCATTAATTTTTAAGTACTTTATTGCTTTTTGGTACAAAATGTTCCATTATCAACTTGTACTTTCTGCCTCTGACCTGGAATCAGCCATTTCTCTTAGGAGCCCTTGTGACATCTATTAGAGAAGAGTACAAGACCTTAGCACTAATTGTGTCTCATTGCTATTGAGATTAATTTCTTCTAAGGCCTTTTCAGCATACAGTTAGGAAATTTTTTTGTTGATACCTCAGATTGAAAGTCAAATAGACATTGACCAACCCCTAGTTTGTAGTTGTTTTTCACTCCATACCTTCGAGAAAACACCTTGGTTCCCAACATCAATGTATTTTCTAATCTTCTCTCTCCTACAAAATGGTTTCAGAATTATGATACCATTCCACTACCAAGAACACCCTAAGTAAAATTCCAGACTTATTTGCATTTTCTTTGTCTTTAGGGCCTATCCAGGATAATAGCCTCTTCTAAGGGGCTCAGATGAACTAACTTCAGTGCAGGCTCTAGATTGTATTTGGTTTATAAACAGAACGGGGCTTGGGAAGACATCCAGCCTTTCAGATAGGTGGAGAAGACTCTGTAATTAATTTTATAAACTATCTGCAATTGAGCCTTTGAAATATATATATTTTCAACAATATGGTCAGGTTGTGTACCTTTCCAGTAAAGTGGTACATATTAGAATTTTAAATATTATTAGTCTACTAATGTTTCTTGTTTTAAAGATTACTTTGGCTGATACTAGTATAGCAACATCCGATCTTTTGCATCCTTTTACTTTCAACTTTTCTGTATACTTCCATTTAATGTGTATTTTGTAGGTGACGGGTATGTCTATGCTTTGGTGGTGATGATTTCATGGGCGTATACTTATCCCTAAACTCATCTCATTGTTTATATTAAATATATACAGCTTTTTACTTGTCAATCATACCTGAATAAAGTGGCTTAAAAATGTGTCCTGTAAGTAGCATGTAGTTGTTTTTTAAAATCTAATTTCTTTACTCTTTTACCTTTAATTTAAAGGATAAATTTCTTTCTGTTCAATGCAGTTACTAATATATTTGTGCTTAAATTGGTCGTCTGACTTTTCTATTTGTTCCACTGGCTCTATTTTTTGTTGTTGTTGCAGCTGTTTCTGTTGTTTTCTCTTTTTGTTGTTGTAGTTGATGTAACACCTCCTGCTAAGCCTAGTTATTTTTGACGATGTCAGTCATTCTGAATAAAAATTGTAAAGATAAATTGAAGCTCCAAATGATGTTATATTCCTCCAGAGAAGAATTACCTTTGTTTCTGTTAGCACTTAAAGGGGAAAAATTGCCTTACTATAATCAGAGAATAAGCCGATCTAAAGCTGGGTTTGGTCTTATTTGGTATTTCGTTCATCTTTACTTCAAATGTGTAACCCCTTGGGAACTCTAACTAAAAACCTAGAATTTACCAGGACCCCTTCCTTTTTGGTGGACCCTGAACCTCAAATTTTTTACATCCTTAGCGCTATGAAATTTTCCCTGTATTCTTATCAGCTTCTTAGCCTCTCAAATTCAGCTTTCAAATCAACACATACTTTAAGGGGAAAACTGGTGTCAAGTGTTGGACTCTCCTTGTCCCCGACCCTGCTGCCAGACCTCTGTTTCTTCAATTCTCTTCGTGAGAATTGATTTCTGTAGTCATCGGAGGATGACTTAAATAGTTAATCCCCCCACACCTAGGCTTTCTGGTTGTTCACAGAGAGGTTGTTGATCTGTAACAAGCTACTTGTTCTATTATGGACTCATTATTGAATTTCAGAGATGGAGTGAGAAGCAAGTTTTTTTTTTCTTCTCTGTAAGTAGTTTGTTATACTTTCGGATGTCTGGTACGAGAGTACATTTTTACCTTTGGGCTCTATCCATTTTATGTGACAGTGTTTACCTTTTTTGAAGTTAAAATTTTGGCATAGGAGCTTAGAATCCATCAATTAGAGTACCACAGACTTTGAACTAGATGCTGATAACACAAAGAGTAGAGATGATGGAGGCAGAACTGAAGGTCACTATATAAATATCTAGAGGCACTAAATGCTGACTATTCTAACAGCAAAGCCCATGTTAAACCAGGTGTATGAGTAGCATGAACTTGGCATGAACCTTGCAGTGGCTCCTGGTGGTATGACAGCTGTGGAATGTCAGCCTACTTCTCCCCTAAGAGCAGGTTCCCTCTTGAAGGAAGATCTGAGTAGTACAGTCATACATGTGTGGCTGCTACACATTAGTAGCAAGTTTTGAGGGAGTGTGTCTAATTGTCTTCAATGATCCAGGATGAAATTTTTAGACACAAGTAATTCACCAATCCTTTGAATACATGCGCCAAAGACAATCAAACTCTAGAGCTTCAAATGTACTTAAATTTAGACTACTATACTTTCTAACATTCAATTTAGGGCACACAGCTTCAACTACATTGGAGGACTGTTCAGTGATGGGGAAAAACAGGGCTATAATAAAATGGCTTAACTTCGTAAGAAGCAATCATGTTATCTGCAGATAGAGGCAGTTGTTCTTCCTTTATAATCTCTATTGCTCTTATTTCTTCTTGTCTTACTGCTGCCTTGGACCTTCATTTTGAATAGAAATGATAAGAACAGGTATCCTTGCATTTTTCACACTATGAAGGGGAAACCATTCAATATTTGTACAGAATATACTTTTAGCTGTGTTTTTTTGTAGGTGACCTTTGTTATATTTAGGAATTTTCATTCTATTTCAAATTTGTGAGAGATTAAATCATTATCAAATATTGAATATTGTTGTATGCTTTTGCTGCATATTTAAAAATGATCATATGATTTTTCACCTTTATCTTGTTGATATGGTAAATTAACTTGACTGCTTTTTAAATGCTTTATAAATTTTGTATTCCTGGGAAAAACACTAGAGATTTTGCATATGTAAATGTATATGAAACATGTAGTCTGTTAATTGATTAATGGATTTTATATATGAGGGACAGTGGTTTGCAATTTTTTATGATGTATTTTCAGGTTTTGATATAAGGCAACAAAAAATGAGTTTGAAAGTACTTCTTTCTCTTTTATGTTTTGAAAGATTTTAATGTAAGAATAGTGGTATTTTTTTCTTTAAATGTTGCATAGAATTTGCCAGTGAAATCATACGAGTTATTTTGGTTGTAAGATTTTTTTTTATAAAAATTAAAATTTTCTTTTTTGGAAATTGAGATATAATTGACTAAATTTCTTTAGTAGGTCTAATGTACTAGATGTTTTTTTCTCATCTTGTGTTAACAAAACAACTTATTTTGTTAAGTTGTATTTTTTAAGAATTTTATTCACTTCAACTAAGTTGTCAAGTTTATTGCCAAATAGTTGATAATAATATAGTTTATATATTTTTAAATATCTTTAGGTCTATACTGACAACTCTTATTTTCTTCTGATATTTATGACTTATGTTTTCTTGATCAGTCTAGTGATAGCTTTATCAATTTTATTGATCTTTTCAAAAAATAGCTTTTGGGCTTTGTAAAATTTCTCTATTGTTTGCATGATTTTTATTCATTTCTATAGTTATCTTTATTATATTGGGTTTATTTTGCTCTTCTTTTTCTAGCTTCTTGAGTTGTAGATAATTGATTTTAGGTCTTTTTAAAAATTAATATAAGTGTTTAAATCTATAACTTTCTCTCTAACACTGCTTCAGTTGATTTTACATCTTTATGTTATATTTTTATTACAATAAATTTTGAAGTAATTCTAATAATCCTTATGATTTTTCCTTTGATTCATGGATTATTTACAAGTATGTTAATTTCCTAATATTTGGGCTTTTCTTAGATATTTAATTGTTATTGATTTCTAATTTACTTCAAAGAATATATTCTGCAAAATTTGAATCCTCTTAAATTTAATGTGATTTGTTTTATAATCAAGCATTTGATCTATCTTGGTAAACATACTATATAGATTTGGAAATAATATAAATTCTGAAGTCATTGGTTGTATAGATATATAATATCAGTTAGGTTAGGTTGGTGTTTTTTTTCAGATTTTCTATGTCTTAATGATAATTTTTGTTTATTCATTCTAGTAATTACAGAGAGAAGGGGTTTTAAAGCTCTTAACACAGTGTGAAATTGTCCATTTCTTTCTTTCAATTTTTGCTTCATGTATTTTTGGACTCTGTTATGAAATATATGCATATTAATGATGATTATGTCCTTTTTTGGAAAAATATACCATTCTAATGTTAAGATATGTTTAATTGCTGTAATACTCTATCTTGAAATTTATTTGATCCAACCTTCTATTGCTTATTGTTTGTATAGTATAATTACTTACATTTATTTACTTTAATCTATCTGTATTTTTCTACTTATAGTGCTTATCTTATGGATAGCATATTTTTAAAATCTATTTTTATAATTGCTTCTTTTTAACTGTAGTATTAGTCCATTAGTATTTAATATAATTATTGATATTGTTGGATTAGGATAACCATTTTATTGTTGATTTTCTTGTTGTCCCCTATATTTTTGGCCCTCTGTTTTCTTTTTTTTTTTGGATTATTTGACTACTTTTAGAATTACCTTGTAATTTATTTATTGACTTTTAAGAAATAGCTCCTTGCATTATTTAGTGATTGTTCTACAAATTATAATACACATTCTTAAAATTTCAGTGTATTTACAATTAATATTATACTACTTTACATAAAATGCAGAAAACTCGAACTTGATAAGTCTTTTTATCTACTTCCTACCATTCTTTATGCTCCAGTTGCAATACATATTATATATGAGCATATATTTTAAGCCTCACAAGACAATATTATATTTTTTTGCTTCAATCATATATATTTTTTAAAAATTAATAGAACAAATTGTGTTTTCTTATTTTCCCAGATAGTCACCATATCTGATGCTCTTTGTTCTCTCTTGAATATCTAATTTTTCTTCCCATAGCATTTTCATTCAACTTTAAGAACTATTTTTAAGATCTATTTTTTTTGTTTCATTTCTCGTAGTGTGGATCTGCTGATGGCTAATTATCTTAGCTTTGTTTTTTCTAAAAATGTCATTCCTCAAGGATATTTTCACAGTCTATAGAATTCTGGGTTAACAGATTTTAGTCTTTCAGTACTTTACAGGGCATTTTATTTGTTTTCTGGCCTCTCTAATTTTTGACGAGATGTCTGCAATCATTTGAATAATTGTTCCCCTGTAATGTGTCATTTTTCTTTGGCTGCTTTCAAGTGTTTATATTTAGCTTTGATGTACAGCTGCTTGATTATACATAGGCATGTTTTCTTATCCAGTGTGGAGTTCATTGATCTACTTCAATCTGCATATGTAAGTATTTACCAAATTTGGGAAGATTTTGACTATTTATTTAAATATATTTTTCTCTCTCCCATTAAGCTGGGTCACCAATTATACATGTGGTAGACTTTTGGATATTATTCCACAGAGTCTTAAGGTCTGACTTAAATTTTTTTCAATCTTATTTCTCACTCTCTCTTTCTCTTTCTTTTCTTTTCTTTTTTTTTACCCCCCCACCAGACTGAGTAGTTTCTATTTATCTATCTTCAAGTTCACTGACTCTCTCTATTACCATTTTCATTCTGCAGTTATGTTCATCAATGGAATTTTTAATTACAGGTATATAAATTTCAGTATTTTTCATTGGTTCTTTTGCACATTTTATATATCACTGTTTGGATTTTGTCTTTTATTTATTATGGTTATATTTTTCTTTGTTAAGAACAGTTGTAGTAACTATATAAATCTTTGCCTCTTAACAAACTTATGTCTTCAGTCCTGGATCTTGGTTAAGGAGTAACTAGCAGGCTCCCATCCCCTTAGTCTTGTGGATTACTTTTTCCTGAGCACTTACTGCCACAAACTAGCTGTGGCTCCCCCTCTGCAGTCAGTAAATAAACCCTCCTGGCTGTGGGGGTGATTGACTAAAATGGATTTAATTTCTTTCTACTGGAGACTCAAGATTGGCTCTGAAAAAATTGCAGAGAAAGAGAAGGGCAGAGGCAGGAGAGTTTAAACCTTTTTGTTGAACCTTTTTCAATTATTAATGGAAAATCAATATACTTTGTTATCAGCTTTAAGCAAAACAACTTTGTTGTTTTTATTGATCATGCAATTTATTATCTTTATTTAAACTCCGAGCAATAAATAAATAAAAAGCAGTTGGAGGGAAAGGAACTTCTTAAAAAAAGTAAATTCCTAGGCAAGTAGTTTAATACTTTTAAAATTAGGCTTATAAGCTTGAAGATAGCACCTGATTATTTTATTTGATCTCCTTTTAAAAAGGGACACTGCTCTTGGTTTCTCTGTTTTAGCTGAAATCTTTGAGTTTTCATTTCTCTCCTTACCAAACTCTTTTTTCATTGTATTCATAAATTAATCTACAAATTAAAAATAGCAAAATATATTACAACTAAAACTAAGAAAAATTTTTGTGAGTAATAGTCTTATTTCTCTATCATTTCCTGATAAATATAATTTACTTACTCTCTTTAAGGCTTATTTCTATCATGGCAAAATTGGGATACTAACATTTGCTCTTTCTAATTCATGGTCAGATGAAGATAACAATTATGATAAAAATAATTTTCTATAGTAATTCACTGTTGTTTAAATTATTTAACAATTTTATTTTCTTTAGGTCTTCTGATGCTAAATCCAAGTTTTCTGTTTTTTTTTTTAATAGCATGTGTAATATAAAATTAGAGGGTCGAATGAGATAATCTCTAAATTCTGTTTCTGATCTAAAATTTTATAATTTATTACAGCTTTTCATATACAATTTCTTTCAAGCCAGAAACTCTCAAAAATTTCTGTTATGATTTCTCCCTGAATCCTGGGAAAATTGTCACTGATGGAGTTTACTACTTGAGTAAGTAAACATTTTATCATACTCTCGTCCTTCCACTGTAATTCTCCATCTCCTTCTAGGTTTCCAACTATGTTTATTGGAGAAGTGCTTTTCTTTCCTCATCTGACTCAATTCTGTCAGGATAAACAGACTTTCCTGTGCTCTGTGTTGTATTAGTGCATCTGGAGCCCTGTTGATATTCTCTTTGTTCACTTCATCTACGCCTCCTGGCTTCTCTGTTTAGGGACATGCTATGGTTTCTCCTTTTTCTTAAAGAAGTCTCTTAAACATTTCTTGTAATACTGGTTTGGTGGTGATTAATTCTTTAAGTTTTTTTCTCATCTGGGAAGCTCTTTATATTTCCTTTAATCTTAAATGATAGCCTTGCTGGGTAGAGTAGTCTTGGTTTTGGTCCTTGCTTTAATCACTTTGAATATTTCCTGACAAACCCTTCTGCCCTGCAAAGTTTCTGTTGAGAAATCAGCTGACAATCTTATGGGAGCTTCTTTGTAGGTAAGTAACTGCTTTTCTTTTACTGCTTTTAAGATTCTTTCTTTGTCTTTAACCTTTGGCATTTTAATTATGATGTGTCTTGGTATGGACCTCTTTGGGTTCATCTTGTTTGGGACTCTCTGTGCTTTCTAGACTTGTATGTTTATTTCCTTCACCAGGTTAGGGATATTTTCCATCATTATTTTTTTAAGTAGGTTCTCAATTCCTTATTCTCTCTCTTCTTTTTCTGGACCCCTATGATGTGAATGTTGTTATGCTTGATGTTGTCCCAGAGGTCCCTTTAAACTATTCTTTTTTTTGAATTCTTTTTTTCTTTTTTTTGTTCTCAGAGGGTGTTTTCTGCTACCTTGTCTTCTAAATTTATGATTTGGTCCTCTGCTTCATCTATTCTGCTGTTGATTCCATCTAGTGTATTGTATTCATTTCTGATTTTTTTTTTGGTTTGTATGTTCTTTTTTATGCTTGCTATCTCTTTGTCAAAGTTCTCACTAAGTTCTTTAAACATCCTTATAACCATTGTTTTGAACACTGTATCTGGTTGTTTGTCTTTATTTTATTTCCCCTCCCTCTCCTGTTCTTTTATTTGGGACATTTTTTTCTCTCATTTGGCTGCTTCTCTGTGTTTGTTTCTATATATTAGGTAGATCTGCTACAGCTCCTAGTCTTGACAGGGTGGCTTTATTTAGAAGGTGTCCTGTGGGGCCCAATGGTGCAGTCTCCTTGGTCACCTGAACTGGATGATCTAGAGTGTCTTTTATGTGGGCTGTGTGTGCCCCCTCTGACCCTGTTGTAGTTGAGCTTTGGTTGCTATTGCAAATTAGTGGGTGGGATTGACTCTCAGGCTTAATGGCTGTGGGGATTTGCCATGACCACAGTGTTTGAGCTGCTATGTGCAGGCTGATCCCACAGAGCAAGATTTTACCCAGCATACTCTGGTGCCTGCTGAGGCCAAGAGTGGGGAGATGAATTTCACGGAAAAACAGTGAAAAATTTATCAAGCTTACAGAATGTAGCAAAGAAAGAAAAAAAAGTGAGAACAGCTCAAGAAGAGTATATTATGGCAGCTAGATACTCTGAGCCTTAGGCCAACTCATGGGAAGAGAACTTTGAAGAAGAAGAAAGAGAGGAATAAGCTGAAACACTGGGTCAAAATAAGAAAAGGAAGGACAAAATGAGGAGGAAAAAAGAGAATGAAATTAGGTGAGTAGAGAGGAGTGTGTAGCTAAGAAATCTTTTGTGGCTTTGGGTTCAAAAGAGGGATCTAGAAAGTGAAATATTTGTTGAAACAAAGAGTTGTTTTACAGCTTTTCAAGAAGAGACTGTGTTTTAATTAGTACAAGGGACAATCAAACATTTTACTCATATGGATTATGTGATTTCCTACATGTAGTATGTGGCTTGAGGCATTCTTCTGTAAAGTGATGAATAAAGGTCTCAAATTATCACTATGAATATTCTTTTGGCCTAAAGTGAGAATGTAAAAAGACTCAATTTTTGTATGTATATATGGTTTTCCTTCAGTCACAAAGAAAGAGTGTATAGTACAACATAAGATTACTTTAAAATAAAGATGTTGTATTAAGTATTCTGTTAATTCCATCTCTTGGATAAATTTTTTTCTGGAGACTTGAATTTCCTCTGATCTGGAATGGATTCTCTCCTGACACCTATCTTCATTATTATTCTGTGGATTTCATTCACATTTCTCTTGTTTGATCTCAGATTTTATAATGGCATTCCTTTTTTCTTTTCTAATTTACATTCTCTATTTGTTGGCACACAAGCTCTAGTAGTATCCTGAAAAATTATACTTTGAGACTCTACATGACCAAAGAGTTCTTTCTCCTGCTAGCTTAATTAATAGTTTGGCTTAGAATAAAGTTCTGGTTTGAAAATAAATTTCCCTAAGACTTCTCAATGCATTGTTCCACTATTACTTGGCTGCCAGTATTGCTGTTGAGTAAACTAAAGTCAGCAAATTACATCCCTGTAACCTGATTTTGTATGGCCTGTGAACTAACAACAGGTTTTACATTTATAAAGTGTTGCAAAGACTGACTGACTAACCAACCAACAAACTAACCAGTGAATGAAACAGCTATCTATTGGGATAGACAGATTCTCTAGAGAAAATTATTTCAGTGTCTTGTCCGGAGTGTACCATTGTTTTAGGAACCAAGTGAAGGAAGAGATTTGTGGGTTTCAGAATTCAATATATAAAAATTCAGTTGGCTCTATTTTTAATAGACTCCTCCTATGCTGGATGACCCCAAATTGAGGGACCCTCTGTTTTACCTTCTTCAGGGAATTAACTTAGAGCTCTCCAATAAGGTGAGTAGTGAGTGCAGTCACCAAACTGCTCATAGAAAGGCAGGAATCTAAGACTCTAACTGCCTTTAAAACAGACTTTCAACCTATCATCCTATTTTAGCTCCACTTTCATCTGTACTTCCAGTACTTTGTATTGCTTGTTTCTGAACTTTTTGGGGGTTCTGCAGAGAAAATCAAGTTGTTTTTCTGCTTCCCCACTGTCAGCATGGGATTCTCTTTTCTCAGTTCTTTGAAATCAAATCCCATCTGCTTTCCAGCCCTCAAAGTTTGTTTCTGTTGGCTCACCTCTTTTCTCATTTTTTTAAAAAAATTTATGCCTTAAGAATATATTTATAATGATTTTAATGAGATTTGGGAGGGAACAAAAGTAAATGTGTGTTCTCAATCTGCCATCATCCAGTTTAAACAAATTTTAACATTTTGCCATATTTGCCTAAGAATTTTTTTTAAAGAAATAAACGTAATCAGTTGAAACTTCTTTTTGATCTCTCTCCAGTCTCATCTCTCTCCCTCCACCAAGATAACTACCATCTTGAGGTCAGCTTATAGAACTCTATTCCATAATTGTCTACCTTTATTGCACATGGTTGTATCCATTATGTCTTAAACTTTAGCCAAATTCACACCTTGACATAGCCTTTCTTTACTAAACTTTGTAGTTTTATGCAACTTTTCTTTCTTCATTCACCATTAAAAATCTGAGATGCATGGTGATAGATTTAGCTCTAGTTCATTCATTTTTTTTTAACTGCTTAAGGATATTCCACTGGATAAATTCTGTTTGACTGCTCTCCTTTGCTTCAACTAATTTATATTCCCCTAGCTATATAAAAGCTCCCATCTCTCCACATCTTCTCCAACACCTGGAATTATAACATGTTCTTCAATGTTAGGTGGTGATAACATGGGTTGTATTACCTGTACACTAAGTGACAAAATGTAACATTAGGACTCTGTATCTTTTTAAGAGTTAAACAGACAAAAGCAGGAGGTAATATGGAATTTGGAGATGCCTGAATTATCTTTGGTCTGCATTCTCTGTACCTTAATTCCCTAGAATTCTTTTTGATCTTCATTGTTGCTATTTGTGATGATGCTATGTCTCTGCTTAAATGAACAAAGATTGAGATGTGGGAATTTTGGATCAGGGTACATAATGAAGGGGAAATATGAAAGTAGTCTTCAGTCAGATGGGAATGCAGATTCTAGGAGTACTACTTTCTCACACTATCTTTCAACTTTCAGATTCTTATGCCAAGGTACTCATTAATCAGTGAGACATGGTTAGGAGACTAGCCCTTAAGAAGCGGCTCACTGTTTGATTTCTGCTTCCTGGTATGAATGCATCTTTTGA
Organism: Macroglossus sobrinus; assembly: GCA_004027375.1. Lineage (NCBI taxonomy): Eukaryota > Metazoa > Chordata > Mammalia > Chiroptera > Pteropodidae > Macroglossus > Macroglossus sobrinus. The sequence continues at coordinate 327,161 of PVKZ01000274.1, read as the reverse complement.
GAGATAGCACAATCTGGCTACTGTGATAGCAAAGTCTGTGTGTAACCTTTATTAACATAGTCAGCTCACCATTGCTAAGCAGGAAATATCTTCCCTCACAGAGATTTTCCTTCACTTTCTTCATCATAGGCAGGGGTTTGATAGCAGAATGTAACAGAAAGCTTTGACATGGCTCACCCATACTTCCACCCTTTCTTTGCTAATAGAAATGTAGTCTCAAGGCCTCTGGGTATTTTGCTAATTTGTTTTTTCTATTCTGGAGAACACTGAGAAATAGCTTTAAGATTGAGTGTATACCTGAAAATGTGCAAGAAAATGAAAAAATAAAAGTTGATAAATAGAATCTGAGTCATAAAGAGCAAAACGTATTTTAAACTTTCTAATTACATCTTTCCTTTTGTATATAATCTTTGGTATTACATTTCCAATATTAAGATATTCTTTCTTTTTGTTACTTTCCTTTGCATCTGAATGCACAATCAACTGGCTTATTTCAGCAAAAATTCAATTTAGGTTAATGATTTTCTGCTGTTGGCATGCCTGATGAGTTCCCTCTTTGTCTCAACAAGTGTGAGACTTATGCATTTTATAGGTAGTGTCAGCTATTTACTATTTCTTGTTTACTCTTATTTATAAAATAATAGGGAAAAGAAAAAATAAATTGAATAATTGCACAAATAGTGCTGTGTCTACAAATACAGTGAGGCTGAAATGTAACCATTGGCTGAGAGGTGACTTGGAGAAGTCATTTGTCACCTGAGATATGAATGTTCAAGTTTGGCATGGACATATATTAGGGTTATATGTATCTGTGCCTATGTTTATATCCATATTATATCAACTATATATATCATCTCTCTCTATACCTATACCTATACCTACACATATACCTATACCTATATCTATCTAATCTCTGTCTGTCTGTCTGTCTGTCTATTCAAATACGTGAGTTGTTTGAAAAACAAATGCATAAATATTGAAGCTGTCAGAATTGTCACTCTCTCATTTTTTAATATCCCTTTAATCTTTTTAAGTTGTGAGTCTTTCCCTTTCCAGTCATTGGTATACCACTGTCAACTATTACATTTCCATGACAAAATGTATTTACATCTCTGCTATTGCAGATGCCTTTTACATAAAACCCCAACAGGTGGTGACAGAAAGAAATCTAACTGTGGGCTGTGAACACACAATGCAATAAAAAAAAAAAAAAACCACCTGCTTCCTCCTGTCTAAAAACAAACAAACAAACAACCCCATTTGATCATCTCATGTTGAATGTTGGTTATCCCACCAATTCCATGTGAATTCCAGGAAAAACTGAAGGATTCACAAATAAGCATATTACATCTCAAAGGCTTGGGAAACGCTGGTGATGCTAATTTTCTTTGACTCTCACCTGCAGAGCATCAAGCATAGGAGGCCTGAAAGGTGAAATACCAAGCATCAGAAATGCCCAATGTGGCAGAAATAAATAGCATTTTAAGTTCCTGTAGCTATAATACAATATTCTCCAAGAATCTGGAAATAAAATAAATCAGATTGCTGCCTGAGAGTTAAACAGTTAAAACAAACATGTAATGAATTTTCTCTATTAGAAAGAGAACATCTTGGTTGTTCATAAGACCAGAAAGAAAACTTACTGAGACTATAAACATGTGTAAAGAAAGTCTAAGTCAAGGTGCGAATTTGGCTAAAACGATTTGGGGAGAGAGGGAAGGAGAGAAAATGGGAGGATGAAAGGGAGGGAAAGTGAGGAGAGAAAGAGAATCTGCTCAGGGATTTGATATATCTGGTCTAATGACCCTCCTTATTGAAGGTATTAATACATTATGTAATTTCAGCCTGATGCTCTTAAACATTCAACTCATAAGCTACCTCTCCTACTTTTGATTCTATGTTCATCAAATTACTTTGTTGATATAATTTGGTTTCCTCGGTAGTTAACATACCTATAGAAAGAGAATGCCGGGACCAGTGAGTTGAGTGGGCTGAGTGTACGGGCCTCTTGCCATTTTATTTTACTGTAAATAAATAAATTGGTATTCTGGTTTCAGATATTAGACTTAGGGCTTAGTCAGTATGAATCCAACTCTCAGCAGTGGATTTAAAAATTTCACTGAGGTGATATTACTCTGTGAGGCCACTTTTGAATTAGTCAGCTGTTGACACACCCCACTTCGGATCATGGAATCAGCTGAACAAGTGTATCTATTGACCATAAGAACTGTAATCCTAAAAAAAGGAATATGCAGGAAGGGAATCAAACTCTCTTTGAGGTATAAAAATTTGGCTTACGCTCTTTTTTTACAAGACTGAGATATGCCATATACGTGTAGTCTCATGGTCAGACTTCCACTATTCATTCTTCTTTCATGTTTTCCCTGCTTCTGTTTTGGTTATTTTAATCACAGACTAGTTCCATGTTACAGGTTCTCTGCATCCTGTCTCCCTTTCCTTCCCCACAAGCAGTCATTAATACAGCCACTAATTTTCCTAGAAAGACCTCTATTCAAATGGAAAATATCAACATCAGGGTTTTCAGCTTCCCTGTCACAGGAAGGATTGCACGTGACTCAAGAAAGCCCCTGATTCCTTTCCTAAGGCAAGATGTGAAGGTCCAAGTACAGGGAACATTTCTTCAATGAAGGGAATTCTCTGGAGCAAAGAGAATATCAGAGGCAGCGAGAACCCCTGGGTGGTCTAAGGTGGCAGCTGCTCCTTTCTAGTCATTGCTTTTGGAAGAAATCATGCATGTGGGACCAAATGAATGAGGAGGATTCTTTCAGGGCAAATGAATACCTCCTGATCTCTTTCTTACCTGATTACGACATTATTAGTGTCACTACAGATATTTTAAAAGCTCTAAACAAAACAAAAAAAGAAAAGAAAAATTTTTTAAGATGACAAAAGTAACCAAAAAATATATCAAAACATAACTTTCTACAAATAGTAAAAACAAATGACATGTCAAAATATGCTAGGCATTAAAATTAGGTAATTTTCACCCTAACTGTTGAAGATGGCCAATGTTCATAAGCTCTTTGTCACAGTTTTATTTTTCAGTCTTTATATGTAAGATCACAAAAGTGAAAAGCCCAAACTGAATTCCCTATCACTGGACACAGGTGTTAGTTAGGCTCAGCTGATGGATCTTAGGTGCAGGTGCAGTGCTGGTTTGGGGGCAAAGCACTGACCACCAGCTTTTGGAGCTGTAATTTCACTTTCACATTATATTCAGGTATTCTAATTTTTATTGGTGAAATTTTGGAATCTTTTAGTAATAAAACCAAAGCTTCTTTGTCTCAGTTTACAAGTAATTGAAATAATGAAACTGTGGAGCTTGGTCTTACAAATGCCAATGTTCATTCAAAAGGTATGTGCTTAGAGGGATGGTATAACATCCAAATTTGATGTCTAAGACTTAGGACCACTTTGAGAAGCTGCCCCACTCAGGAGGTCACTTAAACATCCATTCGTTTGCCTGTGTTCCAAGCTGTCCATCTGGGATGTGTGAGTTGCTGGGTGAAGAAAGCAGCTCTGAACTTAGAGTTGGGGAGTTTGGGAGTTGGGCTTTAGGGACAGGCTGCCCAGCCTTGAGCTGCTCCCCACTGTCTGAGAACCATGTTTCCCTTGCCCCACTACATTTGCATGGGTGAGTCCTTAGCACTGTATTTTTGTGCATGGCCCAACTTCTCCTATTCTCCTCCCCTCTAAGACATAGAGAACATTTGACTGAAGTTAGACAATCAAAATCTCTTTTCTAGGAAAGGGGATAATTTGAACCTCGAGAAGTAAACTCTAGTTTGGTCGAATACTATCATATGAATGAGAAAGAAAGAAGCCTGTCTTCAAGGAAAGCTAAAAATAAAGAAGTTATGCAAGAGTGGGTAGAGACAAGAAATGCAGAGAGGGTACTTTTTAAGATTCTCCAATCTTCTAGTTGCTAGCTTCTGTCTCTTATTAATATATGGCCTTTGGATTTAATGTGATTCCTTTGTATAGCCTTATAATAGAACCTTCTTTTGGTTTAATGTTTGGATTAATTACTATTAACTCAGAATCTTAATTAATAGAAAGGAATATACAGAAAATGACAGACTAGCAATGTTTCATCCTTTCTCAGTAAATGTTGTTTGGATTCAAATCCAAGACTATGTGTGTGTGTGTGTGTGTGTGTGTGTGTGTGTGTGTGTGTGTGTTTACTGTTTTATTTTGAGGTCCATCTTAAAAGCACATGTTCATTTGAAATATTGTTTCTTTTTCTCTGAGAAGCTGTTAATAATCCAATGGAGCATCCAATAATGCTATCAGAATCAAGAAAATGCAGCATGTTAATGTAACACAACACATTTTATGTCCCTCTCTTTTGTGCAGATATTTTCAGATTTCCAGATATTTTCAGATTTCCAGATACTTGAACTATAAGACACAACTGACTTGTTTTGAGGACTTTTGTCAAAATGATTGTTTGTAGAATGGTTAGTTTTATTTCCTTAAGACATTTTATTTGACCTAGGAAAATTTTACATCATGTATTATTTTCTTTCACAAACTGAAGGCAATGAAAGTGAAAGGATACACCTGGCATGGGAATCTGAACCCATTAATGGAGCCGTTGCCACCAGGGGAAAGCTGGTTGCTTTCAAAGACCTGTATGATCTCTCACTTAGTGACTCCCTTCTCACATAATAGACCTGTGTTTTCTTTTTTGCATGGCACTTAGATTATAACAAAAACATTATGACTTCTCAGTGTCATTTTCCTTGAAGTTAAAAGAGACAACACTTCAAATTTGATATTGTTGAATAACGATGATAATTCTTTGAAATATGAATGTTTTGGTCCTTAAATAGATGCCATTTACCTTTCATTACTTAGAACTGCCTCTTAGTTTATAATTTAAATATATAAAACCACTAGAATGAGTAAATGAAAAAAAAAATCTTTATCCTTTCAGATTAAATAAACCCACTCATGAAAAATACCTTACATGAATACCTAAATGTACCTAGAGATATTATTTTTTTTTGGGGGGGAGGTGTCATTATATAACAGTGGATATTAAATCTTATAAAGTGGGTGATTTCTTTCTCTTTGTGGGAAGGCTAATCCTCAGAAGTCTGGAAATCCATCCCTCATTCCAGAGTGTTATAGGGGCTTTGGAAAAAGAGAGGCATTTTCTGAAGACTGGCTTCTGTACTAACTAGCTTTATGTTCCTACATAATCTGCTTAACCTCTCTGAACTTCAGATTTTTCAGCTGTGGCATGGTGGTAATATTACTTATCTTTCAGGAGGATCATATAGGTTAGAGAAAGTGTAAAACGACCAGCCCTGACTGGGACCACCACTGGTCCTGTCATACGTCTGTCTCTTCACATCGGTATCACATGTGTGGGACCTAAACCACAATTCTGTTTCAAATTCAAAGCAAAAGAGATTAGACATAGTGTTTTTGTTTATTTGGTTTTTGATTTCTGTGTTGAGAAGGTGGGATTCACAATATGAAGAATTATCAAAAGATTTTGGCAGCTACGAGTGACAGATGTCCACTGTAATGTGTTAGTTATGTTAGAGACATCTTATTCCTATCTCGCCATACTGTCAGGGCAGAAGGCAATCCTTGTAATCAAAGGAATAGCCACTGTCATCAAAATTTCCAGGGTCTGTTTTCATCATGTTGCCGCCCAGGTTACCAAGAGACAAGCTGAAAATATGACTATGTTTTACAGGTTTTATGATTTAGAAAGTTCTTTTTATATTATTAAAGTTTTTATTTTCTCCCAGACCTTGGAAGCTGGTCATTTACAAATAAGAAAATTGATAATTAAGGAAAGTGTGTTTTACCAAAGGTCATTCAGCTAGTAATTGTTAAATCTAAGGGTGCAATAAAGGTTTTATACAAATTGGTTATTTCTAGTGAAATTCATAAATGTTTAAAAAAACAGGCTTTTGGGTCTGACACATATGGGATCATATCCTAGCCCTGCCATTTATTAGTTTGCCACTTAACCTCCTTGAGCTTAAGCTTTCTCATCTGTAATGCAAGAAGGATGGTAGTATCTACTTTGTAAGGTTATTGTGATGATTAAACAGAGCACCTCGTACAGTGTCACTGTGGGTAGTCAATGAATCATGTGTGACATCATTTCTGTCATAGGAATAATCATCATTTGTATTACACCACACCACCTCAAGAGAAGTGTGCACGCTTATCTCTCACATCCTCATGAATGCGTGCTCTAAATAGCCCTAGAGAGAGGAAAATTGGCTTTTTTTTTTTTTTAAATAGAGTACCTAGGTAGACAGGGCTTTAGCTCTATTTATTGACTTTCAAATAATTGTCATTTTAGAGTGATAAGCAATTTTCTTTCTCTAGGAGAGAAAACTTATTCACTCTTGGGCAAACTTACCTGGTTCTGAGAAAGATCACCAAGTGACTCCTTTAAGGTGTTCAGATATCTGGCAAAACTCCACTCTACTCTGTGTCTTTTTATACATTTACAAGGTGTCCAAGAAGCCTTTAAATTTCTGGTGGGCTGGGCAAAGTCTACCTGGGTCAGAGCTCTAGAAAAGTTGACAGGAGCTCTAAGAGGAAATCACCCTACCAGAGGGAAGAGTGTGAATGAGCGACCCCCAGATAGCACCAAGGCCAAGAATGTTGCCCGGTGAACTTCTGGGTATAGTCCCTGGCTGATGCCAGAAACTGTTCTAGGATGTGGTCCGTGTTAGTGAAAAAAAAAAATGGGTGAATTAAAAGAATTAGGAATATAACAGTTGGCACTCCAGGCTGGGTTTGGGTGGGGACATCTATGGTTGAACCTGACAGTGGGATTCAACGAGCCACTACAGGGGATGGTACTGGGGCCATCAGCTTTGGGAAATCTTTCAGTTCAGGTGATAACACAGTGTCCTAGTAATCACAGCAACAGGGGAAGCAAATGGGTGTTACTTCCAATTCCCAGGTTTTCCAGTGCCTGTTCATTGAACAGTAGTGCCTTCTTGATTTGGTAATAGTGTTGACACTGGCAGTGAACAAGGCATTTCTTTGGCTTGCCTGGACTGTCACCTTCGCCTTTAAAGCAGGAGAATCCAGACTGAATCTGAGGACTGGGTGAGTGTACTTGGGGATTGTGATCATAACAAAGAGGGAGCTTCTTCATGTGAGGGTAAAAAGCTTAGATTTCTGCTAATTTGGATATGTGGGCGTTCAGTGGCATTATAATTTGTATACAAAAGAAAAAATGTAATGTTATTTGCAAGTGGAGTCTAGTCAAGTTCAGGTTATGCATAAAAGTAACCATTGTGAATGTGCTTAGGAAACAATCAAGTGCTATTGAAATGGAAGGTGGTAGTTGATCAAAAACCAAGGAAAGGTCGAAGACTAACACAAAACGAAGAAAGTGGCTATTTTCAGCACACACATGCTAAGTGCCACTTGGAATTCAAGACGTATCTAAAATGTCTCTTTAAGGCTCAGCTGCTAAAAGGAAGGCTCACAAGAGGGAAGGTCTCTCACAGTCTGCCTCTCTTCATTCCCAGGGGATCCCACAGTGGTCCAGGAGAAAGAGCAGGGACTCTGTAGTCAACTGGATATGGGTTTTACTTAACCTTTCTGAGCTTCACTTAACTTTTCTGAATTCCATCTGCAAAATGAGACTAAATATACCTGCCTTATGAGGTCGTTATGGCCCTGGTGTGACTTAACATAGGAAGAGAGTCAAGCATGATATCTAGAGCATGTTCATTTCTTTCATCCTGTTCTCCTTTTCTGTGTTCAGTGAGCATCAGGGAAAAGAGTGGGGCCAGAGGCCATTGAGCGCTTTCTTTATGCCACCAGAAGGTCTCCAAAAGACTTACCTGTTGATGATCTGATTGTTTTCTCCAACTCCTAAAAAAAGTCTACTCCTTTGAGAGCTTTATAATTTGAAAATAGCTAGGAATTTTGATGATTTGGACTAATGTACTGGTGTGTTATAGGACTGGGCTGATGAAGTCATGGGTGCCATTTCCACACTGGCAGTTTGCTTCTCATAAGGCAAAAATTTGCTTCAAGCTATTGCCTGTCTTTTTCATTCTGGGTGGGTGTGGGCCTAGAGTCAGTTGGTGAGGGCACTGCAGTGAACCTGTTGCAGGCCATGAAATTGCATTCACCTTGAAGTGGGGGTCTGGGGAGAGAGGAGGCTGCGTAGAGAGGCCAGGTATGAGACAGCTTGCTATTACCAAAGGATGAAGTAAACCATGACAGGCCCTTCAAACCTGTCCCTAAGTGCCCAATCCAGGAGGAAGTTTTTTTGTTTCATTTTACAGAAGAAAACGCTGAAGTTCGGAGTGGTTAAATAACCTGTTGAAGAAAGTCTGGAGAAGAAATAGATATAATTCCATGGCTTCGGATTCAGAGAGCTTATCCACAAGGCAAGAGCCCAAGGCCACGCCTTCCTCTTTTCCACTGAGGCTGACTCTTTCACTGCTAAATTTGTCTTGGTTCTTTAGACTTGCACTGAAATTAATAAAGGTCTCTTTTCCTAATTGCACAATCAAAATAAATTATGTCCGCAAATTAGAAGGCAAGGAAATTGCATTTGCATTTTGGGTGCCCTGATAATGTCCTGCAGTAAATTGTTTTCATATAAATTGCATGCTTAATTAATCGTTTTCAAAAATGCCCATGTATTTCTCTGCAAATACATCTCTGCCTGCAACTCATAAAATACAAAGACAAATTAAATTGCTGAGCCCCATATAAAAGTGCCACCCTTGGTGTATCCTGGCTGCACTCAGTCATGCTGCCCTCTTTTCAACAAGTGCAATAAACCTGGTGAGCCTCTTCCTTTCTTAGCTGTCCCTGGGTATCTGATTCAACAGATTTGAGGTCTCAAATTATAGTCAGATGAGGTAATAAAGTTAATGTGTGTGCCACGACTGGTTGCCTCAAAAATCTGGCTGGCTCAGGTGACTCCTGAAACCTCTCTCACACTGAAAAGCGCTCGAGGCAGTGAGCTTTGGGAAGGCTAGCCACACTAAAATATATAATAAAAATAAATAAATAAAATACCTGCAAACATCTAAAATTAAAAAATAAAAAAACCCAAAACACAAAAATCATTCCCCTTACACACACAAAGTGCATGCATTGTTTGGATGGAAATGTCAAAAAGTAAAAGAAAAAATTGCTTTCCATAAATCTTAACACCAAGATATGCTCACAGATAATCATGTTTTCTTAAATGTTAGAAAAATTAAAATAATCATTGGACGATTTAGATGATTTGTTTAGAGAATTATTTTTAGGGGTGAGTTTGAATTTGCACAATTTTCTTAGTTAGAGAATTTTCCTCTATTTTGAGCTCCTGCATACAGTATGCCTCAGCAGGCAAAAGTTAATGCTTAGAAACGACCCTGATGTGGCCTGCCTGCTGCAAATCCTTCTGCTCTGGTTTCTAGGAAGGAATTGTGCTAAAAGAAAGTGAAGAAAATGTTTTGCTAGATGTTAGAATTTATTTGCCAGAAAGAATTCGTTGCCTAAAAGTTTTGTTTTAAAAAAATATCTCAACAATTGTTTTAGATACAGAAACCCTCCCTCTGACTTTCCTTTCAAAGCAGGGAAAAGCCACCAGGTGAATGTTGGCTCAGCTAGTATTATCGGAGGTGAAAGGGGACCCAGAAGAGCCATGCTCATCAGCCAGCACAGCTTGTCTTTTGCAGCTGGAACTGAAGGGCTTGCCTTTGAAAAGCAAAGAAAACACAAGTCAGAAGATGCTGAGATGGTCCAATTTGTGGGGTGTCTGAACCGAGGTGCCTATTTACTCCTGCAGAGACCTGGGTGGACTTCCTGTTAAGCTAAATTGTAATGGAAGAGTCAAAATGAGGGTTGAAATTTACTGAAATGTTATTTCTAGTGTTAGCCAGAAACAAAAATCAAAACAAAACTGAACACTCTCCACTGATGCATTTTTGCAGATGTTATGACTTGACCTTGCTTCTGGCTCTTGTGCTAGCTAATTCAGGGTGCATCACGGGAAATTCAGCTTTCACAGGGGTCCAGCTCCTTTCTCAAAAGGCAGAATCTGAGCTGTTCTTTGTAGTTTAGAAGCTGCTATCTCCCACACCATGCTGTGATTATACTGAGAACTTCCTGGTTGAATCAAGCAGCTATGGAGGTAGAGATCCTCTCAGACTCTACAAAATCCTGAAAAAAAGTTGTTTTCAAGAAAATTCTTCTTTGGATCCTACAAACGTATTAAAGTGAGGAAAAAAGTGACCAGAGGAAAATACTGAGACCAAATTATGCATACCTCACTCCTTTTCATTCTTGCGTAACAGAAAAATGAAAACAAAATGAAAAACCAAAACATTAACTACTACTTCAATAAATTCTTCTACTAGAAAATGTTAGTTTAAAGAGTATAAGTAGTTATTCATTTGAGATATACGCCACATGCACATATTGAATGGAATGTTGATTCTTGATAAGTTTATGAAACTAGTAAAATTTGTATGCAATATTTTTCTAAACCATCTTTTTTTGTGTGTGAGTGTGGTTACTCCTTGTTTTTTCAGGCTTGTTAAGGCCTACATACCCCAATTATTTCTCCAACCATCACTTCGCAATGAAATTTTCTTTTGGTTGATGACAGTGAGTAACTTGCAGTTAAATAAGTGTTGAATGCAAATGTGCTCTTTTGTGGAAACTTAAATGACTGTGAGTACATCTACAAATACCCTGTGTAAAATATCCTGCACAGAACCACACTAATGCCAAAATAAATCCAGTGATTTCCAACTTGGTAATGTGGGTCCTTTTTATATCCTGGACCCTCAAACCTTGTAGGGGTAAAATGATGAAATTGTTTTTAAAGAGATAGGTGACTATCTCCCCACCTTCCAATCTTTCCAATCTTTCAATTTTACAATGTAAGTTTGCAGGCCTTTTGACATACCTCATAAATTATCCCTCCTAAGATGTACGGGAGACAGTTACAAGGTACGTTCATTTATCTCGCAAAAAGAGAAGAGAAATTGTCATTGTTCTTTCTTCCACTTCACTGTATAAATTTGTGTGAAATTCTATCCAGACTTTGAGTCACTTTGGTGCTCTCTTACGTTTGTACTTTAATAATAATACCTACTCTTTCTTCTTTATTGATGTGGGGGAGACTTTTGTTGGCAGAATTGCTTTATTTCCTCAAAAGCTATAGTATCTTTCAAAGTATAGTTATCCTGTAGGCTTTTGAGTACTTTTTTAGAAAAGAGAAGTTTGAGTGTGGAATGATTAATATTACATGCATTCAGATGGTGATACAGTTGGAAATACATCCTTGTGTTTACCAATGACTGCTAGTGGGCTCTTACATTTTGGAAGGAGTATGCCTAAGACCTGTGTAGGGTCTAAAGAGGACCAATACCTTAGAATATTGAGATTCAGTTATTTTTGGTGCACAGTAGGCACTTAGTAAGCATATGTTAAGTGAATGACTGTCTAATGAGTTTGAGTAAGTTTGCCAGAAGTCTATCTTTTTAAGGCACTGAGGAACCTCTTGGGAAGAGAGCACAGGTATGGTGAACTTGGCTTTGTTATAATTCAGCATTGGTTGTCAGAGAAAATGGGCTTTCTGGATACAGTCTGAAGGCTGCCACTCAAGGCTATCTCTGGCCCAGGCTCAGGAATTTATTTCTGATTCTGTGGAAGTAAAGGGATGTGAGTAAAATATGACAAAGTCATTCCACTTAAAACACCAGGAAGAAGGGCAGAAGCAATATTGCTTCTAGTTCCTTTGAGCAGGTCTTGCATGGCAGAGAAGTTAGAGCCATCTGTTCCTCCAGGTCTGGCACTTTGAGGGTCCCAATGTGGCAGTTGAGGCAATAGAGGTAATAAGAGTGGCTTAATTTGTGAATACATGTAAGACTTCCCTGGAACTCTCAAAAGTAGATGAGATAATATGGAATTATTTCATGGAGGACCATGGTCCTGTAGTAACAAGTAGTATCAGGACTCCATGACACTTGAATTCTCATCATCACCGTAATTGTTATAATATCCTGGGATAGATAAGGCCTAGGTGAATTTATGTTTTAAAAATAAATATTGCACCTCTTCCATTACTCTATTAGACAGAAAACTGTAGCACTTGAAGTCAGATTCCCTCACATTTGTTTAGATCAGTCATAACTAGGTAAAAATTTAGGTTTTCTTAATTTTAAACCAGTTCTGAGTACAGTAGTGTAGTCTACCTGGTCTCAATGAAAAAATGATATTCTATATATCCTTTGTCTTCGATTTTAAAATTTTACAACTGTTTAACAGGACAAAAGACTATGATATCACCACAATTTTCTAACTACTGCTTCTAAACCAAGATTTCAAGGCAGCTATTACATAGCCTTTACCTCTATTTCTTCCACTCCTATTCCCCGCTTCCATCTCTTGTTAAAATCCTTAACTCCTCCACCAGACACCATAAGAAACTAAGCTCCACACATCTGTTTTCTGTCATCTCAGCTGACAGTATATTTTCAGAACTCTGGAATTTCAGTCGTCGCTTAATCTTATATCCGGGAGCAGAATCTATGAAGCCTGGGCAGGAAGCAAAGTCTGTAAACTCTCCGGAATCCTGTCCTAAATTTTGCCTTTCAGAGGGGTGGTGGGGGCAACTGTCAAGTTTTAACTTGTCAGACTATGTGCCAGGCTCCCTGGGACTTCCAGCAATAATGAAACAATGATTTCTCAAGCATCTGAAGGTGGTTGAGAGTGGGGGGGTGGGTAAAACTTATAAAGAAGGTGCTTGATTTTGAATAAGTCCCAGTTTTGGAACAGTATATAGAAAATCAGAACCAGACAATAGCAGAAATTCAGGAAGCATGGCACAAGCATAAAATTAATTGCAGGAGTTTTAGTTGCTCAGTTACGTAAGTCAGCATTCTAAGGCCCATAAGTTATTGATCAGAGAATATGGAAGAGAAGGCAAATTGTTATCAGGCCAGCATATAGCTCTTCAGACACATAATCAATTTAAATAAGATTTTATGCACAATACACAGTGCTGCTCTTCATTCTCTAGGAGGGTGCTTTTTATTGAAAGGGAAAGTGACGCATACGGCAAAAAGTACAGGCTTTAGCACCAGGAGATCAATGTTTTACCATGATTATACCAATTCATGGGCAAAATCTTAATCTCTCATGGTCTCTGTTTTTCAATCCAAAAAATGGGATTGAAAATCATCATATTATGTATCTCCCAGGATTGCCATGAAGATCAAATAAATTATTACATGAAAAAGACATATGGCAGCAAAATAGCTGACCCACCAGATCTGATCAGGTTCCACCCAGCTCCCAATTTTCAACTACCTTCAGAAGCCTGAGAAACTTTTTTTTTTTTCATTTTTACTGTAAGTCCCAGGGAACCTGGCACATGACAGATTGAAACTTGACAGTTGCCCTCTACCTCTCTGAAAAGCAAAATTTGGGACAGGTTCCAAGAGAGTTCACAGATTTTTCTTTCTGCTCTATCTAGCCTCATAAATTTTACTCCCAGATATGTGATTACACAATAGCAAAAATAGTTAAGTGCTGCTCTGAAGTTGGTTCTGGGATATGTCACACTCATGGATAGGGCCTAAATAGTTCTTTGATGTCATCTTGTCTCTTCCTTTCTCTAGTGGAGCTTCTACTCAGTTGTGACATCAGCTGCTTCCTGAAGAACCTGGTATCGCTGGTGACTTTCCTTTCAGGTCTTTGACCAAATAAAGAACAATTTTGTGGCATGTGTCAAGTTGTCGTTGAATGAATTATCCATGAGATTGCTTGATGTCCAGGTCACTACTCCTCAGAACCTGCTTCTTTATCTGTAAAAAGGGCATTATAATGACCATATTGTAGGCTTACTGTGAGCATTAAATGAGGAGACAACTGGCATATAGTCATATTCAATAACTGTGAGTTTCAATTTGAATATAGTAAATCTCCACTTTCTTCTCAACATTAAAGTTTTGTTTTCCATGATGCAGGTTATGCTTTATTTTCATTAGTTAATAAATGTTGTGTAACTTCTTACATCTGTAGAGCTAGATTCAAAGCTGGATTATAGGTTAGATGTGATTAATGTAGTTAGCCTAGATTTTCTGCTACAGTGATTGCTCCACACTCTCTCATTATTTCACATATTTTGTTCTTTTTATCCTTATTTTAATGGTCCTATTGTATGTGCCAAATGGGCTTGTTTTTCCCTTAGAAGCCAATACAAACCAGGGACATGCAAATACTAAATTAAAAAAAAAAGATGGAAAGAAAGAAGGAAGGAAGGATGGAGGGAAGAAAGGATGAGAAGATAAATTGCTTCATCTTTTGGTTTGCTATGGTTCTGAGGTCTTTCTTTATGAAAGGCTTGTTCAGTGAATGTTTAAACTTGAAATTAGCTGTTTAACCCCTTGAACACTGACTGTGAATCCAGGTGTGGCTGGTTCCGTGGACAGTTTGCTGGAAGGAGGGCCTTCATGTACCACCCACAGGGTTTCCCCATTCCTCCTGCCTAGGGCTTTCTTTTTTTCAGCCAGGTTCTGCTCCATCAGCTATTTTGCCTGTCCAGCCTCACAACTCTGAGCTAAGCTTAGCAAGACCCCCACGCCTTGTCCCTGCATGGTTTGTTGAGGGACAGGGGGATTGATAGATATAAAATTAGATTTGAAAAAAGCCTTAAGTACAGATTAACATATGAGTTTAAATGTTCTATGAATGAAGTAAATGATCCTTCTTTAGTCAAGGAGTGTCTCTTATTTTGTTCTTAAAGTAAGATGTTTGTCCTTCAGAGGGCCAGAATAACTCTTTGGCTTTACTGTAAGCCCCTGAACTCTGAGAGAACTTTCTCAAACTCAATATAAGGTGAATGTGAAAGAAAACATTAATGCCTTTTTCTCTATATGAATATACACTTTATTCTAAAGTTTGTAAATTTTGTAATCTTTTTTTTTCAGTGTAAATAGTGAGTGGATGGACCTTGGTAGGAAGAGGGAAACAGGGTGGCCACCAGTATCAGACCTCTTAATGATGAAAAATGAATTTTTAGGAAAGTATATCAATACACAAATACTGAGTCTAATATGGAAATGGGAGAAGGTTGCCAGAATGCCCTGGGTTGTGTACTCTTGGAACAAAGCAGCCAAACCCTGAGGGGCCTCCTAAAGGAAGAGTCAGAAATAGAAGCAGATATGCTTGCTGTCAGAAGGCATGGAGTTCTCCGGGGAATGCTGGAAGCTGCAGGGTGGCCTACTTTTCCCATTCTGTTTTAGGTCTTCTGATAGGCTCCTGGAATTCTTGTTGCCATTTGATTGGAAATGGGCAGTAGTGGGTGGGAGAACGAACACATGTGTGTGCGTGTGTGTGTATGTGTGTGAGAGAGAGAGAGAGCGAGCAATTTTTGTCTTCTATACTTCCTTAATGGTTGTTACATTTCACACTCCTCATTTTGTCTTTAGGATACTATGTGCTTTGTAGGAAGCCCATAGCTAGAGAAGGACCCTCTTTGTCAGTCTCCCTATGAAAGCATAACTACCAGAAAATAAGGACTTTAAAGTGGAAGTACCACTTAGGAAGCAAAATAAAGGCTGTGAGACATAACAGCTATTAGGGAAGTACAGAACATAAATCTCTCTTATACACACATGCACAACCCTCCTCACACACCCCTTACCCACTTAAAATGGATTTAAAACAAGAATTCTAGGATCCTTATTCAAAGACCTGAAATTCTATTATATAATTATATGACATATAAATATGTATAAATATGTGTGCATATATATGTAGTGTATATATATATATATATACACACACTCTCACATATATCTATAGTAGTTACTGTTGTTAAAGTTATGTCTATGTATATGTATCGCATCATTGTGAAATGAAAAATGGTGCCTGCACAGTAGCCCGAGCTTGAATACAGCAGGCTCTGCCTGGCATTCTGCCTGCGAGATCCTCCATGATTAGCTGCACCAGCAGTCACATTGTGCTCTTAATCAAGGTGGAGTCACCACCTGTTCCTTACACATCCCCACATACATGTGCACACACCTACCCTTACCCACACATTTTCACCTACTCATTCATGCCAGAAACTCAACCTTAAGACACAAAACCCAAGGGGGCTCTGTATTGGCTTCCGTTAGCCTTGTGTGAATGTGAGATAAGAAGCTTTCTTGAGAGCGGTATATAACGGTGAGGTGGCATTGAGCGTTTGAGTAGTAATAACAGCTTCCATTTAAATGGCATTTATAATGTACAGATTATGTTCATATTTCTTTCTTATCCTCACCTGCTAAGACTGGGTCTTTTTGAAAGCTTTTTGCATCTTTCATTGGATTCACAGAAGCCCTGCAGGAGTTGCTGTGATTTCCAAAGGTCTTCAGTCCTGCTGCTGAAAAACCCAAGTGCTTGTTCACCTGTTGAGTGTTTCTTCTCTGTAGAACAGGCTACTAAGCAGCCTTCGCAGGTGACCATTTTCTCTAAAGCTGTAATGAAATCTCCCTGACATGCCAACCCAGACTCCTGTGCCCTTAGAACACAGACTCAGAGAAGGTAGCCCTTTTAGGAAGTGGGGAGGGGTTACTTTCTCAGTTATTTTCAGGCCTATTAGAGAAGCCAATACAAGACAAAATTATCTTAATCGTTTTTTTCTGCCACAGCTCTAAAAATGTAGACATGATCTTTTATGTGAATTCTTTCAGGTTAAAGCATAATGTTAGAGGATAGCAACTAAAGGCTATAGCTTTATAAGGGTTGACATACAAGAAGCAAAAGTGTCCAAGTCACCTGCATTATGAAAGGTGTGGGCCCAGACAATACTGTGTGCGCGTGCGCGTGCACACACACAGTATCCAAGAAAGAGCGCTGACCAGGTTTCTCAAAATTGAGACCTGAATTTCCAAATATCCTTTGGATATCATCATATCTATGAAGTGAGGGACTTCATATTTATCTCAAATTGAACTTATTTGCCTCTAGAACTTGCTTGCCTTTGCTGCTTTATCCCAGTGAATGGCATCACTATCTACGCAGGCAACCAATATAAAAACTACAGAATCATCTCTGCCATTTTCCTTTTTTCCCACATCTTCAAAACCCATCTTAAATTTTATTTCTTCCACAAAGTTTTCCACTAGTACATCAAGACTTTTTATACCTCTGTTAACAAATCTGTTAACAGGTCTGCTATGTGGGTTTCAATTTTTCTCTAATTATTGTTTTCCTTTCCTTGAGCTGCTTTGGCACAATCTTAATGTTCTCTCCACCTTTGTATTTTATACTATACTATACTATTCTATACTATATAGTATGGACTCACCAAATGCTTGGAGACACTGAAGAATTTAAAGCTGTCATATCCTCATCCCCATTTCCTCTATGATCCTTAGATGTTGGTGCCATTTCTTGATCTAATGTGTCATGGGGTTTTTCTGATGTTCCAGTAGAAGTTTATATATATATATATATATATATATATATATATATATATATATATATATATATATATATACAATTTAAACTGTTCTCATTGTTATCTTGGCAACACTCTCAATGTCTTCTTTGATAATCCAACTTCTCAAAGTGGAACTGCTTTCCACAGAGTTTAGGTTGCAGGTTCCCCCAGGACACCTAGCAATTCATGTTTACAGTGTTCCCTGTTGTGCAGGTCTCTCATTTCCATCTGAGTGGTCGTGAAGCCTACAGCAAAGGCAGAAGAGAGGCAGGAAATGCGTGACTTGTCAGCTGTAGCAACTATACATCGATTCCCCGAGATGTCTCGCCAGGCTTTCTAGTGTTGCCTTTTAGGAGATGGCTTTTGCTCTGTGCTTCCTCCACCTCCAACCTGATTGCCCTTTTGTAAACACAGGGTTTAAAGAATCAGATGGTAGATTCTTAAAGGTATTTAAACAAGCTGGCCTCCTGGATTCTCAAGATCCTGTTAAATAAGCCACTTTTGATCTCAGCTCAGCTGGGAAATCTTTTCTTTTGTACAAACTTGGGAAAAATCAATATAAATGGCTGTGAGATACTGAAACAAATCCCTGCTCACTCCTACTGTTTTCTTACATGTCATCTGATTGCTCCTGAAATAAAAATGGACTTTGGTTTCATGGACTATTTTAAAACAGTAGATACAATGGGAATAATTACCTTTTTCTTAGAGAATAGTAAATGATAATTTCTGAGTTATTTAAATAATGAAGGCCAAAGCTTAGTTTCTGGAAGACCTAAAGATTGTGTGATTTGGGTAAAAGGATAGCCTGATGCATATTTACGGTGACATTTTTTCTGTCCTTCCTGGTATGTGAGGGATGTGGGTGAGAGTCATAGGCTCCTCACCAAGCTCATTGATAATATCTCTTTTTGTAGCATGTTTATACAGAAACTATTTGGCCATTAAGCAGATATAGTACTTAATAGGCCCAGAGTGATCTACTTACATGGAAGCCTATAACAATCATAGGGAGACCTTGACAGAATGTTAAGAAATTAATACGTGACTTGGACAAGCAATGATCCTTGAAGAAAACAATAGTTTGTGGAAGATAAGACAAACACCACCTGCCACAGTGACTCCAGGGGAAGAGCCAGGCTACGGGATCCTCTGGAGCAGAAGCAGTTTTCCAGCATCTTGAACAGCCAGCTGAGGTGGAACGCTAGGAGAATGAGTCAGCTATTTGGCTGTTCCCTGGGTAGTCATCTCCCACATCACTCAGGATGACTTTGTGTAAGTTGCAGCAGCTGGTGTTTTCATGCCACCAAGCACACTCCCAGTTTCTGTGGCACTGTATAGATCTATGTGGAACCTCAGAGGACCAGTGACAGTCATATTTATCATTTATAATATACCTACTCTCTGCCAGGCCTAGCACACATGTGCTTTACTTACATCATGTCATTTAATTCTAATGGGATGTATACATATTTTTAATCTCCATTTAGATAAGAAAATAGTAGAACACAGAGGATAAATAACTTGTCCAAGGTCTCACTGTTTTAAAATTGTGGGCATAAGACTCAAACACTGATTCTTTTTTAGTCCAAAGTCACTGAATTAGAATACTCACTATACTTTGATCAGAGGAAGTCAGAGAGTAGCTGGATAAGTAACTTCGTATAAGCAAGTCATTGTGGGGGCGCATGTGATCATGACATCAAAGAGCACCATATTTGGTGATCCCCAGGGATGGCAGCCTTTATAAGGTGCCATGGATTTTCTCGACTGTTGCCACTACCACAGTGTCCACAAAACAAGCAGGTACCTGAGAGAGCATTTGTTGATTTGAGATGTTTGACTTCTAAACCTACTCCCATATGACACGCCTCTCATATGAAACATTGAAAATTTATTATATATCATATCACTGAATTCTAAGTCTGGAAATAATTGTGTGTGTGGGAGGACAAAAATTAACATATAAAAATCCCCAGGGATAATACTCTTCTGATAATTTGTTCAGATCCTGGGCTTTGTTTTGCTGACGGGGATAATGAGAGATGGGAAGAGAAACTAAACTGGTTTTCCAAATAAAGCTTGAAAAAGGAGTTTAGAGAGGGACAGGGAGAGGCAGTCTGGAGCTTGGTGGGGACAGAGAGAGCAGATTTGTAGTAGCTTTGATAATGAATAGAATGTGGAGCAGTGAGAGAAGAGAACCCTTTAGACATTAGTTTTGCCATAATTGTCTAAGCGTTTTCAGAACTGATTTTTGTTTTGGATGTGGCACTTCTAGGATTTGCCCATGAGGCATTGAAGATTGTTTGGATTACAAAAAATGCTACTCTCTGATATTCAGAGCACTTTACAGTTTAGAAAGCTTTATCTCATCACTTCGATGTTATTATAAAGGAAGAGAGATATAATCAAGCTCATTCCACAGGTGAATTCATGGAATTTTAGAGATTTTTCTGTAGTCACCCAGCTTTTAAGGAGCCAAGCCAGCACCAGAACCCAGATTCTTTGATACCTCTGTTGATGGGCTTCTCTGAAGGCTACTTTAAGACTATCAGAGCAGAAGATGCCATATTGGGTCAATCTAATGGTTCATTCCACCAAATATTTCATTTGAACAGGCTGGAGCCAGGGATGTTTTGTAAAGGAGTGTGGCAGCTGCCTCTGCAACATCAAAAGTCGGGAATGCATCCAAAGCCCTTGAACCTCTCTTCGACAACCGGTGAGAGATCGGGCATCTGCAATTTTTCCAAACCCTTCTTGAACCTATTTACATTTCTTGGCTTGTTCACCTCTTGGGGAATAACAAGTTCCACATGTTTACCACCTGCTGTGTGAGGAAGTACTTCCTTTGGTTATTATTTTAAATGACTGCTTTCCAGGCTTAAGTGCTCCCGGACCCAAATCCCCTTTCCCAACCGGTTATGGTCCCCAGGATGCAATATGTGTCTGGCTCACTGCCCCTGGCAGGCACGCTTTGCTGCTGCTGAGGTACGTCTGGTGGTTATAACTACAGTATCCCAGTATGAGGAAGCATGTGCCCATGGGATTGCATTTGGAGTGCAGATGCTACCTTTGTGCTAGAGTAAAAATTGGAATGTGGCTTCTCCCCACAATACCCTGATAACTTGAAAAAATGAAGCTAAGATCGCCACTATGAAATTTTGCCTTCGCTGTGACTATGTCCTTCTGAAAACCTTTACTGATCTAAGGAATTCCACACTAGTCCAAATGAAATAACTACAAAATCACACTTGCATGAATGTGCTATTCCAGTTTGAATCCTTTCTAGCAACTGACCTTGCTAATGTGAACATGTTCATATGGTTAAGATTAATGAGTCAATTATTTTTATACAAGCTATCCCTCATGTAGGCTGTTTTCCTTGACTTGACTATGTTAATTAATAGCAAGCATTCAATCCTCTTTCTATTGCAGATTGTGGTTAATCAGTTGCAATTATCAATAAGGCTATGGTGAATGTCTATGCACTCAGGCAACTGTAATGAAAATAGGATATATTTGGCTATGAAGAGAAGTACTTAAACTTCCTCTTTGGTGAGCGCTTCCAGAAGGAAATAAGGCCATGAATCTTGGAAGGCACAGACTGCTATTATAATATAGTTGTGTTTTTAATTAAATAAATACTGAAACAAATGTGATTGAATATGAGATAATCCATTCATGTGGATATTATTTTGTGTCATGCCTTAAATTAATGCTTCCTAGGTCTTGGCCTGGCTCTTGCTAGTTGAGGAGTGGAATATACAGTGTATCCTCCACAAAAACACAAAGGCTTGCGTGGTCTCAGTCCTCCTGCTCCAGAGCTCTGAAATGACAACATTGCTTTAGGAAAATCCAAAATAAAACAACCTCAAGTTACAGAGGAATTTAAGTAGCAATTGTTTACATTATCAGTGGTTTTGTTGCTCTATTGGACGGTTGTAAAGAAGTAAACCTGCATAAAGCAATTTGCCAAATGACTGGCATATGGCAGGCAGTTAGAATGTTAATCATCTTTATTGTTATTTCTACCTATGTTCCCTGAAAAATGATCTCTCTTAGCATTCTTAATATCTGATTTCATTTTAATACCAATTTTCAGGTACATAGCTCTTATATGAAATAAAACACGCTTGAGGACAATTTTGTTTTTTGACTGAGATGGTTAAAACAAGAATTTCAAGACCATTGTGTGTGGTTACTAGATACCAAGCCTTTAAAAAGGGTAGTCAGTTGAATTGGTGACTTACTGAAGCAGTATGTTTTAGTATAGACAAATTTAATGAATGGTCAGCTTGCCTTAATTTAGGTTAAAGTACTATGAATTTCAAAATGTCACAAGCTTCTGTGAATATTTGCAAATACTGAAATGTCATTTTCATGAGGGAGATTTCTATAAGGCTGTTTTTATATATATATGAAATAAATGGCTGCCATCAAATTTTTACTTCTACCTGCTGCCATTGCAATTATCTTAATTAAGGACAACAATTCATTGCCTAGGGAGAGGTAAGGCATGGCATGCTTGTGGAAATAAGACAGTTAATTCATTTTGTAGTGTTAATGACTGCTACTAGACTTTGTATTTCATGATGGGAAAGGAGAAGAGCTAGAAAAAGTGCTGAGATGCTAAAGAGGAGTTTGGGAAGCTGAGACCAAACCTCATGGGCTTAATGAGACTGGGTAATTATCTCTTTAAGAGGGCAGGAGTGCCAAAGAGGATGGAAGCTTCCTGTTATGTCACTCACTCAAAAGGCGTTGGCTGAGGTCTTACTGAAGGCCAGGGAGTATGCCAAATGCTGGAGTTATAGTAAAGTATTGGTAAAGTTCCTGCCATGAAGGAACTTACGGTTTATTGGAGACAGGTGGGACAGACATGTAACCAAATGACTGCATTAGATAGAGCAGTGCCAAGTGTAGTGGAGTACAAGTAAAAGAATGGTTGATTTTCCAGGTGATCACAGTGGTGTGTAGCAGCCAGCCGTATCAGCTCATGAGAGCTGACTAATGTATATCTCTTCCCAACTCTGTGTTTTGTGATGTCATGTTGGTAGTCTAAAATCAGCCAGGGTGGGAGTATTTATACTTCACAAACTGGCAAACACTACAGACGAGGGCTTTCCCTCCTCAGAGAGCCCGTTATTAAACATTTACTAACATACTACTGCCTGGGGGTGGGGAGAGAGAATTTAAGAAAAGGTGTTATAAGAGAAGGGGATTATTGAGCTGAATCTTGTAGAGCAATTAGAAAAAAGTCACTATTGAATTTTTAGGAGAGTAATTTGAGGTTTTTTTTTTTTTTTGAGGGGAAAAGAATTTTTTCTGAGAAGATGGGGAAAAGTGGGACTTGTATTGCATGTTTCTGACGATTGTCAGAAACTCTAGCCAATGTTTTAATAATCAACTGCTACCTGAGGTCAGATTCTGCATTTTACTTATTTTTGTATTATTATTTATCATTATTTATTTATAAACACACAACCTTGCACATGATGAATAGACAATAAATGTGACTTGTATAAATGAACACATGTTATTCCTCAAGCCTCCTGTTAAATGGGTCAACCATTTTTACTAACTATATGCCAAGCACTGTGCTAGTCACATTGTATATAATTTTATATCTACATTTTACAGAAGAAGAAACTAAGTGTTGGAGAGGTTAAGGAATTTGCTCAAGGTCATAGAGCTCACATAGCACTATTTAAGCCTATGTGTATTTCTTTCCAAACCCCACATTCTTTCAACTCTCCCACATATCCTTCTAAATCAGGAGCTGTTTGTTCCGTGTGGATGATGAGTCGAGACAGTTAAGTACTCTGGGAGTGAGAGATCATTAGGGACTGTGGACATAAAGTAGATGGTCTTTAGCTTGAAAATTACTGGTTTGGGTTTTATTGTATCTTCTCTATTTGACTCCTTTGGTGACATTTACGTTAGCACCTTGGCTGATCTGTGATAACCTTTTCCATAGACTCCTAATCTGAAATGCAGTTTGACACACGTATATAGCATAGCAGAAGGCTGAAAAATGAGGATTGGTTTTCTTTTCCTATCCCATCCTCAATTCAGTTACCAAGAAAACATCTTTCAGATCAAAACATTTTATTTCCCCATCCACAGAAAACATGTCAGACAAAAATGTTTAGAGATAATTTTGGATTTGGTACACTTGAGTTCTGCATCCAAAATCCAAATAGGACTGATACAGGGTTTAGGGTTATCTATAAGTCAAAAATGGAAAACTAAATTTTGGTACTTCAACAGCTTGCTTCATGCTGCTTAACTTAGCCCCTCTTATAACCTGAGTGAGGCTATACACTATGTTTTCCTCATTCTTCAGGCTAAGAATTTAATCGTTACTCCTTAAATTATAACTTAAGTGACTAACCACTTGTGTATACTGCATTAAAAATTCTCACAATGGTGGACAAGAATATAGAGGGAAATATACACAGAGTTGCATTTTGCATGCATGGGATTTGGGGCTGAAGAAGGGTTAGTATTTAGACATTGCCATATTATAAACATCTGTAGGATATAGGACCATGTAGATAACTTCTGAAACAATCAAAGCCTATTCTGGTTAAATTAAGGGAAAGAAGAATTTCTTGGAAGGCTGTTGGGTAACATAGAATCTAGGAAGACTGGGCAATAAGTTCAGGTAGTAATCAAGGGAGGCAAGACATGGCTGAGGCATGGTCATGGGATGACCCTGCTGGGGACACTTCTGCTTGCTACTTGGGGATTCTCCACTGCTGCTGGCACCATAGTTAGTGAACATTCATTTCATGCTGCTTCATTGTGTCTCCCTTAGACACTTGTTTCTCTGCTTCTGGATCCTCTAATCTACCACAGCCACCATGAATAATCTCTGACAAATCCCATACTCTTTTAAAGACCCATGGCGTGGGAGCATCTGATTGGCTATGCCAATTTACACAGCCACAATCTAGCCTCCTGTGAGAAGAGCGATTATCTGTCTTTCTCTGATTTCCCCAACAGAAAATGAGCTCTGTCTCCCACCAATTCTGTGATTCACCTAGGTAGGAATAAAGTTTAGATCCCGGCTGTCCTAAATGAGTGATGTTTAGCTTTACATACCCTTGTTTTGGCATAGAAATGTGCCTAAGAAAAGCTGAGATGGCCTTGTTTATATGGAATAGTGTTCAAACAAGGCATGCTGTTATACCAATGGCAATGAGTCTAATTATGACAAATTTATTTTTTTAAATCTGAATCTATTATGTCCACAAAGTGAATTTGTCCATGCTCCGGGTTTGTCTGACTCAGGAAGGAATGTTTGCATACACGCTGACTTCTTTCTCACTGTGTGGCTTTGCAATTCAAAAGATGTAAAGAGGTTTTCCCTGGCTTTCAGCCTTCCTATCTATTTTGATCATGGAGGTTAATAATGCTGAAAAGCACTCAGAGTATATAAGGCTGCTGAGAAAATGAGAGCTCTATGTTTTATGGCTGGGACATGATTGGTAATGTATCTGCTGGGAAAGTTGCCATTCAGAATGCAGCAATGAATATTGGATTCCATCAATTCTCAGTGATTTCTCTCTTCCCCTACCCCGCCTTGCCCCCTTGCCTACCACTTGGGAGGGGAGCATTCAGAGTCTAGATCTGAGCATGATTGTCACTTCTTTCCTTGTAAGGCTCTGCCAATATCAGGCAGTGGAATAGCACTCTGGTGGCACATTACCTGGGAGTTTTTAAAAAGCTTGATGCCCAGGTGTCACCCTGACCTTGACATGAACGAACCTTACTTCAGGACAAACACCAGGCAGTAGAAATGGAGACAGCTTCATCCCTTCCTTCCTTCCTTCCTTGTTTCTTCCTTCCTTCCTTCCTTCTTTCCTTCCTTCCTCCAATTATTTTATTTATTTATTTATTTATTTATTTATTTATTCATTTATATTTTTGGTAGAATTGAAGTGATTATTCCTGAAACGTGCTATTCAGTACAACAAACATGGGCTTGCATTTTATTTTTCTAGCTGTATGGTTCAGGGTTATTTACTTTAGTGCTCTGGCCTTCAGTTTCCTCACCTGTAGTAATTTCTGCCTCTCAGTATTTTGGGGACTCTTAAATAAAAAATTTCATTTAATTTCTTAGTGTTAACACCTGGCACATAGTAAGGGTAGGTAGCTGAGGGAGGCTTTAGGGTTTTCAAGGGCATTTCCATGTCTACTCTTTCATTAGGCTTTTGGCACCATCCTTTGCCATAAGCTAGTCTGGATTTTTTTTTTGTGTGTGTGTGCACCATTTTAGAGGTAAAGATACTGTGATTCAGAAAGTGTGAGTGAATTGCTCACAGTCACACAGGTGGCATCATGATAATAGGACTAGGGTGTCACTTCAGGTAGTAAGTCTCAGACAAGCATTATTTACACCACAATAAATTATATTACAGAGAGGGTCAAATGAAGAAAGAAAGTGGAAATAGCACAGGGATAAGTAACGTGGGGTGGTCTCTGTTGAATGTATATGGTGGAAAAAGAGACTGTCATTGGGATGTTCTTGTGCATTAAACTTAAGTGATATGTTGAAGTTATAAGAGTTCATAGCATTTATTCAAGCAACTCCTTGATTCAACTTATGCTTCACTGTTAGTGCATTTATAGAGTTTGGGAGTTCAGGGGAGTAATAGAATGTAGTTATATATCACTTATGAACCAGATGGGGATAAGAGTAAAGCTAAAAAGATCAATCAATACATTATTTTGAGCCTGAACCAGTGACTGTGACTATTATCTGGTGTGTGTGTGTGTGTGTGTGTGTGTGTGTGTGTGTCTATGTGTCTATGTGTGTCTATGCTTATAATCACATGAGAGAATTATAGCCTCATGTAAGCTTGAGAAAACAAAGGAAAATATGTAGAAGAAGGGAGTCCAAGAGTGTTGTTATAGAGTAGTTAAAAGTTCAGCCTTCAAAATCAGTCGGAGTTAGGTGACCTTATTAGCTATCCCTTGAGTGAGTTACCTATTTGCTCTGACATTTGGTTTCATCACCTGTAAATTGGTATAATAACACTCAGCTCATAACATTTTATAAAGAATTAAATGAAGTAAAATACATTAATTACTCAGTTCAGTACATGATGTATGATCAACTCTCAATAAATGTTAGCATAACCAATCAATCAAGTGATCCATCAGTAGCCAGGAATTGGAGTTCTGAGTCTGGGCAACTAGCCACCAGTCTCTGTGCTTCCCCTCACAGAGTTTTGAGACCTCCATGATGTCAAATCAACCTGTATCTCCGTCAGTTTCTCCATCCATGTGATAGTAAAAATTTACCCCTGTGAAAAATAAACTTTCACTATCTGTTTCTTAAATGTCACTTGACAAGTGGAAAGTTAGGTGAAGTCATCCTTGTAGGAGGAAGGAAGATCTAAAGAGTTCTAAGATTTATTATTTAAACACAAATCCTGTACCTTAAAATGGCTCGAGACTACTAGTCATTGTGTTTCAAATGGTTAAAAGTTTCCCTTTAACTTGGTCTTCCATACATTCAGTTAAAAAACACTATACATATTATATATATTTATATGCAACGTTTATGGAGGAATGCAGGGTGATACTGACAAATTGATCATTTCCCTGCTTTCGAGGTCTGTTGTTTTAGTCGCCCTGTTGTAATGTCGCTTGGCCTGTGACTCTTCCACAAAGCTGTACTAATAATGGCAGGCAGTGCTCTAAGAAATCAACTCTCAAATGTAATATCTTTTGCACCAGCTTGCATGCCAGACAGTAACATAAGACAGTAACATGGAAAAAAGAGAGACTGACAGTGAATTGTGAGCTGTCTCCAGCTGAATGGTTATTTTCCAGGGGAGTCTGAGAGTCAGCTGTGCATGGGTAAGAGTGAAAGTCTTGCAGTTAGCTTCCTCTGGACGTTGTATACTGGCATTGCCACTGGCCATGGGGACTGGACTAAGTTATAGTCTTCTAAAAAGAACTTACCTAGTATCCTGAGGGTAATAAGTGGTTGAAATTCAATGGGCTAAAATTTTTCTCTACAGCCCAGATTTCTCATCTGGTACATAGAAAACATTTTAAATATTGACTAATTTTTAATGCTTTTTATAAAGTGATAGCTTTTCTTTGTTTTCTGGAACAGATCAGAACAAAGGGGAGAAATCTAATATATACTGGCTATCTTTTAGTTTTCAGGAACTTTATATATTATTTCTTTGAATAACCCCCAGAATAGTATGTGATACAAATTCTTAATCCCATTTTATAGATGAGGAAATTGAGACTCAGACAGGTCAAGCAATTCATTTAGGATCAACACAATTAAAAAGCTGTGGGCTATAGATTTCAATTTGTTATATGTGACCCTAAAGCCCATGCTATTTCTACTTAATTGAACAGTATCCATTCAATGAGATTAGAAAAAATGGAATCTATTCAATGAGATTAGAGAAAATGCAGCCTGTCTCCTTACTAAGTATCAAATCCAAGACACAACTGATAGTTTTACTGAATCCACCAGTTATAGGGATCATGTAGACCTAGTAATTACTCAACCCAGAAATGCTTTCTTCTACTTGAGATTAAACAGCCTACCAAGAAAAGTGGCAGAATCTTCCTCCACCAAAAATCTCTAAAAACAGGACAGGTGATTTGTCTCTGCCTGTTTTATCTCTGGCCTTTGAGGGGGTTATGGAAAAAAAAAAAAAAACCAACCAGCCTATTGGAGTTTCTTTCTCATCTATTCTGTCTCTGTAATATGTTGCAAAGGCATTTCTTTCCATCTTAAGCAAAATATGGGAGTAACTTAGTATATAAAACAGTATTGATGAAAGGAGTCGATACTAATAACTAACATTTATATAAACATTTTAGAGCTTCTAAGTTCCTTCACATATATTTTCACTTGAAACTGATATCAACTATGAGAATAAAGATGCACAAGTATATTAGTATTTCCTTTTCTTGTCATGTGAAAAAATAGAGGCTCAAAACTTGAAGAACTTGCCCAATATCCTGAGGGTAATTAGCAACTATATTTAAGTTTGAATCTGTCCAACTCCACAGCCAGAGCTCTCTACCTAATACCTTATTACTCAGAGCAGGGTCCTAGAACGAAGAGCTGGCAGCTTGTCAGAATGCAGAATCTTTGATCTCACTCCATGCCTGCTGAATCCATATCTACAGTTTAGCAAAACTGCCATGTGATTCAAGTGTTCAAATATTACTCTCTGAGAAGAGCTAATTCTTAGAAAACATCATCTCTCACATTTGTAACATTAGTGTTATTTATATTAACTTGAAAGCACAAGAATGACCATAAGTAAGTAGTCTCCCACTGAAAACACTGACCCCTTCTAAATAAATGGCACTTGACTTGTTTTTAAGCATAAAGCATTCTTGTTTTACTTTCTCTAGCTGGTATCTTTGCGTTGTGTTTTGAGGAGTCTAAAATGACTAATTCGGGGTAAGGTGGTAGAAATCACTCGGACCGTAGTGCTGAACCAGGTGGAAAGGAAGCCCAAGGCCATGGGACATTAAACCAGGAAGTCCTCTGGTTCTGCAAAGCACATCCTGGGAGGGGGATACAGTTTACAGCTGGCTTTATCTGAGAACCTTCTCTAGGTTATTTCTAGCTCCCTTAGAGATGTACTGAGGCTAGATGTCCTGCGTGAAGGACATCAAACAGCATCCGGCACTTCTTTCAACTCCGGCAAAGCCCTCGAGAGCTGGAGCAGGCTTTCGCTGCCCAATACCTGGGCTTTCTTCTCTTTAGAGCCAACTGTGTTTCTAAGAAATGTGTGTTCTCCAGACATGCTCCCTCAGTTACACAGCACTGCCTCCGGCCCTGGAAGAAGTATCCAGAGAGGGCCCAGCGGCCTGCTGGCATCATGGCCAGGCCAGCATGCTGTCTTCTCGTCAGTACGCCTCTGCTGAAGAAGAGCACACTGTAGCAGATTTTTGCCCTGCTATAAAAACAAGGAATTTATGAGCATGCCGGTTTGAAAAGAGGGCCTGGGGAATCATTACTGAAAACATAAAAGACTAATTTTCCCTATAAAGTGGCAGCAATAAATGTCCTGTAAATATGGGCCTCCACTGACTCCTGCTTCAAAAGCATATTTTTACCCCCAATCCAATAGAGTCTATTTCATGGTTAAACAGAGTAAATGATATAGAATCAGTGACCATTCTCGCACACCTGGAGTGAGGCAGTGTACACTACGGCAGGGAGAGTAACCCAGGGGGACACCAGTCATCTCTGGCTGCCTCCAGTCCAGGAGGGAGGGAAAGAGGGAAGGAAGCCAGGAAAGGCATGAATATGAGGAGGAAAAGGTGGCAAAGAAGGAGCAAGGAAGCCCTCAGTGTGTGAAAGTCCAGAAAATTAGCTGTGGTGAAGTGGAGGCATTGCCCTCCTGAAGCTCCAGGACTTTGGGTAGATTCTTCTCCCTATTATGAAACATTATGAAAAATGATTTTTAAATAATATCTACTTATGAAAATTAAGTTCAAGTTTGGATATGGATTTCTCTATCCCCCAATTTGTGGATGTAACAAAGCATTTGAAATTTGAGAGAGTTCTGGAAAACTTAATAATTTTCCCTGACTTTTGCTTGGTCAGTCAGGTAGAGTTGCTGAGAGATTGTGGCAGTCCAGGCAGTGGGTCCATGGGGGTGGAGGTACTGCTGTAGAAGATACATCCCTGGGTGGGTGGAGTGGGGGGAAGGGAGGAGCAACGTGTTCTTCCATTGGCAGTAAGAGAATCTCTATCAGCAATAATATTTACTCAAAAATAAAAGAGAGAGTTGGTAAGTAGAATGTTCTAGATTATGTATCTATAATATACCAATAAACCTCTAAAATATTTCTTTCTTCAGATTTTACTTTCTGAGAGTAGGACAATAAGGCTGATTAGGGAGTTTCAAGCTGGGAGGATCCAGGTACTAGGCTCTGGATGAAAGGTATTGCGGGAGGATGTAGAACAGCACATGAACTTCTGCTGTCATCTCTGTGTCACCTGGTTTAAAAACGCAGTTTAAAAGGCAGAACGACACAGGTGTAGGGAAAATAAAAGCTAAGACCCAAGACTATAGAGCCAGATATATTGGGTTCAAATCTTAGTTCTACCCCTTAGCAGCTAGGTGACCTTAGGAAAAACATTTAAATTGCTTGTGCCTTACCTTCCTCATTTGTAAAGTGGGGATAGCAGTAAGGTTGGTATGAGAGTTAAAGGAATTAATATTTGTAAAGCTTACAACAGTGCCTGGCATGTAGTAACTTCATGTTGTTGAAGTTGGCTTCATTTACACATTGGCTACTAAGTTAATATGAATTACTAGAGTATCCCACTTTACTTACTATGCATCATATACAGGAGAGTATCTATTTTTAAAAGGACTGTGTTCCTTTTCCACACACATTTTGGAGGCATTGCTAATGTAAGATTGTGTTTACATATTTAATAAATGCAAAGCTCATATTTTTCAGATGAATTCAATGATTAGTATATGATTCTGGGAAATTTGCTTCTCCTACCCCACTTTATCATACTCTGGTGATTTTAAGGTGACTTCATTTGAGATGACTAAAGATTAGGCATGTACTAGTTCGTGGGTTTTCTGGTGACTGAGCTTAAAATTCTGATGCTTGAGTTTTGATCTCTTCTGCTTTCTCATTTTTTCTAATGTTCAAACTGCGATCTGTCCTCTTCTCAAGGCACCTTAATTCATGGACTCATTTCTAGCTGCCTTACAGGCAGTCACTGCCCTGCAGGACTCATGCTTTCTCATTTCACCATGGAAAGATGTCTCAATCACCATTTTCCTCTTCTTCCTCCATGACATTCCATCTGCTCCACACTGGAGTTTTGCATAGTCTCCTATGGCTCTCAAAGGAAGAACCTCTGAGAGATCGTCTTTGAGAGTCATGAGATGCTAGGAGGTGAAGGCCACACTAGGGTGGTGTCAGGCATGGTGGCAGGGCAAGTTGGTGCTGGGGAAAGATACTTCTCTTTCTGAAATGGCCACACCCACATTAGCTTCTGGGCGAAGGATGAAAGGGACAAGCCTGCCACTTCTGAATCCTTGGAATCAAGTTGCTGAGGCATCCTCAATCATCAATCAGATGTTACAGTGTCAGCAAGTGCCTCAAATGGTTCTTTGTGTTGTAGGAGGTTAAGACAAAGGGTAAGAGATGTCCCTCAGCTACAAGAATATCAACAATTGCAAATTTGTTTTGTTATGATTAAAAACAATCATGAAAATTATATTCTGAAATATTAATCATGATCTAGAAGAATAATAGGAGCTTAGAGATGGATTACGGCCTGGTGGTTTCTAAGAGAAAGTGAGATTTGAAGGAAGAACTCAGTTTAGGTAGGGAGACTTGGACAGGGAGGAGGAACATTCTAGGTGACGATAGAATGTGGGGTGTGGGGAACTGTGTCCCTGCTGGCCTGAAGTGCTCCAGGAAGGGTGAATGGGAATAATAATGGCAAAATCTACTTAAAGAGATACAATATTTTTCTGTTTCTCATGCAATATCTGATTGAAAATGGAATTGGATCTCAGAACTTAGCTAAAGTGAGATCACAGATCTTGAAAAAGTAGAAATGCTCTGCCTACCCCTCATGGAGTCACGAGATTGTTTTGTCTGGCTTTTGCCCTGAATTCATGGATTTGTTACCTGGAGGGATCTGTCCTAACTGAACTGATTTTCAGGTGTCAGTGTCCCAGGCTCAGTTTAGTGACTCTGTGCCTCTGTTCCCTTACATTTCCTGACCCAGGCTTCCTTTTGCTTTGTCTGAGATAACTCACCTTGGGTCCAAATGTGAGTCCTGTAGAGAAAGCAAAAGATCTATACCAATGCTCTCTGTCTTTTACTTGCTTAAAAAGAAGATAGGCTTATGTAGACTATTAGAAATAATTAACACTTTTCTTTAGCTGAGGAGAAGCACATACTAATATAGTGAGGTCTTTTTTTACAGAAAAAAATGAGGAATGCATATATTAGTTTGATGTTAGGCTTCATTATTAGCCATCATTTTCGACTTCTCAGAGTGCTGTCACCCACCCTGAGGACTTTCACTGGGCTGATATTGGCACTGATTCAGATTATATTAGTGTAAATTTGAGTTTTCTACTGCCTGCTGCTTAATAACTATCAGCGGGTTTTGTCCCTAAAGTATCATTAGCACCTTCTTCCTTGAGGTGCTGACTGGGGACAGCAGAAAGCCCCCAAGCCTATAGCAATTTACACCTATTGACTCTCTCTGCAGCTAATTCATCTTCATGATCTGTCAGATTCTTCACTCAACTTCTCTCTCACTACTCATAAGGAGTTGGCCTGTCCAGAGTCAACAGATTTTTGAGCCTTATAATAAGGTTAGGGAGACAGGGTCTTTGCAAATATCTTGTCGACATCTTCTGTTTTCTGGATGGTATAAGTGAAGCTCAGAGAGGTTAAGTGATTTGTCTGAAGTCACACAGGAAGGAGTAGAGGCAGAGCTGGGCCTAGACTCTGCTTACCTAATCTTCATTCCATATTCTTTCAATTGCCCTGACTGTAGCTTGGGACTAGGGAGGCACTCCTATGACCCAATTGACTCTTGAGGTCCCTTGAGATAGAGGGACAGTCTCTAGATTGAATTGTCATATTTTAACATTTCTGAAAAAGCTAAAATCAAAAGTTGCAGAAAATTTTATAATGTTTTAATGTGTTATTCTCAGAAGACTGTGCACGTATTAATTTCTATAGAGTACATTTATTCCTTACCATAATGGGTCAAATGGTCACTGTTGCTTTCTCTTTCCTTTTCTCTCTGCATCTGGTCAGTCATCCATCTGGCTGAGCATGCTTTATGAAATTTTGTCTCAAATTCTTTTCTCTCTCCTATTTCAGATCCGAATGACTGCATTATCTTCTTAGCTGGTATCCTTGAGCCCTGCACTCTTGACCCCCATAAATCTGTCTTCAACATGCATTCCAAGGTCATGGTCCAAAATTGATCCTCTTCTTTTTCAGCATATTTTATAGGTGATAATTTCTCACATAGAGAATGGTTTCCAAACTGGGCTACATAAAACCTTTTCCAAAGGGTACACATACATGGGTAGATTTTAAGAAATTAATTTTCAGGTCTTTAATATCCAATGAGCCTGCAATCATAACATTTTCCTACCTTTTCATAAAAAGAAATAGGCTTTTTACCCATCTTCAGTTTTACTTTGGTGTATTGCCCTAGGATGTAAAAACCTCTTAATATCAAATGAAGGGATAAATTGGAATGTTGGTTTTTAGAAAAACTTCCTTTAATGGTTTATCACTACACCTTGATTCCTCAGCTGCAGCAATAAAAGGTTAAGGATGTCTACTTATTTGAATGTAATGAATACTTGAGGGCATTTTTAAAGATAATTTTATAAACACCAAGGATAAATATTTTACATAATTTCTCTCAGATTCAGTATGCTTAGTCAATTTGTCAAGTCACAAAATACAATATTTGTTTCATAAAGTCAATTCTTTTATTTTATAAAATGTCTTTTTATTAAAAAAATAAAGTAAACCTATGATGAAAAAATTTATGAGAAGTAACATAGTTGTTTTTTCTGCCAACTTTTTGTTATAAGAACATTTTAAACATACAGAGGTCAGAGAATTACATACACATATATGCATCACTTAGATT
Organism: Macroglossus sobrinus; assembly: GCA_004027375.1. Taxonomy (NCBI): domain Eukaryota; kingdom Metazoa; phylum Chordata; class Mammalia; order Chiroptera; family Pteropodidae; genus Macroglossus; species Macroglossus sobrinus. The sequence goes on along the minus strand of PVKZ01000274.1, from coordinate 293,007 downwards.
CTATAAACCTTTTCATATATTTGTCTTATTACATATCTAGCCATCCATCAATCCACCTTTTTTTTCTATGCAATTTAAACTAAATTGTAGACATTACAGACAGAGTTTTTAAATTATTTTAGCAGGTATATGAGCAGAAAAAGTTGGAAGACCATGGACTTATAGAAGAGAGTCCAAACTCCTCACCCTGGCTTTGAAAGGCCTCACTGGAAGATAGGCCCAGCCTTTGGCTGGCAGTGGTTTGGTTGTGCTTCTCTTTTGTGTTTTGTCCTTGGCTTTTACTGCATCCAGTGCTCTAGGGACACAAAGCCACTTGGAGTTTCCTTGCACCAAACTGATTAATGCCTCCTTGTCATGGTAGCATAGACTATTCTCTCAGCCTGGAGTTTCTTCTCTGCCTCCAACTTTTCTGTCTCCATCTCAAGGGGCACCTTCTACATAGTAGAGGCAAAAAAAAAAAAAAAAAAAAAAGCTTGTTGAACTCTTCTGAGTATGTGAGTATGGTATGGTGAAAATTCCTTGTGTTGCAAATCAGATCTTAGAGTAAAACTTTTCCCTGAAAATTCTCAAAATATTTTTCTGTACCTGTTATATTTTGTTTTAAGGTATCTCTCCTCTCTCTCTTATTATCATACAAGATCCCCCAGGACCTGAATCCTTTGTGATTGTATTTAATTACCTGTAATTGAATAATAAGTATTAAATATATTTATAATAAAATATTTATATTTAGTAATAGAAATATATGTATTTAAATATATTAGTATTTATATTCTTTTGTTCCTGGTCTTTTTTTAGGAGTGAATTCAAAGTCCAGGTCTCACCATGACCAACTGTGTAGCTTTACAAAGGTCATTTTAATCTTTCTGGATCTTAGTTTGCTTATTTATTAAATGGAGGTAGAAATACCTGCTCTATCTACCTCATGATGTTTTCCTGAGGATCTACTATAAGTGAAATAATGTTTCCAAGTGTCTTGGAAGTAAAAAATATAGGATATTTTAGGTGATTATATGCCATATGCCGCAAGGAGGCATTGCTGGTGAAGGTCATTGGTTTAAGCACCACAGTTTTATTAGCGGGTATACTAGTTCTGACCACTCCTCCTCCCCTTCCTTTTCTCCTAAATTCTCCCACGTGGTGGCTCCTTCTTGTCTAATTGCAGTGCCACCCAAATTCAGTGTGAGAGCCCACCAGATCCCTGACCCAGCAGACAAACTACTGGGAGAGCCAACCAAGAGGGGTGCAGAGGACTCTGAGCAGAATGACATTTGGGCCCCCGTGAGAAGTTTTGTAGAAAGCTTGTATCCCATGCAAAATCCAATGACACCAAATCATTTTTTATAGTTCATGTCTGTGCCTATTTTCTAGCCAGAGCAGAATGTAGACATGGTACCTCCTCAGTGCAAGTAACAGAAACGTGAAGCAGCTGCCTGAAGCAGTAAGGACATTTATTTTCTCATATAGCATGAAATGGAGAGGCAAGGACTCCAGGGCTGGTTGGTTCAGTGGTACGGTCATTAGAAGTCAGTCTCCTTTCACCTCCCATTCTGCCAGCTGCTCTAGGCACCATATCTGGACAAGACAAACTCAGAAAAGAAAAAAATGGCTTTCCCTTGGGTCAAGAAACTCTTTCTGCTAAGTCCTGCAGTGTCATTGGCCATAATTGTTCTGCATGTTTATTCCTGAACAAACCATTGGCAGGGGAAGGGCTAAGGCTACCATGAAATGCTGGACCAGCTAGCACTCACCCCTGTAGGTTTGAGTCAGCCTGTCTTAGAGTTTAAGACTACTTGAACTAAAGAAGAAGAAACAGGATAGATGTTTGAGAGGTGACCAACAGCACCTACTAATCTCCCTTCATCTAAACGAGTAACCTAAGGGAAACCGGGGAGATATATACAAGAATGGTGCAAATAATTAGTGCAAACATGTCTTGTTGACTTATTTTCTTCCCTTCTCCTCTTCTTTCCTCTTCCTTTATTTATTTATTTATTTATTTTTTGTGGCTGGACATTTTGACTAATTATCACTATGTTAGTTACCAAATTACAAACCTTCGCAGTTCTATCAACTTACATTATCTTTTCATTTTATCATTTTAAAACATTCAGGTTGCTCTCTTAGGTCTCCTTTCAGAATTAATGTCTCTCTCCTCTGTATTTCCATAGCATGGTTTGCTAACTCTTGACATTGACTCCTTCTGTAAAGCTATTTCAGTAGGATTTATTTTCCCAATAGATAGTGAACAAACAGAGCTCAGGGGTTATCTATTCTCATTTCATTCCCTGAGCACCTTGCCAGGGTTTCACGCATAACAGGTGCCCACTGTGTGAGTGTTCATTTGAAAACAGGGCTCGTGTCCTTGGCCATATGCATGTATGGTCAGGAAGTAGTTTCTTCATTCTTTTTTTGAATGAACTTAACAACCATGACATTGGTTTTTTGCTTCTAGATACTTTCATCAAAGCTTTTTTCAATTAGCCTACAACCCTTCTAAGGATTAAAAACCAAAAAATTAGAAGGCTCTGTGATTTTCTTTGGCCTAAGGGGAGATTATCTGCATTCAGCCTTTTCTAATGGCAGGTTTCAACCAGATATATTGGCAGCATTCCCATTCTTTACAATAGTCCCTTCCAGTGGCTCTGGCCTCCAGTTTCTGAAAAAGCTTTCCTTTAGATAAAAACAACTGTTTTCTTTAGTTTGGGGGCTGCTTTACTTTTACCATGCCTTTTTCCCTTTATTGCTTTCATTGCAGAGTGACCTTTTCTGTACACTTTGAAAACAGCCCCCAAAGCTGAGCTCCTTCTGAAAGACTGTACATTCTGTACTCCTCCTGAGATGCAAACCTGAGGACTCCCTTACAGGACTTCGGGCTATCTTAACTCCAGAAGGCAGTGACACACTTCAGCGGAGATTTCCATTTCTGTTTGTTTTAGCTTCTCTTTTCTTCAGAACTGCTCACACAGTGACATGCAAGCATCTGACACATGAATGTCCTTTACAAGTGAAGACTTGGTTGGTTTGTGATATATTGAAAGAGAAGTGGATTCATGATTGGGTGCTAGAGGATCAAGAAGGTTGTTTGAACCAATATATTCTCTTTTTGATCTTAACAGTTGATCAGTTAGGCTTGAAATGAGAAAGAGAATGTTATTGATAATGTGGCCTTATTCTATTTTTGGCCAGCCACCCCTATTGGCCATATGGGAAAGGAGGAGGAAGGGATAGGAGACGTGTTTCCTGGTACTCTAATACAGTGTGCCCTGTGTGAAACAACGCTATAAGTAATGGTTAGGTTCAAAGATTAACCCATGAAATTCTTCTTAATCTATAAAGTATCTGAAGTCACAACGTATATACTATAACTGTAGTTATGGTATGTTTTGTGGATAGTACTTTATTTGACCTTAATGATACTGTATACTAGTATTACTATCCCCATTTTAAAGATGAACATTCTGCCTTACAGTGTACAGCAGACAGTAATTGCTCAATATATGTTTATTGAATAACTGAGCAACCAAGAGAAATAGTATGCTCAGTGTCCCGTGGTATTGTAGTGAAACCAGGCCTTGAATGCAGATCTTCTGAGTCTTGAATCCAGCCTAAGGATCTTTCTAAATCAGTGTTTCTCAGGCTTGCTTATGAAAAGACCTAAATGTTGGAAGAGTGTCAACAAACGAATTGTGTTTGGAGACATAGCGTGCATTCATCCAGTGAGAGATTTCTTAAAGAGTCTGTGCTTTATCAATTGAGAAAATTATTTTCCCCCTCAAATAAATGGAGACAGGCTTGTTGGAAAAAAGAAACTCAGACAATGCAAATTTATATAACGTAAGCATAGCGTTAACTGCCATTTACAGTTTTCTGTGCACATCTGGGTTTTATTTTAAAGGTTCATGTGAATTTAGCCCTTCACTCCATATACTCATCTATTTGTTATGTTTGAAATGACATCATCAAATACAGCTGATTCCAGGAAGACACCTGATTGTATCCTGTGACTGTGGAGTCCCTAGTACATTGTTTGTTCCTGTGCTGCAAAGGGTTTGTCTTTCAGAGGGCAATGAAATCCTGTCACTGGTCCTGCTTTTTAAGGCAGCACCCATTATGAGGGCTGGCTTGTTGCTAACCATAACAACTATTTCCATAGGGAAATCCATGCTAGTTCTTGACAAATAAATTCCATGGGCAAGCTATAACATTTCTTCTTTTCCTTCCTGTCTCCCATTGACCATATCTGGAGATTGGGGTACCTTGTGTTGGTTGCCACAACACCACCGGCTCATAGCTATGAGAACAGCATGGCTGCCATTCCAAGCATTGATGCTCTGACCAAACATCTCTTTTATCACCTTTGAATCAACTTTGGTGTTTCTACCCTCATCTCTTTTTGACCACAACTTTCCTTAAAAGGCAGAAGGTATAAGTCTTTATAGAGAGCAGTAAGGGTTACATTTTGTTGTTTTCATTCACACTAGTGTGATCAGAACAATGGACTTAAGTTTTGAGTAAGCAGAGGGCAAGACTGATGCTTCCTTCTTTCATTGTTACCTTTGCTTTGCGTGCTTGGTCTGTGAGTCATCTTCTAAGTACAGAAAATATTTTCTCACTCTTCCTTTCCTCTTCCACATCAACAAATCTGTATAAACTAAGATGGATGTTCTGACTTCATCGAGAGAGTCATATTTTGACAGAAGTGAAAAGGGGGGGACAAAAGATCAGTTCAATGGTGAGGAATGTCTCTTCATTCCTAATGCAAAAAGATAAGTATCATGCACAATGATGGAATTTCAGATAATCCCCCTGTTTGATTATGTTCCTGCACATTTCAGGAAATGACCTATTTGTCAAGTCATTGCCCTCTATTGTGCGAGGCCCATCACCCAAGCATGACGTGGATGATTAAAAGCAGCACATGTACTAGGTCAACAATAATAAAGCTCTTCTAAAAATATACGTGTCCACTATGTTGTCATTGTATTGGGAGCCAGGAAAATGATCTCTACTCTCAGGAGAAATAAAAAGGAAAAAGAATCCACAGCATCATTATAACTCACTTTCCCTTAGCCCCTCTTGTGCATTTCGGCATTTCTGGCAAATATTTTTCCTTCTATGCACAAGAAAAACTGGTATCTGCTGAATTGTGGCCCTGTGATTAGAGGGATATAATTTCCTCTCATCTGTTTTACAAGAAGTGGTTTGAAGTGGAGAGAGCCTGAGTTTAAATTAAGATGTCTCTGACAAGCATGAGAAAGTATTTAATTAATGTAATAACCTCCTGTTAATAAGGGGAAATGTGACCTGAGGTATGTTGGAAGTGGCTACCTGAAATACAATGAAATCCACTAAAAAAGCTGGCTCAGAAATAGTAACTGATCATCATTTCTATTAGAACTGGAAGAAAAATCAATAGAAGAGAATTAACATTTATTGAGCACTTACTATGTGTGAGGCACTAGATTTACACTGAGAATGTTGTAACATTTAAATCTGTAACTCACCCTGTGAGGGAGGTATTTTTTCTCTCTCATTTTGTAGATTAGGAAACTGAGGCTTATGTTAGTTCAATGACTTGCTCAGGGGGGTAGAGCTGAGTTTTAATTTTAGTATTTGTGATAAAATTAAACATATATAGGCAAATTTTATATGATATGATATGAGGATTCAGAGGAGGATCCATGCTCTAGAATAGTTTCTCTATCAGTCCCAAATTATACCATTAAGATTTATTCCTCTGGGTTAAATATTAATTCTTTATAATATTTGGAGAAATCAATATTAATACCCTGATATTTTAAGAATGATGCTCAATGTTCTAAGAAAAGGCTAATTTTTATATATTCCAAATCTTGAGAAAACTAGTAGCTGTTAGTAGACAGCAATGGGGTGGTGGAGATGGGATAGTAGTGAGAAAAGAATGCTGACCAGTGATAAGCAGCAGGGTGGGTGGAGGGACGGGGAGTTGCGGGGGACTAGCCACCATGTCATTCTACTTAACTCTTGGAAGTCTCATTAAATCAGGTAGCAGTTCTATAACTATCACAAATTGCCAGAAGCTCGAAGTCCAGACCTAAAGAAAGTATCTGAAATGCTGGCAGAAAGAGGAAGAGCTGAGAATGAGTCCCACTGAGGGCCCAGACTCACTGTGGAAGAGAGGGTCAGGGAGGAACTCGTCCTTTCCCTCTTCTGAATTACCCAGAGTTTATGTTACTGGCATCCTTCCAGTCACACTCAGGCTCAGAATCTCAGTCATTTTTTATTTCTCCTGGTCTGTCACCTGTCCCCTTCCCTAATGTGAGTGCGCGTGCACACACACACACACACACACACACACACACACACACACGCTCATGTACACATGCATGCATGCATGCATGCACACATGTGCACCTTTCTTTACAGATGACACATCAAGATCTACTAGGATTTTGCATAACTGTGAATGGCTTTCTTCGTATTTTCCAATAAATATTTAGCACTAAAGTGTCTGTAGGTGGCACTCTTAGTTCTGATCACAACTCTTCCAGCAGGAATTTCAGCTGGCTGTGAAAAAAGTACAGATGGAAGCTGAGTTTCGTAGTTGGCTCTATGGCAGGGAACCCAAAGAAGGGCTCAGTATCTCTTTAGCACCCAGTCGGGGTCTCATCAAGCTGTAGGTATTTCCTTCACCCCATCTCATTCATCAGTACTATAGCCTCTTCGCTCCCAATTTCTAAACCATTGTTAGCAGTTGTATGTTATTGTGGTTTGACCTCAGGTCCTACCCTACTAGGCTACTCCTGATAGAAACCCTAGGTGGTCCAGTGCTCTGTACTATAATTTTGGTTTCCCAAGGAGATGCTGTAGCGGGGCACAATCCCCTGCATACACCTCCATCCTGAAAAGAAAATGTTGAATAAGCACAATCGCTATAAATCTATGCCTTCTCCCTCCCCCAACACCACTGGTGACTTGGTAGAATATCTGACAAAACCTTGGGGAAGAGTAACTCTCTACCTCATCTTGGACAATGAACAGACAGCAAGAAACCTCAGAAAGGAGAGAGGGGAAAAAACCCTTGATTCTTTCAACTGCTTTTGTGGTTCAAATAGAAGGAGAGAAATGCTATAAATGTTCAGACAAGGATTGTGGGTATTTTTCTGTTGACAGATTCACATATGGGAGCTGCCTTGGTACCACTTTAGAAAAAGGGGCTTCTAATTGCCCGGGTCATTAAAGCCAGGTGTTATTTCTTGCTTAAGTATTAACCTCTGGGGAGAAAGCTTACACTCTGCCCAGACTAGATTGGCCCCACTAGTGAAAACAGGCTTGCGCTTTTTTGGAAAGAAAGACTATCCAGTTAAAAAAAGCCTGGTGTTTATTGCAAGCCGATGACAATGGATATGGCTTAGACCCCCAGCTCTGCTTCTGGGGGCCCGGAAGACTTGTAAATAGCTGTAACATTTTATAAACTGCCAGCAGCCCAGATTCCAGATTGGAGGGAAGTGACTGGAATTCTGAGTGAGACAGGGTGGTGGGCGGGAGTTGTATTGTGAATTCAAGTTCAACATAGATAAAAGTGAACATTTCTTATTCATACCTACATGTCTCTGATTTTTTTGTTTCTGTTTATGCAACCAGAATTTCCCCAAGGCTAAAAATCTGAACTTCCTTTATCCTTCTTCACCTTCATTTCTTATATCTAATCAGCAAGCATATCTTGCCAATTTTACTTTGTCTTGTAAATTTTACTTATGTCTGAACTTCTTACACACAGGCCCTCTATCTTTCCATTACTTATCATCACTACTCTAGCTCAGGCCTGTATTAAATAGCTTTCCCACCTCAAATACCCTTTACTGCCAGTCCACGGCCCTCACCACTACTGATAGTTTGACCAGGTTACTTACCTCCTCATAAATCTTCAGTGGCCACTTATTGGACAATAAAGCCCAGACTCCTTACTTGTGGACTGTATGCCCACTGAGGGAGAAACTGTAGTTAATTTATATATTTTTTCTTGAACAAGAGTTCCTAGTACCTAAAATATTTACTGATTTGAATTCAAATGAATGGAATACAAGGTCTTCTATGTTGCCTCATAATTTGTGTTTGAGCTTTACTCTCTGTAGCAAATGTTGTCAGTGGCTCACCTTGTCACCAGCAGCTTCAGTAGACCATTCCTGGTACATTGAAAAAGCTTCTTGCCTGAAGCCCCTGTGTCTCCCTGCCTGAGGGCTTTCTGTAGCTGTCGGAGCATGCTCAGCTGGAAGTGCAGTAGAATTAACATTCCTGATGCAGTAAACTTCAACCATTGATGGATAACTACCTCAGCGTCCTAGTCCCTTGGGGTGACAATTCTGAACCGTGTTCTACACAGGTTTTCACTGACTCTCTAGTGGATACAGTTGCCCATAGTGGCAACCCATTAACTCACCCTTTACTGGCTTTACTCCCTGCCCTGGATGATTTCACTCCCTCTCTTGAATTTCCTGAACTCACTCCAAAGCAACTTGTCCAAATTCTTGTCTCTGGTCTGCATTTAGGGGAACTCAAGCTTCCCTACAAACTCTAGCCCCACCCACAGGACTACAAACTGTTGTCTGAACAAACCCTGGGCTTTTCTTTCTTTACCTAAGTTTTTCTCTGCCTGGACTGTCTTCCTTTCCTTTCTGTGGGTGAAAATTTCATTTATCTTTTAAGATCTCACAATTTATACTTCTCCTAAGATATAAAATATATCTTCCCTTACGTGATAATCTTCATGCATTTGCTTGATATTTTCTACTAGACTATCAGCTCATTGAGAATGTTGTGCCTTTATCTTTGCATCCGTCATAGTGTCTGACACTAGTAGGTGTTCAATAAATGTACATTGACTAGTACTTAAGTGGGTGGTCAGGAATGGTAGTCTTTCAGTCTCCACATGTCTGGCTCTTTACTGCCTGACACACTGCAGCTAGAGCATTTCTAATTCCCAAGACTCTAGTGAATCAAGATCTGATTCTTGTTCAATTGGTTTAAAGATTCCAAACATTTACTAAATGCCCGTGTTCTGTTGTTCCAAAAGCAGAGCAGAGTTTGATTATGGTTTCAGGCTTGAAACAAAGTAATTGCTACACCTTCTGTGGAGCCCATAGTCTCTTGTGTAATAGTGTGAGCTAACCTGTAGCAAATGCATTTTTAGTGATCTCAGAACACATTACAACCTTATCTTTCAACTATAATTCTTTCTCACCATCTTGAGTGATCCAGAATGATTACTAGGGGTATTAACGAGGAAAAGCTAAGTGGGGCTAGATAAAAAGGGTTGATGGAATATGTGTGGCCTGTGTATGTCTCAAAGGGGTCAGTCATCACACATGCTGTCCTTCCTTTTAAAAGCTAGGATCACTGAGATGGCCCAAGGCTTAGCACCAAAAATGCTAGGCTGTAACATATTCATGCTGGGAATAAAAGTTTTAGCTGGGTTCCTGCCTTACAGCCTAGGCTGCAGTTATCACCAGGTTGACTGGAGGTTACACTCAGGGTGAAGAGTCAGGACATAGAAGCTAACTGTTGACAGGGTCCAAGATTCCTTAAGTTGGGATAGGGAATGAACTTGAGCTCTTGACAGCCTGATTTCAGCTTTTGATATCTTCCATATACATGAAGTTAAACCGTGTGTGTGTGTGTGTGTGTGTGTGTGTGTGTGTGTGTGTGTATGTATTCAATATGGCATATGATGCTAAAGCCTCTTGAGACATAATAGGATTATAGTTCTAAATTTCCTCAAGAGAAGTAAAATGTCTCTAGTTATTTTTTTCCAGAAGAAGGGGTGGAGGCAGAGTTTTATTTTTCCTTGATTTAAAAGTTTTTTATTTTTTCCTGCACGGGGTTTTTACCCCAAAGACTTGAAAACCCATATTCAAAAAGATATTCGCACACCGATGTTCATAGCAGCATTATTCATAGTGGCCAGGACATGGAAGCAACCGAAGTGTCCTACAATAGATGATTGGCTAAAGAAGCTGTGGTACATATATAGAATGGAATATTACTCAGCCATAAAAAGAGATGAAATACTGCCATTTTTGACAACATGGATGGACCTCGAGATAATTATGCTAAGTGAAATAATCCAGACAGAAAAATTTGATACCACTTATATGTAGGATATAAACCTGAAAGCAACAAATGAATAGGACAAACAGAGACTCACGGACATGGACTATAGACTAGTGGTTACTACAGAGTAGGTGGTGGGGGAAGTGGGGAGATAGATGGGGTAAAGGGGGTCAAAATGTGGTAACAGAAAGAAATCTAACTATGGGAGATGAACACACAGTATAAAAATACACACACACACACACACACACACACACACACACATATATATGCCTTACTGTTAAAGTGTACAGCTGAAACTTATTAGATTTCATTAACCAATGTCAACATAAAAACATTTATTTTCACTTTTGTTTATATCTGTATGCTTCTTGGGAAGCAAAAATGTGATTCCCAGCAGGAGTAGGAGTTCTATTTCTTTCTTCCACCTAGACTTGGACCATATAGCCAAAGGTAGTCTTTATTTAATAATCATGGATCTATACCCTTTGCCTTGAATTATCTATGGTTTAATTGATAAGGTCCACTTACTAGTTGTGTTCTATGCAACCTGTGTTTTTTCTCTCCTAGTTTTATTGAGATATAATTGACATGTAACATTGTATAAGTTTAAGATGTACAAAGTGATGATTTGATATATGTATATAATACAAAATAATTACCACAATAAGGTTAATTAACACACCCATAAGTTCACATAGTTATAATTTTTTTTGTGGTGAGAACTGTTAAATTTTCTCTCTTAGTTACTTTCAAGTATGTAATAAGGTATTATTAACTATAATCACCATGATTAAATCTTCAGAACTTATTCATTTTATTACTCTGTACCTTTGATCAACATCTTTGTAGTACTGACCAAAATCTCCTCATTTTCTCTAGGCCTCAGTCCTTGGTAACCACCACTCCTGTCTTTGTTTCTATAAGTTTGGTTTTTTTAGATTCCACATACAAGTGACATTATACAGTATTTGTCTTTCTCTGACTTACTTCACTTATCATAATGCCCTCAATTTTCATCCCTGTTGTTAAAAAGGGCAGAATTTATTTCTTTCTCATGGCTAAATAATAATCCATTATAGATATACCATGTTTTCTTTATCTATTCATCTGTGGAACACTTAAGTTGTTCCATTCCTTGGCTATTGTAGAGTTCTGCAATGAACATGGAGTTATGTCTTTTTGAAATAGTGATTTCATTTTCTTCTGATATATACCCAGAAGTGAAATTTTGGCTTCATATGGTAGTTCTATTTTTCATTTTTTTGAGGAAACTTCATACTGTTTTTCATAGTAGCTGTACCCATTTACATTCTCATCAACAGTATACAAGGGTTCTCTTTTCTCCATATCCTTGCCAACACTTGTTATCTTGTGTCTTTTAGACAATAGTCATCCTAATAGGTGTGAAATGATCTCATGTGGTTTTGAATTGTATTTCCTTGTTGTTTAGTGATGCTGAGCTCCTTTTCATGTACTTGTTGTCATTTAAAAATCTTTGGAAAAATGTCTTTTCAGGTGTTCTTCCCACTTTTTCATTGAATTATTATTATTAATTATTACTATTATTATTATTATTAATTATTGAGTTGTATGTAATTTTTATATATTTTGGATGTTAACTCCTTACCAGATATATAATTTACAAATATTTTCTTCTACTTGGTAAGTTGCATTTCATTTTTTGATCTTTTTTTTTTTTTAATGTGCAGAAGCTTTATAGTTTGATGTAGTCCCACTTATTTATTTTTGCTTTTGTTTCTTTTGTTTTGGTGTCAAATCCAAAAAGTTATTGTTAAGATCAATGTCAAGGAGATTACTGACTGTGTTTTATTCTAGGACTTTTATGGTTTTAGGTCTCATATACAAGTCTTTAATCCATTTTGAGTTAATTTTTGTGTGTGATGTAAGACAGTCTAGTTTCATTCCTTTGCATATGGCTGTCCATTTTTTTCCATTTATTGAATACTATTTATCTTTTTTTCCTTTGTATATTCTTGATTTTTTTGTCATAAATTAATTTACCATAACTACATGGGTTGATTTCTGAGCTTTCTATTCTGTCCCATTGAACGATGTGTCTGTTTTTATGCCAATACTATTCTGTTTTGATTGTTATAGCTTTGTAATATCGTTTGAAGTCAGGAAGGGTAATGCTTCCAACTTTGTTCTTCATTCTCAGAATTGCTTTGTCTATTTAGGGTCATTTGTTATTCCATATGAATTTTAGAATTGTTTTTCTAATTAAAAAAATGCTATTGGAATCTTGATAGAGATTGTATTGAATCTATAAATTATTTCAGATAGTATGAGAATTTTAACAATGTTAAGTCTTCCAATCCATAAATACCAGATATTTTTCCACTTATTTTTGTCTTCTTTTTTCAATGTCTTATAGTTTTCAGTAAACAGATCTTTCATCCTCTTGGTTAAATTTATTCTTAAGTATTTTATTGTTTTCAATGCTATTGTAAATGAGATTGTTTTCTTTACTTCTTTTTTTCAGGTAATTCATTGTTAGTATGCACAGATGCAAATGATTTTTGTATGTTGATTTTGTATCCTGCAACTTTACTGACTTGATTTGTAAGTTCTAACAGTTTTTTTTTTTTGTGCAGTCTTTAGAATTTTATATATATGAGATCATGTTACCTGCAAACATAGACAATATGACTTCCTCTCTGATTTAGGTGCCTTTTATTTATTTTTATTGCCTGATTGCTCTGGCTAAGACTTTCAGTATTATGTTGGATAGAAATGGTAAGAGTGGGTACTCTTGTTTTGTTACTTGTCTTAGAGGAAAAGCTTTTAACCTTTCATCATTAAGTATAATGTAAGCTGTGGGTTTGTCATATTTGGCCTTTATTATGTGAAAGGATGTTCCTTCTATATCTAGTTTGTTAAGAGATTTTATCATAAATGAAAGTTGAATTTTGTTAAATGCTTTTTCTGCATCTATTGAGATGATCATATGATTTTATCTTTTATTCTATCAATGTGGCATATCACATTTATTGATTTGTGTATGTTGAATCATTCTTATATCACAAGGGTGAATTCCATTGATTATGATATATGATTCTTTCAATGTGCCACTGAATTTGATTTACTGATATTTTGTTGAATTTTTTTGCACCTGTATTTATCAGGGATATTGGCCTGTGGTTTTTTTTCTTAGAGTGTTTTTATCTGGCTACAGTAGCAGGGTAAATTTTGCTTCATAAAATTAGTTTGGGAGTATTCTGTCCTCTTCAAGTTTTTGGAAGAGTTTGGGAAGAAATGGCATTAACTCCTACAAATGTTTGGTAAAATTTAGCAGTGAATCCATCTGGTCCTGGGCTTTTCTTTGTTGGAAGGTTTTTGATCATTGATTTCATCTTCTTACTTGTTATTGGTCTGTTCATATTTTTTATTTCTTCCTGTTTCAGTCTTGATGGGTTCTATGTTTCTAGGAATTTATTCAATTCTTCTAGGCTGTTCAATTTGTTGGCATTTCATTGTTTATAATCTTATAATCTTTTAGATTTCTGTGTTAGGCATTATAATGTCCATTTTTCATTTATAATTTAGTTTATTTGGGTCCTCTCTTTTTTCCTTTTTTGTTTAGCTAATGGTTTATCAATATTGGTTATTTTTTCAAAGAACCAACTTTTGGTTTTGTTAATCTTTTTGTTGTTTTATGATTCTCTACTTCATTAATTTTTTCTCTTTTCTTCTACTTGGCACTCAGTAAATGCTAGCTCAGTTCTTATTACATCTTGGACATGAGGGAGATAAAACCATGATAACACATGACTAGAATCTAAAATCCTAGAGAATTATGCAAGTTATTTGAAGAGTAACCTTTCCTAAAAATCTCAAAAAATAATCCTATAGAGTTAAATAATAAAGATTCCATATTCTGACTACAAAATGTTGTTTCAGGCCCCAAAACTATCAGAGAGAGAAATGTTGAAATTTATAGTGGGGTTGTCTGGTTGACTTGGAGTCCATTATTATTTTTAGATGATGGCTAGAAGCAAAGCAAAACAAAACAAAACAAAACAAAAACTGCCATATTGAAGGTGTCGAGAACTTTTTCTTCTTCTAGAAGTATAGGTTTGAATTCACCTTTGAGGACAAATTTTTCTTTTCTATTATTTTAGGATGACCAATAACCAAAAACAAAACAAAACAAAACAAAAAACAAAAACAAAACAAAACAAAAAAAACAAAGACAGCCTTTTTCTGGAACTTGATTGTGCAAAAGTAAGTTAAATATATTTTTGAGATACAGGGAGGCTCCAAGTCAGATGTCTCAAACAGTTAGACCATTCTATCAATGTGTTTGATCCATTAATGGTGTTTAAAAACATGTATTCAACAAATAAAAACTAGGAGCTATCACATCAAGATTTTTCTTGAAAAACCTAAACAGTCTGACCATACATTTCAGTGCTCTCAAATGGAAACAATGACCACGGAGCTAGATCAGGGCCAACCCCCTTTTGGTTGTTCACTAAGGCTGCACCCCTCAGCCTGCTTCACTGGTTTGTGTTATCTGTATACCATTATTTGGTGCCTATGCACCAATCATAAGACTTAGGGCTTGATTAGTCTGTTTGGGCTGCTATAACAAAATATCACAAACTGAGTAGCTTATAAACAACAGAAATTGGTTTCTTATAGTTCTGGAGGCTGGAAGTCCAACATCAGGGTACCAGCATGGTTGAGAGATGGCCTACTTCTAGCTTGCAGACGTTTTACTGTGTCCTCACATGGTGGAAGGGGTCAAGGAAGCTTTCTAGAGCTTCTTTTGTAAAAGCACCAATCTCATTGCTGACCTAATCACCCCAAGGATCCCATCTCTGAATACCATTACATTGGGAATTAGGATTCCAATATATGAATTAATGGGGGTAGGGGTGGGGGAACATAAACATTCTGACCATAGCAGGGCTATTTCTCCCATGTTACAAATGATGAAATTGTAATAAAGAGGGGTAAGTTAATTTGTTGGGATTGCATTGTATAGAGTAGTAGTACAGGGATTTGAAATTTGATATGTCTGATCCCATAGCTCACTCTATTTCCAAGACACCATATTGCCTCCCTTTGTTCTCTGCTAGGAATATGTTTCCCCCTGCTCACTTCATTCTTGCTTACCTATCAGCCTTTGAATTTAGGTCAAATATCAACTTTTCCACTAAGCCTTCTTGATTTCCTCCTATTACCCCCAACTTCCAGCCAACACACTTCTAAAATAGCCTCAGCTAAATAGTCACTTTTTTTCCCCTAAATAATGAGACAACTCGTACTTACCTCATGGCAATAAGCACATTTGAAGATGTATTATACTGTTTATTAAAAATTATCCTCTCATGTGCCCTCCCCCAATTATTTAACACTGGATCTCATAGATAGCATGGCTCAAGTATATGTTGAAAAAAAGAAAAATCTCAAAGATGATTGTTACTCTTTTCTGTGCCTCAGCTGATTTTTTTCTAGTGTCTTTCCCAAGTGCCACTTATAGGCAGTTCAGATTATTTGCCACAACATAATGGAGCCTACTAGAAATAATAGCCAATTCTTCTGGATGATATACACCACACCCAAAATTGAACTGACACAGAGTTCCTCTTTTTTAAAGGAGGACAACTCCTTATGGAATAGTCTGAGCTAATAACAGTGACTTAGAGTTGCTAGAGCAATTATTTCAAACAAGTCTCTTTTCATCTCTTATACTCTTCACCATATCCCCAAGCTGCAGAGCCCCTTTCTCTTAAGGTAGGAGTTGGCACTCTTCCACCTCTGCTCTTGGCTAAAGGAGGTGGAGGATGAGAATTGTTGGAATTATAGCCCACCAGGCTTCATCTTTAAAAAAAACCTTTCTGCATAATTTTTATGAAGACTCTCCTATGGCTAGAAGAGGCTAGGATGCAACATTCCCTTCTATCCACCTCATATAGGGAGAAAATGTGGCCATGCAGCATTGCTCTCTCCAAAAGAAAAAGTAATTTATCCAGAATAACTCTTCTCTTCCATACTTCTCTTTTTAAATCTTCCAGTCTAATCTTTATATTTTACATGTGATGAAAAATTTTAGAATCATGAAATTAATTTTTATTCATGTCCTGTGTAAATTTATTGCACACACACACACACACACACACACACACACACGCACATACAATTGCTGTTATATCAGATCATTTGATATTGTCCAACAGATCTCAGATGCTCAGCTCTCAATTTGTTTTTGTATTTCAGTTTGGATAATTTTTATTGACCCATATTCAAATGTATTGATTCTTTCCTCTACTGTGTCCTATTTGTTATTTAGTCCTTAAATAAGTTCTTCATTTCTGTTATTGTGCTTTTTCATTTCTGATGTTTCTGTTTGGTTCTTTTACATAATCTCCATCTTTATGCAGAAATTCTCATCCTTTAATGCATGTTTTCTATATTTATCCCTAGATTATTTTAAATATACATCACATCTATTTTTAAGTTATTTCCTTGTAATTCCATACATGGGTTATTTGGGAACCTGCTTCAGTTGACTATTTCCTCTCTTAACTGTGAGTCATTTTCTTCTTTGTTTATGTGTCTTCTTTGTTTATGTGTTTGTAATCTTTGATTTTTCTGGATATTGTGAACAAAAGAACAGTAGAGACTGAATTAAATAATATTTACCACCAGAAAAGGGCACATCCTTTCTTTTGTCAGATTCTTAGTATGAGAGGATGAATTAATTTACTTTGTATATGTACAGGACCTGAGCTCTGTTGCAACTTTAAATTCAATTTCCCACTGACTTAAATGTTTTGAGAACAGGCTTAGAACTTGCCCATTGTTAGATTCTGAGTATTTCTGAGAATCTAGAGATTTCTCTCTGCTTTAGAAGACAGTCGCCAGATTTCTAAACTGTGATTCATTTCTCAGCTTTACTGCCTCGATGCAAGATTTTGGGTTACAAGAGCATTCTCTTTGTGTTTTAGTCCCATTCTCAATGTTCTGAACTCTTGAGAGATTGCTCTCTTTCTCCTGCCCTAGATTTAGGAGGATAACTTTGGTGTACTAGCTGAAGGCTTGGATTGCTTTCTGGAGCATCTTGAAAGATTTCTGTCAGTTATCTTGCCGGTCTCTACCCTTCAGTAAGCCACTGCTTTGGACCTGAGAAATGTCCTATGTGCCTCATGTAAGATTTCTCTCAGCTATATTTCCATGACCTCGACTGTTAATGTAGTAAATCTTTTACTTTGATAAGGCTGGTAGAAAAGAGTTGGTAGGTGAGTATGAACTCACTATTGCCGACACTCATCAGAATTTTAATTTTTCACAGTAGCTCACATACAGCCATTAAGAGTTAGTTAAAAATACAGCTTGTGTTTTTGAATAGCAAAGGAAACCATCAACAAAACAAAAAGACAGCCTATTGAGTGGGGGAAGATATTTTCCTGTGATACATCTGACAAAGGGTTAATATCCAAAATTTATAAAGAATTTATACAACTCAACAGCAACAAAAAAGCAAACAATTTAATTAAAAAATGGGCAGAAGACCTGAATAGAGATTTTTCCAAAGAGGAAATCTAGACAGCCAATAAACACGTGAAAATATGTTCAAGGTTACTAATCATCAGAGAAATGCAAATTAAAATCACAATGAGATATCATTTCAAATCTGCCAGATAGGCTATTACCAATAAACCAAAAAACAAGTGTTGGTGAAGATGTGGAGAACAGAGAATCCATGAACATTGTTAGTGAGATTGCAAATTAGTACAGCCACCTTGGAAAACAGTTTGAAGCTTCTTCAAAAAATTAAAAATGAAACTATCTTTTGACCCTACAGTTGTGCCTCTGGGTATCTGTCCAAAGAAAACCAAAACATTAATTTTTAAGAATCTATGCTCCCCTATATTCATGAGAGTGCTATTCACAATAGCCAAGATATGGAAGCATCCTAAGTGTCCATCAATAGACAACTGGATGAAGAAATTATGGTACATATATACAATGGAATATTACTCAGCCATTAAAAAAATGAAATCCTACCATTTGCAATGACATGAATGGACCTGGAGTTTATTATTCTGAGTGAAATAAGTCAGATAGAAAAAAATACCATATGCTTTTACATATATGTGGGATCTAAGGAAAAAAAAAAACTAAAAAACTAAATCAAAACAGTCTCACAGATACAAGAACAAACTGGTGATTGCCAGAGGGAAGGGGATTTGAAATATGGGTAAAAAGGTGAAGGGATGAAAAAGTATAGATTAGTAGTTACAAAACAGTCATGGGGATACAGAGTATGGCATAAGGAATATAGTCAATGTTGTTATAATGGCTATGTGTAGTGCCATATGGGTGCTAGAGGAATCAAGGGGATTACTTTATAAATTATATAAATGTCTAATCATTGTACTGTATACCTGAAACTAATATGAAATAGTAGTAATGCAAAAAAAAAAAAATACAGCTTGTATCTCCTCACACTCATTTAAGATGGCTTTCTCTTCCTCCTGTTTTTCTGCCAAAGATGAAGGCAACTATATGTTTCTACTCTTGTAGAAAAGGCTGTCACTTTCTGGAATTTAGTTCATTTGACTTTTGCTATTTTCAGCTCTTTAACAAGTTTTTTTAAAAAAACTTTGCTTTTGTAGCTTATCTGTTTTTCTTGATAAAGTGAGAACTAAACTTATTTCCCTTTTTACATTTTAATTGGAGGCCAAATGTAAATATTATTCTGGTCTACAAATATACCATGACTTATTTAACCATTTGCTAAGAGCTAGATATTTAGCTCCATTTTTCACTATTTTAAATAACTTTGTAATAAATATCCCAATTTATAAGTTATGGTCTTTTTCCTGAATATATTCTTAGTATTGACTCCTACAAGTGGTGATTGGGAGGGGAATGAAAGGGACTTCTGAAGCACTAGTAATATTGTTTCTTAATTATTGTGTTGGCTACACTAGTATGTTCATTTGGTGAAAATTCCTTGAGCTCTATGCTTAAGATGTTTTAAAAAAAATTTTATGTATGTTAAATTTCAATCAAAATTTACTTAAAATATTATTAGATTAAAAATTTTGTATTCGATTTTGTTCCTTCTGATAATTACCTATTAATGTTTTGTGGGTTGATGATTTAGATCAAATCATTGAACTTTTCAATACTTTATTTCTTTTATCTATAAAATGAGACAATGAACTTAAAGCACATACTCATGTAAATGAAATGAGGTAAACATTTGAAAATACTTTGAAGACTTAGAAGTTATATATAAATGTAGGTAAGATTTTTTTTTTAAATTTTATAACAGTTTGATTCACACACAATTCTGAGTAATATGAAACATTTGAGAAAAAATGAGTGCCCTAGAGAGGGCAGTAGTGTGTGAGCTTCGAGAAAATCCAGAACCAAGTGGAATAATATTGATCCTTGGAAAAATTTGCAGTCACTGAAATTTGCATTTAGTATCTTTTCTGTCCTGCAAACTCTGTCTGACTTTAGAACCAGTTCTCTTTCCTTACCTCCCTACTCTTCATCTTTAGTAGAGAGAGGGATCAGCCTGGAACAGTGGCTGCTCTGACTCCTGATTGCAAAATGCTGCCATTTTGTTCATCATGAGTTTCTTTGCTTCTTACAAAGTGATGGTTTCATTTGCCTCATTCTCATTGATTATTGGGTCCAAATGAGTATAAACAGCAAAATCCTGTCAAAGAGGATATATAGGAGTAGGTTAACCTTTCTTATAGAGTATTTTAGTGGTCATTTGTAAGGAATTAGGTTAGAATGAGTCAAACCAGGTGAAAATATTAAGTATTACATCTGGCATACCTTAGACTTGTAGTCAATGGGGAGTCAATGCTCTTCTCTATCCTTTCCCAGGATCATACACACATTTGGGTCAGTGAAAATATGCTTCTTGGAACTCTTTCTCCAACCTCCTTGCCCTAGAAAGAATTCTTCTGATTAACTAACCATGGAGGAGAAACAAAGAAGATGGGGCCTTGCCGTACACCCTGCTAGGAGAGGACTGTGTTTTACAAGCTGGTAAAGTACTTTCAAGCACACTCTAGAAAGCACAGTGTAAGGTATGAATGCTGAGTGTAAGGTATCATTACTGTATACTTGAGCAAAGTACAGCCTAATCACAGTTTACAAAGAAAAGGAGAGGAGAAGGCTGTAATTCACTTTTTAAAAATCAATGGTGTTTTACCTGAATGACACTCTTTTTCCTTCTAGGCTTTTTCTTGATGATACCTTCTCAGAGACTGCCACCAATCTTACAAAATATTAGAGTCTTTGCACTAGAAGAGTATTAAGAAAGTCATTTAGGCTAGTTTCCTGAACATCTGTCTATAGTAATGGAGATGATGAGGTCTACAATCAGAGCTTGACAATGTTTACCCACCTTCCAACACTGAAATCACTTATTGGATTCATAAACCAGAAGGGTCAGAACTTTTGAGATGAGTTAGTTCACAGTCTTCATTCTCTGGATTCTAAGTTAAGCTTAGAGATGTTAAGTTATTGATTCAATGCCTCTGAGTTAATTAGGTCCCAGGGATAGAACTCAGGTCTCAACATGCCTGATTGGGGGCATTTTCTGAAACTGGTAAAGAAATGTAATGATTTTATTGGTGATTGTATTAGTCAGCTCAGGTGGCATAACAAATTACCACAAACTGGGTAGTTTAAACAATAGAAATTTATTTTCTCATAATTCTGGAAGCTAGGAGTTTGATCAATATCTTGGAAAGTTCAGTTTCTGGAAAAAACTCTCTTCTGGGCTTACAGATAGTCACCTTCTTTGTGTTTCCTCACATGTCCTTTCCTCTAAGGAGAATGAGAGGAGCTCTCTTATGTCTCCTCCTATGTCTCCTCCTCTGCTATAGGGATACTAATCCCATCGAATTGGGAGGCTACCCTTATAACCTTATTTAACCCTATTTACCTTACAAAGGCTTCATATCCAAATACCATCATATTGAGGGTCAATGCTCCAACATATGAATTTTGGGAGATACAGTTTAGTTCATAACAGTGATGAAAGGCCATTGTTTTTATCAAAGTGGAAATCTAAATGCTACTTACACAGAATAAGGGTCTGGATCTTTAACTCACAGACACTCCAACTATGGAGGGCTAACATGGGGTTGGTGATAGAGAACTGGAAGGATTTGGAGGTGACTCTGAAGAGAGCAGTAAAAGCATAACAAACAGAGAAAAGATTAAAAGAAAGAAATGTACAGCATGTCTTGCCAATGATGAAAGAGAATTAATGTCCAGCTCTGATCTGAATTCTGACACCTTCTGCAACACCTACTCCCTCTGGCTTTCTTCTGGTCCCACTTCTTACCCACCTTTCACATTTAGAGAGCTGGGGCTACCCAGAAGAAGCCCCTCAATTTTCTTTTTCTATCTTTATATATTTTTTTTATTCTCTTCTGAGTATGCCTCCTTCTTGCCAAGGTTACTCCACCTATGTGCTATTTTTACAATCACTTGTGTTTCCAATTTTTCTCCTTTCATTTGCTTCATCTAATTAAGTGTCTGCTCCCTTTGTTTCCAATTCTTATAAGCCTGAAACACTATATCTGAGTTATATATTGGTGGCCCAAAGGTAGATAATACATAATCACAGCTCTTGAGGCATTTAGAGATGTGTGTTATGCAAATTAAGACACAGATGAGAATGCTATAGGTTGCAAGAGAAACCATTGGAAATGCATAAAACTTTTCTAACTACTCAATTAATTCATTCTTTTATTCTCCCATTTTCTTTCTACTGAAAATTCTGTCTGAACTGTCACCAGAAATCCTCAAATCACCTCATGTAATAGAATTTTCTCACTTTTTTTAAAAATTTAATCTTTGAGCAGCATGCCACATGCTTTACTTCACAGCCTTATCATGGAATGTTTGTTGATAGCTTCTGTTACTTTGGTTGTCTTCTGATTCTCTGTCCTCTCAGTCACCTTCATTAATTCCCAGACCATGTTTGTTCATAGGATATAGATGCCACCTGACATTTTGTATTTGATCCTTTCTCATCCATCTCTACTCTCTCACTCTCTCTGGCAAGCTCCCATTGATTTAATTCTCACCTCTCTCCCACTCTCAGACCTGTATTCTAGCTACTTGCTGGAAATCTCCATATAAATGTCTTTGAATTTTGAAACCAAACTCATTATCTCTCTTCTCAATACCTTCTGACCAACTCTCACTCCTGTCTTCCCCAATTCTGAGTTATTTTCAATTTTATCATTACTTCCTACTTATATGTAATACTCAGAAAGTCCCATAGACTCTACCTCTTAACATATCTAGTATTTTTTTCCTCTCTCATATGACTCCCATCAAATTTAGGGCTTTAATGCATTTAATCTGGTATAATGTATTAGTTACCTAATGGATCTCTTCACACCAAACCCTTCTGAAAATAATTTTTAGGTATGTCTTTCTAAAGTAATTTTCTGATTACTATTCCCTTAAAGAGAAGTTCAACAGTCCTCAATCGACTAACAAATTAATTTCTTCATATTGATGCTCAAATTCTTTAATAGTGTGGACCAAACTTATCATTACAACTCTTTTTTCCACTCCCCTGTACATCTCACCATGTATATTGTAGGCTTCAGGAAGATTCAGATACTCATTCAGAGCTCTTCTCCCACTATGCATTTTTCCTTGCTTTTCCTTCCATTAAGATTTCCTAACTTCTCCCCTTTTTTTTTTGTGTGTGAAATCCTATTAAAGAGATATTGTCATTGATGCCCTAATATCAGTTCATTCCATTGTATAACAAGGGGAAATATAGAGGAGGGATGGAATGGCTGGTAATCGGTTCAAGGACTGAGGCCAAAGTTGAACATAGGGGGCACAGTGTGACCTACTTTGGACTTATAAGAAGAGAAATAAATAATTTTGACCCATGATAGGATCAGAGATACTTATTTTCCATTGCAAACAAGAAAGGATATTGCTCCAATTGCTGTTAAAATCATATTATGGTCCTAAGGGGAATGAGACTTAGAAAGAAACTGATAGTAAGAGCTGTGGAATAGAAATAATATCGAACAGAAGACATCATTGAGTCACTGAGCCAACCCAGTGAGAAGACTGCTTTACTCTGGGTTTTTGTTGATGGACAAATACATTTTCTAATTATTTAAGCCAGTTGTGTAAGGTTTTCTATTGTTTGTGGTTAAAAATAACATAAAAAATAAACCTATCTAATCTTTTAGTGTTAAATAACCTTGTTCACAGAACATCTCTGTAGACAACTGAATTCAACTCTTTACTTTTAAAATCATAGTAGTATTTACTTTTTTTGTGAGATGGCAGATATTTTACTATACTTCTAATTGTAGCTATGTGAGTTCTTGATTTACTCAAGTATGAGGCCCTGGGGATCAGGAAATGTGCTTTTTTTTTATCTTTAAGTCCCCTGTAGCACCTACTGTAGTATACTGTGAAGGTTGTTGAATGGGAGAGATTTTGATGTAGTTAAGGGAGTCCTATCATTCATGAGCTGTATAACCCTGAGAAAGTCACCCTAGTAGCTCTAGTTCCCAGCTTCCTTATGTATAGAATGAAAGAATTACACTAAATGATCTCCAAGGTACAAGATGTTTTTATTTAATGGAAAATTTTAAGCAAAGAAAGAGCAAGAGAATTATTCCTTGTCCTTGATTTTTATCCAGCCTACACTATAGCTATACATTTCATAAATACAACCTCCCCTGCAAAAAGAAATTTTTTTTCCTCAAGAGCAATTCTTCTGTTCTCTAAGAACAACTGGCTCAAGCAGCAGCTAGCTTTTAAAAAAAGAATTTTCCTTTATATAACACAAGAAGGGTAATTGTTATAATGTGGACTCACTATAGTGATTCACTGAGATACCATTACTAGTTCAAGTAAGGAAGCAGGTAAGACGGCCATGTGGACTTATTGCATGAGCTAATGAAACTCTACCTGGGATTAAGAAAATATTCCATAAGAGAAGTATCAGTCATTCTGTGCAAGTGCTCTGCAAATCTATCATAAATGTTGGTAATTTTTTTGTGTATGCAATTTATTAATTATTGATAACTAGCCTTAGTTTTTCTTCTATAAAATACAAATTTGCCTTTCTTAGAACTATTATGAAGCTTAGATGAGGTAATTTATATAGTGTTTAATACAGTGTCTGATGTCTAATAAATACTCGATAAGTTTTGATCACCTTTTTACTTTTATTGCCTTTTTAGATGAAAAAAGGGGACAGGTGAAAAGACTGATACCGAACTAATGAGATTCAGAAAGCAAAAAGAAAATACTGTGTCAAGAAGGCACCCAGACAAATAATCCAACCTTAAATTTGCCTCAAGATAGAATATTAGAAAAACCTGGTTTAGGATCCACTGCAAAGAATCATAGTAGTCAAAGGCTTTGTATTTAGAGATGAATTGGAAATTCTTGCTGGATCAGGCAGATAGGCAAGCACTGCTTGAAACTAAGAAGCCATTCAAGCATCAAGCAATTAATGAAGAACCCAAACTCATCCCTTGCTTGGGAAAGAGGAATGTTAGTGAATATACATGGTTTATTCTACATTTTATTCTACCCTTTCTAATTTAATTTTGAGTTTTATTCAACCTAGTGAGGTAGATAGAGAGGCATTAATACTTGCTTTTTGGCATGTGGCAAAAAGGGCATTGACAGGATAAGGAACTTGGTAATTTTAATATGCTGATGAAATACGTTTCATCACAAAAGTCATCTTATGATTCATCAGCAGAAACTATTTATCACTTCTGGTTCCTAAGATTTGCCAGTTTTGAACAAAGAAGAGAGACCCAATTGCTGTCTTTTAATTTCTCTTTCTTCCCTTGACTACCTTAATGTTCTCCTTGAATTTATAACAGCTGTTGGGGATGGAGTATAGAGTATGTGTGTGATTTAGAGACAAGAAATGCTATTACTTCTAGTAGATTCTAACCTAATCCATGTTTTTTTTTTCCTTCTTCTTGTTTTCTCTTGAGCTCAGGGATCTTTTTTTTTTTCATGTCATGATCTTTAATACTTCAAGCAATAGCAAATCTGTATTTTCCACGATTCTTTTCAGGTAACTTTCTAGTCCTTTTTTTAGGAGAAAATGCTTATTCTGTAATCATAAACTTTTCTTACATGTAGAGGAATCACCACTCTTTCTATCCCTACTGGACCCTCTCTACCCACTCACTGATTTCTCACATGGTTGGGTGGAGAGGGTTTGACTTATTCAGTTGGAGATTTTAGGAAGAGAAACTGGATATGCATAGTCCAGCCTTTTCTTTTTAGTAGTGAGCTCCCTGAAGTATATATACCACTCTTCTTCTAAGTAGCTTCGAAGCAGTGAGGGGATAATTTTAGTGGGCTTAAAGGCCTTAGAGTACTGGATATTACTTGAATATGAGCCATACACTTGTAGCTGAGATCATTTTCCAAATTCTTTCCAAATTCAGACCTTTTAGCAGGACAATATTTGCTGCTTGTAAAGCAAAAGTCACTTGAGTTCTGAATGTGCCATAGAATACCAAAAAGGCTGGCTTCAAACTCTCAGTTGCCCATGTATAGATAGACAGCACTAGAGTGGCTGCCCAAAACTCCATTTCGAATTTAGGGCTGAAGGAGAAGAATGTGATAAGGCTACAGTGGGTTCAGGTGTTTTGTATTCTGGCTCAAAGGTCATCAACCATTACATTGTTCCAAGTGGACTCTAGGTTAGTTAATTATAAGTGAAGGAAAAACATTACCTAGGAGTTTGTTTCTTAGGCCTCAGAAATTCTTTATTGAGAGCTGAATAGTTTTTAAAAAGCCACTGTGACATAACACTGAAACTGACTGTTCACAGAGAATGTAGATACTCAGTTCTGTCCTGGGGTGCCAGAATCTGGAACTTCAAACAGGAAATGGAAATTAGGAGGCTTTAAATATACCTAATGGGAAAGAAAGCTTCCTGACAGTAGTTGTTGCTTATCCTCTGAGGGAAAAGACAATATATTTTTCCCTTAAGATATGTATCGCCCAATATATAGTTCTAAAATCAAATTCTTAATGAATTTAAAGGTCAGTTGTGCTTAAGCTCATAGATCATGTATTTTAGACACTTGGCATACATGAACTGCTATCTTGGCATGACTAAAACCAGTGAGGAAAGAATGGTGGTTAGGAGTACAGGCTGCCTAGGATTAGCATCTTGGTACTCCTTACTAGCTGGCTGTATTACATTGGGCAAATTACTTGAGGGGACTGTCTTACTTTTTAAATGTGGTAGGTGGCAAGGTCAGTGTATGGCATAACTGATGAAGAAATCAGACATAGTAAAGACTTAGTCTTTAATCATTTAACTCTGAAATCCTGAAGAAACATTGAAATACTGTTTGGTGATTGCTGTTAAAGGGCTCTTAACTCCACCTGGATCTTGAGAACACCTCTGAGAGCTGACTGACCAGAAGAGAAAATTAGGGAGAATAAATGTGGACTTCAGTTTCTTAGAGATTTTAAACTCACAAGGAAAAGGTACTAAAGGGTACTATAACTTGAAACTTTAAGTATTGGAGGCTTTAACTTCTATAAAAATTTAATTTATGAACTCTAATTACTTCTTAAGAATTTGGTAATGAGAATTTATATTAAAATTTGCAGCATATTATTGTTGGCATTTTAATAGTGTAGTATTTTATTTATTTTAGTATTGGAATATCATGCTAATTGGACTTGGGGAGCAGGAAGTGGCATTCTGGATGCTCTGGACAGACACATACATACAGTTGGGTGAGAGATAAACTGTCCCCAAATCAAGTGTGCCTCCTATCTCTAAGAGATAAGCATGGACATGGTACACAGATTTGGAGACAGCACAGGCCATATTTGGAAATGTTCCAAATCATTCATTATGTGACTCAAAAGATATTGGTTTTGAACAGATGCAAAAAAAGTGGTTTCTATAGTAGTATCAGTTTTCAGTATATGTTCAATATGGATGATTGGGCCATATGACCCAGCAGAGCCCAAATTATTAGAAGTATCTGTGACAGGGTCCCTGGCAAGCCCCAGTTGGAGAGTCAGTCATAGCACAGACTCCTGGAGCAAAGCCCATGCCATCTGCAACAGAAAAGTATTAATTATTTGATATGCAGTTTCTGGCATGTTTCTCAGCCTCATGGAGGACATTTAGTGATTATGTAATTGGAGTTGCTCACAATGAGTTGGATATTGTCAGACCTATTAAGTAATAAAGTCAGGAGAACACAGCAGCAACCCATTGTGTGATGGAAATTATATACTCAGGATCAGGCCTGAGCATGTCCAGAGGGCACAGCTGAGTGAACAGGTGGCCCAGACTCCCATGTCATCTATCCCTGTTGTATTGCTGTCTCTTCTTTAGCTTGTGCCTATGGCTTTAGGGAGTTCACAATGACCAAATGATGAAGAAAGAAAGTATCCAGGCCTGGATCACAAGTGTGTTGATTCAATATGGGCTATTGCTGTACCATGCCATGCTCAGGATACTCTGGATGCTGGTAGTGAGAGAAAATTCTTTCAGTGGACAGAGCTTTGAGTAGTATACCTGACCATTCAACTTTGTGGCCAGGGAGAAGTTGCCTGAAGTAAAGATATAGATAAATTCCTGGGAAATGGTGAGCGAGTTTGCAGATAAGTGAAGAGCCTGAAAGGAGCAATATTAGACAAAGAGATGTGGAAAAGAGGCATGTGGATAGCCTTTGGGAGCAGGTAGATCTTTGTATCTCACACTGATGTTCATCAGAGAGCATACACTGCAGAAGTGGCCCTGAACAACCAGATCTCATAGATGACTCATAAACTAGAGGTACTTGTACAATGGACTCATGACTAAAGCAGCCATGGTAGCAGAGATAGAGGCTATGTAAATACCAAATAACATAAGCTCCTTTTTACCAAGGCTGTTCCAACTGTACTGGAGATTGCTGAAAATGTCAGCAGTAGAAACCAATACTGAGCTATCATTGTGGTATCATTCTTGGAGGAAATCAATTAGCCACTTGCTGGCAATTGGAGCCTTTTCACCTGGAGAGGGAAGCTATTCATTAATCCTTGTATTGGCACATAGTCTAAGTATGGATTTACCTGCTTTCTTAATCTATTTGGGCTGCTATAACAAAATATTACAGATTGGGTATTTTATAAACAACAGGAATTTTATTGCTCGTAGGTCCAAAGGTTGGCTCTCTGAGATCATGGCATTATTATAGTCGAATGAAAACTCTCTTTTTAGTTCATAGCTGGCAACTTTTGCTTTGTCCTCAAAAGGACAAAGTGGAAGGGGCTAATGAACTCTTTGTGGTTTCTTTTATAAAAGCATTAATCCTATTCATGAGGGCATCATCCTCATGACTTAAGGATCTCCCAAAGGTTCCCATCTACTAATAATAATCACCTCTGAAGGTTAGGATTTCAACATATGAATTGCCTGGGGCAGAGGAACTATAGCAAACATTCAGACCATAGAAACTTCGCTGCCTAGATTGATTCGTCTGGCATGTTTGTCTGTAGACCAAGTGATAATGTGCTTACTGTTTGATTTATTATCATAGGATCCTGCATCACCTTGGATCAAGTAACCCATTTTTCAGGGAAAAAGATGTTCAAAACAGCAGATGAACATCATGAGATCCACTGGTCTTAAAATGCTACCTGACTGAATTGTTGAACTGGCCCCTTAAAGCACAGCTAAGGAGCTAGCACGCCCTTTAGTGTTGGGCTGCTGTCTTTCATGGTGTGATATATATTTTGAACTAATGTCCACTATATTGTGTTATGTCTTCAATATCTAGAGAGCATGAGTCTGGAAAAGAAGATGTGGAAGTAGGAATGATTTTCTTATCATCATCCCCAGTGATCTATATGGAGAATTTGTGCTTCCCATTTCCACAAATTTAGTCTCTGCTAAACTAGTTTTAGGTTTCTAGTGAAAGTAGGTTGGGGACACTTCTGCTGGGAGATACACTAATGGTTCTGCTTATTCTAAGGCTATAATACCTGCCTGGGCATTGTGGGTATCCCATGTAGATAAGCAGGCCAAGTAATGAACCTTACTATAATATATTGTCCTGTACTGTACTGTACCATACTACACTATTAAGGATAGATGGCTGTGATTATTGTGCAGAGATAAGATTGCTGCTATTTAATGGGAACAGAGAAAAATGTGTCTATAAGCCAGGAGATCCATTAGGTTGCCCCTAGGTATATTCAAGACCAGTGCTCATTGTGAATGGCAAGCAGTCCTAGTAACTGCAGCAGTCAAGGGCATATTTACCAGAAGCTTAGACTCTAGGGGATAAAAGCAATCTAGGCAACAAAATGCTGGCTAGAGGTGAGGAGGATTTACTCTAAGTGGTAGAGGAGAGAGATGAAAATATTACTTGTAGAAGTAGAGACTTCAGTTTCTCCCCATAACCCTCCTCTTGTAATTTTTGTTTTAGAAATTGGATGAAGGTGTTATATAATTCCATGGTGGTCATTTTTGCAATATATAAATGTATCAGATTACCATGTTGTTCACCTTAAACTTACATAATGCTATATGTCAATTACATTTCACAAAAGCTGGAAAAAATTGTGACCACCTTGAAGAAGCAGTGACAGTATGAAGATTATTTAAAATGTAGGAGGTAGCAAGGAATGGAACATATCAAATGTTCCCAGTGCCCATCCATTTCTTTTCAAACCACTAGCATTTAGATATCTTTGCCTGAAGTCTTTCTCTGATTACTGGAGGCCACTCTGCTGTTAGGTCCACAAGTTAGAAGTTCCAGAGAATTACCATTTTCTAGAACTAGCCCTTAACCAAACTTGATAAGACTTAATGTGTTAGAGCTCTACCTCCCTCACCTCACAAGTGGAATAGCTCTGAGACACTTGTCCTATACCAGCTGCAGGTCTCCTGAAAGTTGTTTATGCATAATAAGAAGCTTGTATAATAACACACCTGGTTTTGGGTGCTTCTCTGTCCTGTCTCTCCCAACCTCACTCCGCAGGCTTTCCTGGGATCATCTTGTCTGCTTCTGGGTGCATCCAAATTAAGACAATACCCAAAATATACCCCAAATCAAATATAAAACAGCTTGCTTCCATTTTATGATTCGTGAAACTATAATTTATCTAAGTAAAGATAGATGAATTTAACTGTGTTTAGACATTTGATAAGGACCTAAAAAATGGAGAAATGTCTGTTTGCCTAGATCAGGGGTTGGCACATTTTTTCTGTAAAGGGCCAGATGGTAAATATTTTAGGCTTATGGGCTACTACATTCAGTGTTGCATATGCTTCTTGATGTATTTTTTAATTTTTAAATATTTTTTACAACCCTTTAAAAACGTAAAAACTGTGCTTAGTTTCTAAGCTATGCAAAATAGGCCAAGGATCAGATCTGTCCTACAGGCTATAGTTTGCTAACACCTGGCATAGGCAGAAACAAGAAATAAGGAGATGCTAGCTTCGCAACATAACCTTGCCTCAAAGGTGAAGATTTGAGTTTTAAACAACTTCTCATTCTTCTATATTGATTTATATTTACACAGATAGCCAAGGGTCTTGGCTTCAGGACAAAAGTTTCTAAAACTTGTAATGATCTGAGTTTAAGTAAGACTGAAATGTATGGATTGAATTTTCTCCCAAAACCACATAAAGGGAGAGAGTGCTTGGCACAGCTTTTTCTTGGGGGAGGGTAGGGTTATTATTTTAACAAAAACATTTGTAAAATAGTTCTGGAGACTCAACAAACCAAAGAGGTGATTGACTTTGCCCTTAGGAGTCATTCTGCACCTTAAGCCTACAGCCCAACTATGTTGACATTTAAAGGAGAATTTTTGCTTTTATAACCTTCACCAGTGTGTTTCCAGCACTAAATATATTGAGGGAAGAAAGTCCAAATGGGGTGATTTATTTGAGAAATTCCCAGATTGGGGGAAGGTGTCTCTTGAAATAGTGGCCTCAGGGAAAGAATATATTATGATATATTTAGTAAATGATGTTGAGGGAAATTGCAGAAGACTATATAAATTGGGGGTTGGAGAGGGAATGGAAAGAGAGAAAAATATTTTCCCTGGATGAGATTTATGAGCCAAGAAATAGATAGTTTAGGAAAGAAATTTTTTTTCTTTTGTTCCTTTAACACTGATATACACTAACGGCCTTCGGAAAATGGAGGTAGAAAATTATTTTCACTTCTTATGCTTTGGCATTACTCCTCACCATTTCTTTCTAGTACATTGCATGGCAATATATTTTTCTGTTTCCATTTCTTGCTCACCACAGAATATAATACAAATTTCCAAACTCTGTTGCTTTCAGACAAGCATGGTTTGAAATCACATCCATTCCTCTTATAAAGTGTTTAGTTGTATTGGTCCTCATGGGAATGAGTACAGTTGTCCACTGCCTAAGCAAAAAAAGGTTTCTGTTTAGGAGTCCTGGCTTCTGTGGGCAAGGGAGTTATGACTTAGTATCCTTTTATTGACAAGGCAGTATGAAGTGTCAGTCCTCTGGGACTTTGAAATGTTTAGCTGACTCAGTTCATCCATAGTAATGGGGGACTGGAAGAATATGATGGCCAAAATCCTCAGAAAATGCAGAAATCACCGATGAGTTTCATATGCGCTCTTTCAACTTTTACTTCAAAGCTATTAATATGTAGCAAAATGGATGGGATTGGTGTCTGGCTCCTAACTGATTTTCTAGTGGAGGTGATATGACCAGAGAATAAGACAAAAAGAATAAAAGAGGAGACCTGCAAAGATATGAATTTCTAATTACTAGATCATTAATCTGTGAGTGATTGAAGATTAGCTATGTGTGGCTCTGGAAGGGAATTTCATGATTTCTAAACTTTCTTTTCTCTCCAGTCTAAGAGCCTTGTTACATCATTATACATTGGAATGAATCAAGAGTTTGAGGTTCTCTGGAGATTGTGATAATTGCTACATATCACCAGCAATAACTATTTAATGTTAATATGTTTCATGTCCTTGAGCCTCAAAATTTGTCAAGAACCACTTATGGAGAATCTTCCACATGTGGCCTTGGATGAAGTACACTACAAGGCAAAAAAGAAGTATATTGTCCTTTGGAATTTATGGTTTTGCTGAGAAGAGATGCTTTCATATTTCTGAGCATTTATAAATGCTGTTTGTTTTGCCTGCCTCTTCCCAACTGCCCACCTGGAAAATGCTTACTCATTCTTCCAGATTGAACTTGCGTGTTCCTTCCTCTGTGAAGCTTTCCATAACCTTCTCAGAAGTGAATATCCTCTCACTTCTCTTACAGTGCTGCGAGGACCTGGTTACACAGTACAGTTATCATCTATTGTCCTATTAATTTTTATGAACTGTAGGCAGGTTCTTCTGTAGGCAGGAACACTGTTGTATGTTCTCTCACACCTAGTACAGAGCCTGAAATATTGTGAGTACAATTAATGACCAACAGCCTGGAGGCCTAACTTCACTCACATTCATGTTTGGTTTTGTCTAAGTGGTGTAGACCTACCTAGTGCTTTAAACTGTTTTTGACTTAATTGCCAATTCAACACAAGGACCCATATGTATATGTCCTAAAAAACTGGAAGATACGGCAGCATTAGGTTTGTTCTCTTGCTTGAAATAGTTGGCTGGAGCTAAGAAGTGGCTGGCTATTCCATGTGAAAAGAAGAGAGTGCTTTCTAGCTAGCCACAGTTTCCACTGCTCCCTAAGACCTACTTGACATAGGATGCTTCATTCATTTGTAGTACCTGCCTGGTAACTACAGATATTGGAGATTGTACCGTTTGTCAGAACTACCAAGCAATGAACTTATTTCTTTTCCAAAGTCAATCTGATCCCTATTTCTCCATTTAGAAAGCACTTAACATCTTTTGAACTTCTAGTTTAGTGATCTTTAAAGTGAGATAGAGATGTGCATATCAGAGTCACTTGGGATGCTCTTTTAAAAGATTATTTTAGCATCTTAAGGTAGAAACATATTTTAAAAATCTTCCACATAGAAATCTCTTACCCACTTTAAGAACTGGTCCTTTATTCTCTTTTTTCTATTACAGTTATTAAGCACATGGCTTGTCTCTTCTATGAGATGGTAAATCCCTAGGGGACAGGGTATTGGTTATTTTACCTCTGTTCTAGAAAGCTTATTGACCATAGCAGACATTCGGTAAATATTTTTTGAATGAAAACTGTAAATACGGTAGAAAAAATACAGAGAAAGGAGACCCTGAATTGGCAGAGGTGATTGTATATGGTGCCATGGAGTATGGTGGACTTGACATTTACCAGAGTTACATTATCCCTGTGGTCAGTTCCTAAGGACCATCACTCTCAGATGCATATCCAATACAATTTTCTGCCTACAAGACCAAATTTCCAAAGGGAGTAGTTAAAGCCCTGAAAGGATCTTATTTACATACAGACAAATATTCCATAAAAGAATCTTTATATCACAAAATATTTGACACTCACTTTGCTTTTTACTGAAATATCTGTCTTTACCAAAAAAAAAAAAAAAATCACCAAGTGCCAGATGTAATTGAGGAGAAAGAATCCACTAGAATGTTTTATATATATTCTTTCTGTCTATATGGTTTATGACCAAGTCTTTAAGACTTTGAGGAAACACATAAAGTTGAGACTTGTTAAATTAATATACTTCAAACCACATGAATGTTGTGTTTTGTTTTTTTAATGAAGTGTGCCCTATTTCTATTAAATTCCAATTATGACCACTGTGAAAGAAAATGAAGTCTTTTTAATTGCCGCAAGAGGGAGCTATATAAATAAAAGGCTAGGCACTTGACTTGCTTCTGTTTGGTATTTAAGCTTGATGAGTTCCATATTTTAGAGTTTCCTGTGAAAAAAGAGCAAGAGAGAGGTTTGATGCTGTTTTTATCCTTTTATTATGAGATACCAACTATCTTTTTTGCTCTTTAATTACTTTATTCTGCATTAATGGTTTTAGCATTCATAACCTGCTTGTAAATCATGAACAAGTCTGATTTGAAAGAATGCTAGTTCTGCTCAACAGATTCATTCTGTTAATATACATCTATTGTAAATTTTAGACCTTGAGCTAGATAGAAGGGATATAAAAAGAACAAGACAATTTTTGTCACCATGGACTTCTCACTCTAGTCAGGGTGTGCTAACACTAAATCACAAGATGAACAGGTTTAGTGACACAATTAATGGTTAAAAGATTAGAGAGAAGTCACTAGTTGTGACTGAGAATTTCAGAGGAGGTAAGCTATGAAGAATGAGTGCTAGTCGCAGTCTAAAAATGAAGGAAAGGCCAATTCATGGATATTGTAAGCAAATGAAGAGGGATTCTAAATTGTTTAGGCTTCTAGGAGAAATGCAAGTTATCAATATGGCCGAACTGAAGGATACATGGAAGGAATAATGGGGAGAATAATAGAGAAGTCTTGAAAATTAGGATGACATTTTTTGTACATATGGGGAGTAGCTTTGTTTAATTCTAACCTTCTAATGAGTCTTTCTTTACTTCAGAGTCTAAAAACCTAAAAATTTAACTTCCCTGAATCACTTGCACTAGGTAGATTCCACCAATCAAGTGTTTTCCGATGAGATTTGGAGGCAAAAATTAAGTAGAACCTATCTTTCTGTTGCTTTTGATCAAATCTGTTTGCAAGCATGATGGTGAAGAATTTGAATTTTCCCAGTGTCTAAATTCTGGCTCTTGTGCATGTTGAGAGGCTGTCATGGTGGCAATTATTTCGTGGTTCTAAAATTTTGACTACAGCAATATATTTTGAAATCAATGTTTTCAGTGGTAGCCTCCTGGCTATCCATGTTCTTGTTTGTGGCTGAAGCAGCAGTACCTTTGTGGGCAAATTCTGTTGTAGTCACCTGGGAACCACTCCTGAATATCTGGCCTTCAGCCTTTTAAACTAATTTCTAAATCCCTAATTCCCTGGATTAAAATTCTTTCTGCTCTAAATAGGCAGCGTGGTTTCTGTTTTCCTATGACTCTTATGCAATTTTATCCTGAGGACAAGGGGAAACCATTGAAGAATCTTTAAAAAGAGAAAAGGCATAATCAGACTTGAGTCAGAAAGCTCAGGTTATTGCAGAATGGAGTGTGGATTGAGTGGGAACAAAATTGGATGTGGGGTTATTAAGAGGTGATTGCATATCATGAGAGTAACCAAGGGGATGTGGTAAAATACTGATAAATGGTTCACCTCTAGGAAGAGCCAGCTTCACAGACTTGTCACATAGGACTGTGTGCATAGATGGGCCCCAAGCTTGGGATTTAATATTCAAAAATCACTGTCTTACAATTTTTAATAATTTTTTGTCTTTGAGTTTGTGTTTTGTAAGTGAAGCACAAAAACCCTCAAAGGGCTCAGATCCTCAGCTCATACTGAGTCTTCTTGTTTCCTTGGGGCTGGTCTTTGGATACCTGATATTCCAGCTTCCTAGTGCCTATCTTTTGCTTCCCTGTCACTTCCCAGCAGCTGCTGCCACCTTCCACATCCACTTAGGCAAGGGCCTGGGCTCATGGAGGGTGGGAATCTGGCATGAGCAGTGCCACAGCAGTAGGGTAGATAATTTAGTGGGGTGAGCCTCCTGGAAACCCCTTATTTAGGTTTATGCTGGCATGGAGGGTGCAATCTATTACTACAGGAAGGAGAGATTGGCTTCTTTCCCTCTGGCCCAAGAAGGTCAGTCCAGTGGCTGGTAGAAGGGGAACCAAGCAGTTGGTATTGTACACTGATTCATGGAACTGGGCCCCTGGACATCTGTGAAGATTTGCATGCTTCCAGCAAGTATCACTGTGCCTAAGAGACAGTTATACTAAATGACATATAAACTCTATGATACAGGTCAGGAGAAAAACCACTGAAGAAAGCAACAAGTTATATATTTTTTGAGTTTTAATGGCACTTTTTTTGGCCTCTTAAACAAGACACTAACATTTCTATTTTGCACCAGCCCCTTGTACATTATATAACTGGCCCTGACTCTATGTAGAGCACGTATGACAAAATCAGACCTTTAGCATTGAAAAAGATAATCCAGTGTTTGTACAGGACCTGTGGATTACTACGGCAAAAGATTGGTGGTCTCCTCTTTGAATTTGAGTTAATTTATAATAGAACATGCCCTGTTACCAGAAAGAGTAGGAGAAAAGGAAATTTAAAAAAAATTAAATTTTATCTATAGACTTATCTGGAGAGGTAAGTTGGGGGTGGGGGACAGTATGTAGAGAAAGACAGAATGAGAGCGGGAGAGAGAAAGAGAGAAAGAGAGAGAGAGAGAGAGAGAGAGAGAGAGAGAGAGAGAGAGAGAGAGAGAGAGAGAGAAAGGTAGAGGGAGAGAAGATACAGGAGAGAGAAAGGTCTACCTTTAATACATAGTTGCAAAGGAGAAAAAAAAGGGCCATTGATGAAGAGCATGAGGGAAAGGTTTGCATTTGGAAAAGAGATGGGGTTGTTTTTTCTGAGAAAGAAGGGAAAGAAGTTAAATGAATGAAAATTAAAGTGTTTTTAGAGGTGGCTGGGATATAAATCTTCTATTTTTTAGTTCTGGTTGCCTAAAAGTGAATAAAAATAAAAATTAGTGGATAAATGAAAATTGAAATATTAGCTGTGGGAAGTGGGAGAAGAAACAAAGCTGGAGGCAAATAAAAAAATCTGAAAAGGATGATTTGCTATTTGAGATAATTTCTTGATTTTAAAGGAGTCATCCTAGGCTTTCTACAAAGAATCAGCACTTTTCATGCATTGGAAATGACTTTGTTTCAACAGATTCCTCTCACATCATATCTATTTGACATATCTATTGCTTAAAGAAACAAATATTTTAATTCATTTCTTTTTAAATTTCACTTGGCTTCAGTGAATTTCTAGTTTGCACTTTGGGGCCTGATCTCTTCACTCTTTTGCTTTATCTATCTTTTGTTTTCCTTGCTTGAATTTCCAAGAAGTGTAGATCATAGAATCCACTGGCTCATGGGGCCTGCTTCTTAAAAACAAACTTCAAGGACAGGTCTTAGTTGATGTAAGTGGGTAGAGCCTTACCCTGGCCAGGTCATGCTGCAAAACATATCCTGGAACTTTCCTATTTGTCAACACTGTGGTGTTGACCCTTCTCACTGAGGCTCTATTTCTGAATGGCTCTTATAGATTATTTCTGCAACAAAATAGCCCTTAGCATGTTCTGTGAGGTTCTCTGAGTATTGCTCGGAAAGAGGACAAGCCCCGACCTTTTGTGGCTACTTCGTACTTCCTTTGGGTCCACAGTTCTATTGTTTTTGATCTTCAAGAAGAGAAAATCTGTGTTAGGCAAGATATTTGTTTCAGCCCCCAGGTGTCAACCCGGAACCATTTTTACAATATTAAGAAATCCATCAACATTGTCCTTAAAATCCAATATTTTTATGTAGTGGTGGAAACTAGTTTGGTTGTTGTTCCTTGGCCTGGAGTGGTCAGTAAAGAAGATCTCTTTATAGTCTATGCCTCTATCAGTATTAGCATATCTTCATGGAGGGAAGCATGGTGCCTCAGTTGGTACACTTTGTTTGCAAGTGTAACACCCCTCTATGGTTAACTCAGAAGAAAAAAGGGCACTTGTAGTAAGGAAATTAGGTAGACACCAGAATCTAAGCATATCGTTTCCCAATGGCTAACTCTAGAGGAAAGGGAATATTTGTAGCAGTGACTGAGTAGATCCTAGAATCTAAGGCAGAATTGAACAATTGGATCTTATCAAGAGCAGGAACAAGGAGAGTTCTCTGAAGCCAGGTATGAGGATCTAAGAAACAGGCTTACTCTTCTCCTAGGAACTTTTATTAGAAAGACTCACCTCCTACTATTTTTCATCTTTAATGACTTACATGTTTTAGATTGCCAGGAGATAAAGAGTGTGATTGACTTCACACTGCACACATAGCCACCCCTTGGCCAGGGAAATGGGGCAATTTGATTGACAGTTCCACCATGATTACACCCCAGTAGGAGAGGGGATATTCCCAAATGAAAATCAGCTAGTGCCAGGCATGTTTACAAATTTTACCTCATTTAACCCTCACCACCAGCCCATACCCCATGGAGTGTGTATTATTATCACAACTTTCCAAAAAAAGAAGCTAAAGTCTGAGAAATTGAGTGAATTATCTATGATGACAAAATTAAGGCAACTAGAACTAGGATTCAGATCTAAGGTGAATTACTACACATTCCGGGAACTCATCATCTCATGTTACTAATTATTAGTATAAATGATTTTGATGATGAAGAAGAAGAAGATGATGATGATTTTAAGACCACTAAAAATATTCTCTCCTCCCTTGTTTGGCTGATTTATTAACCAGAGATATTTACAAGGATTTATTCTGCCCTAAATTCCCTTTTTTTCTCAACTTGAATGCATCTTCACATGCTTTTTTTCAAAGGAGAGGCTCTCAGAGCCTCATTCTGAGTTTTCTTATATTTAACACAATTCTAGAAGAACCAAATTTTAACATCAGAAGTGGGACTTAATAGAATTAACATATCCAAAACTGATAAGAATGACAATTGGTGGCCTGACAGAAAAAAAATGTATCCAAACAGACACCAGATCTCAAAAGACAGAGAAAGAAGAAAACAGTAAGCAAGGGCAAATGTCATTTGTATCTCAGTAGTTTCAAAGGGCTTCACTGTTGTTTTAAAATCATGTTAAATTATGCTCAATGTCTACCATCTAACATGCATGAAAGGACAATATTTATTCTCCTCCCCCAAAATGGAGGTGCCACAGCATCTTGCCAGTATGCTGCTCTGAGCTGAGCTCCCATATGGAACTACAGGCACAGAGCCTGCTCATAAAGGCGACCCTTCCATGAGTTATGCACATTTGTCCTCCTATGTCACAGAAAAAGAGCACTGAGGGCTAAATTCATGATAATATACTGTGGTTTCTTTAAACACACAGTGGATTTTTAAAAACATGTATCTTTCTTCTTTAGTGTTGAAAGTCCTCTGTATGAATTTATCTTACTTTAGCAGAACTGGAGATGAGGTTTCAAACCTTATTTCTTACTATATGAACTTCTTTGCTCTCTATATATCCTTTTTAGCAGCCCCTCCTATCTTTTAGTGAAAGCCCTAAGCACATACTTTGGCAGTCTTTACTGCATTCTTTCTAGACTATAAAGTTACTTGTGGGGAGAGATCGTATTTTGACCATCTTTTATTTTACCTCCTGCTTACTTTTCTCTCACATATTTCCTTCTCAGACTACTGATATTATAAGGCTTTTAAATGCTGTCAGAAGGCGTTGGGGGAATAATATAAGGGTGCCATTGTCACACAATTGTCAAATACTCTGCCATAGTCTAAAAAGATCAAACTGATTATATTAAGAACAGGTTGATGCTTTGGGATGGGATAAAGCTGAGTAGGAGTTAAGTAGAAGGAAAGAAGAGTGACTCAGAAAACAGTGGCCTCAAGAAAAAGAAAGAAAATGGGCTGGGGGATTCTGGCAAAGGCAGAAAAGATGGAATAGGAAAATAAAAGTCTTCCTAGATGAAAATGTAACAAACTCAAGTTTAGTTGGTGAGGGAGGTTATTATGCCAACAGCAATAGTTACTGGAAGCCATAATGAGTGCAGGGTAGATTAAAGTCTTTATGGCCACAGCAGTTATGGTATACTAAACTACTTAATGAATAGACCCAAACACAAATTGGCCCATACAAAGTGGAAGCTTATTTCTTGCTTACATAATGTAAGTTAAAAGCAGATACTTGGGTAGGCAAAAAGCATTCCTGTGATTCAGAGACCAAGACGTCTTCCATCTTGTGGCTCTGTCATCCATCCTCTGAGACTCAGTCATTGTCTGCACCTACATGGTAGGAAGGGAAGGAGAGAATGGAGAGCCACCTGCTCACTTAGAAATTTTAGCCCAGAAGAAACACATGGGACTTCTTTTCACATTCCACTGGAGATGACTCAGCCATCCAGTCTATATCTGTAAGCGGGCAGGGAACTGTAGTTCAGGCCTAGGCTCAAATAAGTCCAAGTGCTATGGAAGAAGCAGAGAATAGATTTTCATAAACAGTTGTGGTTTCTGCCACAGCAGCTCAGGGAGTGAAAACATAACCATAGTGTTCAACAGATGTTTTAGAATTCTTACCTGGTAAGATTGGTCAGTTACGTGGGTTCTCTACAAACTTCAGTTACTCCATCTATAAAATAGAGATAATACTAGCACCTACCTCATAGGATTCTTATGAAGATTAAATGAAGTAATTAGTGTAAAGCATTTAGCATAGTGCATGGCAAACATAAACACTCATTAAAGTTTGCTGTTATTTTTTATAGCTATAATCCAAATAAGGGAAAGCAATAGACATTTATACTGTACCTACTTCAGTTCCTGATGATAGGCAATTTACATATATTTATCATGTAATTCTCAAAAGAGTACCTTGAAATAACTATTTTCTGCTTGTTATAGAAAAGTGGTTTGAAACTCAAAGAGGTAAATAGCCAGGATGTAGGAAAAAAGGATTTGAGCCAAGGTTAATTTCTAAACCTCATATTATTTACTTTTCTAATTCTAATCTATAGTTTAGAGGAGGGACTTTTAAGCTGCCAAGTGAGGAAGAGTATGTGCAAAACTTAAAACCTGTGTGAAACTAGCACAGAATTACATTTGTGTTTGTATTCTACCTCTAATATGTTCAGTCTTATCTTTGAGATTCCCAGATAGTGGTCAAATTTAATGGTATGCTGGAATTCACTGCATGCTGTCATTGTCAGGACCATTTCCAGAGAAGAATCACCAGAGGAAGTTTGGAACTCAGGTATGTAGTCATTAAAGGAAAAAGTTTCTAAGGTACTGCTGGAGATAAATGGATGGGTTCCATGTGTGCTTGTCAAAGATACACTCTCCCACTCCATACTTAGTGATAACTCAGGTCAGTTTCTGGTATTTCTATGCCTATGAGGCCTTATAAAACCCCTTTAAATGTACAGGTAAAACCAAAGCTGAACACGTTCTTTACTATAGTGCTCCTCAGAGGCTTTGCTATGCTAATTTGAATGATAAAAATTTGCATTGTGAAGATACAGTATGCAATATCCCCCAAATCTGTTTGACCATAGACTATTTTGCCATAGGGACTATTGTTCCTGAGAATACACTTTGGGAAACCCTCTTCTAATATATTTCACTGACTAGTGATCTACAGTGACCTGAATTTTGAGATCTTTAAAAATTATTTGCTGTGTTCTTAGAAAAACACAGTTTTCCAAAAGCTTGTGAGGTTTCTTCTATAAAATCCTAACGAGGCAATCTCTTTAAATGTCTTCTCAAGTTACTGTATATTGAGACACAGTTAGTTATCTGTGAAGCAGTTATTTCCTCCTATCTCTCCTTTGATAGGTCAGCAGTATGTCTTTCAGGAGATAAATCATGAAGGGTTTAATCAAGTATCAGCAGTCACCTTTCCTTCTGTAAGTGTTGGTCTAGGGGAAAGGCTTTTTTTTTTTTTTTTCCTGAATAATAAGGCAAGGATAAGTGATTCTTCCTGGATTTCTGCAAAAGTATTTTTTTATTATTATTATAAAGACAGACCTGTGAGGAGCAAACCCCATTTTTGCCTGTTCCCTTTTTCAAACATTGTTAAGTAAGAATGTGTAAATATCACAGGACAGGCTGAGATGTTCATGCAGTTGCAGAAAGTTTTCTATAGCTTTTATATGTTTGATCCATTCCTAGAACTATCCACTTGTGAGATTCCTGTCAAGTGAAGTTATGTAGGTCTGTATTATTTAATTCACTTTTATTTGGACATTCTTTGCAATAGAAAGAGTTCTGATACCTAAGACATGTGAAGTGACAGGCCATATCTTTCCTGGGTACAGCTAGGAATGTGGCAGTATCTAGAACACTAACTATAAGTCCTCATCTTTTTCTCTTTCCCTTAAGTAAACATAGTATAAGAAAAATGAGAGTAACATTATTGCATGAATCACTTTGAATTTGCTCTAATTTAGAAAACAAGAAAGTTATTTGTGAATTTTATTACTTTAAATAGTACTTACAAGTAACAAATGGTATGAGACACATCTTACAATGAGTGATAAACATCAGTGTGTTATAACATTGTGTTTGAAACAGCTGATATGGTCAATCATCACGTAGATTTTGCTTATCTATTAACTTTGTAGATAAGGATCCTAAGTGGTCTAGTCCAGAAGTTGACAGACTTTCTCTGTCAAGAGCATGATAGTAAATATTTTTGGCTTTATGGTTGTATGGTTCTCTGCCACAACTACTAAACTCTGCCTTTACAGTGTGAAAACAGTCATAGTCTATAATCATGGCTGGGTTCCAATAAACCATTATTTAGAAAGATAAATAGGCTAGTTTTGTTACATTGTCTGTAGTTTGCTGATCCCTTGTTTAATCTGCCAACTTTTTTCCCCCTTAGAATTTTCTGGCTAATATTAAAAAAATTCAATTTTATAGATGGTAAATTTAAAGCTTAGAGAGTTTCAATATTTTGTCTATGGCCAAGTCACAGGCCAGTTGAGATTCAACCTCAGTTCTAGTTCCCAAACCTGTGGTCTTTCCTAGCACCCTGCCACTCTACCATATTTGGGACCTTCTCTGCAGATCAGAAAAGGCCATTTTGGAACCAGAAATCCACTTTGGTGGTACAGCAGAGGCACCTAAAGGGCTCCTTGTGAAGAACAAAATTTTAATCAAACAATTGAAAATTTGGAAGAGCTGGAGTGTGGTTTTTCTTCCTATATCTAGGAATTATTCTCTCAATTTATTTCTAGGAATAAGAAGGCTGTCTTTTTTTTCCCACCTTGGATCTGTCTGGCTGGTATCTTTTTAGGTTTATCAAATGCTGACATGGGCTCTGCCTTTGAGTCTCAGCTCAAGGAAACCAGCTGTTCTTGCATGCTAACAAGACAACATTTTTCTTGGATCATTTGTTCTCCAACCTGGGCTGCCTCTGCATCCATTTCTGTCAAAGACTCTCCTTCCCCACAGGCCAGCTCCTCTCCTGTAAACTCAGAGAGGGCCTCTGAAGCCAGCACTATTTACCAATTTGTTCTTAAAAGTGTTAGAACTGTAATCAGATGAGGTCAAGCAACAATTTTCACAGCTGTTATAAAACATTGCTAATTGCTCTAAGGCCTTAATAGAAAACAGTGTTGCAGCCTGGAAATGGTAATTATAGTGACTCAGGTTTCTTGGCCTAAATTCCCTGGCTTTATGCTTTCTTCCAACTAAAGGGAAAACTTTTTTTAAAAAAAAGTGGGGAGAAGAAGAGCAAAACACCAAACACCTCAACTTGAATAATAATAATACAACCATAAAAAGTATTTCTAACATGAAGAGCTGTTCTAACTACTAAAATTTAAATCCTTTGTCAAGAAGGCAGTGTAAATCTTACAAGGGGAAAGAAACTCTGAAGATTTGGATTCTGTACCTCATGTTAAGAAATATTGATTGCAACCCACAAGAAGGCTTTCACTTAACCACATTTTAAAAAGCTTTCATAAATATTGCAATAAAGTGAAATTCATTGCTAGTTAAACTCTAACACCAGCATGAGCTTATTTATCATCCAGATGACTGAGCTGCTGGTGAGAGGAAACAGAGGGACAGTAGGGGATTTATATAGC
This sequence comes from Macroglossus sobrinus, assembly GCA_004027375.1. Taxonomy (NCBI): domain Eukaryota; kingdom Metazoa; phylum Chordata; class Mammalia; order Chiroptera; family Pteropodidae; genus Macroglossus; species Macroglossus sobrinus. The sequence goes on along the minus strand of PVKZ01000274.1, from coordinate 249,205 downwards.
ACATCTTGAAATATCTTTTTTCAAGGTAATAAAGGCTGTGCTCCACATTTGGATCTAATGGCCAATAAACAATTTTCAGAAAAAGAAAAATAAAGGCTGTGGAAATAGAATGTATTGGGAAATTCCATTTATATTATAGTCAATTATTGCAGTCTTCAACTTTATTATAAACTTCTTTTTCCCATTAAGCATAGCTTGTCAGAAATCCTATACCAAGAGAATAAAATGCCAAGATGGTCTCCAAATCATTATAGCATGTTTCTCATAATGGATTCTTAATTCTAGAACCTCTAAATGATTTGTGACAGTGTTCATGGCATTTGAAAGTAAAATCAGTCAAGTGATATTTTTTAATGAAGAATCTTTGATAAAAAGAACTGCTTAAGTCAGCTGACACATATACCTGATATTTTTTCTGCCATGTTTTCATTCACAAAGTGAAAAGTCTTGTCTAAATCTATGTTTACATGTGCATCTTTGAATATAATACTGCTTTAATAGAGTTTATATCCCTATAGTCATCAAAATAAAAAATAGTATGAAATGGAGAGGTAAATTTATTGGCAAAGAACTAGATGAAATTCCTATTCTGTTTGAAGTCATTTTAACTTTAAAGATGAAATACAGTATAGACATTAGAAAAAATCAGATTATAGAGAAAATGAAGATAGAAAAATATAAAAATGAGAGAAGTTGAAGTTGATATGTAAAATATACATATTGTACATTCACTCCCTAGAGGCCACAAACTTTATTTTGAGCTTCTGTTTCCCAAACAAAAAAAGGTAAGTAGTCACATGATTCTGGGCCCATAAAATAAACCTAACGTAAAGCAATTGTGCAGGATAGATGTAAATTTTTTATTATTGAGACCAAATGATGAAAAATTTGTCCTATGAGTTCTTATAAAGAAAAAAGCTATCTAAAATAATGAACTACATCCTCAAAAACATTATGACAGTAACTATAGTAAAGTATCTCATAAAGTTCTTTCTCCTAATATCTCTCAGTCTAGGTCAGTGGCAAATTGGCACAGCACAATTCAGCCAAAGCAGCTCTAGTGGAGGAGTGATAAAATACTGCTCTATAATTGGAGAACCTGTGGTTTCACTTTGTTCCTGTTTCCCCCTGTTCCGGTCTGCCCTTATTAACTAGTGTTTAATTTATCATACTTGTTTTATACATCCCCGTAGACTAACCAAAAAAAAAAAAAAAAAAAAGAAAAGAAAAGAAAAAAGAAACATACCCCCAAATCTGCCCTAGGAAATACAAGTAGAGAACACATTTCTCTCTCAGAGTTTTGGTCATATGTCAAGTTGAGACCTAATTTGCATATGTATGCATATATATATATATGTGTATATGTGTGTATATATATATGTGTGTGTGTGTGTGTGTGTGTGTATATATATATATATATATATATATATATATATATAGTTTATACATGCCTGTGTGTGTGTGTGTGTGTGTGTGTGTGTGTGTGTGTGTGTGTGTGAATATCTGGAACTTTAGGAGGTCAAAGCAAGCAGCTAGTGTTCCTGTGTGTAAAACACCTAAAAATATGCGCAACATAGTTTTGGATTTTGTCTGCCATCTTGGGGTAATTATAATAGGGACTCCGTTCATGCTCAAAAGTATCTCAATTTGGAAGCTAAGTACTATGGTCGTCTTATCTCTAAACATACTAGAATCAAAGGAGAAAGGTTAATGATATTGCCAATTAGTTTTCTCTAGGCCAATAGGCCAGTGGCCGGGGAACATGGCAGAAATTGCACAGCAGAGGAAATAGTCAACCTAAAGAATCAAAGCTACCTTTGAATGAATCTAAAGGAATGGAGTCACTGGGAAGCTAAATTATCTATATTATATCAGAAGTTAAATACCTTTTCACTTAGAGCAAAAAAGAGCTCTGACTTTTATGGAAATATGAGAACTTGCATCCATCAGCTGATTAGAAATTACAGCACCGAAATTTATTGCATCATCCACACAAGGGAACAGGATGCTACTGAGGGACAATTGAGATTGGAGCATTGGTATTTAGTGTCTAAAAGCAAAATCAGGAAGGTCATAAGCCATGGGGATAAAATGAGAAGCTGCAGAGAGGAGGATCTCTTCCTTGACACTTTATACATCCTTTATTACTACTTAAGGTGAGATTCATAACTAGTGACACTTATTTGTGCATGTGTGTACAGGGGGAGAGAGAGAGAGAGACCAACCAAGACTGAGATAGAGAACAAAAATGAATAGGGAAAGAGAAAGATGGAGATTGGAGCAAGGAGAATTTACTTGTGATGAATTTGGAGACCCAGGGACAAAACTGAGAAGGACCAAATATCTCTGTGACTACAAATCAAGCTAAAGGGAAACAGACTTGACTGTAAAATCAGTTTAGCAAACAGTGTGATAAGGCTTTAAATAAAAGACTTTTGTTATTTCACTTAGACTTCTGTGTTAAAATTCTATTTTTTATTTAAATTGTGAATATTTCTGTTTTGTTCTTATCTAACAAAAAGGAAGATGGAAGTAAAGACTGGGGTGTCAAGTAAAACAGATATGTATGTACACACACACACACACACACACACACACACACACACACACACACCTTAAAGATAGGGCATGCTCACATTGGGACAGATGACCCTGACATAGATAAAATAAAAGAAAATGGATTTCTACCCCTACATAAGAACCAGATCCTCCAAAAGTTACTCATGAGTAAATATCTGGAAAAGTAAATGTTTGCTGGGCTTTTTTTCCCCCCATGGGCTTTATTCTGTCAAAACAATCATCCTGGAGAAATCAAAAACCAAAGCTTCTAGTCTAAGTTAGTAAAAAGTCTGCATTTACACAGCTTATGTAGTACAGGAACTCCAGACAGAAAATTAATATAAAAATATATCCAAGAAAATTGATAAATTAAGAATCCTGGAAGAAGGAAATGAGAATGGTTCTGTGAAAGATAATCAAAGTATAGAGCTAATAGAACTCCCAAAGATAAATAATCCTTAGTGAAATTGAGTTCACAGTAAAATAAATTACATATCTGTGACTTGACAGATAGCAAAAAAGAAGAAAATCAATACTCTAACAAAAGTGAAATAATAGAAAATATTTGAAAAGACTATACATTAATATTTTTAGAATAAAGAAATAAAAAAAAGACTAGAAACTATGATAAAATGGGTCTGCAAAGTAATGTAGGATGTGTAATAAATGGGTAGGCAAAATAACAGTTTTGAAAAAAGCTAAATAAGAATTGTAAAAATAAAAATATAGTATTTGAATTGAAAACTCAGTGCGTAAGTTAAATGACAGATTAGATATGACTGAAGGAAGACTGATAGAATTGGAAGATCATTCACAATACAGAGCTCAGTAATGGAAAATATGAAAGAGCAGTTTAGGGATATGAGGGAGAGCATGAGAAAGTATAAAGTGCATCTAATGTGAGTTTTACTAGGATGGAATAGAGAAAATGAAGAAGTAACATTATAAAAGACAAAATTTTAAAAGAAAATTTCTATAATTAAAAAAAAGAACTACATTATCCAATTGACAAAGCACTCTAAGTCCTGAACAGTATAAATAAAAACGTAGACACAGTGTAGGAAGCTAAAGAACACCAAAGAGAAGATCTTAAATCAATTAGTGAAAAAAAAAAAGAAATTTTCTCTAACAGGGGAATCACAAGATTGGTATACTTCTCAACAGTGACAATGGATGGCAGAACATAATGAGATAATATTGTCCAGATTCCCAGGGACACTCTATACCTCATTTAACAATGCAGGTAAAACAGACATTTTCAGAGAGATAATTAAGAAGTTTACTAATTATAAACTTTTACAGGAAGTTATTAAAAAATGTTCTTTAGTTAAAAAAAGAGAAATGAGCCTAAAAAAAGAAGTTGGAAGCAAGAAGAGATAGTAAGTAAAGTAGTTGAAGTAGTTGTAAATATATAAATAAATCTAATTAAGTATTTACTGTAAAAATAAAAATTTTGTAAAAGGTACTAATTTTAGGGTAGGATTGTTAAAAACTGATGAAATGGAAATGCTAAACAGTAACATGGAAGAAAAGAAGAAATGATTTAAATTGAAGCATTCTTAGGTCCTTGTAGTATTTAAGAAGGGCAAAGAAGATAATTAGTTTTAGACATTGCTGAGTCAAATATGCATGGTAAAATATTAAGGGTTGTTCATAACACAATGAAAATAGAATGTCTGCTTTGATATCAATTGAGAGGGTAAAAAGAGGAATAAATAAAGCTTTATTCCAGCTGGAGAATGGAAAGGGAAATGAAACAAAGAAAAAGTAAATAGAAAACAAAATAAAGTGGAAAGAATCTCAAATATATTAGGAATCACAACACAAATAGTATAAATCCATATGTTAAAAAATTTTTTTAGGTTATTCAATAATAGAACAAAAACAGAAACCAAATCAGTAGTAAAGTATTTATAAAAGACAAGCTAATGACATTGAGAGGTCTAAACAGAAGGAATATAAAGATCTATCAGAGATGACAAAGGTTCTTGATTGCCTGTTCAGCAGTGATGCTAGATGCCCTTCTTGATCCTTTTTTCTTGATAGCAGAACCCTTATCATATCCTACAGCAGGATTCCCAACCCCCGGGGCCTTGGACCTTACCAATTGGTGCCCTTTATGAACAAGGCCACACAGCAAGAGGTGAATGGCAAGTGAGTAAGTGAAGCTTCATTTGTATTTGCAGCTGTTCCCCAGGCTAGCATCACAGCCTCAGCTCCAGCTTAGATCATTAGGCATTAGATTCTCATAGGAGCACTAGTACCTGGTATCAAAAAGTTTGGGGACCGCTGCCATGGGAAGATGAAAATGTCAGATTTTCAATTTGATCAGTCTTTTTGAAACTAACACAAACATGTACAGGTCTCCTGGTCTTTGTGTATTTATCTCTTGCCTAGACTATTCAGCAGTCTCATTCATTCTGACATTATAATTTTTTCTTTCCCCATTTAAAAAAGTGAAGTTCTATGTTAACTATATTATTTTACTACTAGAAATTTAACTTTTTATTTTGCCTTTGTTTATTTTTTTAAATTAAAGTATAGTTGGCATACAATATTAGTTTCATGTGTATAACATAGTGATCACTTATACCTTACTATGTGATCACCACAATATGTCTAGTGACCATCTGTCATAGTACAAAGTTATTAAAATATTATTGACTATATTTCCTGTATTTTACATTCCCATGACTTATTTGTTTTATAACTGGAAGTTTGTACTTCTTATTCCCTTTTACCTTTTTTTACTGATCTCCCAACCCCTTTTACTCTGGCAACCATCAGTATATTCTCTGTATCAGTTTGTGTTTGTTTTGTTTGTTCATTTTTTGTTTTTTATTTTTTCAAGATTTCACATACAAGTGAAATCACATGGTATTTGTGTTTCTCTCTCTGACTTATTTCACTTAACATAATATCCTCTATGTCCATTTATGCTGTCACAAATGGAAAAATTTCTTTCTTTTTTATTGCTGAATTATATAACATTTATTTTTAACTACGCTATTTGTTTCATTACAATTGTTGTCATTAATATTCTGACTGCATATGCTTTCTACTAGATGGAGCTTTCAGAAAAGCTTCTGTTTTCCTGACATAACAGCACAGATTCAACAGGCAAACTTCTTTTTGTTTGGATCGCAGATGCCTGTGGGTGGGGTCACCATTTTGCAACTGTGAGGATAAAAACCACATGCCAAAGATAGCAGAAGAGGGACTTAGAAGTATCCAGGGTCTTTTAGTCCAAAGGCTGCCTGCCTTTGGACTAAAATTAAAAAAATAAATCCTATGTGGTTTCAGCCATCCTTGTTGGATTTTGCTTATATTCAGTTGAATATAATCCTAATTAGTACAAGCTATATATTCTGAATACTAGTAGGCATTTATAAATAACAACCATTTGCATTTTGATAGTACTGGAGGGCTTTTGCACACCCTTTTAAAGTTGAGGCTAGTACAATAGCTGGTATTTGTGTCCTTTTCTGAATGGGATCATTGACGTTTTGACAGATTAAGTGATTTTTATCAGGGGCGCACAGCCAGTCTTTGGCAAAGTGGCATGTGAACCAAAGCATCCAGGTTTCTAGTACAGTCTTCCACAACACCAACTTATAGGATAGTATGCACATTTGTGGTTAGGCTGAAATTTACACAGATGCTCTCACCAACTCTAACTTCAATCCCACAGAAAAGTACAAGGTTCATATGACTGTTGAGATTGACTTTTCATAGCTAAAAATAAATCATCACCCAGGATAATAGGTTCCATTCTGGTCTTCCATTACCAACAGGGTCTACTTCTGCTTGGGTGGGCTGATTCCAGGGTACAGCCTTAAGGAGGGACATGCACCAAGCATGTGAGCTTAGGCCGGGGCTTCTTTCTTCTCTGCCCTCCTATGACTTGTGGTCTCTATTTGGGGTATAATGATCCTGCTTAACAGGATATTCTCAGTGTGGTTTGGCAATAAATCAATACTTCCCATGAAAGGAGAAAAATGAATCATGGGGAGAAGATTTTTGTGAGGAAAGGTATTTGCCCATGTAAAATATGTCACAGAGTTTAAAATCAAACACCCAAAACTCTTTTTGGAATTTGAAACATTTTCTCTATGAGAGAAACACACGGTTTAGATCAGTTAGTGCTTCTCAAACTTTAATATGTGTAAGAATCATCTGCAGGGCTTGGTAAAATAGAATGTTGGGTCTTACTCCCAGATTTCCTGATTCTGTGAGCTTGTGGTGGACTCAAGTGTTTGCATTTCTAACAAGTTCCTGTGTTCTGCCACTGCTGCTCGTCCAGGCAGCACTGAACTAGGCGAACCAAAATCAGAGAATATCAGAGTTGGAGAAAGCATAAACTTTTCTCTAGTTCACCTCTTAGAAATGTCAGATCATTTTTGTCCAAGGTACATGAAAGACTCTACCTTAAGTTCTAAATCTCCTAATGCCCAGGTGAGGACTTTTCTATGTTTGTCGCTGTACTCTTGAATGAATTCATGGATTTGCTTTCTCTCTTCTAGAATAAAATAAAATTAAAAAAAATAACAACAACAACTGCAGCAATAATATAATAATATATAGGAGTGCATGTTTATGAGTAAGAACAATCTAAATCTCCACTTTTCTTTATTTCCCTTGCTGTACATCTGAACTGTGCTTACCTTTGCTCAGTGCCACTCCCTTGCAATCCCATGCTCCTAAAAGGTATGAATATCTTAGATGCACTGATCTTTTTACTAAAGACATCCGAGCAATCATACCATTTCTTACTAAACTAATCATTGCTGTACCTCATAGCAAGTGGTAAGTGACTACCTAAACCAAGGGTTAGCCAACTATTTCTGTAAAGGGCCAGATGGAAAACATTTTAGGCTTTGTGGGCACACTGTCTCTGTCACAGCTTCTCAATTGTGCTGTTTCAGTGTGAAGCAGTTGTAGACCATATGTAAATTATAAGCATGGTTTTGTTCCAATAAAACTTTATGGACACTGAAATTTGAATTTCATATTTTCATATGTAACAAAATAATATTCTCCTTTTGGTGTTTGTTCAAGCATTTAAAAAATGTAAAAGAAGCTTTTTGCTTGTGGGCCATGCAGCCAAAGGCAGTGGGCTGAACAGAGCCCTTGGGCTACAGTGTTGAGTGCTAAAGAACTAAACCTCAAGTTCTTTCTTCCTCACCTCCTGTCCCACAACATCTTCCTTTCCTTAGTGGGGTCTACTAAGCAAATCCTATTGCTAGTAATATTGATTTAGCAAAGGTATGTGGGAGGTCATAAATGATGTTGATCAGGGACACTAAAAAGTTCTCTTATGTTGGTGGGAATTGGTACAATATTTCCAGAAAGCATTTCATTTATTTGTATGCATCAAAGATCTTAAGATTAATATGTTCATGCTCTTTTACCCAAGCTATCTTACAATAGAATTCATCCTATAAAAACAATCAGGGAGAGGAACAAAGGATATTTGTTTCCTAGTGATTAAAGATGGAAAAATATGTTTATTGAAGTGTTATAATTTATAATAATAAAAAATTTGAAAGAGCCTAGATGTCTAACCAATGACTAAATAAATTTTAGTTTATCAGTGCAATATTGAGAGTGATTATCTCTTCTTTATGGGAGAATTTGAGAAGGATAGGTATTAAATCTTTGAATGTTTGGTAGACTTCACTAGTGAAGCATCTGGTCTTGAACTTTTACTTTTGGGGAGCTTTTCAGTTGATGTTTTAATTTCATTACTGTTGATTGGTAGACTATCCAGTTTTTTAGACTTTCCAGTTTTTTATGATTCAGTCTAGGAATGTTATATATTTCTAAGACCTTGTCTATTTCTCCTAGGTTATTTAATTTGGTGGTGTATAGTCTTTTGTAGTATTCTCGTATGTTCCTTTGTATTTCCATGGTATTTGTCATAATTTCTCCTCATTCATATTTATGTGTGTAGTATTAGGGTAAATTTTTTCTTGTCTACACTTTTTCATTTTCTTCAGGTTTCCCACAATGAGTGATATAAATGTTAAAATCAAGCAAAGTTATAAGTAATTAACAAATAAATAAAAATTTAAAAAATTCCATATAATAATTAGAGTCAGTATTTTCTTTGCCTTTAGCTTTTTTGTTTGTGTTGTTATAGCCAGTGTTGAGTGGAAGGCCTCCAAATTTCCTAAATTTACCTCCTCTCTTTGGTATATACATGAACATCCAAACTCTTTATACCTGCTTTGCTGCCTGATGTCACTTCTCTCATCTGCACAACTCTGCTCTAGTAATTCCTTTTGGTTTATGGTAGGAGACAGCTCTTCCCACTAGTGAAACAGTGCTACTAGGAATAAAGTACTCTCACATTCTCAGTTTCTTTCATTACTCCTAGTGTTTTTCACCTGTTTAAATTTGGATTGGTTCTTTTTTGAGGAACCAGTTTTTTTGAGGAAACAGTTTTCTGATGCTTGAGTTAAGGGAAAATATGAGTATCCACACAGTTCTGCATCCGAATGATCTCTTCCCTCTGCAATCAAACATTCTCCCTCTATTAAACATGGGCTCTTCACTGGTGCTATACTTACTATACTTACTATACTTACCCGACTTGGAACCTTTCTGAGAGTTAAATGCAAGACTTTGTATCTCCTCTTTATTTCCTCTTCTATTTGATTGTGTTTGCATAGTTATTTCCCACAAGAGATCTGTTAAGTGTTCAAGAAAATGAGTCCCGTAAGGCAAAAATTGAATAAGAGGGCTGAAAGAGACTTTAAACCAGTATTTTCTAATATATTTTTCATGTCATGGCAAATATATAAATGAAGATAATTTTACAACACATTGGAACAGAGACAACTGCTTGTGGCTGGAAATGCTTGGCCTATACACTCTCACTGTCCAAGACCATGCCAGGTCATAATGGCTCTCCTGTAATCTATTCGAGACATACCAGAGTGCCTTGGCATAGCACTGCCTTAAAGATCAGCAAGTCCATTTCACTTTCACTCCCTCTGCTTTATAGATTAAGAAAATGGGACCCATTTCAGGACCTCAGTGGTACTATGAGGCCAAGACTGAGCCAGTGGTCTGGGGAAATGAAAGAGTTGTAGACTGGAAGGCATTCTGTCTCTCCACCTGCACTCTTTTATTTAATCTCCTATTTAGAATTTTCTAATACTTTTTAAAGTACTTTTCCCCCTAATAAATACTTGTTTCATTATAAGGAGAGACTATAATGTCCATTTAAAAAATAAGTGGAGAGCAGAAGACCTGAACAGATATTTCTCCAAAGACATATGAAATGATGCTCAAGATCACTAATCAGAGAAATGCAAATTAAAACCACAATGAGACATCAGTTCACACCTGTCAGAATGGCTATTGGCAATAAATTAAAGAATAAGTGTTGGCAAGGATGTGGAGGGAACCTTTATATACTGTTGGAGGGATTGAAAATTGGTACAGCCATTATGGAAAACAGTCTGGAGGCATCTCAGAAAATTAAAACGAATAAACTTTTTGACCCAGCAATTGTACTTCTGGGTATTTATCTAAAGAAAACCAAAAAAAAAAAAAAAGAATTCATAAAGATCTATGCACCCTTATATTCATGGCAGCACAATTTACAATAGCCAAGATATGGAAACAACCTAAATATCCTTCAGTAGGTGATTGGATAAAGAAGTTATGGTTCATATATACAATGGAATATTACTCAGCCATTGAAAAAAAATGAAATCTTACCATTTTCAAGGACTTCAAATGACATGGATGGACCTAGAGGTTATTATGCTGAGTTAAATAAATCCAATAGAAAGATAAATACCATATGATTTCACTTGTATGTGGAATCTACAAAACAAGAAGAACAAACTAATCAAAAACAGACTCACAAATATAGAGGACGATCTGGTGATGGCCAGAGGGGAGGGTATGAGGGGCTGAGAGAAAGAGGTGAAGAGTTAAAGAAGTATAAGTCAGTAGCTGATAGATGGTCATGGAAATGGGGAACACAGCATAGAGAATGCAGTTAGCATTAATGTAATGGCTAGGTGTAGAGCCAGAGGGGTGACAGAATAATCGAGGAGATTGTTTCAAAAAATATATAAATGTCTCACCAATGTACTTGAAACTAATAATAAAATTAAATTTAAAAAAAGTGGAGGGAAAATCAGATCTAACTAAAGGTTTGTGAAATTCTGTAATGTTTCTCATGCTGGCATTTTTTATAAGGTAAAACTGTTGTGACTTTTTCTTTAGATTTTGTAGCAGAAAATCAATATTTATTTCAGTTATAGTCTTTGATTACTTATACAAAATACAAATTTTTTAAATAAACTAAGATGAATTTCCTAAGAGAAGAAAAAGCTAAGTGATCACTCATTTAGGATTACCAGGTTAGAAGAGTTAGTTAAAAGACACCAAGTGCCTTCTGTTCTTAACCAAGTGCCTGTTCTCAGGAACCTGATAAAAGGTACCCAAAATAGCTGAGATAAACCCCAATTGCAGTCTCATATGGCTGTTAACTCCACCTCTTCCCCCCCCCCCCACCCCCAGTATGACCGGGAAGAGAGAGAAAGCAAAGCTAAAGCTCTGACTCTCCTCTCTGGTGATCCAGTCATTGTACTTTGGCTTTTGTGGGTATCAATTGAGTTTTTTGAAGTACGTTTCAGATACCTCACCTCTAAAAGTAGACAGATGATAGGCAGAGGTGCAAGGGAGGAGGTGTGAGTCTCAGGCTTCAAGTGAATGAGATCATTCTGTAGCTTTCCTATTTCCCAAACTGCAGATGTCATAAGGTGAGAATGAATCCTCAGCTTGTTCTGGTTTCCAAGTTACAATCCCTCTGCTTTTCCCCTACTCCCCTTAGGAAATCTGTGGAGTCTGCAAAACCACTTGACAGACAATCACTCTTACAGGCAGCAGACACACACATTACTCCACAGAAAATCTCTTACCTAAGAGTTGAAAGCTCTTGTGCATAACAGGTTTAAGTATAAACATGTGTTTTTGCCATTCATCATTTTTTCCCCTCTTTAAAGAAGCCATATGTGATCATATTCTGGGAGGCAATACAATCTACAGCAGGTGGGCTCTTAATTGGACTTCTTGGGGAGTAGCAGAAGTTGGGTTCAAAAGGTACTGACCTTATGGGTCTGGTTAATAGAAATTTGTGAACGGAGCTATAAAAACAAAACAGAGAACTGGACTGTCTCTCAGACCCACAGGGGAACTTTGGAAGCCAATGTGAATATTTAAGGGAAGTGACAGAGGGTATATGAAGAGATTGTAATAATGAAGGTTAACAATATTTAGCTGCAAAAATACTCATATTTATCCCCACAGCAATCCTATGTATATCCCAATGGGCTCACTGTGGAACTTTACATTTCTTTATTCATCTTTCTTCCTGGAACACGTTAAGACAGGGTTGACAGTGACATAGCATGCTGAGGCTTGGGGGGTATCCACTGAGCCACCAAGGTTAATGGCAGAGCCAGCACATTCTTGCTCTCATATCTTGGCTATTTCTGTTTTGATCAGAAACTAAATCATAAAAAGATAATGTCAGAGCAGAGTTTATACAGCAAAAAAACAAAAACAACCCCCCCCCAAACAACAAAAAAACCAGGAGTAGTAAGGTGATGACTGATAAGTTTTATCACAAGCAAACTATATAATTTAAGTCCATAATGTTCATTTAGGTAACCTACACCATTGAAATTAGCTGGAGGATGAACGATTTGCTTTGTACTCTTGAGGAATCAGCTTACCTGTTGTGAATGCTTTAAAGATGGGACGTCTAAAATCCATTAGTTCCACTAATATTTAGTGAGTGTCTACTATATCCAAGGTGTTGGGAACAAAACAGTGAGACTCAGGCCTTGCTTTCAGCAGTTTATAGTCTAGACAGAGGTCCCTAAGCTCCCGGCTGTGGACTGGTTCTGGTTGGTGGCCTGTTAGGAACCAGGCCATACAACTTGACCTGCATTTGTAGCCACTCCCCAGCACTAGCATCACCACCTCAGATCCTCAGACATTAGGTTCTCAGAAGAGCCAAAAAGGTTGGAGACCACTGGTCTAGAAGGAGGAACAGATTTCTTACCAGTTCATCTAAATTCTCTTTGATAGTTGCTGTAGGAGCACATAGGAGAAACATCAAAACTGGTTTTGCTTGTAGGGGTCAATGAGGAAGGGGGTGGTTAGGAAAGGTTTTCTGGAAGAATGGTTAAATTGAAACATGAATGATGAAAAAGAGTTATTCAGTTGAAGAGGGTGAAGAAAAAACGTTCTAGTATTGGGAGTTAAAATGTTTGGAATGGAGTAGAGGAGGAAGCCTCCCGGGACAAGGTAAGAATTCAAATATGTGAGGCAGAAGAAATAAGGGGCAAAATCACAGGGATCTGTGTGTATGGTGGTTAGTCCCATTTAAGTTAGGGTGTATACTAGTCCCTTAGGCTAGAATACTCCTTTTGGGGTTTACTACATATAGTTTCTATTCCGAATATCTAAAGCTCTGTTAATTGTTATAATACAAGAAGATACACATTTATGGTTTGAGAAAAAGGACATCAATTAACCATTCCTTCCAGAATGGAAGAAGAGGGTCTGATGGAGACATAAGAAACAAAGATAGAAACTAGAATTTTAGAGTATCCACATTGCACTGCAACAGGTGGAGTTTCTCAGGATGAGACACCAGAGAGTTTCAAAATCTTCATAAACAAACATTGTTAAAAATTTAGCTAAGCTCCTATTTTATTGCGTTATATTTTCAGATTGCATGTTGGTATTAATTTCTGAAGAAAAATATTAAGGATAAATGATAATCTTTCCAGATGGCTGTAACTATAATTGGCATGAGTTTTATGTAAGTGAACCAAATTTTTACTTCTGTTTTTCTTCTGCCTTTGCTAATCATTTAGAAACAATAATCATTGTTATTGTTGGCAGATTTTCCAGATTCCACCTATAGTTTGACAATAACAACAACAATAACAATAACAACAATACTTAACATTAGTAGAACATCGTACACATTATAATATACTTCTACTGGCTAGCATTCTAACCTCTCCAATTTTTATGATGCCTGTCACTTATATGTACATGTGATTAAAGATAAGTCCTGGCTCTATTTTCTCATAAAGTGTCCAGACCATAGCAAAATATTTAAACATGTCTTAAGTTTGAAACTAGGTCAATGGTTTTTATTTCTCACCTCAGTTCTATTCCCAATTATGGCAAATTGTTGGCTCCCTCTGTTATATCTTTGAGAAGCATCGATTTCTACTACACTGCTTTACTTGCAGAACTTTTGATTTACCCAAAAAGAGTGGAAAGGAAAAGAATGTTTTGAAACTTTCAAGATATGAAGTTATTCATACCGTCTTTCACTTTTCTACCATTCCATACTAGATCTACTCATGTGAATCTTGCAACCATCCAAAGAAAATAAAAAAGTGAATTGTGCTTTAATATGACTATATATGGACCACTTATTGAACTATATGTTAGGCATGAGAAAGAGATTAATTTAATCCTCACAAAAAGCCTGCAAGGTAGGTTCTATACTCCATTTTGAATGAAACACTTTCAGGGAGATTAAGTCAGTTGTTAACATCTATATTGCCATTGTAATTGACACATGATTTCCAAGTCTTCCCTGTTTTAACCATGCCATGCTCAAAGGTTTCTCTCTCTATGGTGACTCATTTCAAATCATCCAGAGCATTCGATGTGCTGAAGCTTGTTGGAAACTCTAAACATCAGGTTGGAGGCTGCAGAACCAAAGCAAAAGGAAGTGCAAAATTGCTCTATTAAAATGACAAATATTCCAGATGTAGCTAATTAGTATGGTAACCTATGCATAAAAGAGAATTGTAAAATTAGTGCCATCAGCCCTGCGAAACCATTAACCATATAATAACTCTTCACATGATTTCCCCCCAACTTGAAATGGTCTTGCAAATGCCTGATCTCAATTTGCTTTATCATATGGTGCAGCTCATCAGTGCCACATACTACTGTGAATACTGTGGTTTTCACAGTGGGATATTTTTTATCTCTGCAAATTGGTAAATTAAAATAATTTCACCTAGGGCGATCCTGCACCAAAAACATACTGGTGACTTTGACAACAATTCTGTATTTTCTCCCTCTCACTTGCTTTTTCTTAATTTTCTTTTTTCATTTCTTCTCTGAATCACCTACTCTATAAAAATTCAGGCAGATTAAGAGTCGGTCCTGCATATCCAGAAAGCTTTGTCCAAGAGGTAGGCTACTAGGAAGGAGGAGAGCTTTATTTTCAGATGTTGGCATCGACAGATAGCATGTTAGAGTTAAGCCATTACAGTTTTTCCAAGAAGAAGCACTTGTGGACTAGCAGATTTGGAAAAAAAGTGGGGAGTACAGAAGCACAAATTACATCCACAAATTAAGCTAGTACATTTAATGGTTGCCATGAAACTAACACATGAAGGAAGAACGAGCAAAGTCAGATTCTGAGATTGCAAAGAAAAGTGATCAGGTTTGATTCAGAAAATGACAGCTCAATATACACTCTATTTCCCAATTGCTCTTTCTCTCTTATATGAGCACTCCCCTCACCCATTTTGTACATTTCTACTTTGAAGCCTTTTATGGTAACTCTCTGTTTTCCAAAAAGATTTCAAATGTGAGCCAGAAAGCATGTGGTGCTGGAGGCAAAAGTTCCAGTCAATGAACTTAGATCTTGTGAAGTGCATGTGGGAAGAGATCTTGATTTATGTAAAATACATTGCTGACCCATGATAACCTGTGAAGTTTGCCATCGTGTCATTTTTCCAATTTTACTTTGAATCAAATTTGTTTTGTTGCAATTCAAAAGGACAGTCTGGATGGTGTCTCATTCCTATTCTATTAGGAATATTTTCCCTTGTTGTTTTAAATTTTGTTTTGTTTTATTTTTAATCTTAAGAATACATGTGGAGTTTTACCAAATGCGACTTCTGTAATTGTTACATTGTAATGGTAGAAAGATTTTTGTTAAGAAAATGGTAACAGAGGTGGGTTGTTTTAATAGCTATCCACTAGGTTCCTTGTCCCTGTACCTTTTTTCCTTCATAGCTGGGGCCCCAATCGTTATTTGTAGCTCATTTCAGGTCTGGGCTCAGGCACTAGGAGTGCCAGATGTAGCAAATAAAAATACAAGATGCCCAGGTTAATTTGAATTTTGAATAAAGAAACATTTTAATATACTTCCCATGCAATATTAAAAAAGTACTAATACAAAAAAAGTGTTTATCATGTATCTGAAATTTACATTTAACAGGAGATCCTTTATTTTTATCTGGCAACTCTTGATAATCATGCCCTCGGTTGAAATGTGAGACCCAGGATGGTTGGCTCAGCTTCTCTCTTGTTCCTCTGCTGGCTTTCTCCTCAGGCTCAGTAACTGGACCACTGCCTTGTCCCCTCTTCCTTGAGTGACTCTTGATTTTTTACATGACATCCTAGTACTTCCAAAAGCTGGAGCTGGCCCTTCTCTCCTCGTGCCTTAGGGACTGAAATCCTGTACCCCTATAAAGTCCATGGGTGCATCCCTGCTATTTGTTTCTAGGCCTTCCTGTTGACTTCATATGCAATGAACTTTTGTGGCAGTTAATACAGAGGGAGAGCAGAACAGATTTTGAGGATAAAGGTAAGTTGAAGTCCTCCTGCCTCTCTTCACTGTGAAAACCTGTGTGTAATATCTCTGAGCTACAGTGTTTATAATCAGTACAGTTGAGTAATAATAAATGTAAAGGATTATTATCTGGGTTTCACATGATAGTTGCTCAGTGATAATGAGAGATCATCTACCTGCCAACATTAGACACTAGGTCTCTGCCAGGCCCTTTTATATCATTTGCCTACTGAACCCCTTTCAATTGACAGATGCTAGGGATTCCCAACCACCCAATAAATTTAGGGCTCTATAAATTCCTCTGTGGGTCTTGACTGTATTTCTCAGCACTAAAAATAAATATTTATTTGTCTGCCTTGTCTCTGGGTCCCAGCCATCTAATTTCTGTCTCCAAATATGGTCTCATTCATCCCCTAATATTGTAGGCTCCTATGGGAGTCCCATAATCCCTTTCCTTCTCTACTAGTCCTTAGTGGCTGGTGGGAGAGGTAGATGGGTTGGCCTTTCTGAAACAGGAGTGGTCTTTACTGCCCTCCCAAGGCTCCCCTGATTCAGTGTAAGACATCTATTCTATTGCTGGACTTTGTTAACTTCAAGTAAATTCTACTAGTTATTTGCTCAGATCTAGGTGTTTATCTGTTATACTTTTGTGGCCCATGTAACTGGGTCCTGTGAGCCTCTTCTTGCTAATGTGCCATGCTTGGCTGAGAAGGTTCATCCAGCCTGGGTGTTTCCCTCTGTGCCCATTGTAGATGCTGTAGGTCTATGGATATTCATGTTCAGCACTGTCCTAACATGAGTTTGGAATGTGCTTTATGACCAGCTACATCTAACCTATTTGATGTCAGCTCTCTGTGAAAACAATAAGTATTTTAAAAACTTGAACCTGCATTGTTGACTCTGAGGTTCTACTCTTTAATTCCTAAATTCTCCACTAAATAAGATAACTAGCTACTAATGATACTGGCTGCATGTCTTGTTATTTTGGTTCTGTGTGCTGAAGCCAGGAGAGACTGTGGAATATAAAAGACACCTTGGGCTATTATCTCACCTTGAAATCTTTCCTAGCCCTTTCCTCTTCCTCGAAAAAGAGCTCCTCAAAGAAAATAGAGACTGACCACCTGATCTTTAGCCCTCCCCTCAGTGCACACTCCTCATTCACTTAAAAAAAAATGTGATAGAAGCCAAAGAAAAGGAAGAAAAAACATCACATTTCAGCATTGGGGATTAGAATTTAGAAAAATAAACCGCATTACTTTCTCCCCCAAAACAATGCCGATAACTTCAAACGAAACTCCTGAGTCTTTTATTTCCCAGTGAGAAGTCGTTAATTTTCTGAGTAATACTTAAAACAGTTAAGTAGTCCCCCCCCGCCTTCTAGGTAACTCTACTCAGAGATAGCTTCTAGTTAAGTGAAGCTAGTCATTTGTATATACAGACTTCTTTTAATTACTCTCTAAAATCTGAAATTTCTACAAACTACCTCTGACTTGAACTGCCACTATATCTTACTGTAAAAGAATTCCTGTGAATCTAATTCTAGAAAAATCAGTGTCCTGATCAAGAAATAATTTTCCACGTGAAGTATTGACTCACAACTGCCAAATTCCAGTCTTGCTTTTGAGCTCTTCTGAGCTTCTTGAATTACTTTTTCTAGGCTCTAATAAAGGGCTTTACACTTAGAGCAAAACTCACTAAATATTGCTTGGATTGGATCAGGGCCCTTTACTTGTACCCATATCTAGTTTCATCATAGTTTGTTCAGGTCTCTCAACCTTGGCACTCTTGGCATTTTGAATCTGATAATTCTTTGTCGTGGGGAGCTGTTCTATTCACTACAGAAAGATTAACAGCATCCCTGATCTCTATCCACTAGGTCTCAGTTTTACCAAAATGAGTGGGACAACCAAATATATTTCCAGACATTGCTAAATGTCCCTTGGGGAACAAAATCACCTCCAGTTGAGAGGCACTGGCCCAGTTGGTTCCAAATTAAGCTGAATAGGTAGAATTGCAAAGAGGGAAGGTGGAAAATGCCATCTCTTAATATGTATGCTTTATGTCCTTTGGAATTTACCTTCTGTTCTTCTTCTCTCTGCTTGTGTTAAATATTATTCTCTGTTCCTGATATAGCAGAGTTAAGTGCCTGGAGAACTAGGACGTTTTACTTAACAGACCAGTAAAATTAAATTCAGGATTAAAATCACAAAGTTTGGAATAGAAATAGAAGACAAATATATCCTCCCAAATATTATCTAACCTACCCACAGGTTCCCCTGGAAAAACATGTTTAGAAGGAGATTATATCCCTGTGCAACTACTGTGAACATAATATGTGTTCATTAAATGAGTCCGTTCCATATATCAAGTTTTCTTGTCACGTAGGTTTTATCGTTTAATTTTCTCAATAATAAACATTCAGCTGAGTTCAAAATTACACTAATTTTACAGATGAGAATGAGGAGACTCATCAAGGTGAAGTTACTTGTCCCATCACTCAGGTGGTAAGTGGCAGAGATGGGTTTTAAATGAAGACCTGCAGATTGTAAAACAAAACAAAACAAAAGAAAACATGTTTCTGCTCTTTCCAAGACTTTGTATAAGACAGTTTTACAGTAGTCAAGTCTTATTTTAATATGTCAGGAGATAATGCCATATCTCTATGCCAGTTTCCCCCGCCTCCATTTTTGTAAAGAGATTTTTGAAGGCTGCTAAGCTTTTGTGGTTATCTGGTTAAGGATTCTTTGGACCTATATAATTAAGCTATTATTCCAGAGACTAGCATTGTTTATTATTTTCTGCATATTAGCAGCTTTTGTCTTTAGAATAAATAACACTTAATAAAGATAACTTCATGAAATTTGCATAGAAGGTATGTTTGACTGAGACCATATGTTGGATGAGGTGTATGTACCTATTTAGTATCCAAATGTTTAAACAATGATAATAAAAGAAGCTGCTGTTATGTTATATTGCTGGAGCTAATGTTTGTAATGTTCATATCCAGTGGGACATAATACAGCCTTGCAAATAAGGGAAGAGTATTTGCTGGCTCTTTTATTTCTCACAGAAGTATAATGAAATTATTATTCTCTTTTTTTCTAGTATATCATTTTGCATGGGGGTATAGAATCATAAAAGTTCAGAACTGCAAAAGTAATTAGAGACTCGGCTTCAAGTCTTGATCAGCTACCTACAAATTGTGCCACTAAACTTTGTGAGCATCAATTTCCTCATTTTAAAATTGGGATAGAATTACATATCTCATAAATCTGTTGAAATGAATAATGGGTAAATGTATGTAAGAATACAATGTAAATGCAATAATGTTATCTGGGTTTTAATTCAGGAAAAATATAATGAGCGCCCACTATACAAATCACTTGTCTATGGACCCAAAGGTGAGTAAGAAGAAGCACTTGACTTCAAAGAATTCTCTCTCTAGTGGAAGAGGGAGACATACAAATACAGTAATATAAATTAGGCTGCAAGCCTTATAAGAGAGAGTGGTAGAAATAACAGAGGAGAAAGTGACAATGCCTGAGGTTGAAATACTTGCAAAGAAGGAGGCATTTGAACTGGGTCTTGAAAGGTGATTAGAGTTTGGATAGGCTAAGAAATGAAGGTGGTAATCTAGTTCAAGAAAATGACAAAAGCAAAAGCACAGGCATATGGAACTAGATGTATATAGCATATTTGAGGACATGGAGATGGAGAAAAGATTACACTTGTATTTAAAAAGGTCAGTCCAGTGGCAGCATGGTGCATAAAAGCTGGCACATAGGTTGACCAGTTGGTTGGCAATTATAATAATTCTGTTAGAAAAAGAAAATAATATAGGTTTTGTTGTGTAGGTGAAGAACTAGAGTTCTTCGAACAAGTGTTTTGGTTCTGGACTATGTTTTTCTGACCACAAATAAACCTGAGATGGCCCAGATTCAAAAGGGTTATAGATGAATAGGGGTTAAGTAGATGAAGATATTGGAAGGCGAGTGTGGGATGTTTAAAAAATATTCTAGAAAGAAGAAACCACATCGGTGGATCCTCTGTTGGTAATAAATAATAAAACCAGAAAATCAACAGCAGAGCACAAGGAATGAGTAGTGAGATTATAATAAGGCTAGAGATGTTGGCAGAGGCCAGATTATATGTGGCCTTGAATGTCCCAATTAGGGGTTAGTTTTAGAAAGGAGGAGACATGACTCAAATCTCTAGGTCACTAACTAATGGCTATTCTTTGGACCAAAGACTTTTAGTAATAATGACTTACTTATTAATGACTTAATGACCAATAAAAATCTAGTTGCTAAATATAATTCCAACAATCACTTTCTGGAGCATCACATAGTTAGTTGTACAGAATAGGTCCTGTGATTTCTCAGAAGTGTGTATTTGGAGATTATGTCACAGCCATTCTCTAGTGTCCTCCATTGCTTCCCCACCAAAAGCCTGTACCCTCTGCAAAATGTAAGTCAGAGAGTTTTAGTCAGCTCCAAACTGTTCTCTTCCTTCCTACTTTTCTTTGTGCTTTGCTGTTGTTATTTTCAAAATGGTACGTGAGGGCAGGACAGAGTGTCAGTCTCCCCTTGGAACGCATGCTGAAAATGGAAAATAAGATGCATTGTGACATTTTAGCTAAAGACCTTTCTCTGGCTTTGGGAAAAGCCAGCTGAATGGGCACTCATTGTCACACAGCCGGAAGAAAATCACACAGCCCAAATGTCACCTCGGAGCTTGTTTGCTGTTATATTTTCAGCGTATATTTGATTATTCTTCCTTTTCATTTTTGAGGATAAGAGGTCAAAGCCACTCCAGCTTTGCCTTTCTTCTCATAAAAGCCACCCACATGAGAACAAAACTTGCATAGCTTTTTCCTGTTTTAAATTGGCAAGAGTATATTTGCAAATGTATCTCTACCTGAATGCTGTAGTGTAGATTCACTAAAGCTTATTTACATTTTTCAGAGAAATTGATCAAAATTATGAAAGAGATAAAACTATATTTTGGGCATTTCAAGTCCTTTGCTCTAAGCACTAACTTTCAGTGCTTTCTTTCCTTAATCTTCTTGTATTCCTAATATTTTTTAAGGAGGCAAGTTCTTGGAACTGGAAAGAACAAAAACTTAGGAAGCATTCATATCTGTTTCTGTCTTGGCATCCTTACTTACTTGCTGTATGGTTTAGGTCAACTTTCATTAAGCCTCAGTTTTCTCATTTGTTAGAGGAAATAATGATAGTACTTACCATATGGAATTATACTGAAGATTAAATAAGATAATGTGTACAAAAGATTCACCCTATTGCTAGTAAATATTATCATAAGACCTGACTACGCTCAGGGTGGTCACATGCAGACTGAAGACTTCTGATAGAAAACAGATGATCAGGGTTGGATGGACAAGAAAGTTTCTTGGTTCTTTGATACTAGTGTGGCCCAAGGGAGCATGAGAGGGAGTGTCAGTCAGAAGAGTATGGTTCTCACTCAAGTTCCAGGCAAAGACCTGGGGATATAGCAGGACCCAGGCTAATGAGGTCCCACTTCCCGAAGGCTGATATTTCTGCGGCCTCAAGGAAGAAATGTGTTTGATCCAGGTTCTGGGGAGGAAAAACAGTGCTGAGAGTAAAGGTGTCACCTCTTAATTCCAGTGACATCTGGCAGCTCTGTGCTGTGGGCAATACATTTAACCTCTTGTGCCTCAGATACTTCATCCATAAAATAGCCAGAGGAGCTACTAATAGGGTTGTTGAGAAAATTAAATGAGGCAATATCAAATAACATTTAACAAGAGCTAACATTTTTTGAGAGCTGACAATGTGCCAGGTACTATTTTAAGTGCTTCACCTACATTAACTCATTTAACTTAAGACAATCTTGTGAAATTGATGCTATTGTTGTCCCAATTCTACACATGTGGTATGCAAATATAAAAAAAATCCAAGCTACCTCAAGTTATTCAGGTCATAGGTGGAAGAGGCAGGGTTCAAGCAGCCTACTTCGCTTCAGAGATGTGTTCTTAAACATCTTCTATATTGTCTAGACCAATGGTTCTCAATGTGTGGTTCCTGGCCCAGTCATGTGAGCATTGCCCAGAAACTTGTTAGAAATGCACATTGTCTGCCTGACCCCAGGGCTACTAGGACAGAAACTCTGGGGGTGGGGCACAGTGATCTGTGCTTTAACAAGCCCTGCAGGGAATTCTGATATACGCTGAAGACTGAAGACTATGGCTCTAGACCAAGGGAGGCAAACTACAGTAGCCACCAGTTTTTGTCAAAAAGGTGTTATTGGAATATAGACAAGCTCATTCATTTATGTATTGTCTACAGTTGCATTTGCTGCATTTGTGGTACCTAGCACAGTGCCAGCACAAAGTAACCACAATAAGTGGTTATTATTCTTAACTGCATGGGAAGCAAAACCTGGTGATTCATTAGAGGCCCAAAGTGCTCCTATGCCATGGTGAACTGTGGGCTAGATCAGTGCAAAACTGGACTACAATAATTAATTGGTCCTTTGTCATGATCCAGGTGTGGCTGAGCAATTTGGTCATGGTGCTATTCATTTCTTACCAAGGTGGGAGGGAATAGGGGAGGAGGATCTTACTCTCAAGTCCATCGTGTGCTGTTTTTCTCCTGATGATTGTCGAACTTTTTAAAATGATAGCTGCACTTTGAGTTAAGTAGTGTGTTATCCAAATGAGGGACCTGAAGTTCAGAGAGGGTGAGGGACTTAAATCAAGTACGGAGTTCTAAGCACAGGTCCCTATGCAACTGCACAGGCCACAGTCTTGTGAAACCAGCCTGGAAATGGACTGTTTGCAAAGAGGGGATGTAGTTTAGGAAAATCAACAAGGGATGATGCAGTGACCCGGGGCAGACAAAGAGGTAGGTAGGAAGGAGCAGCAAAAGCCATTGTTCCTTCTGGGACTGAAGGAGTGAAAAGAAGGCAAAAAACTACTAGAACTCAGAGAGCATAGCAGCATAGAAAACACTGCCAGCCTTTTCAGGTATTTCTCCTTCTAGTCCCCTGCATGAACACTTCTCAAAAATGGCCATCACAGCATGGCTAAGGGAAGGCCCTCAGAATCCTCATGGAATAACCAGAAGACCCACTTTTTCTCATAAAAATGCATTTAAAATTTAGACCACAAGTCATAGAAAACTGAGTTTCTTTTGCTAAAAAATTCTAGTCCCCCATTCCCATTTTTCTAGTAGAAGTGATGTAGAATGATTTCCCCTTGTGCCAGGGCTTCTGCAGAACTCCAGAAGGCCTGGTCGGAGAGCTGAGGTTTACCTCCCCGAGACTTCATGCTGTTTCCCCTTTGTTGCAGAGTGTAAAGAGGTAACATGTTGGACTTTCAGTTCCTTCTCTACCTTGGATGGTTTACTTCACTAGTCCTCATTTTCCTCTGCAGTTGGAATGACACCTACCTTGTGGAATTGTCATTTATTAAAACAGATGTGTTTTGCAAGAGGCATCCTTCCTCTCTCGCCAGAGCATTCAGCTTTGTCTGCCTGCATTTGCACAAACTGGTTGATTGCCTGTGTTTACGAAGGACTGAGTATGACTCATCTCTGGATCTCCCCACCTCCCCCAGCGCATTTCACACAGTAGGTTCTCAACAATGTTTTTTGCTTGACTGGTATTCCCAGGGAAAACTGTGGCTAAGTGGTTTTGTTCCGCCCAGAACAAAAGGCTGCCCCAGGGACTCATGGTGGCCTACTGAAGCCTGGTGGTTTCCAGCTGGGGATTTTGACTCTCAGCCTCTCATTTAACCCCTTACCTCTGATAACAGATCGTTTACTAAGCTTCAGAAAAATCCTTAAGACCTTTCTTCATGCTCGGCGCTGTGGCCTTTTTTGTTTGCTTCCATTCAGGATCTCCCCTAGCTGTCTAGGAATACTAGTTAGCTAAGAACTTGACAGCAGATGCTTGGCTGGGAACACTGGGCAGAGATGTAGACACCTGGCAGGTGGGTTTCAGAGAATTCATTGCAGCAGCTATGTGGACTGATTACTCCAAGCCCATTATTCATTTTGCACAATTGTTGACCTTTCTGTCTGTACTCTCCATGGAGAATTTCAAGCCATTTTCCAGACCACAGATGAATATCCAAAGTGCACAATAGCACAGGAGATTGTCAGCATCAGCCTTATATTCCTTCTTGGAAGCAGAGTAGGGGAGGTAGGCGAGGCCTACTTGCAGGAGAAACTCTGGCTAGAATGGGGAGCTGCAGGAGTCAGGCAGCTTTGGGTGTTAGATAAGGAAGCTCACGCATGTCTGCATCTTTCTAAAATTCAGGCCTGACCATGACATTTTCTGATGTACACAGCCCTTTATAATTGGATTCCAAACTTCTGTTTCAGCCACATCTCTCTGTGCTTAGCTTGGTACCTCATATGCAAGCCACAACAGACTCTTGGTGATTCCCTGAAAAGCTGTGCTGCTTCATGTCAATGGGCCTTTGCTCTTGTAATTTGCTCCTTCTAGAATGTCTCTTCCTTTCCTGCTAAACTTTTTTACTGACCCCATTTAGCTGAATTAGTCTCTTTATTCTCTGTCTTCCCATAACACCCTCTATCATCACCCATATTGCATTGTACATGCTCACACCTCTCTCTTGTCCTCCTTGAGAATCAGGGTTTGGGTAATATTAATTTTTCTATTCCCAATAACTGGTACTTAACAGACATTCTGGAAACGCTTTGCAATGTGAGTGAGAAGATAGATGAATTTAATCTTAGATGCTGCAGACCTACATTGTATCTGTTAGGATTCTTTACATTGTAAGCAAGAAAAACTCAGTAGTTTAAGCAAAAATGAATTTCTTGATTTATGTAACTGAAAAATCTGGGAAAGGCTTGCTTTAGAAGGTGCTAGATTCAGGTTTCAAATAATGTGGCTTGCAGACATCTGTCATTTCTGCTTCCGGTAGGTATTGCCTTCATCCACAACCTGGCCTCCTCAGGGTACTGAGCTGGCTGGTACAGATACTCTCATTCTACTAAGGCCAGAGGAAGAGAAAGTGTTTCTTTTTCCCAGATGCCCCAGCAAAAGTCTCAGTGGCTCTGACTGGGTTATGTGCTGGTCTCTGACCTAAACCCTGTGGTCAAAGAGCTGGGCTGTGCGAACTGGCTCAGATCAATCAGGGTTTATTTTGTCAATCCCTTTCAAGATAACAAGGGCAGAAAGCGGGAGAAGAGGTGAATTCCTCAAAGGGAAATCAAAGTTATGTTGTTGTAGGAAGGGAATGTGGATGCTGGCCAATCAAATAATCAATTTTCAGTCTATATACCCAGTCCCCTAGTCTTAATTCAAAAAAAAATAAATAAATAAAAAAGCACAAACTTTTCAAAAGATTTAACAGCCAGATCTAATTTTTGTGAACTAAATCCAAACCCTAAAGGATAATGTGTAGTCAAGCCCTAGGCTCTAGAGCTAAAAGTCCTAGTGAAGCCTCCATTTCATAAATCACAGAGTTGAGTTTTTTTATTATTAAACTTTTTTTATATTATGGTAGACATCAGATGTGTCATTTCTTCCTGTGGTCTATGTGTATTTTCTCTTGTAATAGTTCACAATTTTATGATTTGAGAAATTGTGGTAAGGTCCATAAGTAGAGATTACAAGTTTCCAGACACAGATCTGTGTCTCAAATTGCTGACTGGGGTTTTTATCTTTTTTCTGTTTCTATAGCAGCTATCATGAAATGAGAAGGATTATAAATCAGGGTATCATGAAGAAATTTTTATCTTTTTAG
The DNA here is from genome assembly GCA_004027375.1 of Macroglossus sobrinus. Taxonomy (NCBI): domain Eukaryota; kingdom Metazoa; phylum Chordata; class Mammalia; order Chiroptera; family Pteropodidae; genus Macroglossus; species Macroglossus sobrinus. Next base: position 223,232 of record PVKZ01000274.1, on the reverse strand, counting down.
CAGTAGTATGAAAATTCCTTTCTGGGGAAAGAGACGTAATGTTGAAAAGAAGTATGGGTAGGCATACTCTGGGGTAGAGGCAAGTTCTGGTGATATACAGGTCCCCAACACCCAGAAGAAGAAAGGGACTTTTGCAATACAGGTAGGGGAGAGAAGAGGAGTGAGGCAAAGTCATCAGAATAAAAGGGAGGTACAAGAAAAGAAAGAAAAATTTGTCCAATAGAGATTTTATTTTTTACCATGATTTTTATTTTCTACAGAGTCTAGAATTACTGATGCAATCTTTCCTTTCTGTATGTCTTACGAAGTCTTTGGTAAAATTAGTATTGTCCATAATAGTTTGGTGTAAAAAAATTTCGGGAGGAATTCTAAGAAGAGGCGATGACTTCAAACTTAATATAAACTTCTATAGGTATATGTTATGACAAAGAAATTAAGCATAGCTAGAAGTCAAGAGAGTAACCAGAGAAAAAATATCCACAAAAGTCACTAATAATCATTTGTCAGGGCAGAGACTCTTTATCAAAGTTAAAGGCAGCGACGACCCCTTAGCCGTATATTGAGTTCAATATCTCAACCTACGTCAGGAACATACCTAAAAGAGAGGGTAAAAATGTGGAGCAAATATTCCCAAGGTGAGCTATTTCAGCTTCAGAAATCTTATTTACAAGCTCCATAAAACCATTAAGACTTGCCCAATAAATTATAGAAGGATAGGGCATTGAGAAGATGGGCAAACCCTTATTCATCAAAGGTGGTTTCAAAGACATTAGACAAGGTCTTTGTCCTCCTCCAAGTTCTTTTGCTGTTTCCCAGATAGCCAGAAAAAAGGGAGAAAACATAAAATTCCTTTTATAGAAGGCACCTTTGATTTTGTTCTTCATTAATCCTTAATAACTCAGACCAAATTGTCTTAAAAAACAAAAATAAGTAAACAAACAAACATCTTTCACAAGAGTTTTGAAATTTATATTCAATTCAATGGGCTTAATGAATCTACTGGAACATTTTGAAAAATCTCTCCAGATAATTACACTGTACAAATAGCTACATCTTTTCATTTACTTGCAACTTATTTATCTGTAGGTTTGAGTCCCGAGTACTGAAAACAGACTATGTTACCCTATTTTGAGTCCATTGCCAGTGGTGGGTTTTCACTTTTCTTGTGGGAGGAAAATACTCCCCAGGAGACAGAAGGTTACTGGTTCTTCTTGGATTCACTGTTTGTTTGTTTGCTTCATTTTCTTTCAATGCTGCCAAGTTGTCCAGGCTTTGCACTGAGCTCTCTGTTTAAAAAACAGCTTCCCTTTAGCTATCCCTCCAGATGGAGGATGAAGCTGCTTTTACCTCTGGATTTGGAGATGAGGCTTAAATCTTTTTACAGGCCAGTTAAAAGTCACTTTAAGAGAAAACTGCTCCAGCGGCCTTATTCATGTTCAACCACAAAGAGATTTCATTTCATTAAACTCTAGACTTCACTCTCTCTCAGCAATGTTGGGAAAATGTTACCTGCAGCACTATTTCTCAAGTCCACTTATGCCACTAGTATTTGATTTATGGCAGCTGAGCCTTTGTGAACCTTAAAAGGGCCTTGCTGAGGAATGCCTGCTTCCTATGAAATTAAGGGGTGCAGACAAAGAGCTGGCTGTGTGTTTGTGAGTGAAAAATGGAAACCTCCATCCATCATTTGGACTGGGACTGGGACTTATGAGCCACTCTTTTAAAAGACCAAGGACATTTTTATAATTTTGGTCTTTTCTGTGTGTGGATGTGTGTGCGCGCCCGCGTGCTTGCGTGTGTACATGCGTGTGTGTGTGTGTGTGTGTTAAATCTCAAACTTGAGTTTTATTTTTCTTTTCTGAGTAGACTTTATTTTTTTAGAGTAGTTTTAGGCTCACAGCAAAATTGAGTGGAAGGTACAGTGACTATACATCGACATGCCACTACAGATGCATATAGAATATATTTTAACAAAATGATCCTGAATTCTAACTCCAGTTATATCAGATAATTGGCCAAGGAAACCATTAGGATACTTGTGGGATATGAAATATAGTTCTGGGGATATCAGACTCTAAATTTCAAGCCAAAATGTATCTCTGAGAAATTTGTCATTTATGCTTCATAGAACACAAACTTTATTTTGACCAAGGAACATGCCGGGAATTAGCATTTTTAAATTACAGAGAGATATTAATCTTCGGAATTTAGAGATAAGAAATCAGAATTTCTAGGAATTTTCAAATACACCTGAAATCAAAAGTTATTCTTAAAATATATCTAATATTTATTGTACTACTTACTCATTATTAAGAATGCCTAACAGACAATTTTAAAATAAGAAAATTTTAGTAACATTTACCAAAAACTATATCCTATAATGAATACTTGAACATTGGAAACCACCAGTAACATAATTAACTAACATGTAGTATTCACCACATGTAGTGTTCAAATAACGTAGTACTTGGATCTCCTAGCAAGGTAAACAGTGAATTGCAATTGCCAATTATGGACTTATTTTTCTTTCGAACTTGTTATTTCTTTGAACACCACTCATGCGATTTGTATAACTATACTTCCTATATAAAATTATTAATATATATTTTCACAAAAGCATGATTTCCTATTAGCAGCTAGACAGGGACACATACATAGGCTGACAACTTGGTCAGCACCTGCAAGTGAGACTAACAGTTTTGATCTTGATCATCTCTCTTCTACATATTCTTCTTCCAATTCTTGGAAATGCCAATTTTGACTCTGGATCTCATGAGTAATAATAGATTCCTTGGAGCTAGTAATGTCTCCAAGTTGTTAAGTTTTAATTCTCACAGGATATTTATAATACTTTCACCCATTTTCTCAATTTTTCAACTGATAGTTTTGGGATTTGAGGTTTAGAAAGGCAAAAATTTCCTAAGTAATGCTTTGAAGGAGTTCCTACATGAACACACTACCTAGGTTATAGCTGCTTTCTCTATTATGCCTAGAGCAAAGCCTTGTAGAATCAGTGATATCAATTCCTAAAAATCACTGTTCTGTGCAAAATCACACAAGAAAACACCATGGGGTTTTTGTGGAAAAATGGGGTTGGGGTATATAACATAAAAACTTCCTCAGTGACACATAAAAGAAAAATAAGAACTGAATAAACATGGTAGCACAGTTTTATATATAGTTAAATAATAAAGACATATATAAATATTATAATAAACCTGATATTTTACCTTGAAAAAGACCTGAGATTTGCTTCTGGAATTGGGCATTGGAAGAGTTGCAGTGGTGGACAGAGAGTGTTCTGAAATAGGATGGAAAGTTATAACTCCTGATGTATATGGGTGTAGCTCATAATACATGGTGAACTGAGGAAGTATGTAGACAGATGTTTGAGGTGTGCATGTGTTTTGCATATTCTTATGTTTGATTTAGCTACATACAGTTTTCTATATTCACCTAGTATCACTTGTATACCAACTCATACAAAGCAAATGTGAAATTTGTGTTATGCTCAAATTGTTTCAGATTATTATTAATCACATAGGAACAAATTTAAGTGTTCAAAACAAATGTTATAGGAGAATCAATCATACAGGTGAAGTTAACTGAAGATGCTGAACAAAGGAATGGCTCTTCAGGCTCTTCTCCACTTATTTTCAAGCTACATTTTGGATTGGTTAAGAAGAGATGCATTTCCTCAGTGGATATATTTATTCCATGGGTGCCTGGTTGGGTTGTGCTGATACTATGTCCTTGATTTCTCTTCTTTCCCCATCCTCTTCAATCTCAACCATCAAAGATATTCCAGGGACCCAAGAGAGGAGTATATGTAGCCAATAAGGTGCCTGCCCTTGGGGTCTAATCTAAAAGGAGCTAAAAATCCTGTTTACTTAAGACAGCAGTCCTGCCAGCCTCTTCTAGTAGCTTGAATCATCATTATTGGGAATCAGGTCATTATGTCCTTTTGTCAAAAGAGATGTGTAACATGAGATTTGGGCACATCAACACTGCCGATAGCACTTTATAGAAGAATGTACTGTGGTCTACCTAGCAGTGGAAACACCCTTTAATAAAAAATTAAGACTTTATGTTTTTAAGTGCCTTGTGTATTTTATCCATTATGAAAAAAATATATATCCATGAGAGAATATTTTAGAGAAGTAGATATAAGAGTATAGGAGACAAAATATATCCATCTATTCCCTTTGATAACACTTCCATGAAACAGTAGGATTTTGAGGTGGAGAAGGAGAAGAAAATGGAGTTGGTCATGTAGCAACATTCCTTGCTGAGTTCTTTCTTCTAACATGGTTTTATTCATGAATGTAAGGGCTGAATAAAAGAAAGTCTGGGGCAGCTAAACACAGGACAGATCCACAATGATTCCTTCTGATCTCTCGGCTGTTCCTTCTGGAGAGCTCCACTGTCATGTCAGTCTAAACTTTCCAAGCAGCCTTGGACTTCAGCTGGCTTTGAACACAGTATTGGTTTGGCAACTCAGCTTTTACATTTATCTTCTTAACTCTTGAATTTTGTTTGTGGGTTTTACTTGGCTAGTTGTTGAATTTCCCTTTTGGCTTTAGGAACCTGGCTATCTAGCTTATGGATTTCATGTATGTGTAGACTTGGTTTTGGTTTTGGAGCATGCCTTTGACCTGAGTGAACTAGCCTGCACCATAACCACTGTTATGAGGTACCTGACTGCTTCACTGAGCAAGCCTACCTTTTGGCACCATTGTTAAGGGAGCAAGATTAGTTAATGGGACCCTCTTATCTGGGAGAACAGATCTGCCTTGGGTACCATAGCAAAGAACCCTGGGCAGTCTTAAGATAACATATAGCCTCCTAAGGTTAGTACTACAAGTCTATTGACCCTTAACGCTTCCTGAAGCCTTCTTCAGCTTTTGAGCTACATCTGGGTAACTTGGCTGGGAGGAGATAGATAGGGCAATTTTTGATTATGCTATTTGGTGACTTCACCACCTTTGCAAGAATACCCTAATGCCCATTGACCAAACCACTTTGATTTCTTTGTCTAAATCTCACTGGGGCCAAATCCTTCTGGAAGACCTGAGCAGCAAAGCATGTCTACATATAGCCCAAATCATCTGGGAGTTCTGTGGGGAGCTGTTCTTATCAAGGCTCTCATACCTGAGATCTAGGCAACTTCGCCTTGGGACAGAATCTGCCTCGCCCTGTGCTATCTGATAGGATAGACAGCCTAAAGTCAGTTGCCCTGACGTGCCCTGACTTGCCCTGGGCCCCTTGAGCCATTTGCTTAAACTAATCTGACCTTGCAGCCCCCTCCTCTCCCGGGACCCTTCTGCATTTTTGGGTCATATAAGGAAATGGAATGTTCTGCGGTTCGATATCCAAGGCAACCGTGATTATGCAAATCCTCCCCTTTATATACTCTACCCCTACCTACAATAAACGAGGCT